>OX344806.1:18359000-19564500 GCA_947034925.1 Eudemis profundana | reverse complement strand
GGTTCCATATCGCTGGTTCCTCTTCATACAGTTCAATGAAGAGTTGAACCTTTTCATTGCTCCACTCCATCTCGTACAAACCCAATTCTTCAAATTAAAAACGTCGCTAAAAAACAAAATGGGTCTTCCTTCGTCGCGCGCTCTGTATCATCTGTTTACAAGTTAACACAAGTAGGCAATACCGTAATTATAGAAATTATCCGTTCAAGAGAGCTAATGCTTTTAAAGAATACAATGCCATTGAGCGAACAATGCCATTGAGCGAACAATGCCATTGAGCGAACAATGCCATTGAGCGAACAATGCCATTGATAGAATACAATACCACCAAAAAAAATAACAATGCGTAACATGAGTAAACCCGGGCGGTCTACCTGGCTCCCCGTTAAATCTGTAAAAGCAAAATGCATTATTATTTTTTGTTTGAAAGTATTTGCCGCCTTATCATTACGGTCATAGAACCGATAATCCGTTGAAAGCTCATAATATCTCTAAGTCTTTTCTCTACGGAATACGCACTTGCAGACCGTCGGGCGAATGTGAAATGCAAAACAAATTAAGATCGCAGTTATCTATAACTGCATTTACACTTTACTGTCTAGTAAATAGAATCTAAAATCTAATGATCTTTCAAGGCAGTTATACTTTTTTGACACTATATTCTCGTTATCCTAATTTGTGGTTTACCTCTCAATGGCATTGTATTCGTTAACAACATTAGCCCAGTTGATCGGATAATTACTATACGATATTGCCCATACTAAAATAACAGCCCTAAACACAAGCCGAGCCGAATATGGCGCGCGCGCCTTTGATCTGTGTCGAAAAAACCGACAAGCGATGGATCGTGCGAACTTTGCCGAGCCGCGCCGAGCGTAGTTGTTTAAACAGCGCGTGGCGCGCTGAATCACGAGCGGAGCCAGGCTCGGCTCACGTGTTTGCGCGCCGTTTAAACGCGCCTTAACGCTCGCGGTAGGCATCTGCTCGTGCGCGAGCGTTTCGCAACATTTTTTTTGTGAACACTAAAATTGGGTTAAGTGACACTGGTAACAATTACGATATTAGAATTTTCGAAATGATTGAAAAAAAAAATGAACTGCAAAGCATTAGCGTTAACCCGTTAAAATTATTCTGATAGCGAGATAAAAATATTATTTTGAAAATACTTCAGGTAAGGGAAAAAAAAATTATGAATTTCGAAAAACCTACAGTTCAGTGGTCGGGTGCTGGTGTCTGCGGTACCACCCTTGTCCTGTGGTTGGCTGCTCTGCGACACTCCAGGGCCGGCGAAGCGGCACGTACGTCGGGGCTTGTTCCGCGGGCCGTTCTTCGGCCGTTTCAGGGGCCGTCCTCCTGGCCATCCGATGTGTCCTGGCTAGCGGCGTTTCTGTCGATGGTGGCATTCTGTGCGGGGGTGGTTGGTGGTGTCGCGGTGTGACCCGTACTGTGGGCTTCCGGGTTACGGATAGGGTTGTAGCCGGTGCCTCCTGCTCTGCTGTCCCGGGGTCTTGCTCCAACTGACCGTGGTCTTGTGATTGCTGCGCTGTCCGTTGTGGTGCTGGCTGGTGAGCGGCTGGCCGTAGAGGTGCTGCGGCCGTCAGTCGTACGTTTGCGGTCCTTTCGACCCTCCGCTCGCCCGTTGCTTCTACCGTTATCCGCAGGCTCTGTAACACCTGTAGTGGGCCGACCAGAGTGATGTTGGCTCCCTCCAGTGTAATGGTTATTTTAGTCTCCATTTGTTCTTGCTTTTTCTTTCCCGGTTTGACTAGTTGTTGAATCTGAGTAGTTCTGACTGCGGTGCTCTCGATGGTGTCTTGATGGTCCAGAAGTCCTTAGAAGTCCGCTTGTGGCAGGATCGCCATGTAATAATGTTGTATGAGGATGGAGGGATACGGGTCCGTAGGCAAGTAATACTCTTGTGTAGGTTGGAAGTAAGGCCTTTAATGGATAGATGTTATTATATTTATAGTAAGTACAATTGGGGTTAACGCTGACACAAGCAATATGCGTTTATGCTACAGTAAACTATTGTCACTGTTAGTTGAGTTACTATTACCATACTACAGTAGTGGCCGTTCCACCGCGTACAAAACAGGAACGGCACATGGAATCGTAGACCGAAAGAGGCGCACACCTCGAAAATCTGCAGCAAAGTAGCGTCGATTACAGACGACATTATGCGGTGGATTGAGGAAAAAGAATAAGTGATAAAAGTTTAATATTACATTAAAAATTACAACAAAATCAGATGGTCAGATACCATCACCCAAAAAAGGGTATAGTTGTTACTAAAAAGGAGACAACTGCCACATCAACACTGCCGAACAGGGAGCCAACGGCCCCGCTCGATTGACTGCCGTTGATTTTCATTTTGGATCTGTAACAAAGAAAACTCAATCATAAAGTTTGTGTTTAAGTCAAGCTTTTTCTGTGTCGATTATGCCATTTTAATATATCTTATCACAAACTACATGTCAAATAGTTATTTAATGCCACACGTCATATAAAACATTCGTGCATTTTCAATGTCCACCTCCAATGACTTTATTCTGTCCTCCAACAAGTCCCTGTTTATCTTCTCACTGCTAGTTGTGCCCATGTCTTCAACTGTTAGGAAGGAAGACTCGTTTAAATGTTTGAAGCCTTTAATAAGATCATATTTGCCTGATGTCTCTTTTACTAAGGGGCACTTGTACCTCCGAGTGTGGATGAAGGCCCCACCTATATATTGAGAGCCATTCCTGCAACCATAATCAGTTTCCCCATATGATTTAACATGACACACTCTCATCTTATTAGGGGATATCCACTTAACTGATTTCTTATTTCCTGTTATAATGTGGAAGGAGTCCTCATCCTTTTTTGTTAGGTACTCGATTATACCTATTATTAAGTTTGCCACTCTGATATTATTAAAATTCTATATTTCAAGGGCCCTGTCAGCTTTAGCAATATTAAAGTGGTTTTGCGCCATTAGTCTCCTTATGTCCTCTATAGATGTGGCTCTCAACAGCTCCTCTCTTTGTCTGGTGAGATCCATTATTCGTTCTCCCTCAATATTTATTCTTTTATCCCAAAGAAGAGCTGTTGTTTTACCCTTAGACCACCCTCCTTTTTGCATCTCAATTACTTCATAATTTCTACTGAAAGTATTTTTCACAAGGCACTCAACATCTTCCCCTCTTTCCATGCATTTTATTTCTTGCATCTTCATGGAAACTTGAATTTCCTTCAAGGCTATTACTATTTTCAGATCATCAATTTTGTGGTATAAATTTCTTGTATTATTTTCATACAGTGTTAACCATTTATCTTCAATATTTATATCTACTATAGGGCCCCCTTTTCCCAAATTTATAACTGAGGTTACAGAAAACTTGATGTTATCGCAATTCCATTGCTTATTACACGTGTGATGAGGGAATTTCTGCCACCATCCTCCAAACCCTCCTCTAGAAAACTTAACCCTTGTTGTTAATTCATTGCTTAGACACGCTCTTGCTCCATCTCCCAAACAACTTTCTTGGTCATTGCTGCAAGAATTTCCTATTTTGCATTCACCATTTTTCAACCATGAAGTTGCTTCCTCTTTGTCAGGGAGAAGAAATGTTGTACTCTTGTCACAGCCTGTGTTTGGGTCTATTGCCGAACCATGATAACAATATGCATTCCAAACTGATCGTGTCATTTTCCATAAATCTATTGTTGAGGGGATTGACATTACCAACATTTGATAATTCTTAGCTTTTGTTTTTATCTGCTCTAATATCTCCTTTTGGAAGCCTTCAAAAAATTAACACTTGTTTCCCAATTCTTTATTTTTTGATTCTGACAAGACCATTATAAAGAAGATCAGGCTGGCCCTGATTAGAGGTCTCATCATTGTCATTTTTTGTGGGTCCCTGTAGAGTTTTTTGGGTTCTTTATTGTATTAATTATGGCTATACAGACGTATGTTGAAAATATCATGGACTGCTAGGATCACAAATGCAGAAGTGTTAACTAGAATGATTAAGAAAAGGGAAGTATTAGCTACTGTAAAGAAACGTAAAATTGCATATTTTGGACATCTACATAGACACGAGAAATACAACATACTCAAACTTATAATAGAAGGGAAAATAGAAGGGAAACGGGGAAGGGGAAGAAGGAGGATGAACTGGCTCGATAATATCAAAAAATGGACTGACATCAAGAACGCAGCCACACTCGCAAGATTGGCCAAGAACAGAGAGGACTTTGCAAAGGTGGTCGCCGACACCCGTTAGGGTATGGCAGAGGAAGAAGAAGAATTGTATTAAAAATGTGGGATCTGTTTATACTAAAAATGACCATGAATGAATGATTAAAATTAAAAGTTTAAGTTAGCATTTAATGTTGCTAGTAATAAAATGAATCCTGCAACATATTCCACCAACAGAAAACAAAAACATTTTTCTTCTAGGTATACTACTAATACCTCATCATTAAACATAAAAACACATTATTCAGCTCCTTGTATCCTTGTATTACATAGTATTTTTTGATATTTTAAGTGGACTGTAATCTTTTAAGGTTTATTTTGCTAACAATTAATATATTTCTTATTAATTACTTAATAATTCGCTATGTAAAACAAGCTGGCAAGGCTACTAACACATGACTCTACTTACTGCACTAACAGTCTTTAGAAATTATTTTTAAACATTATGGGTAATTATGCCACTTTATATCTAAAACAGTATTTAATCATAAGTTAAACTATCATTTAAATGAAACAGTTTAAGAATGCGTACCTACTTACATTTATAGGTAAGAAATGTAAATATCAAAAAAATCAGTCATAGACTTATTATGATTAAATCTTACATGAACAATCAGTCAATAGGTCCTATATTTTTTCTTAATAGCTTTTATGACTATTCATCTAAAGGCAGTATACAAACTTTAGTAATGGAAGTTGTATGAACTTTACCATTTGCTTTCTTAACTTCTAATGCCCTTACTTTACCATTGTGACCCGGAAATGTCTTGGTCACTCTAGCCATGTCGCCATTGTCGCCCATTATCCCCATGGCGCACTCGGGCCCCATTATGCCCAGAATTTTCTTAGTCTTCTCAAACAACTCGGGTATGGGCACCGAGTTGCCCGTTGCATTGAGGGCGAGGCGGACTCGACCCCCATCGTCCCTCGCCTTTTTACGAAGGCCCCGCTACGTCTAGAAACAAGAAACTGTTTTATAAAAGAGAAATCAAAAGATTGAGACATCTTCACTATCAAAATAACTATCGACACATTAAACGAAAGTGCCATTGTACTTACATGCTTCCATTGTTCCACGGACTTGTCAAGCCCGTAGTTTGCTAACAATGATTTTAAATTAGCGCACTCGGCCTCGACACGTTGAGAGCCGAGTGGGCCCGTAAATTCATTGTTGGCAAACAATCGATGGTTTGCCATGTAGTCCAGTAGGTGATTTATTTGGGCGGCTGTACTGCGTGTTCTGAAATATATTTTTAATTAGTTAATACACAATACAAATATATTACACATCGAAAAAAATACAGAATCCAAAAATAAACAAGATATATAAACTAATGGTAGAGAACATGCCGTCTTATCGCTAAGGTAACAATCTCTTCCAGACAATCTTACACAAAACAACAGACATAAACTTGGATAAAATCATATACTTATACTTTTGATTGAAATGCTGCAAAAAACTTAAAATGCACGATAATCTCAAATATTGTTTGCTATAGTTATTCTATTGTATAACAGTCTACTCCAAGTTACGATATTATGTGAAAGACACTAAAATAGTTAAAATTATTAAATTAAATAAACTTACATCTTGCCCCTTGGCGCCATGGTGGTTTTTCTGATTTTCTTTATAACTGTTTTCATTTTGTCACTTGAAAGGACAGACATAGATAATACTCATAATTTTTAACCTTAAAAGAACGAATGGAACAGCTCAACCCTAGAACCGGTTCAGTGTTGCCATATGTGAATATGCCAATTTGAATACTTTGATTTTAAAAGGTATCACCGGCGAAGACAATGAGACTTCGAATTTGCACGCGGGACGGCTGTCGCTCTGTCAAGTTGTGCTACTGAAAGCGAGATATCTGACAGCTATCTCTTCTCGATCTCGCGAGTCGCGTCGTCTCGCTTGTTCAAGATGTGCTAGCACTGCTGGTCATAGCCCAAGTAGCACACAAGCTGTATAAAAGGTATAGGTAGGTAAGGTAGGACGGTTGTTGGGTGTCACTGGAGGGAGTGTTATTACCCTATGAATATATGTGTCCAGTAGTCTCCGACTATTATGGTACCTATCCTTAAGTAGGCCTAGTGCCACTGTATAGCTGGCATCAACCATAGGCAGCTGACGTACGATCGCCAACGCCTCACCCGATAGTGATGTCCTTAAATAATAATGCTTTTCAGCATCGATCGGTTGTATCGCGGCTATGGACCAGCGATACAAAGAGGTCAAAAAATGGCAACCAGTCCTCGAGGTCCCCTGAGAACTTTGGTAGTTCAATTAAAGGTAGCCTGCCATGACTGACCTGACTTCGCTGACGTTCCGCTAAAGATGTGCTCTCTGCATCGTTTTTTATTTATTTTATAAACGAATTTACAACAATTACTGACATGTTTTATGCCCAGAAATGCGCGGAGAAAACACGACACAGGTGCTGCGTCGCCAGATCTCTTATCGGTACCTACTGGCGGAGTGATGGGCGGCGCGGTATGTCCATTAGGGTCGGGCGGAATGCAGATTATTGCAGATAATCTTCGATTTCGAACATAATAGTATACATTATCAACACAAACATGAGAGGATGCCCTTCATTACTGTAAAACCATCATTGTAGGTATTAATTTTGTCAGACTGGGTAATTAATTAGTAATGAACAAAATGAAAAAAATACCTTATTTTACAGTGTTTTCGTGCCACTTTTCTATCGAGCGAAGTTTTCGCTATCGTGTTACCAGTGATGGGAAGCCCTAATTACAGATCTGAATATTATTATATATGTTTTACAATGACCTACGAGTTCAATATGTGCTCTAAAAATGATTTGGAAATTAGGTTTCCGCGCCCGTTTCTGGTCTTACCTCGCCTTAACATATTAAGCAAATCTGTATTCGTGGCAATACGGTCATTTTCTTGTTTTTTTTATAAGAGTGAGACGTAGATTTTGAATCCAAGTAATACGCCAAAGCTTAATCACCTGATAGACACCTTTGCTGCTTCTGATTACTACACTGTCGGTCACTAAACTTTTCAGTTTCACTTACTACTTCTTTAATTAATTTGGCGACATTTTGTTTCCTAGATAGTCTAGATGATATTTCAGCAGCGACTAACAGTTCTTCAGATTTTTGTGACACTATCAAATCTTCAACACGTCTACGTTTCCTTATGCTACTCGCATTTTCGAGGGCTATTGTCGGTCGCCCAGGACCCGGTTAATGTTCTGTCGTGCTACTACATGCTTCAACTTGATCACAAAAAACATTGAATGTCAAGTCACCTTGTAGCCACTCCATATTGTTCGCCAAAAAGCGATCTCTATTTCTTCGAGAATTATCCCATTTTTCTGCAAGTTTCGAGGAAAACCGGGAAATCACGGTCTTCATATCTTTGACAGACTGCTCCACTATGCCGTTTAAATCAACATATAAGCGAATAGAGCACAATTTCGCTCAGTTTTTGAATGTTTTGTCCATTCTTCAAAATATTCCAATTTTGAAACTGAAACTCCGTTCTGAAATTTTTTTTATATAATTTGGGCAAAAAAGTAGCAAAAAAAAACTACGTTTATTATTGTCCATAGGGATGTAGCTAGTTCTTGAAATAATCAAGTCGGGGAAAAGCCGCAGAAGTGGGGGTTTTTAGTTACAGTCCAATGAATGCAAAATTGTGGTCATAATTTTATAAGATATCGACAAATTTTGTTGAGTAAAAGGAGAAAGATATATAGATATAGTGAGAATGGTTCATCATGAGCTGCAAAGTAACCTGCTAGTTTTATTTCCGCATGTTTTACTTTATCCTCTAATGGCGTAGTCTTTTTGTTGAACATGTCTGCAACGCTTTTTTGTGTACTTTGAACGCATGCCTTCATTTTCGCCACGTGTTTTACAGTTGCGGCATGTCTTTTGATGCCAGTGCCAGACCTACAAGAAAAACATCCTTGATGTCGAATGTATTTAATAAGTACTGATTGTTTTCTTTTTTTTTGTAAAATAGTTAAAATTCAAAAATAAATTAAATATTTATACCTAATCAATGTTAACAAAAACCTATGGTATATTACATAAAATACACACAAAGTCAACGAAAGCGGGTACAGATTACATATTTTCATTGCTTTTGATTTTATTTCAATCATATCATAATAAAGAAAAAAAAAACATGTTTTTATTTTTAGTGTTTTATCAATTTCCTGATAAATACGGATAATCAAATATCGTAAGAACAGGTTCATTTGTCAAGCATTTAATTATATAACCTCTAGCTACATCTTGTTCGCTTTCCCACACAAAGGGTATTCCGTTTTTTGTCAATCTGGCAATTAAAGTTGTTTTCACGGCGAATCCTGCAATATATCGTCTAAAGTATCCAGTCAAACCCAAAAATTGACGCACTTGCTTAAAATTTGTTGGCTTTGGAGATTTAACAAGAGCTTCAATTTTTTTCTGACTCGGCCGTACCTGACCCTGACTAATTAGCCTGCTCAAATACTCAATTTTTGTATCAAGAAAAGTACACTTTTTTAAATTGATTGAAAAGCCTGCAGCAACAAGTGTATCTGACACTTCTCGTAGTGTATTTACGCCGTCTTCAATAGAATCGGACAGAATTAGAATGTCATCAATGTAAATTAAACTTTACCGGTTTCCAGCAGATACCGAAGAGTTTTAGTTATGATTCTTTGGTATACAACAGGAGCATTGGACAATCCAAAGGGCATGGTACTCAAAATGTCCTTCAGGTGTCACAAATGCGGTCTTCCTAATTGATTCCTCATCTTTCATAGGAATCTGATGAAATCCGGTAGCCATATCTAGACTTGTAAAGTACTTGCTGCTGCCTAACTTATCAATGTGGTCATCAATAAAAGGTTCTTTACAGTAATTGCATTTAAAGCTCGATAATCTACACACATTCTATCAGAGCCATCTTTTTCCTTTACAAGGATTATAGGACTAGCGTAATCCGACTGAGACTCTCGAATAATTCCCTTAGAAAGTAAGTCATTGGTTATATTACGAACATGGGCTTTTTCGTCAGCTGAAAGTTTATACGGACGATAGTACACTGGAATGGAACTTCGCTGGCAAATTTAAACTCCATATGGCCTGTCTTAACAGTAGAAGTCGCTGTTCCAGTAACGAAAGAGTCAGAATATTGCACAATAATCGACATTAACCGATTCTTATCATCACCATGTAACGGAGTATTTACATGTTCCAAATTTGCAGTACATATATTCTGAACGCGTGGGGAACTAACTTCCCTGGTAAGATACTGTTTGTTATTTGTTCGAACGTACGTCACTCCTTCGCGATTTAGTACATCACTCACTACCCACTAAAACGTGGTATCACATTATTTTGTTATAATTTGGTAAAATTTCAATTAATTGTATAATTATTATTGCATTCCGTCGGGTTGGTTATTTTATTATGATTTATGAAACTACTATGGGGCGTTAATTTATTACGTAAAACAATTTAGGTGGGGGTGGGGGTCGAAAGTTCAAATATGAGGGATTATTATCCATATATTTTATCTCACTGGATAATAAATGAATAGCCCAACCCGATTGTTATAAAATGGGATTTAGTAAGGATCTAACATGAAATAAAAAATAAAGATACATTTCAGATGCAAATTTATTTACATTATGAATTACAATATTTACACTTATACTAAAGCCGTCCAGCAGGACTCGGATTCCGCATTATTATCGATTTTGTTTGTAGCAGTAAACTGTAAAAAATGTTTAGTAAACTTCACATACATATTTGTTTAATTTCTTACCTTGCGTTTTTTACAAAATGCATATAAAAAGTAAAATACAATGCCGATACAAAATTTAGACAAATTATAAAAAACCTAAACTTCTGTATCTGTCCCGAATATATTATTATACAATGAGTAAATAAAGTACACAAGATAGACAAACTCTGAATATCATCGGGTAATCAGTAATAATAATAATTATTTATATTAGGGCAATTTTTTTTTCTAACAATATTGCAATGCAAATAATAACACAAGTTAGAAGTGCGGGTTCAAATCCCGAAAAGGCTAATATTTACGTCTGTATGTAAACACTTTATTGTACAAAAAAGTAAGTAACGTGTAGTAAAGTAACGGAAAAAAAACACGGTGTAGATAACTTACGAGTAAATGGATAAATAATGTACGGAAGATAGACGAACTGACACTATGAACAACATCAGGTAGTTGGTAATAAATAATTATCTATGATATAGACCATCTTGTGGGGGGTGACTTTTTTTAAAGCCTAACTTGCAACCCTAGTGGGCGTAGCAATTATATGACCGGGTGGTCAGCCGTGGCGTTCCCTGGGATCGAACCAGGTCGTTAGGCCAGGGCCACCTTGACTTTTCGTTGATAGCTCAGAGTGAGCAGCGGACCATCGAAAAGGATGAAGCGGATCTACCTGTCCTTATGTGAACGTGTGTATCGAACTAATGTCGAACCAGGTCGTTTGCCAGGGCCACCTTGACTTTTCGCTGATTGCTCAGAGTGAGCAGCGGACCAGCGGGAACGATGAAGCGGATCAACCTGTCCTTATGTGAACGTGTGTATCGAACTAATGTCGAACCAGGTCGTTTGCCAGGGCCACCTTGACTTTTCGCTGATTGCTCAGAGTGAGCAGCGGACCAGCGGGAACGATGAAGCGGATCAACCTGTCCTTATGTGAACGTGTGTATCGAACTAATGTCGAACCAGGTCGTTTGGCCAGGGCCACCTTGACTTTTCATTGATTGCTCAGAGTGAGCAACGGACCAGCGGGAAGGATGAAGCGGATCAACCTGTCCTTATGTGAACGTTTGTATCGAACTAATGGGAGATTTAGTTGCCGGTTCGCTAAATCTAGCCTCCATTCGGGAACCTTTACGCCCCATCAGCCATCGGTTCTTCGTTGGTTAGGGTCGCCGGAAATCGATGGAGGCAAAAAGCGTGGGACCGTTCGTTTTAAGTCTTTGGGAGAGACCTATGTTCAGCAGTAGACGTATCAAGGTTGAAATGATGATGATGATCTATGATATATAATGATGTGATGGGTATGGGTGACGGAAGACTTCTACAACGATCGGCCACACGCTTCCTGCCTTCATTGACTTGTTACTGTTGTAACTGTGGCAGAGTGTGGTACTCTAGCCAGCAGTTACCAATGCACAAACCAACTTCACAGGCACTGCACATTATAGTTACTTGCGTCCTGATCGAACGTGCCGAGCAGCGAGCGCAACGGCGTTTGCTCCTTTTGACCCCAGACAATATCTCGGTGTGGACGGGAAAGTGTTGGAGTTGCGCGTTCAGCCGGATGTTTATCTGAATGCGGGCAGGGACTGGGGCGGGCGCAAGGGGATGACACGGTTGGTCTTTGGCGAATCGTGTACACAGGGCTTCCGCAAGTTGGAAGCGGAATTCCCTGTGTGACAAAACGCGGAAAATAGGGTTCTTCGTGTATATAATGAAGGCGTTCAGGACACTCGTATTCAGGAGTCTCCTAAACACCTTCACGTACCACTTCAAGCCGCGTTTCCTCTCCAATAAGTACATGGACAGTTTTTTGTCCTTAAGGTCAACTCCGCCCATGTACTTGTTGTAGTCGGACACGTATTGTATTGTATTGTATTGCGTTTATTGGTAAAAAATAGTTTACAAGTCAATTATATAATACAGGTATTGCATTTAAATAATATTAAATCTAAACATTAAAATTTGAATTATTAAAATTACTATTAGTATTCACGGTTGCATGTCAATATAATAACAATTCTGATTACTTTATGTCTTCTGAATGGGCAAATGACTTGTAGCTTTCAAAAAACTCGTCGATATTATAGCAAGCCATTTTTAGTAAAATAGCTTCCAATTTGTTGACAAAGACAGTATCGCTCGGGGACTGCTTTAACTCGTCATTCAGTATGTTATATAGTTTTATCCCAACAACTTGAACGGACTTCTTGAACCTAGCGAGTCGGCGCGCCGGCACGTGCAGCTGGTCGCGCCGGCGCGTCGCGCGACGCACCAGCTGGCCGGTGGTGGGGAATCTGTCGAGATTGCGTCTTACGTACTTGCATGCCTCGAGTATATACACACTGGGCAGCGTCAAGATTCGGAGTTGTACAAATAGTTGCTTGGCAGGATAGTCTAATGGTTTTTTTGTCATAGTGCGCAGTGCTCGCTTTTGTAATCTAAATATTTTATCGCGATCCGCGGCAGTACCCCAGAGGTCCAAACCATAGATTAGAATGGAATGAAAATACCCGATGTAGGCTTTTCTTAGGTTCTCTTGTGAGAGGCCATTCGTTAGTCTGGACAAAGCAAAACAAGCGGAAGAGAGGCGGTTACATGTGGCGTCTATGTGAGGTGACCATGTCAGTCCCGAATCTATTAAGAATCCCAAGTACTTGACTTCGTACACCTGCGGCACCGGAATACCGTTCAATACAATATCAAATCTGGCGCTTTTGTTAGTTCTTAACTGGAAGTACATTATGTTTGTTTTATCGACATTCAGAAGCATGCCGTTTGCCGTAAACCAGCGAGATATTTTTGACATTGTTCGTTCAAGTTTTATTTTTAAGTCGGTAAAATTGTCGGCTGATGTTATTATGCATGTGTCGTCAGCAAACATAACGTACTCCGAGTCATCAGTGGCGGAAGTGATGTCGTTCACAAGGATCAGAAACAGGTTGTTTCCCATTGCTGATCCCTGTGGAACAGCACTGGCGCCTATTTCCTCCAGATCTGATTTGTAAGACTTGACAACCGTACACTGCTTGCGTCCATTTAAGAAGGATCTAACTACATCAAGAAAACAACCTTTTACACCGTACCGCGAAAGTTTAGCGAGAAGTAGTGCGTGGTCGACTGTCTCGAATGCGCGCGACAGGTCGCAGAATATGGCTGCGACATGTCGCCCGCCCTCCAGGTGTGCCGACACACGCTCCACCACGTCGCGCGCGGCGTCGGCCGTCGACCGGCCCGGTTGATAAGCATATTGTTGAGGGTTCAGTAATTTATTGTTAGTAAAATACCTCATTAGTTTAACGCTTAAGAGTCGTTCGAGAACCTTAGACACCACTGGTATTAAAGATATTGGTCTATAGAATTTGAGCGCGTCCATTTCACCTTTTCCCTTATAGACGGGTTGCACTTTGATTATTTTTAATTGTTCGGGATAGGTACCACTCATTACACACTCATTAAATAGATGAAGAAGCAACGAGACTACTATGGGGGGCAGATAGTCAAAAACGTATGTTGACATATCATTTATATCCTTTGAGCATTTCCTTTTGATGTGTTTTAGAGCTATGATTATATCTTTGAGAGTAAATTGATCAAAGACAAACACGGGCATCTGGTGCGGCAGGTAGTTTTCGAGATAATCCAGGGCGGCAGAAGTACAAGGTTTGCTATTGTACATATTTGCTTGTATATAGTATTGGTTGAGACGGGAGGCGGCATCGGTTGCCCGCTCAGCCTCGCTGTCGCCGGCTGATCGACTCACCAATACATCCAAAGGACCGGTTTTGCGCTTATTATTGCACGTTTCGGACGCGATAACGCGCCAAACGCTTCGACACATGTTTTCATTGCTATTCGATATTTTATTATTGAGGTAATCACTGCGAGCCTGTCTTAATATAATTGCGTAAGTATGTTCGAGCGACAGTAGCTCTGTCAACAAATTGTCATTGTTCGGGTTAAGCGAAATTTCAATTTTTAACCTGTAAATTTCTTTCCTAGCCTCACGTACGAGGTCATTTGCCCATTCATTTAAATTAGATCTAACAGAACATTTTTTTACAGGAAAGTGAATATCATAACTGTGTTTCAGAACATTTAAAACTTTTTCAAGTTTTTGGCGCGCATTAGCTTCTCGCGTTCCGCGCCTGCTCTCATTCCGGGGACCATTTCGTCACCATGACAGGTGGTGATCATGGTGACCAGCTTGACGTCCTTCCACGCTGTAATTGCGATGTCCCCAGAGTGCCACGCTACTCGTTCCCCGCTGGTCAGATCCCTGTCACTTATACTTTTGATCTCCTCAGGCACGTGGCGCCTATTTCTAATTAACGTCCCCACCACATCGGTCTTACGCTGCTTTAAGTACCGGGTTAGGGGCAACTGGTTGTACCAATTGTCCATGTATAAGGTATGGCCAAGGTCGAGGAACGCATCCATGAGTTTAAGCACGTCTTTGGCAGTCGGTGCTGAAAACCCATGGATAGGCCCTTCGTGCATAGTGGAGTTCTTGCCGGCGTATATTATACACTTGAGCAGGTACCCGCTGGAAGCCTCGCATAAGTCAAACAGCTTTATGCCGAATCGGGCCGCCTTGGACCGAATACATTGCACCCAGGCAAGACGACCCTTCCACAAAAGCAATGATTCGTCGAGGCTCAGTTGCTGCTCGGGTGTATAAAGGGCTTGAAATTTATTATTTAAATGCTCTACGAGAGGCTGGATTTTGTATACTTTTTTGTAGTAGCTACAGTATCATGGGGAATGTCTTCATTATTTACAAAATGGAGGAACCGCGAGATCATTTGGAAGCGATTCCTCGACATCAAAGTTCGGAATTCTAGCATCCCCATGATACCAGTAGACCAATACTCCTGGAGGTAGCTACGGGGATTTATGGCCATGTACATGAGGATGGCAAAATATCGGTACATTTCGGCTTCAGTTGTCTCATACCAGCTGTCTAAATTTTCGGAGAGACGACCATGCTCCGACAATGCAGCGATAATTTGCCATGCGTAATTATTGGTTTCCTCTACTATGGTTGGCATTATGTCCTCCCACATTAATAAAAAAATATCCACCCCATTTTGGAGCCCATGTGTTGGCCCCGGGTTACGCAAGTATTGTTCTAGGCGACTAGCAAACTGGTTGAAATCCCTAGACCAGGTGAACTCGTTATTGTTTTCTTGGGGTCCAGGGGTTACAACCACTTCATCATGAGGAGCTACATCCACATCTCCTGCAATCTCCGCCATTTCATCGATGTTTTCGTCTGTATATTCATGGAGAATTCTTGCAGCAGCCCGAAGCCTCTCAACGTCGTCATAAACGGGTCCAGCGTCGCGTCTTCGAAATCGTCATCGTCTTCCTCTCCGTCTCCTTCCAGCTCGCTACCGAAATCGCGGTCAAAATTTAATAGCGGTCCGGTAGCGAAGGTCGACGTTTCCTTCGAAGACGAGACCTTGAGTTTGGCGCTCTCGATGGAGTTCTCACCTCCGGAGTTACCGGCGGCCGCCATGGCTAGAAATATACACATGCACATGCAATAAGGCCCAGACCAAAAAGCTAAAATATATTCCAATACCACCCAGTTATACAATACAATTATTCTTTATTGCACACCAGAAAACATATTACAAGGGTACATTAGTTATAATGATCCTTTGCATTTTGCCAAATCCTTATAAGTTCAATTCACATTGCACAATATAAACCAAACTCCAATAAATTAAATATATCGATACCCTAGTGCACAATCGTACTAATTACAAGAGAAAAGATGTGATAAGCACGTTAGTGCACAAATCATAAAGTTGCTAATTTATTACCGATTTTTTTTTAATAAGTACGAGTGTGAACTAGGGTATATATTTTGAAGGTTGGGGAGTAAAATAATATTAATTTACATGCGTTTGCATACATTCAACAACCAACCAACACACACACAAGCAAACAAACACAATCGATAAGGAGCCAGCTATAAAACATAAAATGACCCGTTTTAAAATAAGTTTATTCAATGAAAACATGCGTGAGTTACCAATAGGTACCCAAAAATACCCATATCGACCAAAATGCCTATATACATGTGCCTTTATAATTGAGAGTTGTCTCGTTTTGATCTGGTTAGAATGGGATCACCTGGGAGGTATACCCTTTCAAACCTGAAAATGTATATTCAAATCGGTCCAGCAGAGTGATTGGGGAACAAATATAAAGTAAACGTGCGGAAGTTACAATTGCAAATTATTACACGAGACAAATAAAAGTCGATCTCTTGTTACATACCTGGACTCCACGTTCGTTGCATTGAATAATCAACGGATCATCAGGAAGCCGTAATGAGCCTCCAGGTGTTACCGCCACAGGGTACGCTACCGACAAGTTCGGAGGTTGAACTTGATCGCCGTTCATTTTGGCAGTTACTAAAACAGTACAATAGAAAATTAGCCTCAATACAGAACTAAAAAGTTACCGGCTCCCCGGGGAGCCAGGGGGTATGCTCGCGACATTCATAAAATAATCATGCTGTATGTTCATTTTATTCCAAACATGGCCGAACCCAGGACGCGGCATTTCATTTGTATGCTAAAATAAAATAATGTATAACATGGATTGTAAATTGAATATTATAAATAGATTCCCAATTGAATTTCCTAAGAAATAAAATAGTCACCACTATAAAAGTCCATAGAAAAATTGAAAAAAAGACGTTACAAATACGAGCCGCAAGTAGTCCCAGCAAAACTCAGTTTTATTTATCTATTATATTGGATTTACACTATAATTACATTATTATTTTTATGTATTTACATAGTAAACACTATATAGTAGTGAAATAATAACATATACTTACGTATTTCTCACTCAAAACACAAATTTTCACAATAAAACACGGAGCAACCTCACTTGTTTTCGCCGCGTAAATAACTGCCGATTTAAAATTTCCCTAACGGTTATCCATAGACATTTTGGTATCATTCTGTAGCTCATTTCATTTCATTCATTCAATAAAATCGTGCTGGCGCCCTGGGGAGCCGGCGGGGCTTAGAGGTTTTTAGCGCTGGCGACCCAGGGAGCCGGCGGGGCTCGAAAGGTTAATTAAATCTAATAGGTAGGTATAAAACTATATTAAATCAAATAGGTATAGATAAATTAGCGATAGCATAGAATTGCATTTATATATAGTGCTTGTACGGTTCGCTTGAGAACAAATGCAATTCCACGCTCTCAGTAATTCATCTCTACTCAGTTTTTTTTAAGATGAGAAATTTTACGGCCAAATTCGCACATGTGTCTCAGCAATTCGAAGACAAAAAAAGCGGCCAAGAGCATGTCGGACCATGCTCATGTAGGGTTCCGCAGCCGGTACTAGAAGAAGAGCGTATCTTCATGGCACTTACGTCCTTTTGTTGAGAAACTCATCGAACGATTGTTTTACATGTGTTAGTTAAGAGAAAAAAAGTTCAATTTCTTTTACATGTATAGAGTGCCCCCCCTAGAATTTTTTTTTGTAATTTGACTACCAAACTATGGAGCTGCACCTACAAGACACCTTCACTCCAAATTTCATCAATATACATCTTGTAGTTTTTGAGTAAAATGTCTGTGACAGACAGGCAGACATGACGATACGAATAAGGGTTCCGTTTTTGCCATTTTGGCTCCGGAACCCTAAAAAGGAGGAAAAATACATGTAATGACGTTCATTAGCGTTATTTATCATGGTTTCCTTGTACGAGTTAGCAAAATCGTAACTAAAGTATTGGTTTTACTTAAAAATGTGAGCGAATTTGGCCGTTAAATTTCTCATCTTAAAAAAACCCGATTATAATATAGGTACACAGCTGTATTAAAATAAAAAAGCTTATAATTTTAAGCATTATCGAAAGCAAATTGTATGAAAAGTAATTTTTTGGTCAGCCGTTATTAAAATTGATCCGCAAAAAAAAATAAGCAGTTAAATCATTTGGGCAGCATACAAAGCTTTGGCTGGCAATAAATAAAAATCGGGCGGCAACTCTTGTTCAGCAAACAATTTAAAAACGGTTAACATTTTAACCAATATTAATCTGCTTTTTTTATCATTTGGCTGCCTAATAACCAGTCGAGCTGCAAAATAATAACTTGGCCAGCAAGATTTTGCAATTGGTCAGCAGAGAGTTTAATTGCGATATACAGGGTGTCACTGTTATAAATACAGGGTGTCACTGTGTTATTTATATACAGGGTGTCACTGTAATGTATACAGGATGTCACTGTGATATATACAGAATGTCATTGTGATATATAAAGGGTGCCATTGTGTTATATACAGAGTGTCACTGTGATAGATACAGGATGTCACTGTCAGCAGAGAAAACATGCCTGTAAGCAATTTAATTGAGATATACAGGGTGTCACTGTGATATATACTGGGTGTCACTATGATATCACTATACAGGGTGTCACTGTGTTATATACAGGGTGTCACTGTGATAGATTCAAGATGTCACTGTGATATATACAGAGCGTCACTGTGTTATACAGGGTGTCCAGTAATTAATAGCCAATCTTCTAACCACTGAGAGGGCACCTTAGGCTGGTTCAGAAAATCGACTTTTAGGTTTAGTAGAAGTCCCTTGGTTTTCGAGATTTTCACACTTTTCTTAATTTTCAGTTTTTGGTCTCGTGTTTCACTGTAATGATCGTCTAGGTCACAAATGAAAATATTTTTACTGGCTATTATTGCTGTAGCACGCGGCGTCCAATCCTGCTAAGTATGGAAAACGATCTATGTTTTTCCGGGCGAAGCGTTGCTCTCGTAGGCCTAAGTTCCTTACGGTCTTTAAGTTCATAGTGTGTGCGGCGCTTCCGTCGCGTCCCCACACACTTACCGTAACGCTCTTACTCGGCCGGTTGATCACCATGGACCCCAAACCTTGTATGGTCATGTTCGACGCGCTCCCGTCGGCTCCAATTTCGTTCGCGAGTTCCTCATCAATCAAACTCAGCGTTGATCCGTCGTCAGTCATTGCGAACGTCGCTACTTCTCCTAACGGACCTTTTATCTATATCGGTATTACTTAAAGTAAAACTGACGAGTTCCTTACGTTCATATCTGACGTTGTAGTTGTAAACTGCGGCTCTGTTTCGTTGGAAACTCGTTCCGATCGGTCAGACGTTCGGTCCGTGTAAGCACTTGTATGCGCCTGCGCCATTGCTCGATTCGCCGGCGGCTGCGCGATTGCGGCTATATATTTGTCAGGCGCAATACTCGTTACCTGCGGGTTCGGTACTCGGGTTTTCGTGGTTACATCATGTAACACGCGATGGTGGGTGTGTGGACATCCGTCGACACTGCATCCTTTTGCTCTGCACATATCCCGTCGGTGTCGTTGCTCCATACATTTAAAACATACGCGATTGTCGCGTGCCCAAGACCATCTATCACTCACTGATAGAGCTAATAACTTACGACATTTTGTTGTCTTATGAGATCCACCGCAACACAAACATACATCGGTTCGGCTCGTGATGTATGTATGTATTTTGCTCGTGGACGCCTGTGTTCGTCGCGTTCCGCTCGCTGTCTTGTTAGGGTTTGCTCGTTCGGTCCGCCCTGAGTACTGAAAAACTGTTCCCCCGGTTTCTTCGCAGGCGCTCGAGAGTGTGAGAATTTTAATTCGTTGTCATTTTCGTCCAATAGAAAGGCAGCTATCATCGCTATTTCACACTCACCTTTATGTTCGTTCTCGCGAGCGTACGAACACCAACGGGACCGTAAATGAGGGCTCAGGCGATCTGTAATTTCGCGGATAAGCAGGGGGTTATCTGCATAATTTTTACGGTCTAGGTCCATTAAAGTTGAAACTACATTCATTACTTTTATTGCAAATGTGTTTAGTTCGTTGGCGCTTGGTCCGAGAGGAGGCAGTCTTCCCAACCAGCAAAATAGTCCATTAAGAAATCATTTTATCACTAAAGAGTCCTATTAAAGCGTTATTAAGGTTTTCGTTATGACCATGTGTTTTATAAAAGCAACTTATATCACTTTTCAGCTGTATAATATTATACAGCACTTTAGTACTGTTTAATAGTGATGTAAACGTTTACATTACAGTCCTAAATCATGCCTTTAACGCTGCACTATAAATGATTCTGTTATACCACTAAAGAGCTTCCTTGTCCTATTAAAGGAACATATATTACCGTTTTAAGGCAAATATGTGTTATTGTCGCTTCCAAATGAGTATTATAGTGCAAGTACTATAATTGTTAAAAGAATACTATTATAGGATAATAATGTACTATTATTGATTTCTTTAACACTGTTATGTATCGGATTTGTGAAATAAAGATTTCCAAATAGCTACTATAGGACAGATACTATAGTTGCCCCGAGGACACTGTTAAAACACTAAAAAGTCTTGAAATCATTGTTTTGGTAACTGTTACGTCTCATAGTTGTATTAAAGAGTTTGAAATACTTTTAATGGGCCTTTCTGATTTATAAAAGTAGCATTTGACCACTTATAATCAGCCAAAATGTCCAATAGTAGAAATTTAAAATGTTTTTTTTGAACAAGACAGACATATTGGTGTACGGTGATATCCTCTTACCACGTTGGTCTTTAAAAAGTAAAAAAATGGATTTAAAAGGCTGGAAAAGATTCAAGAGGAGTGGTGCATTTAGAAATAAGGTTAAGAAGAAATACCAGCAGTCGTCAGCTTTCACACGTAATGTTACGACCATTGAAAACAGTAACCTTCAAACTGAAGCGAACGAAGCAAGGCCGGGTTCCTTACAAAATAATAATAAAAATGAAACCACCCCAGCAAGTAATGTTTCTGGCCAAGATTCCGTAGTTATGATTAGTGACGTTATAAATAGTGACGATAGTGATCAAAAGTTAAGTGATTTTTCTGAAAGTGAAGACGACTTCACGGAAGAAAAAGACGAAGAATTTCGTGACACCCTAAAAAAATGGGCCATTGAGTCGAACATTCCTCATGAAGCTATAAGAAGTCTATCTCAGATAATAAATAAGCGTTTGCCAAACGTTTTACCTAAGGATCCACGAACTCTGTTGAACACATGTACAAAAATATCTATCATTCCTTTAGGTGGTGGCCATTACTGGCATAATGGTTTGGCAAATATTTTGAGAAACTATCTGACAATTCTTCCAGACGCGCCAGACAATATTTCACTTAATATTAACATCGATGGATTGCCATTGTACAAAAGTTCCAAACATCAGCTATGGCCTATATTATGCAACATTTATGAAGAACCAAAAGTGCCACCCTTTGCGGTTGGAATTTATGCAGGCCATGGAAAACCATCAGACTTAAATGGTTACTTAAGAATGTTTGTGGATGAGATAAAGGACTTGCTCAAAAATGGATTGGTATTTAAAAAAAGTGATGGAACCGAAAGAACAATTGGAATAACAATAAGAGCTTTTATTTGTGATTCTCCAGCACGGGCATTTGTTAAAGGTAATAAAATAATTAAGATCTGTCATCAGTTTGATAAAAACTATTTTTACCTACTCATTTCTTTGCAGATTGATATAATTGTATATGTGTTTTGTAAATTAAATGTCACCATGTATGTGAAGTTTTCAGCGAGAAAGGACGTTGTTGTCGATATGGATTTATATAGATTTGTTTTTTTTTTACAGGAGTATGCAACTTTAATGGTAAAGAAAGCTGCTTGAAATGCACTACACAAGGCGAGTATAGCTACACCTCCCATAAAGTGATATTTCCAAGGATCAACTGTCCAAAAAGAAACAATGATGACTTTAGGGCCAAAAAGTATGGAAGACATCATAAAATGGATTCACCTTTGTTGGAACTGCCCATAGATATGGTAGAAGACTTCGTGGTTGGAGATTCGCTTCATCTGATAGACCTGGGAATAATGAAACGCCTTCTGACCGGTTGGAGAGATGGAAGTTTCGGAAAATACACCACTAAGTGGTGCTCAAGAGACATCGACAAAGTCTCCAATTTTCTATTAAAATGTAAGACGCCAAAGGAAATACACAGATCAACACGAAGTCTTGATAATTTAGCTCATTGGAAAGGAAGTGAATACCGGACATTTTTATATTATCTAAGTTTTGTCATCTTACAGTATTCGTTGAGTTCAGATGCTTATCAACATTTTTTGTGCTTTTTTTGTGCAATTACGATTTGCTCGAACGAAAAGTATTTCCATTTTCTGGAACTGGCAAATTCTCTATTAAGCTGGTTTATTGAAACGTTTAGAGACTTCTACGGAGAGGATTACATGACCAGCAACGTACATAACCTGTCCCATATCGTAGATGAAGTGAGAAGATTTGGAAAGCTACAAGATTTTAGTTCATATCCATTTGAAAACCAGCTATACACGTTAAAAAAAATGATAAGGCAGGGTAATAAGCCACTCGCTCAAATTGCCAGACGAATAAGCGAAAAGATTGCTCTGGAAGTTCAAAACATTGAAAATGACAGTCCTACATATCCAATTCTAAAAACGAATAGATCTGAATTAGGAACAAAATCGGTTCTACAATTAAAACAATTTCTATTGTCTCCCCAGGAAGGAGATAAATGGTTTCTAACCAGTGAAAACCATATCATAGAAATGCTTTCTTTAGACAGTAATGTCAATCATATAATTATATATGGTAATCGCATTGAAACTCCTTGTGATGTATTTGATACTCCAATAAAATCATCTTATTTAAATATTTATAAATGTGATTGCAGTAAAATGAAGAAAACTAAGGGTACTTATGATATAAATTCAATCAAATGCAAACTTGTTGCAAGCTGCCATGATTCTATAATGTATTTTGTTCCGTTATTACATACCTTGTAGAGGATAACTTCATAAATAAAAAGTCATGCCGCTTTATGAACGAATTTTTATTTGCACTTATTGTGCTAACTTGTTCTTTTACAAACATAGTATTTTTACGACAACTTTAGGTATCATTTATAGGTAGATAATTAAGTAACTTAACTATAAATATCACATAGTAATTTCTTATAGTCTTTCCTTTTATAGGTACTAGACTTTTAAAATCAAACAATTGACAAAATACGAAAACTTGTAGTTTTTTCAATAATGTTGGTCGTTTTTAAAATATATATTTTACGTCACTCTATGCCATAAGTGGGATTTTCTGCCCGTCAATTCCCTTCCTGGCCAAGGGAAGACGTAACATTTTAGAGATACCAGGGGCGGTAATAAAGACAGCTTCAGATCGTATATTAATGGCCCTCACCTGTGGTTCAGGCCACAAACACCTGTGATCTGGGATATTCGTTATTTCACCGCCTTAGGTATGTAGGGGAGACCGAGGAGTGTTGTAACAGAGATGAGTTGTGACAAAGCCAATTTCTCTGAACCTTAAAGTCAAAGTCAGTTCGTTGCTCTTTTTACACTCCACAGTTTGCGGTAATTTTTTTAACTCGCTAACTATTACAAGTGCTGTAAAATCGGCTTTGTCAAAACTCACCTCTGTTACAACTCTCCGCTGTCTCCCTAATATAAAACTACGGGTGGTAATGAAGAAAGACGCAGATCACCTATTAATGGCCTTCACTTGCGGTTTGAGCCACAAACACCTGGGTCGTTCTTTATTTCACCGTTCTAGGTATGTACGAGTAATGTATAGTGGAAATCGCTTTTCTGGGCCAAGTCCACCTGCCAAACAATGCCATTTTTTCCATTGTTAGTTAAGCCGCAAAATGATCTCATACTAAGTGCAAATACCTTTTACAACAAATGTGTCTTTCTTTTGTCGAAGCAGATTGAATCACAGGGTATAAAGATTTAAATTTGGGTCGCTCATCCTATGCTTCTATGCGTAATTCACTGCTATTTTAAATACAATGTGTCCTGTCTAATTCATTCGACAAAAGACGTATTTGTTGTAAAAGGTGTTTGCACTTATTACGAGATTCAATTTGTGGAAGCATTCTGCACTCTGCGACATAACTAACAATGCAGTTAATGGTATTGTTTGGAAGGTATAAAGGTAAGTGGACTCGGCCTACAAAAATGATTCCTACTATACATAACTTTATTTCTCCGAAAGTTTTGTTAGTCCAACTTCTTATTTCGCTTAATTTTCCTTATTGTTATAACTTACTTATGCTTAATCGAAATAAAATATTTTCACAACATAACAACACGATAACGTGAGATCAACAGTTACACAAAAAGTGTAGGTAATAGGTAACAAATACACACTACTACAATATTAGGAACAGGGTGGATAACCGAAAAGCTTGGTCACCCAGGTACTCAGTAAGTACTTACTGCTTAAATAAAATAGGAATATTTATTAATTTACAACGAAGATACATTCATTTCGAAAATTGTTATCTACTTTAAATTTTTTTTTTTGTTTAAGGCACGGACATTATTTTTATTTGAGCAGTATACAACAGACTTTTCGTCAAACATAATGAATGTCAAACATCCTAAAATCAAGAGGTTTGTATACCAAACCAGTATAATTATAATTACAATGGAAATTAAAATCAAGTACTTAAAAAATGGGTGTCTTATTTGCTCCATAATGACCATAATGCAAGATTTTTAATTAATTCTTAGTAGCAATTAGTAATAAGTAAGTAGATTTCTATGTATTTGCCGTTGCATGTCGACTGATAAAGGATAAGGACTATTAGTCGGCTGATTTTTTTTAAAAACACAGTCTTAATCATAATACAGGAAAAAAATACTTTCAAAAAATTATAAAGTTGCTAGAATATAGTGCTAATCAACGCATTTTACTGAATTAACATGATTAATTTTCTGAACTTTCTTGGTTTTCGTTACGTGGTACAGAAGTTAGTATTTGAGATGGGGTATTTTGATGCATTTCTTGTGAACTAGGACCGGCGGCTACGTTAGAAATATTAATGTTTTTATTTTTTTTTGTTTTTCGTTTTTTTGTAGATGAAGTCCTAAGTAGTTTAGATGAATTTCTTCTGACTGAATTGCGTAAAATATTTTTGAAAAATGTCTCGCACTCTAAAAGTGTGAAAGTGCTATCAGAGTCGTGAATGATTGAAAAAAATAATTGTATTATGCCAGTGAACGCTTTAAAGCAAATCTTTTTACGTTCATTACAAGAACCGCCGGCCCAAGAACACTCAGTCAAAAATTGTCGGTTAAACATCACATCAATTAGAGCAAAACAGTTGTTGGCACCCCTACCTTTCCCACTTCCACAAACAACAGACAGTTTTTTCTTTACTTCTCCAGCGTCATGTTTCAAATCATTCTCTAGTTTCTGAAGAGATTCCAGGTCGTGAATGGGTTCAAACCGAAGTTTTTCTTTTAATTGGTCCATTTTCGACCGTTTAAAAAATTCTTCAATTTGCGTACTTATTCCCGCAAGACTGAGTAAAATCTGTTCCTGTCTTTCTTTTAATTCAGTTACAGCTACAGTTAAATTATCCAACTTTCGACAGAAAATATCTTCAGCTTTTTTTTGTGTGCCATTGACAATATAATAACTATCGCAATTATCATCTTGCAGAACAGCTACCGGAGGGGATGGTGTAGGTTCGTCTGCTTCAACTACGAATACGGGGTGATCCACAAATGCAACTTCTTCTTGCAGCACAGCTGTAGGCTCGGCATATACATGCGATACTACTGATTCTACCTCATGTGATGCGCCTAAATTTACTGCCGATGTTGATGGTAGCGATTTTTGCATAGGTTCGGAATCAGTTTGGCGCGCAACGGCAGAAGATTTCTCTTTTAGATCCTGCAAATTTAAAGGTTTTTCATAAAACACGCGTAACGGTTTGCAGAGTGCTAAGCGGATTCAAAGCTATATCGTAAAAAAATCCAAAAACTTACCTTCAATTTTTGCGCGAAATCATTAAAGCTGACATCCCTTTTCTTCTGTACTTTTGATCTTTTAGAAGTGAAATGTGTTTGTGGCATTTCTTCCTCAGTATCAGTACATTCTGACATAATGGTTATTTGTAATTGTGCTTCATCGTAAGTCAAGTTGTCCCGTTTTACTTTACATGGTATTGATATCCAATCTTCATCCGGTTCTGAATTTTCGATTTTCTCTCCCATTTATCAGGAACACAAGAAAGAAATGCCTTTCCTCTTTCTGTAGTCTGCACAACTTTAAAGGGCATTGTCAGACAACTGAAACAAAAAAACTGCAAATTAAAGTTCATGTATAGAGTTTTTGAATTAAAATCAACAATTTTAGGTACCTATCTTGCTTTTTTTTATTTTATTTTGATAATAAAGAGATCGAATTATAAGAAATAACGAAAAAATACGACCAGTAGGTACGTGCGTGAATTAATGAAAAGCAAAATATATATTACGCACGTACCTACGACCTTAAAATAAATAGCCGGACGTAGCGTCGCGAACAGATAAGTGAAGCACTCATGATGTGCCGGCAATGCGCCGGCGCTTTGTACGCACGCACGCACACATCAACCAGCATAATGGGCCTGTCGGCTGCCATAATGCGCCGTCTACGCACACATGCTCACTCGGCGGCCATAACTCGGCTTCACTCGCGTCTAAGACCGCGCGATATCCTTCTATTTTATTAACCCATGGATGTACTTATAGTTTAGCCGTTTGGCACACGCATACTACAGGTCAAAACAAAATTTCCCTCTTAAGGGAACTTTTTTTAATAACAGCGGGTCAAAAAATTTGTTTTGACTTCTAGTACTCGTATGCGTATGCCAAATGGCTAAACTGGACATCGATTTACGGTTTTTCTTTGAAATCGGGCTCGTATGCTAGTGGACGGCATACGAGCATACCACAGAATATAAATAGAGCAGTATGGAAACTACGCTTACTTTTTGAAATAAATATCTACGCTCCATTAGAGCGTTAGGGTTGTTTAAAATGAAAAGATCGGGCCGTCCGGGCACGCGCACGTAACAAACGCAAAGCGCGGCCACCCGTCGGAACGCGGCACTCACGGCTGACGGCACTGCAAGATTCGCTTAGGGGCCGTGTAAAAGCGCAGCGTCTATGTGTGCGTTCGTTTCGATCGTTTTGTTTGTAGTTTCCTTACTGCTTTAGCTTATATATATTCTGTGCCTTCCGTGCTCCGTCTAGTGGGGTTAGTCTGACAATTATTACGCTTAAAAATGACTAGGTAGGTACCTAACCTACTACGTTCAGCCCTGCAGCCTAATTGCGAAATTGTCATGATCATGACACGTGTAAGAGTCATCATTTGACAGATAGGCCATATAAAATAACAAATATGTACAGTGTAACGAACGACGTTATAAAGAGTTTACACTGTATATGAGGACGCGTCAGAAGTTACCTACGCAATTAGCCCGCTGTTGTTGTAAAAAATCAACTGTCAGTATCTACAAACGAACTCACTTGCAATTCCTTCGTTACCGCCTTAGATACACAATGTACTAATATCGAATTGTTCATAACACGACGCGACGCGACGTATCGTCTTACACGATAGGCGAGCCGTTGGACACTGGCGTGGCGTAGTTTAGTTTAGTGTGTGTGAATGCGAAGCAACGAAGCGGGGTGGGGGCAGGGACTCCCCGCTCGTAGACCCAGTATTCCCAGTGGCAGACGCAATTTAGATTACAACAATAATTTTAATCATAACATAATCATTAAAATTATCTTTCTTAAAATAATTAATTATTGCGTATCTATTTAAGTATCTAACTCAATGCCTAAAATTATAAATTATTAATAAAATTAGAAGCAATGAAAACGGTATACTTTGTATAGAATTTCCATATAAAGTGGCCCATCTTCATTGCTCCTGAGTGAAGACATAATTATTTATAAACTACGGTAACTAGCGGTTATCAGTTATAAAAACAGTAATCACATTCATCGTGAATATAATGGTCATACACAGCCATACAACAACCTTTACACCAGACAAAATTTAGCTTCATAATTATTTTGATGTCTTTTTTATTTATAGTAAAGTGATACGGCAAAAATGAATCAGTGTCGCGCCCACAACCGCGACATTTTTCGGACAATACAAAATGAGTAATTTTCCAAGGCCATTCCAAATCAGATTGCCGCATAAAATCATCTTTTCGTAAAACGCAGTCGTAATCCATCTTACTGTACGTACTGGAAAAGAAAAAAATATATATTGAACTTGGATCTTGGTACAAGTAGGTAAGTACCTACCCAATAATTTGTTAATAATACAATTACTTGTGAAAAATGATGCTGTAACATACATTGCAAATTATATAAATATATGGAAAGAACAAGTACCACCAAATAATATCATAATGACATCAAAGGTTTCTTATACGGTTTAACAGGTGTCAAGGAACCCTATTTTTGTCATGGCGGCAAATGATTGACCTGATAGATGTTATATAGTAAGCCTATTGTAAGCACGAAGACACTTTTATACCAGCGATCGAGAAATTTATATATTTTCGTGATTTTAATTTCATAAATATTAATAATTAAGGGGGCGCATGAAAATTTTGTTTATAATACTAGTATACTTTGTACGTAAATCTTCAATCGCAAGTAAAAATGGGAGTCTAAGACAATAACACTAATTACACAAACAGTGAGCAGCCATTATGTTTTTAATTTACTTACCAAGGAGTCTGTTTTTTATTTATTTTTAGTTCCGAACAGTACGCACAGTCTCACAACTCACATCAACTTTACGGATGAACTATAATAGCTCCCTGATCTCTAATATAGGACTGAAAAGTCCATTAACAGAACTCTGATTACTTTTATGTAACTTTTTTGTGATGTAGATGGCTCAACAATCACTGTTAAAACCTTAAAAAGTGTTACACGTCGCTGTTTTAGTATAACTATAGCACTAAAATGTGATGTATGGAGCCACAATAACACGGTTATGTCACGAAATAGCGATATAACTGTGCCAAAACCTGCCTGAGTAAACGTTTACATCAACGTTATAGGACATGTATGAAACACTAATTAGTGTTCTGGAAACGTTCTATGGACTTTTATAGTACTTACTTTTGCTAGTTGGGTTTTTAATTCTTCCAGGGCTCTGTCAATTAAAAGATCTGTGCGGCCGAAGTTTTTCTTCAACATGCGCATAATTAAATCGGGCTTTGTACATGAAGCAAGCATGTGTTGTACACATGCGCGGGCCTCACCTTTAAGCGCCGTTCTCAAGCGAGACACGTTCTCGAAGTCTGTAAATTTGTATCGACCGGTCGACTGTTTCTAAGGTACTTACAAATGTGAACCACTCTTGTGGGTCACCTGCGAAATGCGGTAATTCAAATACCTGGCGCGGTGGCGGTCTCCACATGTTTTGTAGATGGTCGGCTAACTTTTCTATTGCCTTTCCACGATCCGCCGAACGACTGCGCGATCTAGGAGTCTCGGAATGTTCGGACGTGGCCGTAGGCTGCCTCCTCGGCGTATGAGTTTCCGTGGGCACTGATATATTAATATTATTTTTGCTTACCCCTTGTTGTAGCCACTCATCTACGCGCCGTACCGATTCGCATAAGATTCGTCTATAAAGACGCCGCTCTGTCGCCCGCTCGGCTGCCTTCATTTTCAATGTGTTGCAGGTCCGCAGCGAGTCGCTTTTTTATAATTTCTTCTTCTAGCAGCCGCTCGCGACGCCGAAGCTCGAATATTTTCTCCGCTGCTTGCGCCTCTGCCTCCTTCTTGCGCGCCTCGGTCACACTACTGGCCTGTGAAAAAACCGAAGGCGCCTTATGCACCGGTTCATTAAAACGTACCTCCGCCTGCGGGCGGAGCGCGATTCGCGGCGCGCGCGGGGCCTGTGACTCGCGGTTCGCGGGCTCACCCGATTCCGTACGCGCACCGGGCAGGTTCGTTTCGCGTCGTTGATGCACGCGAAGATGCTCGTCGATTTTTTCGCCCCATTCCGACGCACCCATCGATGGCGAAACGGGTAGATCGCGAAAATCGATACGCGGTTGCGATGTTCCGGGTTCTTGACGGAATTCCCACAGTTGCTGCGCCGACAGCGCCACGCTCAGTGGTGTCCGGGCCGCAGATGCCTAGGTCGGTGGTTCGGTTCGGTTCGTAGGCATCTCGCGTCTCCGGGCCTCCTCCTGTATCGCCTCCTCTTCTGTGAGAAGCGCCAAAGCTCGTTCCCGGTCATCTCGTAGGTTCGTCTGGCTCCTGGTCAGCACCATGTTGATGTCAGCTTTTTTCCGGATTTCACCCGGATTTTATCCGGATCGGGTGCCGGATATCCGGCTCGAAGGACCAGCTCTGTTGACGTTGCCGCCAACAGTCGCAACGACAGCTCAGTTGGTAGTCGCAGGTTCTTGGACTATAGCTCACGGATCGGTTCGTTGGATAAAAAAGCCGGGTAAAATATGTGATCAAACGAGTTTAATTAAAAGTTCAACAATCAAAACTTAAACACAAACTTATAACGAACATTAAACAAAATTTTCACTATTTAAAACTATTAACACGCGCCTTGAATTTAGAGAAATAGTTCCAAACTGACTTGCTCGAGTTCCGAAATGGTACTGACAAGGATCTATTGTTCGCTCCTTATTTTATAGTGATTTTCACACGCCTTATTTGGTATGAACAGCTCTAGCGATCGTCACGCGTCGTCTCATGCCTATATTTGGTAATAAACGCTTTTAGCGCGTCTTTACTTCCTATATATGGTATCAAATGTCTTTGATATTCGACGCGCATCTTCTCATGCCCTTATATGGTATGAAATGAACGTCTGGCGCTCGACACGCATTTGTGTGCGTGAAATAGTTATACATCCATACAGCCGTACAGCGTAGGCTACGTGATTGTATAGCTATATTGTTATGTAGGCATGAGGCGCTCAGGTTAAGATTGTAGGATGTCAATCTTTAGGTATATAAATGAAGGTTCGGTTCCTAACGGCTCTTGTTATGGCCGATGGCTCTTTTATGGCCATAAAACTTAAAATTACCTACCTAATTACAGTTTTAACCTAACTTACGAAACATGATTTTCTTAATTACTAAGTCGTGTCGGGTGTGTTGCTGGCTGTCGTCCACACAGAGTTTACATTGCACCGATTTTTAATGATAAAAGTTACGAATCTTTTTTAAGTTAGTAAATTACCAATCTTACCAGTAACATTCTCAATGTTGCTAATTGCTATTAGCAATACTATCGATAGCATAGAATAAATAATGTCGATAGTCCATACTATTGATGGCAACGCTAACTAACAGGGGCCCCTGTACAGCGCGGGCTCATTTAAACGGTTGGTCTTTATATAATACCCAAAATATAAAACTTTATTGGACTTAGATTAGGTACGTTACAAGGTAAAAAATAAACATTATTAGTTCTTACTTACTGTTGCTTTTCTCCTCACTGTAACAGGCTTCACAAATGAATCATATTCATCAAACCTTTGGCTTATAAATGTTCCCCCCAGCCGGATCTTGTAGATTTTTCGATTTTGTCGATTTCCAAGTAGTAAGTATTTCGAATACTCTTAATTTTTGCTTCAACTTCATTGATAGTCAGTCCTTTATTCATTCTATCACGCAGGGCTTCTAGTGCCGAAGCGCGCATTTGCTTATTTTTGTAAGCATCGCAACGCTTATCCCACAAGCACTCGTGCTCTCTATAGAGTTGGATAAATTTTAACGTTTCGTCCTCATTGAATTTTTTGACGACATCGCGGAAAATCTTTCGATAAACAAACGCGTGTACAGTCAACGGATATTCGCCAGCGACTGGCGCGATGCGGCTACACGCGGCCTCACACTGGCGCGGGGGTTGCGAGGAACGCGGGCGGGAGTCACTGACTTGAAAAATAGGCCGGCGCTCTATTCCCGCCAGTGCTGGCAGCCAGCGCTGGCCTGTCTTGAAAAACTGTTTACACGAGGCCAATAACAAGCCAGCGCTGGCTTCATCTAAACCTGGCTTTAATCAGACTCTTGTTCATTGCTCGAAACAAGTGGAGGTGAAGTGTCTGCTCCATATTTCTTCAGAATGTCCATCATTTTAGAGTCATTACGTGTGAATGCGAGTTGATACGGAGTCCGATGATCCCAGGCGATGGCGTTTATTTGAATACCAGGTTGCTGGCAAAGCCATCCAGCAACAGCGTAGGCTTTACATTCGACAGCCTCATGTAGGACGGCAAAACCACCGGTGCCGGTTCTGCTATTGATGCTAGCTCTCATGATTGTCAGAACCTCCATAATGTAAAATGAAGCGCTTGGTCTGCTCACGGCTCACGGTGACGTGCATGCAGCGCTTTACTTGATAATTGGTAACTTCAAGGAGGTGCCGAAGGTTGTCAGTCATGTAAGGTTGAATCCTTTGAAGAAGTCGCAAAAAACCGGCGCGACAAACTTGATGAAAGAATTAATGAAGCAGTAATGTCCGGTATTACCATTAGTTAAATACAGTAAATTGATGTGTATCTCTTTCTTTGACTTAGTGAAGTGCAAGGGTCCCACTATGCTATTTGTTTTACTATTGTATTCTAATCCAAAAACGTTAATACTTATGTTATTTAGATTTTCAACTTTTTTAATGTCAGTTATTTTGACTGAAAAATGTATATTAGGGTAGACTGGGTACGAATGTGTCATTTTTCATTTGATCGCCCATAATTTGATCAGTATGTTAGTTATCTGACAAAGAAGGTGCTTTTATGGCAAAGCACAGTTTGCCCGACATACTGGTATTTCAATTTTATCCCTAAATGTAATATTAACTGACAGGCACAAGTTTAAAAAAAAAGAAAAAGTGTCACAACCGACCACGTCCCAGGGGTAGTTGTGACAGTGCTTGGGGTTAGTAGTGACAGGTTAAGAAATACAACAGAACAGTCTATAATCACATTTATTGTCTTTCAAGAAAAAATAAACTTTACCTACTTTAGGTATCAAGTCTCAACAAATATAAAAATCTAAGAATCAGTCTTGGTTTTAATGGCACAAAAATAATATAATCACATTTATTGTCTTTCAAGAAAAAATAAACTTTACCTACTTTAGGTATCAAGTCTCAACAAATCTAAGAATCAGTCTTAGTTTTAATGGCACAAAAGTAATATAATCACATTTATTGTCTTTCAAGAAAAAATAAACTTTACCTACTTTAGGTATTAATTCTCAACAAATCTAAGAATCAGTCTTAGTTTTAAAGGCACAAAAGTAATTTATTATGTGATTACATTACTTTTGTGCCTTTAAAACTTAACTTTTACAATAAATGTTTATTGTCTTTCAAAAAAAAATAAACTTTACCTACTTTAGGTATCAATTCTCAACAAATCTAAAAATCTAAGAATCAGTCTTAGTTTTAAAGGCACAAAAGTAATATATTGAAATCTAGTCAGACTCATCACAGTTATGACAAATGTAGTGGCGACTACCACCTGTGCAGTCTAGGTGGGACCAGAGCTTACATGTTCCTTGGCATTGGATCCATTCTTCGCCAGGCCTACTTTCAGAATAATTTTGTGTAGGTGCACAAACCAGACAGAAACATTCTTCTTCGTCTGAGGTGGTGATGATTTCCTTTTCTTTGGTTTGTTTTTACCTTTTCCTCTATTTTTTCCTTTTAAATCTGTCAGATTCTTCTTTACCTGCTTAGCCTTTAATTTTTTTTCTTTTTCTTCTTGTTCTTTTCTGATAGCCTCTTTTTCTGGTGTGTCTGTATAAATGGTTGACTTCTTGTTTCTTTTACCTTTTTTTTTCTTTCAGAGGCCTTCGGAAAAGGCCGAACAATTTCAGGTGAAAAAACGGGTGGCGTGGCTGAGGATGACGCAATTGGCAGAACACTGACAGGATTAGAAATTGAAGGTTCTCCCAATGAGGATGATGGAAGCGACGATATTTCATTGTAAGGTCCAGGATTGGTCTTTTCAGTGGCAAGGCTTTGTCCGTTTATTTCAAGCGACCTGTTAGGTGTTAGAAAATTACCTCCACTAGAAGTGTTCAGTCTGTCCATATCAATAGGTAAGTCTGCAGAATCAGTCTGTTCAGTTTGAAGGTTTGGTCTGTCCATCACAATAGATGATCCTGCATGTTCAGTTTCAGGGTTTGGTCTGTCCATTACAATAGATGATCCTGCAGGATTGTTCGCTTCAGTTTCGGGGTTTGGTCTATCCGTTACAAACGAAGGTGCGAAATCGATATCTGTGAATAGGTTTCGATTAAACGGATATATTCCAGTTTTGGAAAAGCCAGCTTGAATGTTTCCTTGTGTAAGAGCATGAGGCATCGCAGTTTTTACAATACCTGGAATATCGTAGATTGACATCGTCTTTCAAGGATTACTTCGCATCCATCCATCACTTGCAGTATTGATTGCCTTTTTTAAAGGTCCGAAAACAGAACGATCGAGGGGCTGCAACTTGTAAGAACAGTGTAGAGGAAATGACAGTAAGGTGATCCCATTTTGCTTACAAAAATCCAATGTATTTATATGGACATGCGACGAATGGTTATCCAGCACAAGCAAGACTTTATGGGTTAAAGAAGCATTAGAAATTTTCTTAAAATGTTCCAGAAATATTAGGAATGATGCATCTTGCATCCAGCCTGAAGGATTTGCAGCTCCGATCGACCCTACTGGTCCGTCCCTCACAAAATGATCGTGGTAACGAACCCATTCTTTTGTTATAAAATGGGTGCTGACCCTTACTGAGTCTACCAAGAGGTGGAGGTTATTGCCATCATAATTGTGTATCCTAAGATCCTAAGCTTTATTAACCATTTGAGGTGCTACAATCCAAGTTAAAATCAGGACCTACATCTTATTATTTAAAAAAAAGGTGACTTACTAGTGGAGTCTCCAGATTGGTAAATCCATCCACTGCAGCTGTTCCTACGACCTCCAAAACCTTAAGTTCTGTGTCTGTCAGTGGGCGGACTAATGCAGGACCTCCACCAGTGCCCTCCGTTTGATCTCTGTATTTTCTGTACTTAGATTTGACCTTCTGTGTCCACTGCGACCAAATCTGTAATTATAAAGGAATTTTACGACATGTAATTTGAAATATGTAGAATGTTTTCTGTGCTTCTGGAAGTATATGAACTCAGGCAACCTTTGTATGTTAATAAATTATCCCCCATAAGCTCGCCTCTCCCCTCCATTCAAACATAGTTTCATTCTCATTTTTAAGCAATAGGCAATAAGTATGCTAGATTTTTATGAAACTTTGTGTACAGTCTTAATCGAAAATATTGACGCGGAATTAGCGAATGTAATTAATTAAAAAGTATGCGATGGCCTTAATGGCAAGATCTTATGAGCACACAGATACATATTTTTAAATTTGATTTACCCCGTGATATTTATGTTTAGATTGTATAATTTAAATTAAATTGGTATAAATAAGTATGAAGAGTGAATGAATATAAGAAAAAAACATAAAGGTTACACGTACCTTTCTCCACTTTTCGGCAGATTTCGTATCCCCTGCAGAATCAGCATTCAAAATTTTGGATATTTCGGCCCAGCGTATAAAATTAGCGGCCCTCCCTTGTGGCCCATCAGTGGGCTTACTAAGATCACCATTTCTGTTGAATTATTCAAAGAAAGGGCACTTAAAACCACATTCCTCCACTTTATCTCACCACTTGAAACAAAATATTTCATCGAAAAAACTGTATCGCTCAGTGTATAATCTACTAGTACAAAAGTAACGTTATTAAAATGTTTACAAAAGTACATACCTTTCCATATACTCTACCAGTAACTGAAATTGCGATGCACTAGTACGCATTTTATTGTCAATAGGTTGAACTCAATTAAACAAAGTACAAACAACAACTAAACTTTCTGAATTCTGAAATGAGATGAGAAACTGCCGGCGCCAAGAAAGGAACTGTCAAATTCACAATACATATAAGCCAAATAAATTCAAGAATCACTTACACTTTACTTATTGACTGTGTTCCAGGACGCTTTAAATTAGTAGGGTTATTAGCTTTTTGTCCAACATCATCCGTACTCATTCTTTTCAGTATAGTTAAAAAGAGACAACTGCGTTTGGTGTGAAGTTAGACACGTCAGTTCGTCACGTAACGAAAACTACATAAACAATCGAGTTAACGTTAGCGAGTATAGTAAATGGGTTATGTGACTCATGGTACAAGTTTAATAGAAAACTATTCGAAGCTCGTTTACTCGCTAACGACTGTAGTAACGTTACGCGGGTTTACTATAGCAACTCATGGTAGCGGTACGGTTCGGTTTGGCTTCGGTTTGCGTCGTAATGTCGTTCATTTAGAGCGAGTCAGATGTACTGAGATACTGAGCGAAATGAGCGACTTAAATCTTCAGTGAGCGAAAGAGTGAGTGAGCGGGACGAAGTGATACAGTTCAATTTAATCACTCACTCGTGATATACACATCTCTGCTTCAGTACTTGACCAACCTTGGTTTGGGATAGTCGACCATTGAATTATATGTCGGATCATCGTCGCGACTTACAGTCAGACAGGAAGGGTTAACTGCAGATTCCTGGCCGTTGAGGTATGTTATGTTGGTTAAAGAAGTGGATTCATGTCAGATCAAATAATTTATTCGTCTGATTCTCTTGGCTGCTTCGGTAATGACATTCTGGTGAGAAGAAGCGCCGGAAGAAACTCACCAGTTTCTCTTTTAAATCATCAGGCATTACAATAGTTGTTTCAATATTATGGCATAGGTACTCGAGTGAGCGAATGGATAATTACGTTTCACAATTCGTTCTATTTCACTATTAATCACTATACACACGTCACTAATTCACAATATATCACTAGTACGCACACACAGTAATTGGCAGATGATAACTTTAGTAAACCGACAGTTTTGTCGGGAGCTAGTGCCGTGCCAGTCAAGACCAATGCTCGATAAAGAAAGACGATAGAATGCCCCCACAGCAAGTGCGGTTCAGGTATTTAAAGGGTTACCCATCCCTCGCTCTAGGTAACTAGTTACCCGCACTCACTCCACAACAACTCTGTCCAATGGCGCACAAGCAGGCACCAAGTGTTTACTTTTAATGAAATAAACGCGTGTATAACTATCACGACTTACATTAAAAACAATCAAATATTCCAACATTAATTATCAATAACCAATAACAGTGGTTTAGCCGCTAATTATAAACATCATCTAATCAAACAAAAGATCGATCGTGTTTTGGAACGGAACTAACGTTTGTTAAAACAAGTTGTCAAGCAACCGCCTGTCAGTTCACTCATTTCATAATAAGAAAACAGTTAATTTAAGTGGACAACTATTCAGATTTACTTTTGCAAATGTGTTGGTGCAAATACGTGAATGATCAAATATTATTACAAGATTGATGTGACAATTAACTCCGACATATATTATAATTTTTTTTCAAAGATATTTCTTGCTCGGGATATTTTGACGCGTTTATTGCTGCTGTAATTCACTCAACAGGTCACTCAGTTTGGCTGTTAATTGAATTAAGTGATCGGCAGTCCCGTAAATTTGAAAATGACTGGGAAATCCAGAGTAAATTAAATTCATTTTATCGTTCCCGAAATACCTGAATGGCCAACAACTGGTGCCCAAACATTAAGCGAAAATCTGTGTTGAAAGTTCGGGATCTGCGTGGTCGCCGCCACCAATATCGGGATGCGAAGGCCTGAAGGACCCGTAGTCACGAAGTCGCTGTGTTGCATCTAACATTGTTCTGTTAGACACAGCTATCCCGAAATCTTCGTGAAAACGTCGCACCGCCAAATTTACGTTATCATTACACCTTGCTAACATGCGAACCATTTCACAGCATTGGACATTAGTGTAACGAAATGCCATTGCAATGTATGCATGCGTAATGCGTATGCGCACCGCTCGGACCCGTAACGCACAAAAAAAACCGTATTTCGCAATCGGAAGCGCGGGCGGGACTAACACCTGACTCCTTTGTTTACTTTGTAGATCGCCGGCCGGCACGCAACCCTCACACCCCCGTCCATATTTTGTCTCTTTGTAACGTTCATTACGAGATCTTTAGTTTGAAAAGGATAACTAATGTAGCGCACGCGCATGCTTTGTGGATTGGTTTGCCGCTGTTTTCGTTTGTTTATTACCTAATCTTTCGCTCGATTGACGAGCGCGGTAAATAATAGTTTATGACAGACTCTAATCTGTCTAAGCTCGTGGATACACGTGTAAAGGGACTTTTAGATGCTCGCAGAGTTTGTTCTAATTCCTCTCCTCCCGAGTGGACGTGTGTTTGTATTGCGTCGCTGACGACTGCCGCCCAATCCCGAACGGGATCCCGTCATATTATGCGTCGGGATTGATCCCGAAAAATTACTCGGGATCTCGCGAGATCGGGATCCCGCGGGATCGGGATTGCATTCCCTAATCATAACTCAATTCGGACTCCGGCATAGAAGTAATATGAATGCTTGCTACAGCCCGTGCGAGTACGTCGTAGTCCTCATCATAAGGATACTCGTTGTCTGTTATTACACCACTGGTACCACTGGTAGAAGCAAAGGTATCGGGTTCCGAGGACGAAGCTAGAAGGCGAACTTGTTGAGTTGATGTCTGTTGTTTTGCTAATTTGATTCGTTGCTTTCGGACTGTTGACAAAATCATTTCCTGTGTTTCCAGAGCTATTTCTAGAGGAAGTTGCCGTAACTGTTGAGCTATAGTTTGTCCAAAAAGATCAAATTCATCATTATAGCATTTGAAAAGTGCTGAGTTGAAACTTTTTCTAATGAATCTACTGCCTGTAGAAGGGATCTTTTATTTCTTGTAGGTATGAATGGTACGGTAAAATATTGGCTCTCAGATTCTGAAGTAGAAGTCGCCTGGGTATTTGGTGCCTGAAACAATGAATTATATTTTTAATGAACTTTTTTTCTTTACAGATGGCAAACACAGAAGAAACTTGGAGCGAGATAGTTGATGGTTTTAGTGACAAATGTAATTGTCCGTTATGTGGTGGCGCTATAGATGGCAAACATGTCCAAATACGTTGTCCAGCGCGTTCAGGAACTGATTACTATAATTACAAGGGAACTTTCAGTATAGTCCTTCTAGCAGTCTGTGACAGTAATTTAAAATTTAGATATATTAACGTGGGTCATTATGGTCGTCCTTCTGATGGGGGAATTTTTGCTAGATCAAATTTAAAAACAATGTTGGAGGAACGCTCCTGAAGGAATGGTTTTGTTGGGAGATCAAGCTTTCCCCTTAACCGAATATTTTATGACACCATATAGTCGTCGATTAAACTTATCAAACAAACAAAAAAAATTCAACTATAGATTAAGCAGAGCTCGAAGGACTATAGAAAATACTTTTGAAATGAAATGGTGTCCCTTACGCAGTAAATTTAAGAAGTAAATTTTATTTCTTTATTTAAACTTTATTGCACAATACAAGAAAATACAAATGGCAGACTTAATCCCTTGAGGCATTCTCTACCCGTCAACCATCAGGGTAAACAGAGACATTATAGGTGCGGTATTTAAATTCGTGACGAAATTGTACAAAATTATAAACTAGATGTAGGATATAGAGATGTATAAATATATACTTTATGAATACAAGTAAACATATATATTATATAAATACACGAATGATTATAATATAATATATATATATATATCCGTTACGACTCTGAAAAAAGCATTTTTTTTTGGAAAATTCTCTAACGCCGTTGAAAAATATTTAACACTTTGCTGTAACTGCCTAAATATTATGTAAGTCATATTTATGGTTTCCATGTTAATGAAGTAAGTAACCATAAACTATATGAATATATACATTTGTATAAGTACTAAATTTACACCCAACCTATCCACCAGTCAACTTTAAATTTTAGGAAGTTACGACAAATTTTAATCACCTCATAACTTTTTTATTTGAAGGGTTATCAAACTTTCAATAGAACAGATCGATAGGCAAAAAAAGCTTGAGTTGGTTCTTGTTCTTGGGTAGTATCGTAAAATAGAGTCAAATCAGCCGAATCATCAGATATAACAGAACATGCCAGCGAGAGGTATACTACCGGTGATGATCCCGACTGAAGTTCGAAATCTTGTAATTCGGCATCAGCAAATAGTTTGGCTAATGCCACTTTAATTTTGCTCTGTCTTTGGACGAATAATTGTTTACAAGATTTGGCATAGCTCATAAATAGAAGGTCAATGCTGTCCCATTCCCTCTTTTTTTTATTTCTAAGATAGTCCAGGACTCTGTCAGTGCTGTCTAGTCCATCACTATCATTTTTTCTTTTCGTAGTAGGTACGTGGAGTTGATGATGCAGTTGGCAGTGATTGCAACTGTGGTGGTTGTGTTTGTGGAGAAGGCGGAGATGAAGTTGGAGTTGAAGAAGAAGGATTATTAGTTATGGAATCAAGAAATCTAAGGGTGTTTTCCTATCCTGTATCATTGCCATTTTGGCTTGGCTCCGCTTGCGGAGAAGGTGATACCTAATTGCGGAAAAGGTGTTGGTTGTGGTGACGGTGGTGATTGTGACTGTTCTGGACTTTCCAGCATGGGTGTTATATTTGTGCCAGTAGGAGTTAGGGTTCGAGTGATCCATCCAAAAATGACATCTGTGAGCTCCATATATAATTAGAATATTTTCTGCTGGAACCCGTTTGCCCCTTCACCGTTTTTTGATAGCAACATCTTTGAAAATTCTGTATTTTATCGCCAACATTTACAGAATAAAGTGTTACTGCCTCCAAAGCCTCTACCTGGGACTAACGAACCAGTACCTCATGTTTTGATTGGCGATGAAGATTTTGCACTGCAAAGTTTTTTAATGCGACCATTTCCAAGAGCCACGACTATACGTGACCCAAGTAAACGAAGGTATAAACTACAGGCTTTGCCGCGCACGTCGTGTCGTTGAAAATACTTTTGCTATATAGAGTTTTCAATAGACCTATGGAATGCAATGTCGAAAAAGCTATTCACATTACAAAGGCTGCATGTTGTTTGCATAATTTCGTCAGAATTAAAGACGGCGACACCGGCGACATGATGCGAATGCTTCAAAACGAACAAAGTACGAACCTAGATAGAACTGCATTACTACCTTTGCGTCACACCAACAGCAGATCACTAAATGCCGCAATAGCAATTCGAGAAAAGTTTGTGTCATTGCAATCGGTAGTGATTCAACATAATAATTCCAAAATGTAACTTACCTGATACTCCTATGCACGCTCCGATTTGCTCCCATAATAAATTTTTATACCTAACTAACATTTTTGTAATGTTATGAATGTCTTCGTCGTCGTCAACTTCTTGTCTCCCAGACAAAATTTTATTTATATCCTTACAATTATTAAAAATAATGAATTTTGTGACAAAAATTGTTATGTTCTCTAGAATTTTAGTCTTATGGGTATCACAAGTAATACATTGGAAATCTACTAATGTATAAATTGTAGTTATTACAGTGTCTTTTAAATATTTTTCATGTAGTTGATTTTTAAAAATACTATTCGTAATATCTTGCAAGTTTGAAATCAATATAATAAAATTATTGGTGGGCAGAGCCAACATTGGCCTTCATATTCTCTATATTTTATGTACAATCTTTAAATACATTTGTTTTAATTTTTTTTTAATATGTAGCCGCTGACATATTGCAGGGGTGCAATTACGCTTGGGACACTTTGTTTATCTTGCAGCGGAATAAACTCGATATCTAAAATATCTTAATTGGAATGTTGCAGGTCATCATGTTATTAATCAGCAGCGCTACGAAGGCAGATTCAAACTGGTCGCACGTCGGATTAGTGTTGCGACACCCGTGGCTTGTAATGGCAACAAAGAAGTTTTCCAACGGATCCTGATTTAGATGCCGCAACCATACCGATGTGACACCATATCTAATACCAAGATTTCTTAATAGAACTTCCACCCCTTGTAGTGTCCACACCCAATTTTGTATACTAGGAACAGACTCTACTCTTCCCGAACCTATCACGAACTTCGTTGAGGCTAAGATATGTTTGCTTTCTTGCCATGTTTTAAAATCAGAATTCGGCGTTGTTGGTGCTAACAACGGTTTTGCGTGTTTATTCTTCATCGAACTTCCATTCACGGAGTCAAAGAGATTATCCATGAATATAAGTGATTCGGCCGTCTCTTTACACTCTGCCTTAAATCTGAAAAGGAAAAAAAATATGCAGCAAATATTTAATAATAAAATACGTAGGATAAGATAATAAGGAGAATGTGAGTAAATATTCCTTACTGCACCACTAAGAGAACTTATTACAGTAAATAATGATAATAAAAGAATATAACCTAACCTACCAAGTCAAATAAAAAAAACCCCAACATGAAATAGTAAAGTGCTGATAAGCTCTTGAGCGGTTTAACCGATTTTTATAAAATACAGGGTGGCCCAGAGAAAAATGCACTTTTGAAAATTCAAGGAAAAAAAAAACTGTATACTTTAGTACAAATGTGTTTATTATAATTCAAAGATAATTAAATGAAATTTACTTTTTAAAAACTACGTCGTCCAAATGACGTCCTTGACGGTTACAGCATTCTTCCAATCTGGCATCAAAATTTTGGAAAACTTTCGTTAGAGTTTCCCTCGAAATGGATTCCATTTCTTGCCGAATGTTCAGCTTCAATTGCTGCAGAGTTGTTGGATTATTAGAGTATACTACTCTTAAGGTAGCCCCACAAAAAGAAGTCTGCTGGAGTGAGATCGGAGCTTCTTGGGGGCCAGGAGATGTCACCCCTTCGTGAAATTAATTTTTGTGGGAACATTTCTCTTACCACCTCAATGCTCACATTAGAAGTGTGACACGTAGCCCCATCTTGCTGGAACCAAGTATTCCTGGTATAGCCTCGCGATTCTTGCAGCTTTGGAATCAAAAAACTTCTCAACATAGCAGGCGTTCGGAATTGACGGTTACCGCTTGGCCACGGTTGTTCTCAAAGAAAAATGGTCCGATGATTCCCCATTTCGCAATGGCGGCCCAAACTGTAACCTTTGGTGAGTGTAGCGGCTTCTGATGTTTCAACCGAGGATTTTCTGCTGCCCAATACCTACAGTTCTGTTTATTTACAAATCCATTCAAGTAAAAATGGGCTTCATCAGAGAACAGGATGTTGTTGAAATTGTTGAACTCATCCCGCATTTCATTTGCAAATCTCAATCTTGATTCGAAGTCTGTTGCTTTTAGTTCCTGCACTAGCTGTATCTTATAAGGATGTAATTTTAAATCAAGCTGCAAAATTCGCTGCCATGTCGATCTAGAGACTCCAAACGTCGACGAACGTTTGCGCTCCGACATTCGTGGATTCGCGCGTACAGACTCCCGAACTCGCTGAATGTTTTCATCGGTCCGTGAAACTCTTTGGCGACCGCGAGGCCGCATTTTTTGTGTCGATCCTGTTCTTTCAAATCTTTGGATCCATTGTTTAATTAAATTAGTGCTTGGACACTCACTGATGCGCCCGCAATTCGAATTTAGCACGATAAAGCCGCCGAACAGTCACATAAGATGGAGCATTCTCATAAAATGCACGGACACAAAACGCGCGCTGCTCTCCCGTGTAATGATTCATGGCGACTAAAATTACAAAGTCCGCGCTACGCATTGCTACCGCTCCCGCGCCCCTCTCTCATGTGGTTTAGAAATGCGCGCGAAATCAAAAGTGCATTTCTCTGGGCCACCCTGTACCAGCGCAGTGTAAATAGGGAATACCACAACAACTCTTGGGGCGCTTTATGTAAGTCCGTTGGTGATAAGTAACGATTTAGTTGCCAGAAGGGCTATTACAAACTAGGACGAACTCACTCAGACTACTTAACTTAACTTAACTTTTCAGTATGGTTGTTCCGAATAAAATCTATGCTTAAGGAACACAATTGTTTGGAAGCGGTGTCAAATACGAATTTTGCGGTTGAAACTAAGAATAAAAATTTGGAGGCTAAAGCACAAAATATAATCGTCTCCGCCGTGGCGGATAGCCATCTGGAATACATTAAGAACGAAAATACGGCTTATTCTATGATATCCAAACTTGAGGACAACTTTTTAAAGAAAGGTGTAAGGAGTAGACTGTTTTTGTTAAGGAGATTAAATGAGATTAAATATGACTAAGGAGAAAAACTTTCGACGCATTTCGCGGAAATGGAGAAGACATTTTCCCAATTGAAAGACGCAGGCACAGGCCTATCAGATGAAGATGTGATGATTGAGGGAGGGTGTTGTGTTGGCTTAACTGTCAATCATCTCATCTTGTGTAGCACTTGATTTTTATTATCTATGGCTCTATCTTGGTAAAAAATATGGCGATATGGTGACTGTGAAGAATTGTAGTTGTGTTATAAAGAAAAGTATTAATAAACTATTCGATATGTAAAGTGAAGTGGTTTGAATTAAACGAGGCCCTAACACCGCATTCCACATTACAAAATGTCTGAATTACAAAAATAATGTTATATCACTAGTTGTGTAACATTATTCGTGATTATTATTAAGTGATCAATTGGTAAAATGCAGGTGTGTATGCAAGCATTTTAAGGGGCTTCTTTGTCATAGTTTTTTTATTCACGGTCATTGCAAGTCTAAAATATGTCAAAGTAGCCCCAAATTGTTTAATTGTTATTATTATTGTTTGTGTACTTTACTTACTGTATTTAATATTGTTACAGAATCAATACTCTGTTATCATATTCAAGTTAGGGGAAATTGAATATATTAGTGCATCTCCTAGAAAATGGATAAACGAAGATGAGAAGACATGTCTTTGGCCGAAACGCAAAATAATTGAAAGGAAAGCCATCAACTCCAATATGTCACCTGAATCTGATTGGACAACATTAAAAGACGTTCGTATTATTGGACAATACGGTAAATATGAGTCTATTGTATCTATTTATGTATGTAGGTACTTAGTCGGGCCATATGTTCTGTCACAAGCATTTTGATAGATAATAGTTGTTTATGCAACTGTTACGTTTTAAGGCCTAATTAATTACAGTTCCATCATCATCCTCCTAGCGTTGTCCCGGTTAGCCCGGGGTAGACATGCGCGCCGATCGAAAAAAAATCGGCGGCGGCGCGCCACGAAAAAATCCACGGCGGCGGCGTAACGCCGGCGGCGTGAGATTTTTCAACTTTGTAAATAGGTTTTTTCAATATTAAGGGCTTTATCACACTTGCAGGCGAGCTGCGGGCGAGTTACAAGTGAGTGAAGTTCCATACAAATGTCGCTCGCGGCGAACTGCCCCTTGCCACACGTTTAAACAAATTTTAATTGGCCAATCGTGCCTCCATCACTATCCAAACTTGTTAAAGATTTCACCTGAAGTGAATACCTACGCAAGGAATTATTTTTTGGTGATACATTCCTGAGGAATGTTGCCTCACTCGTACATTACGGCAACTTAAACGTTGACTGCGAACGGGATCCCGTAACCTTACTCATCGTTTCAGTTCATCCTAGAAGTTCAAGACTGGATTTCTTGCTGGCCAATGCATAAGAGGAATCCTGAACTCCTCCAGTAAGTCGCTGACAATTAATACACTGTGAGTGCGGGCGTTACCGTGCGTGAAACTCGTGAAAGTGAACCCTCGAATGATAAAAGCTGTATATGAGACCACTTGATTTTTTAAGATCACCATAATGAATAATCGAGAGCCCTATGTAATTGTTGGCTTCTTCCAACCCTAGAGCTGCTAATCGATGTCCTGCGAGCTTTTAGAAGCTGCTGTAAGAGCCGGAAAGCGTTGTAAAACCGATTCAGCAGGGGCCTTAAAACGATGAAGCGGACGTCTTTCTCAGAAATGCACTGTCATCGTCAGAATCTTTGTCTTCTGGTTAAGCCTCTTAGTGTCTTCAAACCATTGGAATACTCGTGGAACAGAGAAATGGCTTAGATTGTGTTGCCAGGCAACATTACCCTGCTGTAATCCTGCTTGAAGTAGTGCTACGACAAGATCGGCTTCATCAACAGAAGCATCATCTGCAAAGAATAATTCCTTGTTTTTTCTCTTCAGGTGTAATTGTTAACAAACCTGGATAGGGACGAGCGAACTTGTTTAAACGTGTGGAAAGAGGCAGAAATCGTGAGCCCGTACTCCTCCCACTTTTTTTAAAACCCCTCCTCTACATAATCCAAGAGTTTTCATAAAATGAAACAGTTGTTAATTGAAAGAGCATTAAACAAGCTTTCAATTATATCGATATTCTCTCTCTAGTCGTTGACTTCATTGCTGAAGGTCGTGTCCGTCTTGAAATTTTTACGATGATCTCTGTCACCAATCGCTTCCATCCCATCCTGTCCTCGGCCTTCTTCATGGCGGTCGTCACTGTGAGGCCTGTGAGAGCGGAAACCTGATCTGACCATCGGGTAGGAGACTTGCCACGTCGCCGCTTGCAGTCTATCTTCCCAACAACTACAAGTTTCTCCAAGTTGTCAGGTTCACGGCGGGCAATGTGTCCAAAATAACCAAGAATCCTTTGGTAGCAAGTAGTAGATAGCCTTGTCCGGATCCTAAGCTGCTGAAGGATGGAGACGTTCGTTCTCTTAGCTGTCCATGGGATGCGTAACATTCGTCTCCAGCACCACATTTCAAATGCCTCTATTTTCTTGCGTTCTGCTGACCGGATTGTCCACGATTCCGAGCCGTAGAGAAAAATCGAAAAGACCAGAATTCTCACAATTCTCATTTTGGTGTTGTTGGAGGCTTTCCGATCCTGCCATATTCGCGTCATCTTACTCATGGCAGATTTATCCATTTGAGTTCTCCTTTGAATTTCCCTCTCGCTTCCCCCTTGCTTAGGTTAGGTTAGGTAGCCCCAGATATACAAATTCACTGACAAACTGTAAGTCGGAGAGTTCTCCTGTCCGTGTGAGTTGTTCAGCTCGGTCCACGACTATAACGACCATAACCTTTGTTTTTGCCCGCTTAATTGAGAGGCCAACTAGAATGCTCTCTTGCTCAACTCTGTGGATGTGCGATTTTTTAGACGCCGAGTGTATACACAGTGCAATGGTAGCTAAAAAAGCCTTAGTTACATAAATCGATACTGCAGAAAGCGACGCCTTTCAGTTTAGATTTTAGATTTTTTTACATACTTACCTATGAATTAAAGTTTAGAGATTCGACAATCTCGAAAAAAAAAAAATGGAGGCACTCATTAATTTTCAAGGAAAGCATCTTGAAACTAGCGAAGGTTTGGAAATAACATCCAAATCAACGCATGTTGTTTCCGAGAATTCTATAAGGACGATCGATCCTTTGACTTACTTACATTGATTACAATTACACCAATCGGCGTCACAGTTTTGCCATGCTAATTGACTGACTCGTCTCTAACTCGGCGCGAATTTTAAACTATCGGCGGCGGCGGCGGCGCGCCGGCTCCTTATGGCGGCGGCGCGCCGCGGCGGCGCGCACGTCTAGCCCGGGGTCCGCTCTGACACCTAATCCCAAGATTTGGATATTGGGATAAGACCGGTTTCCTCACGGTGTTTTCCTTCACCGAAAAGCCACTGTAAATATTGAATGTTATATCGTACATAAGTTTTTTTTTTTTTTTTTTTTTAGTTTATTTAAGAAACAAACAGTCTTAAATAACAATTACAAAATATCTTAGCTTAAAAAGCTACCATTACTAAAGTAGTAGACGTATAGTTTCCTATATGGTATTTTTTTTGTTGAAAATTTACAAATTCTGTGACCATAATAATGTGCATTAAAAACCTTATACATTATATTTAAATACCCATTAAAATTTCTATTTTCAAAAAGCTATTAAATACTGTAACCACTACAAATAACACCACTATGACAATAACGTAAAACAAAGTTTTTTAAATACTGCCAACGAACTACCAAACAAATCAGCATCCATGCACTTCTCATTGTACAGTCTACATGCGCGTTTTAGATATGAGTGTCGCGCATGTTTAGTTCTGCTACCAGCAATACTAAACAATGCCCTACTACGGCAACTACGTTCGGCCCTACGAGGCACACGAAAACTAATGTTTTGAAGGAGTACGGGGGCATCCACCATATTGTTAATGATTTTAAATAAGAACAATACATCAGTGCAAGTACGCCTAAGAGAAAGATGTTGAATATTATACCTTGCAGCTGAGGATACATAATCAACATAGTTTCCACCCACGCGGAATTCTACTGTTTTTACGAACTTCTTCTGCAGCCTTTCAATTCTATCCTTGTGCACTTGGTGCCATGGGTTCCATACTACAGAGGCAAACTCTAGGCGGCTTCAGACATAGCTGTTATATAACAGCTTATAAGTCAGGGGATTTCGAAAAGGCTTTGCAGCGCGCAGAATAAAACCAAGTTGTTTGTATGCTTTATTTAGGATATGGTCAATATGAGGATTAAAAGTAAGTTCACTATCCATTATTACACCTAAATCACGTATATTAAATGTTCGCGATAAGAAATTGCCACACAATCTGTAATTATATAAAATTGGATTCTTTTTCCGCGTATATGTAATTACTGAGCACTTATCATTATTTAAAAACAAATTATTATCTGCGCAATACTGCTCAAGACTTAGTAGATCCTCCTGCAATAGCGCGCAGTCATTTTGGGTTTTTATGATCCTAAATATTTTTGTATCATCGGCGTAAAGGAGAGCTTTAGAGTTTGTTATAGATGTAGTTATGTCGTTTATATATAATATGAATAAAAGAGGGCCTAAATGGGATCCCTGAGGGACTCCGGAAGTGGTTTGTTTGTGTAAGTTTTCTGAAAAACCCAGTGGTACGAGCCGGGGTTTGAACCCACGACCTGCAGATTGCAAGTCGAGCGTCTTACCGCTAGGCTACAGTGACTTCTTACATTAATTACAGTTGTATACATTATTTTATCTACACAGATATTATAAGTACTCTAAAATGGGTTCAGAAGCCGAAGGCAAATGACCTGCATTGCTACAAGTGCTACCTCTAACGTAACATATCTACAGAGTAATGAATTAAGAAATAAATTAAAACAGATCAAGAAACTACATCGGTATCACTAATATACAAATGTAAAAATAAATTTTCAGAGAAATATTTTATTTTACTTAACAGCTAAAACCAACAAAGAAATGGAGTATAATTTGTCCTAATTATTATCCCCATTAAAAATAAAATCCGAGTAACACAGTTATAACAGAACATATGGCCATATTGTGCCATGCCGGCTGTAAACAGTTGATACCACAAAAACTTTGATCACACTTTTAACTTTGATGTTGTCATTAGTTCACTGTCGTGGAAAGAGGAGTCTCTTTCTCGCCTTAAAAAACGGAATTTGGTGCTTCATCGAAAACCATGCCAACCAAAATTTGTATTTTGTTTAACTTTGAAACTTTTTTTTAATTGTGAAAAACCCACAGGTTCGGATTTGCTTCCACATGTATTAAAAATTTAATTGATTTTGTTTTGCTTGGTTGGTCTTCAAATGAGATGAGTAAATAAATGATGAGATGAGAATATAATAAAATATTTTGCCCCCATTCAGTTCAGCTCCAAAAAGGTGCAGCTTGAGCTGGAAGCAAAACGCAAAAGTTAGTGCTTTACATTACAGTCCGGGTAGCAGGTTTTCAGTGTTTTTTACAACAATTGCCAATTAAATTGATATGGATTTCAAGTAAGCATGTTGTGTGTATGGGTGTCCCTTTATACGCCTTGTTTTTAGGGAATTCAGATAATAGATTTATCAAAATATATTAGAACACTTATTTTTTCCTTTGACTTTTTTTTTTTACAAAAAGCTGGTTAAAGTTCGGGAGTAGGTAGCGCTCGTGACGTACTTCGTGCTAAAAAAATGTAGCACGGTGTGACGTCACGCTGAACTGCAACGCTCTATATCTTCATCATATTATGGTTTGAACCAATCTTTCATATGAATTCATAAGATTTCGCAATAAGTTTAGCGATATCGTCAAAAATCGTGTAAGGCCTGCTTAATTGTCAAAAGAAAAAATATTTTTTCATTGGAAAAATATTTTTTGATAATAGTATCTATAGTTTTTCAGTATACAAGGCTATTATCAGAAATCACTAACGACAGTCCTATAATAAAAACGCATAACAGATTTGGCATAAAATACTGCATGTGCATGTCTCAACCAGGAACCCTTAGGTCTCTGTTCGCGGCCAAACTCAAGAGATAGTGGTGGTGTGTGTGTGTTGTGTGGGGGGAATTGAGGAGGAGTGAGGAGGGATTAGCGTGGTTAACAAATATCTTAAGAGTCCGCAATAAGCACGGCCTAATTTCACCTTCCCATACAAACGGAGTATGAAATACATTTGCTGTATTTTTGTTACTATGGTACTGAAGCTATATAAACTAATTAATGATTATTTTCTGTGGAAATTAAGGTCAAATAATAGTATTTTATGCAACAGTTGTATAAGAAGGTTCAAAAAATGCGAATTGCGTGAGTTGCGATACGAGCCGCGAATGCGGCGAGTATCGCAAATAGAGACGCAATGAGCGTTTTTTGACTTAATTATACAACGTTGCATACAATACTTTTTCTACGACTAGGTTAAAATATAAAATACATGGACGTCACGCGTGTCTCGCCCGGTCTCTCCGAGTGTGTACAGCCGGCATGACAGTTGTGTCTATGGTAAACTTTTTTTTGATATGGCTGGTGACACGATGTGACGATAATTAAAATACTTTTTTTTATGTTGGCATCAATTAATTTAATTCGGAAAGTTTTGTTTTTCTTATGAATCGTAGGAATTTAATTGTTTGTTAAGTTGGTAGTTGTGAATTTTTATCGTGTAGTTAGAATTGAGCGCTTAATCCTTGACCTAAGTTTAACCTAGATTTAGAAGTCTGTGGATGCTAACAATAACGTAAAGTGACTATAACGACACTAGTGCTGTTATGGGGAATAGAGTATAGACTTCTCTGAACTCATATTATGTATGTTCTTATATTAGTGTTCGTGACCAAGTAAAAGACAGATAACAGTACAGGAGTAGAAAAAAGATTTTTTGCAGTGTGCGTCATCTATAGAATATCTTTATCTGTACATTATAAATACGCCTTTTATTACTTAGCAATTACATACTAGCCTACAAAGTGATGCTGGCTGTGCACTGTATATGGAAGCTAATTCTTTAAAAAGTGTTTTGTTATTTGTCAGCTACCCTGAAGGAAGCTTTGGCTGTGGAAAAATCTAGACAGGCGGCATCGTCATCGTCTGAAGCAGAATTTGATAAAAGGAAAATTACGAAGAACAAAAAGTATCGGGATGATTCGTTGTCTCCACCCCCATCACTAGTCACAGCAGTGATTGAAAAGGACTCTACCTCTGAAAATGCGGGTATACAATTTTTTTTAAATACAAACAAGAGGTGCCTGTGCAAAAAATGAGATTTATATACATAATAAATAATAATGCTATTATTTACATTTTGGCATGGTATACCATGAAACTTATGAAGGACTCACGAAAGCCGTTGGCCTATAGATAAAATCAATTTTGATATACATATGTAACAGCTTTCACATCAAAAATCTATAATATATTATAGATTTTACACAACATACATTTTACTATAATATATTATAGATTTTGTACTACACATATGCTGTGTAGTGCAAAATCTTAAGTAAGAGGGGGACAACGCAGACGACCGACAAGACTTGGTGTGAAAGCTGTCATATATGAACATCAAATTGATTTTATCTATAGACCGACCGCTTTCATGAGTCCTCGCCGCCCGCACCTGCCTGCCCTTAGTCGTTATAGCCCTGCGGCCTTGTACAGTCAGCATCAAAAATATGTAAACATTTCGGCACTTATGTCTGTGGGATAAGACTCAAATTCGTATACATATTATTGATGCTGACTGTACCGCGCAGGCGAGGACTCATTTAAGCGGTCGGTCTATCTAGAGTGACAGCTTTCACACTGACTTTCTTTTGTCGGTCATCTGCATTGTCCCTCAAGCTCGCGCTTAGAATCCTGCAGTGGTAGAAAGAAAAAGCAGTTCTATGGTACCGAAATACACAACAAAATATGTGCGTGGCCAGGAACTCCTATGTGCGAGTCCACATCTTTTACTTATTTATTTATTTTTTAGGTGAAACAACATTAGAATTGGACAAAAACACCGATATGCCAATTGATATTAATACACCAGGTAAGGACAAATTACAATACTGATAATTGCTGCACATAACAATGATTCCTTAGAATATACATTGGATTACTGATAAAAGAACTGTATATAGATACCTCTGAAAAAAAGATGGTATCATAATATATATTCGCGAGCCGGCGAGCCAACGGTATAAGAGCGCGTTCACATATAGGCGTTTTTGTAGCGCGTCTGCAGCGCGACTTAGAAGTGCTGCAGACGTGCGACTCGTATCCATACATATTTACCTAAGTAGCGCAGCTGCAGCGCTACAAACGCGCTACAGACGCTCGACTGCAGCGCGCGAGCTAGCGGTAGCAAATACGGTGAAGCGCGGCCGTCGCGCGACTTTTGGTGCTCCATTGGCGGTTTAGACCTTTGACTCGCGGGCTCGTTGGCGTACCTGCGGTTTTGCTCGCGAATGGATCACCCCCTTTAGGTATTTATCATATATTATGATGATGATGATGGTTCTGACATTGAGAGACTTCATGGTCTTATTATTAGCTTGAAAGTTCTATTGAAATGTACATTTAAAAAAAAATACATTATTTATACGTTTATAATATAGGACATAGGTAACAATATTTCTTTTGTTTTTATTATCATTATATAATTACATCCCTTGAACGTTTAATTACATCGAGTGAAGTGCACCTAAGGCGCGGGTGATGATCATATTTTATAAAAATATAATAAATTACCTGCGTTTGTAAACTTACATCATACATGTACACTAGAGTATTGAAGAAATCTATTAAAGTCAATTTTTTTATTTGCTTGTAGATATACCAGAATCGAATGATGATGATGCAGCTTATCCAGGAACGATTGAAGGGCAAAGCAGTCCACTGGCACGAGACTCTGATTCTGTCACTCTCAGTGAAACTTCAGCTAAAAAGGAATTTGGTAATGATATACACTAGTTACTTATACCTAGTGTAAAATGATGAATTTATGATATCATGGGAGTTTTAATACAATTACCTATAATGTATTTCGTTAATTTCAGAATATATTGCTGAATCACTAGTCCAGCTAAAAACTTTAGTAACTTATACCATGCGCAAAGTTGACGCGATTGAAAAAAAATTGGGTCTATTTAGTGTAAATGACAAAAATAATGCAGATCAGTTATGTAATAGACTGCCTTTGAACTAGGGCTTGCAAATATTCGACTTTTTCAAATATTCGAATATGATTTTGTAGATATTCGAATAATTCGAATATTATTCGAATACTACCAAAAACTATTAAAAAATCGTTTTTCTTAGTATTTTTTGTGAAAAACATGTTAGAAGAGATATTTTTTACGCTGCGATTACCTTAAGACTAATCAAACTTAATTAGTCTTACTCAAAACCTATAAACCGACTAGGTAGATGAGGGAATTGCTTTGTTTGCAATATTTGCACTGTGGCATTCACTGTTATGCAGATGACAGCACGGGTGATGCCTCCTACACCGGCCGCGCCAATATTTCTCGGGATAACGTCATCGAGAGCCGTAACAGACTTGTGTCTGAAATTGAAACTTCCCTAAAAAAAGTTTCAGAATGGGGTCGACTTAATCTAGTCCGTTTTAACCCTACGAAGACACAGGTTTGCACTTTCACCGCTAAAAAGCTTACGTTTGTTTCATCACCTCGTTTTGAGAGCACCCCCACCTAACTGCCACAGCCACTATTAGAATCAGTGAAGTCCAGTTCCGCGGCCATTTAGAGGGTAAGGCTAAATTAGACTCTAAGAAGCTCGGTGTGCTCAACAGATCGAGACAGTATTTCACTCCGGCCCACCGCCTACAGCTTTATAAGGCGCAGGTCCGTCCACTTATGGAATACTGTTCTCATCTGTGGGCTGGGGCTCCCCAGTACCAGCTTCTCCCTCTAGACCGCATTCAGCGGAGACCGAATCGTATCGTCGGCTACCAAGATATTTCAGATGGGCTCAACTCCTTGGCACTGCGTAGAGATGTAGCCTCGCTCTGCATCTTCTATCGTCTGTATAACGGGGAGTGCTCCGAGGAATTGTTCGGATTGATCCCTGCCGCATCTTTCCACCATCGCCCTACGCGACAATATTTCCATCCTCACCACTTAGATGGTTGGCAGTCCACAATTGTGCGTTTTGCTAGAAACTTCCTGCCTCGCACGACTGAACTGTGGAATAAATTGTCGCCTGCAGTGTTTCCGGACCGTTTTCTCGTTTGCCCCCTATTTCATAAAAAAAAATCCTTTGGGGGAGTTATGTCGGACTCACCCCCTCAGAAGGAGAAGACAGACAGACAAACAGAAAGTATATCCAGGTAAGGCACGAGCACGGGAGAGTATGGAAAGAGGCAAGACTGGGTCTATATTAAAACGCATACAGTAAAACGTCCTATTTTGACAATGCATACCGTTGTTACGCATAATTGTATATTCGTATAATATTAAAATGTATATTTTAAAACGCATATTTTAATTTGCATACTATTAAAACGTCTAACAATTATTTGGTATAACATTAGTGTTCATAAATACTAAAAAGTATAATTTTAATATGTCTAATCAGACATTTTAATTTTAGATGCTTAATCGAATAATTGGTATCGCAGAGGTTGTACAAGTATGTTTACAGTGACATATCCATATCCAGTTTAATTACGTAAAGTAGGTACTTTCTCTCGAATTTATTTATTAAAATACCTACACTATTATAGTTAGGGATGTAACGATACATAGTTTTGCCGATACCGATATCTTAGCTAAAGAATGAAGTATGAACTTCAGATATTTGTATGTCCTTATTATACCTAAAACTTGGCTATATTTAACAGAGAGTCAACTTTGAAAGTGTAAAGTAAAAATAAATAAATTGTCAACTCAAAATTCAGTTTTTTTTTATTAAGAACTAAAGATTTAATTAACATAGTAAGTCAATAATTGAAATTACTTTTTGCAGATTTATTCATACAGCAAATTCTTTTCGCGCTCTTCAAATATCGGTCATATATAATCGGCGATACCGATATTATATCGGTACCTATCGGTATCGTTACATCCCTAATTATAGTATATGCTGATAAGCCAATTTTATTTATGTAAGAAAACACCCAGTACGCCCAGTTAAGTGGCCTAGTGGCTCAACTACAGTGAAGATAAAAAACTCCCGACAATAAAATACTAAAAAGTAAAGAAATAGTACATTACACAACTAGGGTGGTAATACAAAGAAAGGTCGAGATCGCAGAAATTTGCGGCCCGAGCTGCAAGCGAGGGACGTAAATATGCGATCGAGGGCTTTGTTTATTACCTCCCGTGTTGTGTACATCATTTTATGTCTACACTTGGCCAGAAAGCGGCTTTTTCCGTACGCGCAGCGTGCGGAAAAGGCCACTTTATGGCCAGGTGTGGCATAAATATAATTATGCCACATCTGGCCCTCGATCGCATATATTACGTCCCTCGCTTGCAGGTCGGGCCGCAAACATCTGCGATCTCGGTCTTTCTTTGTTTTACCACCCTAGTTGTGTAATTTACTATTACTTCCCTACCTATAGTACTGTGGTAAGAGAGGACAATAGAGAGATCTCTCTCCAGGCGGGTGTTGTGCCTGGGGACCGAAGTCCAATGAGAGCTAGTCGGAAGTTGTATTTATGCAACCGACTTTAATGTTGATTCAATAATGTGTGTTTTATGAAATACTAGCATTTTCCGCGGCTTCGCCCGCGCAGATCCCGTTATTGTCCTAAAGGAACTCTTTACCGCCGGAATATAAAGTTTTCTATGTTTCAATCCAGGACTTGGTATACTTACATGCCAAAAATAAAATAGTTGATGCGAAGGGTAACAAAAGCGAGAGCTAATTACCAAAAGTAAATAATCGCAGGGGCAAATATAAACCTACATATACATGCATAAAAACAAATGAATAAATAGGGGGAAAATATTAATCACAAAACCTTAAAAAACATCGTAAAAATGGGAACATATTTTATTGTAGGTATTATAAACAATAGTACTAGTTGATAAATCCCAAAAAGTAGGGATTCTGTAGACAACAATTACCAATTAAGTTATTTTTTTCCAAGTAACGCCCCACGTATACCGAACGCATAAAAGTATGCGTTCGTTATGCTTAATAACATTATGCGGATTTCAGGTATGCCAATTCAATCGGTATGTAAATTAACTAGTATGCGTTTTTATGATTATGCCATCTAATCGGTATGCTTAATCATCGTATGCCTAAACTGTTATGCATTTTAATATTAGGCTTATTAAGTTATGCCTAATAAGGGACACCCGGCAAGACTATACCTTCTTGGGCGGCTCCGGCTCTACCCTCGGCAGCGACGCCGCCGTCGCTGTAGCTGGCTTGGGAGGGGTCGAACAGGAACTGAAAGGAAGCAAGGAGAGGGTTGTAGGTTCGTGGTGGAGGCAGGGGTTAGTTGAACCAGGAGGCGCAGGCAAGGTGAATTACTTATTTACTCTAATCAACAAGGGGCGATATTCGACTGGCAGAGTCGCAAGGCTACGGTAACTAGGGCATTTAAATGAAACTCTAATATTATAGACAAGTGAACATCTTGTAATAGGCTCATGTTAAGCGCCATTACTAACTAGCTAATAGAACATTGGAGGTTCTAGGACCAGGTGATACTGAGGAGATTTTAAAAGGAGCAAAATGCTGCACTTACAATTAACTGTCCCGCGGGCCCTGCGTACGTGCGGGTTGCAGACCAGGATAGGAGGCAGAACTCGGTCTCTGGGCCTCGGATTGCGTATGCTTGAGGAGCGGGAGGACTGGGGCTGGGGCTGGAAAAGTTCCAATTGGTGATCTCGTCCCAGTCCATCTGAAGAGGCGAGCTTGGGGGTTCCGAGGCGCCCGGGCTGCCGGGCGGGGAGTAGGTGTCAGGCGAAGCCATAGGGCCGGGCACCGGCGACTCGTCAGCATCGGACTCAGCTGGCCCCTCCGACAAATTGTCAGGTGGGCTCGTCTGCGTCCAGGACTCGTGCGCGAACTGATGGGAAATAAATGAAGGTTAATCTTTGGGATTAGGATAACAAAAAACCGGGGAAGTGTGGCACTAGTATATTGTATAGTTACTACATACATTAACTATTGACACGCCTGCGAAACGCAAGCGAACGAAGGCAGTATTGCGGGACTGGGCCCAGCCTATGCCATAGATGCGGAAGAGCAACAGCGCTCGCGATAGAAGACAGGTTCAGTTTTCCTTTAAAAATTGCTTCGGAAAAATAAAATTAAGATTTAAGTATTAAAATCTCAAAGGGTTTTTTAATTAAATAGCGGAAAATGTAAAAATACCTTTATCGCAAGGGAAAAAAAATTTACTTACGGGTGAATTTCCGCGGGAATCCATCAGAGGGTCCTGTTATAGTTTTTCGCTTTCACGAATCGCGTTTATTTTATTAGTCGCTTAGCTGGAAAGAAATGGAGAACATGAAAAAAAACACACGTAAACGTAGCAGAGAAAGAAGCCGTGATTAGTTAACTTAGTACATAAGGAAAATTATAGGTTTTTGAAAAAATGTAGGCGATTCATTCTAGGAAATTGGTACGTACCAACAGTCCGAGAGATGCAGAAGAACTGACTATCGGAAAAATATTAGGAAAAAAGAAGATTGCGAATTCATAAAAAAAAGGACTAAGATTTTTTCTAAATAGCCAGTTATCCGTCAAAAGGTAGTCAGCAGCGTCGTCGGCGTTTTCTGCAATAAGAAAAAGGGGGAATCAGCTATAGAAATCTAGTTGGGTAGTTGTTGCAGGAAGGTCTTTGGGTTCATAATTGAATTGAGGAATTATGTAAGTACCTATAGCAAAGAGACAGACCAACTTTCTGTTGCATAAAAATTTTGGAAACGCAGTTACTACTCAAATGAATCGTTACAGGGAATGTTATAAATTGTATGCCTACTTAACGTTTCAGATCTTGATATAAGCAGAGTGTACATAAGACATCAGCGGCAGCTACATTTTTATTATTAGTTATAAAAATGAAATTACCAGGGTATTATATAGAAGAAACTAGGATCATCAAAAACAAGAATAGAGGGTTTGGGTTAATATTAGGGACAGGCAAAACAAGAGATATTGGAAGGATGAGGACACTTACCACCTTGAGGCTGAGGTACTCCCGTTACGAACTGAAGCAAGGAAAGGCAATTGAAAAAAAATGAAATGAAATGAAAATGGGAGGGGCAGGGGGGGGAGAGATAGGGGAGGTTTGCCTACACAAGAACTAAGCACAGTAATTTACTTACCATGGTGGCTCCGCTGGGGAGCTTGTACCCATGTATTACAATGGGTTCCGGGGGGGTCTCTGGGTAGGGACCTATGGGGGAATAGGTCCCCGGGGACACCTCACTTTCGTCAGGGCTGAACTCCGCTTCGCTAGCACTGCTAATACTAATGATATCCGGGGACCTGGCCCGCCACTCATGCAGGATTTGAGCTAGCGGAGCCAGGCCCGCCACCGGATCAGTCTGTATTATTTCGTCACGGGTGCGCTGGAATTAAAAAGTAAGACATAGTGGAAAAGAATTCAAACAAGTTCATAAGCTGGAAAATGGGAGAATTGAGAGTGTTAATGACTCACGGTACAGGGTTCAAAGAAATTCTTAGCGAGCAAATATCATAACAAAAGAATTTGGATAGATTCTAGTCTTGTTAATTACTAACTATTCTTGTTGCTTAAAAAAGTCCGAGAGATGCAGAAGAACTGACTATCGGAAAAATATTAGGAAAAAAGAAGATTGCGAATTCATAAAAAAAAAGGACTAAGATTTTTTCTAAATAGCCAGTTATCCGTCAAAAGGTAGTCGCGTTCATTAAGGAGGAAGATAATTTTAAAAATTTAAGGTTTTAATTGAGCAAGGAAGCGGATTACTAGTTAGCCCATCTCGCAGGGCCCCAAAAGCCGGGAAGCCGGGTGGCGGATGGCTTTGCTCAAAGCAAGGGGTCAGCAAGTAGGGTGACGTGGTTATGGGAGCCTCGAAAGCAGATAGTGGGCAGTTACCAAGCACAAGCAAAGGGACACAAGTACGACACTTACCCAAAGTAGCATCGCAGGGCGGCGGCCGTGAGTAGTTTTCTTTCTACAGACTTGTTCAACCCAGACACAAGCGCCTGGTTGTGGAGATGGTTTAGTTTCCGTAGCGTAACGTAGGCTGAGGTCACAACTCGGCTAAAGAGGTGCTAGCTAAGTTAAACTGTTCCAGGGTTAAAACAAATTGGCTTAGAATACGCTCAGGAATGTTGGGTTACGAACCAGTCACACGTAGCACAAATGTCGCAAGGGGTAACAGGTTTGAGCATCGCGTCATCTCGTTAACTTAAGTGACTTTAGTAAGAGGCATAGCGTACGTACCCGGCGGCTAGGTAAAAAGGCAATTGTCAACAGGTTAAAACTTTAACGCCATCTTGCTAACGGAGCCTTCGGCAGGTGAAGAACGACGTAACTATTGAAATAGGCCATCGCGAACAGTAGGGAGCGGCGACGGCGGGATTAGTGAAAATGCACTGGTTCCTAGCACTTGACCTGTTATACGCCATGTGAAATTATGTATGGACAGTCGACACAGCTTAGCTTTGATAAGGAGATCAAGCAACCAGACACAGTGGAAGTGGAAGTCGTCAGACAAGAAGTCAGAAGGAATCTAAAGAGAAATGCAGAAATAAGGCGGGAAAAATATAATCGATATAAAAAGACCATTAATTATCAAATAGGAGATTGGGTGAAATTGAAAAGACTGAACAAATCAGACGCGGAACGAAAGATAACAAAGAAATTCGAAGAGCTTTATGAAGGACCTTATGTGGTAGCAGCAATTCCCTTTCCAAATGTATACGTGTTAGTAGATCCAAAAACAAATAAGCTACGTGGGAAGTTTAATGCAGGGCATTTATCTCGGTATTATCGAGCTGTAAACTCTTAGTGTTCAAATTTGGGCTGGATTGCTTTCTATCCAGTAGAGAAATTCTATTCTGAATCTTTAAATTTATAAGTTATATTGTATAGTTTAGACTAAGAGTAAGAAATGTGTACGCAATCCCAAATTTAATGTAGTTAATAGTAAGCAATGGATAGATTTAGGAGAAAATTTTATTTATAAGGCTAATTGTTTGTAATTCGTTGATTTTGTAATATATGCATGTTTAAGAAAGTTCTTTTTTTAATTATTATGCTATATTAAACCTTGGGAATAGGAGCAGAGGCATTATAATAAATAAAAAATAAAATTAAATTAAAATTATAATTATATAATTAAAGAAACAACAAGAAAAACATTAATAAATAAATGTGAGGTCGAGGACCGAAGCTCAGGCATAGCTAACACCTGAATTACAAGCAAATTCTAATCTTCGCTATGCTTGATGGGGTAGCAGGGTGGCTTCGGTACGCTTCTCTCCTGTTCCCAACATAATTCAAAATCAAAAATAATAAATTGGGAGAATTTTAATCTGGCAATACTGACCGGATCTCAGTTTGATTCAAATCAAGGCAATGGTGCATACACACTAGGCCAGCGGAGAATTCCGTTAGCGTTCCTTGGTCTGGTCTACACGCATCATAATATCGTGGGTTGGACTGAACGCACCGCAATGTTGTCGGCTTGGTTTGAACGCATCATAATAAATAAATTCGAGTAGACTGAAAAAAAAAATTGATAAGAAAGTTTTTATATTAATTATAAGGATCCATTAGAATAATAAACTTACATACAATCAGTTCATGCTATAATTTATTTGTAAGATTAACATGAAAAAAAAAAAAACGTTTTAGTAGCCAAAAAGCCTTCCGTAGCACCTGTCACTAAACCCAAAATACACCTATACTTTATATGAACTAAAATCGAAAAGTCCTAATTCCACAAGGAACATACCCCGAATTACCTTGCTGTCAAAAAGAGCTATTTTCGATTTACACCTTCCTCTATACGACCCAATTTCGAATTGAACGAAACCTATAAAGACCTATTCTCAAAACGCACCAGTCCCAAAATACCCTAAATTTTATTTCCATGGTAGTGTCAAAACGCACAATTTTCAAAACGTACTCGTCTCAAAATTAACTAAATTCTCAATAGTCATATGTAGTTGAAGAAAATATCCCATGTAATAAATTGCCCAAGTCTCGAGATTCGTTACTTTACCGTCGACCATTAAATCGTATGCCGTTTGCCAAACAGAGTAATTTATAATAGAATAATAGAATGAAAATTTATTAGCTATAGCATGCACAAAGTGGACAACACATATCATAAGACAAAATAAAAATAAAAACGTTGATGTGTATGGCTCGGGAGCCAGCGCTGGTCTACTGGTGAAATCTATCCCTTTGAACGCCAAGAGCCACTAAAGTGGTCGTGTGCTGTCGTGCCTACCACGCCCACGACCACTAAAGGGGTAATGGCGGACGCTGTCAAAGCAATTTTCCTGCTGACAGGTAAGGTTTATTTTCGCTCTTCATCTTTCATCTATTGGCGTATAAGCCACATTTTGACATGGGAGGAAAAGCATTCAAAAGGTTAGAGTCAGACTACGCTGTTTCAATGAAGGTTGTCAACAAGGGTCGAAGCACTGCCTCTCCGACATAATATAGATTTAGTGTATTTTGAGACTAGGACGTTTTGAAAACCAGTCATTATGAGAAAAGAGTATTTTGATATTCAAATTTAGGGTATTTTGGGACTGGTTCATTTTGTGAAACAGTTTTTATGCAAATCATTCCATTTGAAACTGAGTCATTTCAAGAATAGTGTATATCGAGAATAGCTCTTTTTGGAAATAAGTCGATTCGGGATTCATTCGTTTTGAGAATAGGTCTTTTGGCAGTAGAGTCTTAGATAGAAGATACGGCCAGGTTTGATATCTTAATAAAACAAACCAGAATAAAGTAGAAAACTATATATTATAGAACAACAAAAAAAACAAAGAATATAAAAATTAGGGTTCGGGCCCTGCCGGGACTTCAGCGGCAGCGTTGTCGGCGTTTTCTGCAATAAGAAAAAGGGGGAATCAGCTATAGAAATCTAGTTGGGTAGTTGTTGCAGGAAGGTCTTTGGGTTCATAATTGAATTGAGGAATTATGTAAGTACCTATAGCAAAGAGACAGACCAACTTTCTGTTGCATAAAAATTTTGGAAACGCAGTTACTACTCAAATGAATCGTTACAGGGAATGTTATAAATTGTATGCCTACTTAACGTTTCAGATCTTGATATAAGCAGAGTGTACATAAGACATCAGCGGCAGCTACATTTTTATTATTAGTTATAAAAATGAAATTACCAGGGTATTATATAGAAGAAACTAGGATCATCAAAAACAAGAATAGAGGGTTTGGGTTAATATTAGGGACAGGCAAAACAAGAGATATTGGAAGGATGAGGACACTTACCACCTTGAGGCTGAGGTACTCCCGTTACGAACTGAAGCAAGGAAAGGCAATTGAAAAAAAATGAAATGAAATGAAAATGGGAGGGGCAGGGGGGGGAGAGATAGGGGAGGTTTGCCTACACAAGAACTAAGCACAGTAATTTACTTACCATGGTGGCTCCGCTGGGGAGCTTGTACCCATGTATTACAATGGGTTCCGGGGGGGTCTCTGGGTAGGGACCTATGGGGGAATAGGTCCCCGGGGACACCTCACTTTCGTCAGGGCTGAACTCCGCTTCGCTAGCACTGCTAATACTAATGATATCCGGGGACCTGGCCCGCCACTCATGCAGGATTTGAGCTAGCGGAGCCAGGCCCGCCACCGGATCAGTCTGTATTATTTCGTCACGGGTGCGCTGGAATTAAAAAGTAAGACATAGTGGAAAAGAATTCAAACAAGTTCATAAGCTGGAAAATGGGAGAATTGAGAGTGTTAATGACTCACGGTACAGGGTTCAAAGAAATTCTTAGCGAGCAAATATCATAACAAAAGAATTTGGATAGATTCTAGTCTTGTTAATTACTAACTATTCTTGTTGCTTAAAAATGGTGTCAAGGAGGGCATGGTTCTTTAGTTTCAGAACAGAGGCAGTACAGGAGGACAATAGATTTAATGAATTGAAAGCTATTCGAGTATGGATTAATAATATCGGTTGGATTAAGATAGTGAGCAGGATGAGTCAAGCATCGCGGCCGGTGAGAACGACAGCGTATCTGGGTTTTAAAGGGCGTACTCGGGATTTCCACAAATATTTGATTATGTTTAGCGTGAGCGCAGTTACAAATCCAATAGAGTGTCCACTCAATTCATACAGATAGGCACTTTTAGAGATAATACATAGGAGAGGAGAACTTTCAAAAGTTTTTAGTCACTCATTAGATTAGGAATCAAAGAGAATACTTACAATATCAAAAATGCTGACTGTATTGAGCTGTGGGGATATAAAAAAAACACAGAATTAGATTGGTTAAAAGAGAAACTAGTACAATTTTAGTAAAACAAAGTTTGAAACATACCGCCATGTTAGCTGGATAGCGTCCTACTGAAAGTCAGTTGAAGAAAAGTGCGGGAACAGCCTAGGATAGAGGCAGGATTTAGCGCGAAAAAAAACAGGGCTTTACTTGATATAAATGTTAATTAGAAATTGCAGGCGATTAATTTATAAAGATAATTAAAATTTAATTTATAAACATATAGACGTGTATTTATTTAAGACTTGTGAATTGTTGTAGTTTAAATTATATTCGGGTTTTAATTTGTCTTAGGAAATTTGAATTTGTATTGTTTTTGTTTGGTTGGTATATCTTCTTTCGATAAAGGAGTACACAAAATAAAAAAAAATAAAAACCACGAGTTTATAATTATAAGATATATGTCGAGTTGTGTGACTGCCATAATTACAGAATCCTAGCTGTTGAGATATGTTGACTGAAGAAGAACATTTTTGTTGTTAAATCAATTTGGTTATTTCCGGCGATCTCAGTACCAACTTAACCATATTGCTGCCACCCTCGTGCAGATAACACGCAAGTTCTTTGCATGACGTTGCCTAACCTGTCAGTTAGTTTATAAGGATAGCAAACATTAAAAGCGCAGCAATGCGTTAACTAAGTTGTCAGAATAGTTCGCGAGGTTTCCACTGGTGGCGCTAGTGACGTGACACGACGATATGCGAATGTAATTTTGTGCGGTTTAAATTGTAATGCTTGTTATCGGTTTTAGTGTATAGTACGTCATACGTCGCGAGTTGTCGATTAATTTCGTAGCAAGTGTGTACAGCTTTTAAATAAATAATTTGTGGTATTCTAAACGCGAGTGTATAACCAGATTTAGGGTGAACGTTCGGTGCGGCGGCAAATTTAAGAATATAATTGTGTTTCGGGTTTAAAACACAATAATTCGGTGTTTGACGGGTTTAGTCTTTTGCGGAAATGTTTATTTGTTTTAACGAGTGAAGTGTTTTTTTAAATGTAGTACAGTGAATTATAGTGTGGCATACAGTTCAATTAGTTAATTGTGAAAAAGTGACAGAAAATGTTTAAGTGTTTAGTGAGTGTTGTGATAATTGTTTGTGGTGACTTCTGAAGTTTCACCGACTACCAGCTGTAGAGAATCACAGGAGAGGAGAAGAAGAAGACTCGTCGATCGGAAAGTAGTTAGCGGCCGTGATCGTCTAGTGGTTAGGACCCTACATTGTACATCTTAGAGTCGACATCTTTTGGAACTAAAGAAGGAGCCGAGAGACTGCGTCTTCGAAAGGAAAACTTAATTAGTAGTTAGAATTGTTGTTATTGTATAACTTATTTATCATTTTCATCTTAAGCTGAAGAGACTAACATGGGGATGATTCGTTTTTTCATTTGATCGTGTATCGAAAGGGTTTGATTCGACTGAACGGGGTCAGATGAGAGAGAATGGTATGGAAGCAATTGTGAGGGCTGGAAGAAATAAAAAAGAATGCAATGTAGAGTGATTTTGGTTATTAAGGGATGCATGAAAAGGAAAAGCGCTTTGAAAGGATGTTTGGATGATGATGGTTTGCTAGAGTGTGCAGGATTCCCTCGGTTGAATCGGACTCGGTATGCGATCACCAGTCTAATTGTATTTAGCCTTGCGAACTAATACAATATGGTGCCATTTACAGACTGTTGGTGTGAGGCTAGGTGATTTAATTTTTGCTGTTGATTGGCGCGTCAGTAAATGGTGCTACACTCCACAAGAAGCTAGGAACCCGAACTAAATACACACCCGCCTGTTCAGCCTGTGATTCATTCAAAAGAGCTGTGCTATATTCTGCGGGGCAGGTATAAGAGCTCGTCCATGGGGGGGGAGGGGTCGCTAAATTTACTTATAAAGAAACCACAAGATAGAATCTTGGTTGATTTGATTGAATCATTTGTTTGGATGTAGGAGGACAAGCACAAAGAAATTCAAGGGGCAGTTTTGGTGGTTTAATCTTTGAGGCTAGCTTTGACGATTGGGAATCTAATGTTTGCGGTTAATTTAAAGCAGTTATTTTGTCTTGATAGGAGGGGCAGGTGCTAAATCTGTAAGGTTACGACTGAGAATCTAGATGAACAGAAGGGTCTAGTATTCAAAAGGTATGGCACAGGCTGGACCCACAGGGGTCTGAGGTGTAAAAGCCTTACGACTGTTGGGGCAGAATGCTGTGGCTGTGGACAGTTTATTCTCATTTTGATGAGTGGTGAGACACTTTGGTTAATAAGGCGAGGCTGTTTCCTGTTGAGTAATTGTTGAAATATACACCACACTTACATTGCAAGGTGAAAATATAAGACGGACTGGGTTAGGTTTAACCTTTTGACCGCCATAGTCGGTAGAGTTCTTTTGGATGGTTATTGACTATAAATTTGAATCAGCGTTTGCTGATCTATGTTATTTGATCTTTGAGAGGGTATAATAATGTTTATAGCTTTATTTATAAAGTAAGAATATTGAAATACTTCAGTTTTGACTTTCATATTAGGAATTTGTTTTGAGTTGGCGCCCAGAAGGTTAAAGAAGGTTATGTTTGTTCTACGTTTTGGAAGCTTTGAACAAACAGGGGGGGGGATTGTGACGCCAAGGGCAGGTGCCCCGTGTTATTTTCAAATGATCGTCTCTTCAGTATAGATGAAATAGTTATCTTACTATTAAGATGTTTGTAATTCTTTATATAAATAAAGAATAATCATAACTAGTTCAAATTGGTTTGATTTTAGTGAGGTAAGCGGAGAAGAACAATGATAGTTGTTATATTTATAACATGATATTTCTTTATCGGTTAAATAGGGTAATTGCAGGTACTTACTGACTAGGGGGAAATGATTTAAAACATTAATGCTTACCAAAAATAATATATGCATATATTCATTCACTCATTGTTTGTCGCTGGTATTTTATTGAAAGCCAAATGTGGTTTTAATGATTAATTTATGTTGTTTATTAATAATACTCTCTGTTAGCAGGAACATATGCAGCGACTTTCTTGAAGTAACGAACCGCAGTAATTGTTGATTTTCTGGAAAGAATATTAGACACAGTCTCGTCAAAGTTATAGATAAAATGGATCTTTGGATCTAACTATATCAACCACAGGTTGATATTGGAATACAGGAATGGTGGTTTGAAATCGGAATTTAGTTAAGATGTGGTTATTCTAAGAGAAATTGTTGTTTAAATACGAAAAAAATTACAAGCTTACCTGAGATCTGCATTGGTAAATTTTCAATAGTAATGAAGGATGTCATGGTTTTAATATGTGAAATTTGCGTCCTAGGAAGATACATTTACTAATTATCCAAAGGTTTGGCGTTGATAAATTGGAGGATTTAACAAAAGTTAATTCCGAAATATAAATTCGCGAATATGAAATTTAAAGGTTATATTAAATAAAAAAAAATTGACAGTTTAGAATATAGACATTTAGTCGTTTAAAAAATGTGTCTTGAATAAGATTAGATCTGTTACGAACGAGTGTTGACAGAACCAAGACGAAGAAATATTCATTCCTTTTAGCCTACAAAAGGATTGAATAATTTTATTTCAAATTTTAATTTAGAGGACGCAAATTATAAAATCATGTTATTTTAATTAATTCTTAAGCAATGTGTAAATTCAGTAGCCATAAAATTAATTTTAAGATAAAACCTTTTTGTTGACTTGACATTAAGAATCAAACTGGCAGGTATTTTTAACGGAAAAATAAAACCGTTATAATTTGAAATGTGTGCGATTAATTTCGATTCGCATTTGTTTCGGGGTATATAAGCAGTACAAAACGAGACCGGAGCATTTATCCCTGGAGCCGCCGCGAAGAACACATCAAGAAGTCAGAAAATTCAACAGGACCCTGAAGAAAATTCTCAACGCTTGGAAGACTGTTGAAGAAATCCTACGGACGGCGTAGTGGAGTGCATCGCTTGAAGAAGTTCTGAAGTGCTCGCTGTTTGGAAAACTGCTGAAGATCGTGGATTTTCGTAAGAATTTTTATTCTTTTTGCCTAGGTACCGAAACAGCTGAAACCTAACGGTGCCAACATAAACTGTTTCGAGGGCTCGCCGTAGCCTACAGGCCAAGTAGCTTAGTTAAATATTTGTAGTTAGGCTTTAGCCAATGTTTAGCTTTTGGGGCAAGTAGATGCTTCGGTGTCTATAAATCTTCTCCCGAATGCTTATAGATTGAGCGACTGGCCTAAAACAGTATATATATATTTATATAAATAAATGCAAATAGATTTATTGTCTTAGATTAGAGTTCACCATTACGCGAATGTAATGAAGCATTCTTTATCCGCGTACGGAGGACTGATTCCTTTGTTAATGTGTATACTAATTCTATTTATCCTAGGTTTTATTTATGGAGTCGGTAAGATCAGAATTTTATTTCATTTCTATTTTTATGTGTGTGTACTTTCTTTACGACGGCAAATAATGAGTGTTTTTATAGATTACTCTGTAAAATTTATACAGAACGGAACTTAGTCGTTTATTGACATTTTTGTATTGAATTTGGATTAAATAAGTATTTCTGTAATTTCTGGGGTTGGGAATTAAAACCTGCATTAAATGTATTAATAACATTGTCTTGGCAACATTCTGTTTTGACGTTCTAATATTCTTTTCAGAGATGTAACTTTTATTGATAAACTTCAAATTGTTTGACAAAGTACATCTGATTTGATTCTTACGTAGTTGTCTTAAGAGACAAAATAGCATAATAAGTTTTGAAACTTAGCTTTATTTAAATGAATTTGGACTCATGTATAGAACAGAGATTGACATTAACAGTCGATAAAGACTGTGGATAGTTATAATTTAATTATTTCTTATGGGTGTTTGATCTGAGATGGCTTAATTCTATTTCTCTAAAATTGAAGTTCGTGTGTCTTGTGGTGATTTGATCTTGCCTGATACGTCAGAGGGTACAATAGCCAAGGCTAGTTCCCTGCATTTGGACCAATTAGCTAGAAGATACACGGGTCCAAGGACTCACTTTTAGTAAGATTTCCGATACGTATCTCTGGCTCAAGAGTCTGATTTACGTAAGATTGAATCAAGAATTCAGATCTTGTCGGGATCTCACTAGTTTTCTAATTGATTAGATTTTGTAAGAGCCTTTCTCGGTGAAAACATCTCGTGAGAGTTAACATGCTTAGGGGATGATTTATGATCTTTTTTCCAAGGTATTCAGAAAGGAGGATTTCATCCAACTTTCAGACACAGACGTTTTGACATGACAATACGAAAGTAATGCCTTCCGGTGGACAGATGTTTGGCTGCATTTTTCTGTCTGTATAGCCCTTGGTTTGAATGCAGTGTAGTCCAGGAAACGAGGAGATTCTTTGTATGGAGACCTCGGAATAATTCCTCTGTCGCTGAAACTTTGCAGTGTGATAAAGTAGGGTATAAAGCATACGTTTGACAAATTATCTAGGATTTTTGATATTTCGAAGTTAGGTATTTCTGCCAAAACATGAAAATCGCTTATAACTGCTTGTGGAAAATTCCTCCGTCCGAAATTCCATCGGTATATGATATTATATATTAATAAGAGTATATATTATCATTATCTAGGAAAATTTCGATTTCGAATAGGTAGAAATTTTAAAATACCTATTTTGCATCATAACTTCTTCAGGAAAATTGCTCCGTCAATATTTATTTTTTTATATGCCCTAAATTCTTTAAATATATCCATTTTCACAATTATCTAGGAAATTTTCCTCATCGATCACACCTTTACAGATTTTCGGCAATAACTCATGGGGAAAAATTGCTCCGTCAATTTTTATTTTTTTATATGCCCTAAATCCTTTAAGTATATCGCTTTTCACAATTATCTAGGAAATTCTCCTTATCGATCACACCTTACAGATTTTCCGCAATAACTCACTGGGAAAAACTCCTCCGTCCATTTGTATGAAATTAACTTATTAGACACAGAACATAAAAATATAATATAATTGTGTATTATCCAGTAAATTTTCGCCCTTAAACATTAACTTTCGAATATCGCAATATAATGAACAATATTTAAAAAGCGCGCTTTCAAACAACACCGAGCGCGTAGTGCGGGAGTGGGGTAACCCCGCCCGCACCGTCAAGTTTTCCGTGCCCATTGAGTTATTATGTATACTAGAGTGGGCACCTCAACTTGATTTCTTGTAAAACCTGTTTGAGCCGATCGGCACAAACACGCTTAGTCTGTGCCGGACGGCTGCGGTAGCTGGACGCATTGGAGTGAAAAATAATTACGTCTAAATATGCCGTCATGTGTAGTGAGGTACTGTACAAACTGCTCAGGAAAATCAAATAAAAGTCAAGGAGTGACTTTTCACACGTAAGTTTACTGCATTTTCGTTTAATCACGCTTAATTTAATAATTTTTGAATCAATTTAAACTCGGCAGTCGCGCCATGTGGTGGCGGCCATGTTTTGTTGAAATCAAAGAGTAAAAAAAAAGGTTTACACAGACGTGACAATATCGAGGTGTTATGTTAATATAGATAATGAAATTATTTTGAAGTTCCCTATCGGATATTAAATTTTATATTATTCGATTTTTTTTTATATTATATTATGGGACAATCTTACACAAATCGACCTAGTCTCACAGTAAGCTCAATAAGGCTTCTGTTGTTGGTCCTAGGCGACGACATATACAGGGTGTCCCTAAACTATGAAGGGAAAGTACCTCAAATATTGGAGATAGGATATTTTACTGAAAGGACACTTTATTTTATTTTTAAAAGTAAGTAATACTGCATTCAAAGATTTTTTTAAAAATTACTTGTTTTGTATGGGAAATAATTTTCTTAACCCTTAAATGGACACATGTGTTTCCCCTGCTGTTTTTTTTTGAAATCCTGATTATAGTTTTGTATTTGGGGAGGAAAAGAATTTTTTTTTCGTAATTGTCAATAATTTATAATTTTTTTATGATTTTCAGCATGTCACTTAAAAAGGACATTGCCCGTTTATGTGTTAACTATGCGTACTCGAGATCTGTCACACAGGACGGACATTGCCCATTTAACCTAATGAAATATTCTTAGGACACAAACAATGAAATTAATAAAAATTATATGTAATCACAGCTTTTGAGATCACGACTCATGTTTATTATATAGGAAACATTTACCTTCCACATATACATACGTTCTTATTATTAAACTTGCAAAACAATGAAATCATTATCATGCTTCTCAAAAAAATCTAAACATAAACTAGTCTTTTCCCTTTCGGAATATAAGAAAACAAATAAATATAAAATAAGCTTATATTACCGCCTGTACTTTTTTGTACAATCGCAAACTGTATGTGTACGTCAGAACTAATGAAATGAACCCAAACACGGTGAATTTATCTTATGTGAATTTAGATCATCATACCGTCTGGTTCCACCATATTCATGCAAAATTTCAGTTCCATCGGTTGAAGATATCTGCTACAAAATTGAGTTGCAAGATTCGATCTGAACAAACATAGTTACATACATACATACATACTTACATGCTTACATACATAGATTGCGCCAGTGGCATGGCAGATGCGATCGGCTCAAATCTGAGGTCGTTGCTCTAGTAATGTTCAAGCTTCCTTACAATACCCATGAGCATCTCTATCATCATTATTTCAGGCATAGGACGTCCACTGCTGGACACAGGCTTCCTCAATAGATTTCCAGATGGACCGGATATTATATGGGCATATATGATGGGCATCCAGCGAGTCCCTGCAATCCTAACCAGGTCATCCGAGCACCTGGCAGGTGGCCGTCCCACGCTGCGCTTACCAGTACGTGGTCTTCACTCGAGAACCTTTCTGCCCCAACGGCCATCGGTTCTTCGATCTATGTGCCCTGTCCATATCCATTTCAGTATGCTTACCCGGTTTGCTATATCGGTGACCTTAGTTCGTCTACAAATCTCCTCATTTCTGATTGGATCACGCAGAGATCCCGAGCACAGCCCTTTCCATCGCTCGCTGAGTAACTCTGAGCTTCCTTAAGTGGCCCATAGTTATAGACCACGTCTCGGCTCTGTAGGTCATCACCGGTATTACGCACAGGTTGAAGACTTTCATCTTCAAGCACTGAGGTATCTCGGACGAGAAGATACTTTGCCGTTTCCCAAACGCTGCCCATCCGAGTTCGATCCGTCGATCCGTCGGTATGTGATCTCTTTCTCGCAGTTGGACCTACCTAGCTTGATTGTTTGTCCTAGATAGACGTATTCGTCGACAACTTCGAGGACCGAGATACAATGCAATACTGTGGTGGGCGCTACATGGACATTCGACACGATCTTCATCTTGTCCATGTTCATCTTAAGGCCCACCTGTTAGAATACTCTGTTGAGATCTTCGAGCATTGTATTGTGTCTCTGCCACGATATCGTCGGTAAACTGAAGGTGCGTGATGTAATCGCCATTAATTCTGGTGCCAAGTCCTTGCAATTCCAAGAGCTTGAAGGCGTCTTCCATTGCTTTGGTGAAGAGCTTTGGAGATATCATATCTCCTTGTCTCACACCCCTCTGCAACAGAATCGCCTCCATACACTGGTATAGTACTTGGACCGACATAATGGCGTTGTTGTGCACATCTCTCAGTTAATTCGGTATTGCTGGAGCGACTATAGTACTGCCCATGTCTCGACAGAATAGTAAGTAAGCAGTGGACTTTGTCCGTTATAAGTGACAAATAACTTTTAAGGGATCACAGGCAATGTCCGTTATAAATGACATATGTTCAAATCACTACTTTTAGAGAACGTGGGCAATGTCCGTTATAAAGGACAAACATTAAAATCACAACTTTAAGGTATTACGGGCAATGTCCGTTTTAAGTGACACTCTGATTATTTCAAGCATCATGAAGAAATTACAGATCATTTTAGCAAAATAACTACTTTATACTGTTATTACAACTTATTTACACAATAAAATAACATAAATCCTTGTAATACTTACGAAAAAAATGTTTTGACGATGAGCCTACACCGTTTCGGTCGTTATACTTTTAGGAATGCTTGCTCCTTGTCACGCGTCGCGTGCGCACGGCTTCTCGATACGCAAGGAGGAAAGGGGATAGCCTAACGAACGTCACGTGACACTTGAACCGCGCGGAAGTTCGTTCAAATTTGAATTGTGTGCGTTTTATTGGTATGTCCTTTAAAACGGACAAAATCCATTTAAGGGTTAACATTTAAATCAAATATTTTACGCTATTCCTCTCTTTTGGGATACTATGTTACTTAAGAGGAATTATTTGTTTTTAACCACTCTTTTGATTGTCATCTTAAAAATATGGGGTGTTGTTTTTTCACATTTGAGTCGGTTCGATTCTCCGACGAAGCAAGTAATTTTTAGAAAATCTTTGAATGCAGTATGTCTTACTTTGAAAAATAAAATAATGTTCCCTTTCAGCAAAACATCCTATCTACAATATTTGAGATACTTTTCCTTGATGTTCCATAATCTTGGACACCCAGTATAATAAATAGATATATATAAATGCTTAAATACATAGAAAACATCCATAACTCAGGTACAAATATCTGTGATAAGCACACAAATAAATGGCCTGACCAGGATTTGAACCCGGGACCTCCTGCTTCGTAGGCTGGGTCTCTACCGACTGGGCTAGAAAGCCGTTATTAAATGAAATATTTATTTTTGCCCGACTACGGAAAAAAGGTTATTTTTATTAACACAACATTTATTCAAGGTTTCCTCGGCCGGACCATGAAAAAAAGAGAGGCATGGATTAATATTTATTTTGTTATATTATATCTACACCCATGTCCCTTCTATTCTACGGCTTCTATTTTAATCTATACAGGGATCAACATCGCGACAAAAACGTCATAAGCGCCGTGTAAATCATCTATCCGTCCGTCCGTCGGTTACACGCAGATATCTCCAGATGTACTGAATAATATAGAAAAAAGTTTAAAAAAAGCTTTTATTTATCAAATTGCCTACAAATTACAATTCAAATGACTTTGTTAATCATAATTTCATAAAAGTTTAGTTGTATTATATGTACAGGTATAATTTTTTCTAAATGAACTAAGAAGAAGAGAATAAACTTTAAATTAAATCAAATCACAAGATTTACATGATATAAAAAGCTTGTCGCGAGATTCCTTAGAATTACTCATATCGAGCTCATGATCATATCGATAGGTACATATTGTATTCATGCATAAAGCTTCTATATCATATAAATCATGTGATTTGATTTAATTTAAAGTTTATTTTCTTCTATTTAGGTCATTTAAATAAAAAAAAATCAAGGGGGGCGGGAGGGTCGTGTCGTCGTCGTCGGTACGAAGAACGATGATGAGCTGCGAGCGGGTATGCGGGCGGGGCGACGCGGCGTCGGCGGTGCGGCGGCGGTGGCCTTGTAGGCTTGTAGTTCTTCTCCACTCCCCGCAGTCCTCCCGCACCCCGCGCTCGGTGCTGTTCGAAAGCGCGCTTTTTAAAAATAGTTTATTATATCTGTACTGATAATACACAATTATTTTGATGTTCTGTGTCTAATAAGCTTTCATAGTCTTTAGAGCCTGACAAGTCATGCGAAGTAACTAAGACACCATCAATAGAATGCTCCGAGTCCGAAATACCAGGTTGTAGTGAAATGATAGACGGAATATTTCGATTCACCTTAACACCCAACAAGTCTTGCAAAGTAATTAAATCATCATCAATGCTACTGCAGCAGCTGTTAGGGGAGTTTTGCTCTTCCACTGGATGATAAGTAGGGTCGTTGTCTGAGAAGTCATCGCCAGCAAATAAAGACTCAGACTCTGAAGATGTTTCGGAGACTTGCTTCGCTCTTAGAGTCGATAATGTTTGATGAGTTTGTCGATATCTGGTACCAGTTTACTTAAGAACACCCGCAAGTCGCCACGTTCGGTGATATGCAAACGATTTCTCTTTTTAGTAAGCAGCGTTGCCACAGCACTAAATCCACGTTCACACAAATATGACGATGGGAATGCTATCAATAATCGTTGAACAATTGACCACAATCCAGGGTACAATTGTGGGTTCGCTTTTTGTAGCCAAAATTCTTGGTGGCCATTTTTGAACTTGATTTTTATTTCCTCGTTCGTCGTCAATTCTATTAGTTCTTCTTCCAGCTGAGGCGATATCGCTGTGTTGACATTTGAAAACGGATCCAACATCCAGGCTGGTATTTCCAAGTTCAAAATGTCCTGATATCTTTTGGTGAAGTCAATGTGTAATTTTTCCAAATGTTGGCAGTAGGCAAACAAGTCATCGTTACTGCAGGATGCTGATAAATTCGGAAAATTGTGAAACTCACGCCTGCCGATATTCTTTTTGTATAAAATCAATTTAGCTGCGAAATCGGCAACGACATTTTTAGTTTTAATTAAATTGAGTTCGTGACCTTGCAGTTGGAGATTCATGTCGTTGAACAATTTATAGAGGTCTGTCATGTAAGCTATATCATTCTTTGATGTAATGAGCAAGTTGCGCAATTCTGTATCTTTAGTTTCTAAGAACTCAATGACAGAATCAAACAGGTTGTAGAATCGAGTAAGACAATTGCCTCTCGATAGCCAACGAACTTCAGTATGAAACAGCAAACGGTTGAAATCTTCATCATTAATAACGCACAGCTGTTGAAATAATCTATCATTCAATGAGCTGTTCCGAATTTTGTTGACTGCCTTGATGACTCATTGCAGTGACTGAAATAGTCGTTCACTTAAATTTCTAGCAACCAAATGCTGTCGATGAATAACGCAATGTACAGCAATGACACCTGGAATTTCGTTTTTTAAGTACGCTATGAAGCCTTTGTGGCACCCTGTCATAGCCGGAGCGCCATCCGTAGCAGCTGATACAATATTTTTCAAGGGAATTTCTTTCTCGTCACAAAACTTTTTCAAAGTATTAAATATAGTTTCACCTTTTGTATCACTCACTAAATTTCTGGCAAACAATAGTTCTTCACATATTTTCTCATCTTTAACAAACCTCACGTAAGACAGCAACAATGATTCATTGGTTGGTAAAGTGGACTCGTCGAGCTGAATTGAGAATCGATTGGTCTTCAGGTAATTGCACAATGATTCTTCAATATTTCCAGCCATTTCATCAATTCGTCTTTGCAAAGTATTATTACTCAAAGGAATTTTTCGAGTAATATCTGCCGCCGGTTTATGAAGCACAGTAGTTATTACTTCCTTAATTGCTGGCAAAATTAACTCTTCTCCGATGCTGTGTGGTTTACCTTTTTGAGCAATCAACAAAGAGATATTGTACGAAGCTCGAAGTGCGTCGTCATCTTGCTTGGCGGTCGCCGAAAAGAGTTTTGATACACTTGGCTGAGCATTATGCTTCTTTTCCAGGTCTTGAAAATATGCTATATGTCTTTCTTATCTGGATGCATTTTATTCAAATAATCTTGCAGTCTTAAAGGCTTCATTGCTTCATTCGAAAATGATTTTAGACATAAAAGGCACAAAAGCGACGATGGGTTCATGGGATTTTCAATAAATCCGTATTTGATATATTCCACACAATATTGCCGTCTCTTCTTTTTTACTTCCGACATTGTTTTGTCTTTAGAAATACGTATGTGTCAAGTTTAAATACTGTTTATCTATTGCACACGAAACCGCAAATGAAAGTAAGATAAAAAATTACGTTCTTGTATATAGAAATACGAATGCAGCACGTATCGACAGGAATAAGACAAACATGCCCAAACCCGATTATGTCTTTCGGCGCTCAATCGTAGGTACTGTACTGAACAAGTAAGAACCAGAAGTTGAAACATGTTTGCTCGCGGTCTATCTATGTGTGCGCCGATGGCTAAATCGTCGGCGGCGGCCGCCGGTCAAAAATTGACCGGCGGCGGCGGCGTAATCGGCGTGATCGGCGTGGTAAACACAATAAGTAATTATGCATATTACAGTACATTTCTACACATATAGTGAAACGGTCGGGCTATATGAGCATCATTCGGTCGTTTCAAATAGTAAGAAAAATTACCACGGGTCTTTGTTTTAAAAGCAGTAGTTCCATAAAATGGTCAAGTCATACATACTTATTGACCGAGATATAGGGTTTAATAAGTTAGCGCCTTAAGCTTGTCTTTATGAGATCTGGTAACTTTTTCACTGTAAAAATGAAAGTAGCAGTATTTTGGCTAGCTATTTTATATTCTATGTGTTTGGTGGAATTGCAATTTTTTGTAAGGTCAAGATAATAGTCCCATTATATTCCTCGTCTTCCTTCTCGCTTCGTGTTCCTCATTGCTGAGGGTCCTGAAATTCCCGTGACTTCCGCTTCTTTCTTACGGTGTCTCAGCGTCTGTGTCTGTTCTTGGCATCGTGTAGTGCATCTGCGGCCTGTAGGTTGTTTGCCATGAATCTTGCCAATAACAATAAGTTGTTCAAGATTATGGCCTTTTTTCCTGGCTATGTGACCGAAAAACTCTAGTAGTCTGCGTAGATAGATGGTTGATGGTCTGATCTTGATGTTCAATTTGCGTAATATAGATGCATGTGTGCGAAAAGCTGTCCAAGAATTACAAGAAAATTGAAGCATTTTCCTCCAGCACCACATCTCGAAAGCATCAATGCGATCACGGCCAGCCTTTGTCAGAGTCCAAGTCTCAACTCCGTAGCTGAATATGGAGAAGACTAGGGACTAAATTAGTTTTAGTTTAGCGTGAGATGTTGCAATTCTTTCATATATCTTGCAGCAGGGACATTGCACTTTTGGCCATTCCTATGCGCCTCCTAATTTCCACTTCACAAGACCTGGTATTGCTGATGTTCGCGCCCAAACCCAAACACGCTGATGTGACCATACACCGCAGTCCGCAGTTGATGTTTCATTATGAGAGCCTGAATGCCAGGTATTTTGACGCAAAGTAAAACTTTCTTGTTTGGTTCTTGATCTTGACACTTAATGAGCAGAATAGATAACGGAGATCGAAGAAGTCTTCTGTTTTGTAGTAGCACCATGTTTCTGTAGTATATAGAAGAGTTAGGTTTAGGTTAAGATCAACTCATAATCTCAAGTTAACTCTGCCAAATACGCCGTCTAAGTTTTCCACAGGCTGCAACTGATTTGGTTTTGTGGGAAACTATCTTGGATGTCAAAGTCACGTCGAAAGTGACTTCCTAGATACCTAAAATGCGGTACTTCTTCCAGACCTTATAATGGAGGGCTCCAAACTATTCCTGTGCTATAAAAAGCTGAAATCTGTTCTGTAGCTTCACTGGAAGTATTACCAATAGCTTATACCTTTCAATGTAGATGACTTACGATATTATGAGCTATTATGGTATCTCACTGTATAAGTAACACCCCTTTTATGCTTTTATTGTGTTCTAAAGGTAGTTTTTCCTCCAATAACGGAGAAGATAGATAAATTGGGTCATGGCCATCATAGTATTAGTTCACGCCAATTTCACGCCGGTGGAATGATCGGCGGCGGCGGCGTGGTAAAAATGGCCGGCGGCGTACGCCGCGCCGGTCAGCGCACACCTCTACTATCTATTATCTACCTACGAGAATTACCTTGAATCTTGGAATACTAATAGCAATTTAAATGCTGAAGTGTTATTGGACAGATTTACTAGCTAAATAAGTAAGTGACCTAACTTAAATGTAAGTTGTGCTGTTATAATTTAAATTAAGTAAAAAAAAATAATTAGGTAGATATCTTGCGAACTCAAAAATCGCCCCCCTAAGGCCTAAGCCTCTACAACGCCCCCATATTTTTTCTGGCTCTCTTACCGCCCCCCTTGATGCCTTCACCGCCCACTAGGGGGCGTTATCGCCCACTTTGGGAACCTCTGTTCTAGTGTAACGTGATGACGGTGTGGGACTTTTCTACACTAATATTATAGAAATGAGAGGAGATTTGATTGTTTGTATGTTTGTTTTGAATAGGCACAGATATTTAATTACGATCGGTCCAGTAGTTTCGGGGCCTATTCGGCACAAACTCTTTGTATTGTCACACACTTTGTGTAAGAATTTCTTACTATGTTCATCTGAACATAGTAAGAAATTCTTACACAAAGTGTGTGACAATACAAAGTGCAAAGGTTCATTAAAGCTTGTTAGTTATCTAAGTATTTGTTACTTAACAAATAAATGATACATTATAGTAGGTATTTATAGTATACATACACGGTGAAATTTAATTTTTTTAATTCATTCATCAACGGTGATCATAATTTACAGCACCTATAATTATAATTTTAGAAATTGTATACATACCTAAATCAATGGGGGGTCTCTGTCCAGCAGTGGACGTCTTTTGGCTGGCATGGTGATGACCTTAAAATATAGAAAACATCCATGACTTAGATACAAAACTCTTGCGATCATCACCTAAATAAACTTCGTACCAACAGGCAGTTGGTTCTTATTTCTCAATGCGTATTAATTTGGGTAGCCAGACATACTACAAAAGTAAAAATAACAATAAAGTACCTACCTACAACGGCAAAGCCCGCCGGCGAGCAACGGACCCGCACTTGCGGGCTGGATCCACTGCTGTCCCAACAGCTACCGAGGGGAACACAAATCCAGGCATTCGCAGACGATCTCGTAATAATGGCGAGCGCGAGAAACACCGAGGAGCTGAACAGGAGGGTAAACGGTGTCCTGGAGATGGTGGCCGGGTGGGGAACGAGGCACAAGCTGAAATTCGCCCCACACAAGACCCAGGCAGTCATCATCACCAGGAAACTGAACTACTCCCACCTGAAAGGCCGGCAACGTACCTGTGACTCTTTTGGTGTTGCAGGTGTCTATGGGCGACGGTGATTGCTTACCATCAGGCGACCCGTCTGCTCGTTTGCCCCCTATTTCATAAAAAAAAAAAAAAAAAAAAAAAAACTATGACGAACCCTCCTTCAGCATCATGGGCACAACCATTGTAATGTCTGACAGCATAAAGCTGCTTGGACTTACTTGTCACCCTGTATCCCGCCCGGTTATATTTGAGGATAAAAGGTTTCGACGAAATCTGGTTCATTTACGTTAATTTATGAATATTATTAGATTCTAGAGATAGATGGCGCTCGCTGTCATGTAAACATTGTAGCTGTGTTAATTAATTCTTTAAAATCATAATATTGACTAAAATAAAACAAATTTTGTGTTAAGGTGCTTAACTAAGCGAGACTCATATGTGACATTATTATTTTAGTGTAAAGATAACCAGTTAGTTCATCATGTGAACAAAAAAAAACAGTGGGTGTTTTGGCAAAACAAAAACTAAATTTAGTGACGAATGGTGCTTATGGTGACTACTGTGAACATTAATTGGAAAAAACAAGTATCGTACAATTTTTTATGCGTCTAAAGTGCCGTGAATTGAACTAAAACATTTATCGTCGCCGTTGACGATTTAAATCAAATTAGACTTTGTACCCTAATAGTGTTGAACTAAGACAATCGGCTAAAAAGCGCCATCTAGCAAAATACCTGCGAACTAAAACTAAAATAACGTACAACCCGTACTTTGCTAACTCAAGAACCACGACAGTGTACTAGGTTCCAGATAAACTCGTAAGATGGCGTCAGTATGCGCAAAATGTAATTGCGATCTACAGAATAAACATACACTCAAATGTTCGAAATGCAAACAGGTGTGTGACATAAAATGTGCAGGAAGATCCACCAAACTTTTCAATCTTATGACACCAGAAAGAAAAAAAGGTTGGATATGCCTAAATTGCCGCAATAGTACAAGCACTCCGAATCAAATCACAACAAAGACACGTTCAATTGTACTAAAAGACACTGATGAGAAAAACGTGACTAGGAGGAAGAAAAATGTCAAAAGTGCATTACCCACACCAAGTGCTTCCTATGCCGAGTCTGATATAATGGCTCCTACAACATTGGCCGACACCATGACGCCACCTAAAACCACGGAGCCTGAAGCAACGTCACTGACGAACATGTCGTCTGAGACTGCGCCGACCTTGGCGTCTAGTCTAGTCTCGTCATCTGAGACCACAGTACCTGAAAAACGGCCGCCCAAGATTTCTCTACCCGGGACCACGGTACCTGAAACAAGTTCGCCCAAAACGATGGTGCCTGAAACAACGTCTCCCAAGCCAGTGACGCCTGTGACAATGCTGACTGACACCTTGCCGTTTAAGACAGCGTCACCCGAGACCATGGAGCCTGAGAGCGAGGCTCGGAAGAAAACTATAGTGAATATACCAATACAAAATTCATTTGAATCCTTACCGGATAGTGAAGATGTTGATTTTTCGGAACTATCATTGTTATCATCATCATTGATTAATAATAAATTAATAAAACAAAACAGAAGCTGTCCGGAAATTATCGAAAGTGACTGCGGAAAACTTGAAATTATGAACCGGAAAATCGGCGAATTACAGGATAAACTAAGAAGCGCGGAACAGGAAATCGATAACCTGCTACTAGAAAATAAAATCTTGAAAACTACAGTTGAGGAGTGTACGAAAAAAAATGATAAATTGACGCATATATGTCAAAGAAATGCGAATTCTTCGTGCAAGAAAAGTAAGAAAAGCCACAGAAAATCAAGGCTAAATCTTTCCTTAAACGACAGCAAAGTGGGGCAAAACCACACCAAGCAAAGTCTGAATTCTAATACAGTGAAGAATAGCACATCCAGCCAGCAAGAGGATCACACGAACACCAGCTTAGAAAAAAATGTCCCCGCGAGAAAAACATCATCGCCAGTAGTAGCTGCCAAGTCCAACTGCCATTTAACAAATGAGAAACAGCTAATTAAAAACAATAAAATCTGTTTACTGAGCTCAAATCACCATAATAAAATGCTGAATATTGCTAATAGTTGCTTGGGTGATCTATACCAAGTATGTCATTATCTAACTCCAGCTGTTGGAATTAAATCTCTTTTGCGAGATTTAGATTGTAAATTAAAAGGCTACACTATGAGTGACATTTGTATGATATTTGTAGGAGACGAAGATTTCAAAATTGCACAAAACTACGAGAGCTTAGTTTCATTTATTAAGGAATGTATTCAAAGTATCTGTCATACAAATGTCATTATATGTGGCCCGACGTTCAAAATTGGATATTACTGTAATATTTTTAATCGAAGGGTTGAAATGTTTAACAAATTATTATATTCTGATACCAACGAATACGAATATGCATATTTCCTTGACAGTAATTGCAACTTATCCTATGATTATGTAATGTTTCTAAAAAAGACAGGACGTGTGAACAACAGGGGGATTAGATTAATATTTAATGATTTAAGTACTATGTTGCCATTGATACGGGAAAACAACGATATACCACCCTGCTCGACAACTCCAAATACAAATAAAGTTGATTATTTAGATCTGAACGGGTCCGCAGAGTTTTTTCGAGGCGAAGACGATTGAAAATATTGAAAATACAGATGAAATTGATAGAAATAAGTTTATGATTATGCATCAGAACATTTGTGGCCTGTTAAATAAATTAGACATTTTGGAAATAACGCTTAACGAATTTCAACGTAAACATCAAATGATTGATGTCATCTGTTTTAGTGAAATATTTGTAAAAAAAGGCTCTGAGCATAACATTAAATTGGGTAATTTTAAATTAGCCGCATCATACTGTAGAGAGAAACGTAGGGGCGGTACGGCCATATTAGTTCGGAAAACATTAGAAGTGAAGTCGATACAGCTTTTGTCAAAGTTAGCGGCTGATTTCTATTTTGAGTGTTGTGGTGTTGAAGTCACTAGCATCAATTTAATAATAATTACTATATATAGGATACCACAACAAACTCAATCGCATGTTAATTTGTTTCTCCACAAGCTTGAAAATCTGTTACAGTATTTATCTCTAAAATATAGCAAAAAAAAAGTTGTCATTTGTGGAGACTGGAACATAGATACCATGAAACAAAATTCAACTACGAAGGACCTAGCCAGTTTATTAAGGAGTTACAATTTTAAAATGCATATAAACACACCGACAAGGATCAACACCTGTATTGACCATATTGCAAGCAATATGCGCCAGGTAAAATCGGATACCCACGCACTCAACCTATCTGATCATGACATGGCTCAAACAGTGACATTAAACATTGACAAAGTTAAATCTCATACAACTTGGTTTGAACTAAAAAGAGATTACAGTCGTGATAATGTTCGAAAATTTCGTGACGCCATAATGGCTCTCTCTTTTTGCGATGTTCTTGACTCAAATAATGCTCAGGATGCATTTAACATCTTTTACGATTTATTGCGACTGTTTTATGATTTGTGCTTCCCTGTCATCAGGGCCAAAGTCAACAGTAGACAAAGCAAGACTAAATGGCTGTCTAAAGGTATCCGTAAGTCGTGTGTGACTAAACGTCAAATGCTCATTCAAAATAGAACATCGAGAGGAATAATGGATTCAGATAAAGTATTACTAAGAAAATATGATAAATTGTTAAAGTCATGTATAAAAAAATCACAACAGATTAGTAACAATAAATATATATCAAAAAATAAGAATAAATGCAAAGCCACCTGGAATATTATAGCTTCTCAGACATCAAATTTAGAGCGTAGCCCAGACATAAATTATTTGAAAGTGCATAACAAGATACACAAAAATCCTCTCGACATATGTACTATTTTTAATGATCATTTCATTGATATCAGTAATTCTAACATAAATGGAAGTATTGAACCAATCCATATTGATAACAATCAATTCACCATGTTTCTAATGCCAGTAAATGAGAATGAGGTCTATAAAATTATAAAATCTTTAAATAACAGTAAAACTTGCGGAATCGATGATATTTCAACTGAAATAATTAAATTGACAGGATTATTTTTGAGTTACCCTCTTGCTCATGTAATAAATCTATCATTCAGTCAAGGCTATGTCCCAGATCAGCTAAAATTATCTATAGTTAAACCAATATTTAAAAAAGGTGATCGCGATGATCCAGGCAACTATAGACCGATTACTATTGTCCCAATCCTGTCAAAAGTAGTTGAAAAGGCCTTCTGTTCTAGACTTCATAATTTTTTAATAAAGCACAATATCTTACATTCAGATCAATATGGCTTTCGGGAAGGATATAGCACAGAATTAGCATGCTTTGATTTTGTTAAATATGTAAGTGAAGCCATTAACGATAAATCAGCGGTCACGTCAATATTCCTAGATTTGACCAAAGCGTTTGATTTTGTCAATCATGCAAGATTGCTGAAAAAACTAAACGCTTACGGAATCAGAGGTCTATCAAATGATTGGCTTGCATCATATTTGGCTGATCGAAAACAATGCACGGAAATCACAAAAGTCGAAGAGATTACAAATGAAATCAATAAGGTGGTGTACAGATCACCTCTTCGTACTATTACGTCGGGAGTGCCCCAAGGCAGTAATTTAGGCCCCCTTTTATTCTTAGTGTATATTAACGATCTTCCTAAGGCCACTAAGCCCAAATCTATTCTCTTTGCAGATGATACAACGATCATCGTTAAAGGAAAGGAACACAATATATATGTGTCAGACATAAACGAAGCTTTAGCTGATATGAATCAATGGATGCGCGAGAATAATCTCTTAATAAACCTAAGTAAGACGCAATACATGCAATTTCATTCAACGAGGGCAAAGCCCACTCAGCTAAGTATCAATATTAACGATATACCATTGGAGAAAGCTGCCAATGTTAAATTTTTGGGCTTACATATAGATTCTTTTTTAAACTGGAAGAATCATATTGACTCGATAGGTTCTAGGTTAGATCGTTTCATATTCGCATTAAGAAAACTTAGACAAAGTGTTTCCAAAGAAGCTGCACTTACGGCATACCATGGACACGTGTCATCCATTCTCAACTATGGCCTAATTTTGTGGGGTAACTCCGTAGATGTGGAAAGGATATTTATATTGCAAAAAAAGTGTGTTCGTGCAATAGCGAATGCATGGATAGGATGCAGCTGTAGACCGATTTTTAAACAGCTGGGCATTTTACCCCTAACTTGCATGTATATATGGAAGGTGTGTAACTTCGTCAAGAGATACCCAAAATATTTCAAGAAACGTTCCGATATGACTTCGTGTAACCAGAGAGCCTATTACAAAGGTCTACTCTTTCAGCCACGATGTAAGACAGATATATATAAAAGAAATTGCTATAATATGTGTATTGTAATCTTTAATAACTTGCCTATAGAAATAAGAGAACTTGAAGGTACAGAATTTAAACGAACCTTGCGAAATTGGCTTCTGGAAAACTGTTTCTATAGTATTAAAGAATTTATAGTTTTTAAGCAAAGTGTGACGTAAGCCTTTTTTTTTTAGGTATATTATTAATTATTTAAGATTAAATATTTGTATGCTGTCTGAACACAGCTGGAAAAGGTGGAATAACATTAACTTAAGACCTGTAACTAACCCTTTTTCTGCAAATAAACCATATTTGAATTTGAATTTGAATTTGATACAGTGTGAAGTGAACATAATTGTGGAAAGATGCAAAAAAACTATTAACTCACCTTTCAATAAAAACAAACAATATTAAGTAGTGCTACGTACAGGACCCTTCAGTAGTTCAGGCTAACAAAAGGAGAATAAGGAAAGTCAGTTAGTGTATGACAAATTTATTTTTATTTTTCACTCGCTTGCGGCCTCACAGTACAAATTCAGCGTTTCCTTAGCACTACCTATTGTGCTCAGTTGGTAGAGCGTGGTCTTAAAGCCTAGGTTCTTCTGGCCACAGGCCAGTGTACATGTTAATGCCTAAAGTTACACTGCCATCAGTTAAATTTAAACTAATCTCCTAACAATGACTTAATAAATTTTGAAGTCACCAACCTCGAGACTGCAGACTCTCATCGACACACCTTCTTACAGGAGTTCTGATGCCGGCAACAGCAACAGCAGGCTCCGGATGTTAGTGACCCGTAGTGTGCATGAAGACTATTCCGACGAGAGCGCTACAGCCCATGGGATTTATAGGTGAGGTGTGAATTAATACAAAACCATGTTCCTTTTGAAATATCACGTTCCGTGAAGAAAAGTTGAAATATTAGAAAGTAAAAAGTTTCAGAATGACAAAAATTTAAATTGAAATAAATCGAAATCCCATCTTCAGCTGGAATAGAAACAAATTGCTTACATTAGTATACTAAAGTATGTGTTTTTCCCACAGCTTAGAAGAAGACTGAAATGATGGTTATTCTCACCAGACAGAAGAGTTACATCCTCATAGCTCTGCGAAGCCCGCCACCCTTCATGAAGACGCCCCCGGAGGGCCAACTGGAACAAGACCTTTCAGTGAATCGGGTGTCGGGCCTTTCTATTTGACCATGTGTACAATACATAAGGCCCGAAAGAATTACTTTTAGAATAATGCATCATCGACTTGAACGTTTACTTATATTGATAAGTATTCTACTGTAATTGTAATTGTGTGATATAGGATGTTATGAATGACTCATACCTTATATTACTTGTGCACTGCTTCGCCTCATTTCTGTGTCCAGTACTACGGTGCAATGCTCTCAAATATCTGCTATGTTCATCTGCTATCGCTACCTGTTAAATTAATAACAGTATGATTCCTCCTGCATGGAATCCCAAGTGCCTTAAGTTTACGTTGATAAGATACATGAAATTCATTTATATTAGAATCATTAAGTTAGAAGTTTCAGTATAAAAGACATTATTGTATTGCCACCATAAAGTGATCAGTATATCATTGAAGGTGTATGTATGGCCTTGGCTAAGCGCTATGGCGCTACGATGGGCGCAAACGCCGTTCACCCATCGCCCTCACTCGGTCCGAAGACACGCAACGAGGTCGCCCTAATCCTCCGGAGGATGCATGTACTAACTACATGCACTGATCACTGCTCTATAAGTTGGCGGCCATTTCTCTACCGTATCGTCATACGTGGACATGCCTTCTAATCTCCCAAGTGAGACTAGTTCACCAACGACTCATATTAGTCAGAGCTACACAAATACAACATTCCAATGGTCCGCTCAATACAACAATAAGAACACATTAATATTAATAAGAAATCGTAAACTCAAAGACACTTAGCTTTCATTCCGGCCTCGCCTCGTAATGTCACTTTCAGCACAGTAAATGTGTAGCACTTACACTGATTCTAACAGTTTCTATTTACTTAAGTTCAGGATTGGCAACAACTTTTACCAGTTACAAACAAATGACATTCGAGACCGCCGCTTTGAAACATAAGGTTTTAGTCTATGACAGGAGACGGAAATATTCATACAAACTTACCAAAGAGTTCTTAATGTTGCTATATACATTATTTACAATTCGCGGCAGAGTCGCGACACTCCCGCCGGGAAACTTAGTGTAAGATGATCATTAAATTGCGCGTCCATTCCCTTATCTTTTCAAGGGCTCGAACAGCAGCAACTCGTCTATTTTTAACCTCTTCAGATTGTCCTTCCAAGCTTGTGTTAGAATCAACTCTCAGATCATTTTCAATATTATCAGTGCTCTCAATAATCTCTCTTTCTGGTTCTTCTTGTCCTTTATCTGCAACATGTGAAGTAACATCATCTGTCATTTCTATATCATCATTCCTTTCAGTTTCTTCTTCAGCTAAAACTTCCTTATGCGCTTCGGCTGATCCTTCCATTATAACATCTGGTATTGCTTCTGGTGTTTCAGGTACTTCATTAGGTAACTTTCTTATATCTTCTCTAGAATCTTGAGCTATTGGATTCTTGTGTCCTTTCTTATCATCGTCTACTTCTAGAGGATATAAATGAGCGATGGAACGGGTAAATACCGCATTTCCAACTTTTACTTGAGCTACCCTAACTAGGTCATCTGAACCTTTTACCAAAGATATTATTTTACCAACTTTCCAGCCTTCACGGTTCTTATTATCTCCTTTTATTTGCACTATTTGGCCCTCTTTTGGTACGAGGTCTGAAGTCACACGTGGTTGTTTGTGCGAGTGACTATATCTCTCACGAAGACTTGGTAAGTAACGATTGCAAAACATCTCTTTGAACTCCTCTAGGATAATACGAGCTTTTCTCCAACCTTTCACTAAATTGGTTTTTGTCGATGTGCCTTGTAATATTTCGTCCGTATTTGCAGTTTCCAGAGTAACACATCTGCCTGATTGAAGAAAATCAGACGGTGTCAAAATATGTTCCAGATCTGTATCTACGCAAGTTAAAGGTCTGGTGTTCAATACTGCTTCTATTTCCTTAATAATGGTTGAGAGCTGACTATCTTTTAAAAGATGTTTTTGAAGTGTTCTTCTCATGCAGTGTTTTACCAGTCCTACGAGTCTTTCGTAAAATCCTCCGAACCACGGTGCAAGTTCGGGTATGAATCGCCATTTTATTTTATTTTCGATACAGTATGTATTGGAAACTATGTCAGCTATCAATTTGAAATGTAAGGCGTTATCAGACGTAATAAGAGCTGGTACTCCCCTTGTCGCAATCATTCGCCTTAGGGCGAGTAAACCTTCTTCAGCTGACAGATCTTCAACTACTTCTAGGTGTATGGCTCTGACCGCTAAACAAGTGAATAAGCATATCCATCTTTTGCTTGTTCCTTTTTCGGTTTTAACTAGCACCGGACCTAGGTAGTCAATTCCTGTGAAAGTATAAGGTTTACTATAGTTTACTCTCTCGTGTGGCAGTGCAGGTGTAGATGGTAGTCTATATGGTCCACCGCCATGTTTCACACAACGTGGACATTTCTTCAAGATCTTTCTAACTTGACGTTTGCCTTGTGGTATCCAATAAGTCTGACGAATTAAACTCAGTGTATGACTGACACCAACATGGTAGTTCTTTTCATGTGTGTTCGTGATGATCTTATTAGTAAAATCACAGTCTTTAGGTATGATTACGGGATACCTTTTGTCAAACGACCATTCAGCATATTGAAGTCTACCTTTACATCGTAGAATTCCATCTACGTCTTTAAATAATCCTAAATTACGACTGAGACTGGTTACTTTACCATTTAGTTCTTCTTTAAAGTATTCTGCCTGTACTTTCTTGACTTCATTTAATGTATTGTCTTCTGCTTTTGATTCTATATGTATATCTGTTTTTGTGGCGTCTTCAATTATATCATTTGTCCCGTTACAATTAGTTTCAGATCCATGTACATCTTGAAGTTTTTCATTCGGCTCTAGCTCCACTACCTCTGAATCCGAAGGTTGATTGTCAGAATCATCAGTTTTCGACAGACCCTCCCCCGCCAAAAGAGATTGGGTCTCTGTCATGTCAAACTGACAGGGCCACGTATCGGTATTTTCTATAAGAAACTGTGGTCCCACAAGCCATTTATCCTTTTCTTCTTTTGACGAAGAAGGTCTTGTTCCCACGTCCGCTGGATTAAATACTGATGGTACGTATCTGATCTCGAACGACTGATTTCTCTTTATCTCTTCGACTCTCCTTGTTATAAACGGTGGTAAGAGTTTATCAGTCTTGCACCATTCTATTACAATTTGACTATCAGTCCATAATATCTGTTTTGATATTTTATGTGGCAGGAATCTAAGCACATATTTCATCAGTCTGCTTCCTATCAACACCCCTAGTAACTCGAGGCGTGGTATCGTAAGATTTTCTCTGTCTTTTATTGGAACTAGACGAGACTTTCCCATAACGAAAGATTTATTTGTCCCACTGACGAGAAATATTGAAGCCGCGTATGCTTTCTGGGAAGCATCGGTAAAGCAATGCAATTGATATTCATTTTTCTCTTCAATTTGCATATAACATCTATTAACATATATCTCATGGATATCATTGAGCTCCTTGCAGATGTCATCCCATTTGTCAGCTAATTCCATTGATAGAGGTGAATCCCACTTTGCTTTGTCTTTCCACAGATCTTGCAAGAAGAGTTTCGCTGACAGTACATGTGGCACGGCATAGCCACAAGGATCATAAACTGAAGCGATTACCTTTAAAACACCCCTCTTTGTATTAGCGCCTTTTGCTATCTTTGTTCTCAAGTGAAGTGTATCCTTCTCTAAATGCCAATTCAAACCCAATATTTTGACTATTTCATCTGGGCAAGCATCAGGAATCCGTTGCATGAATGCTTTAGAGTTAGAGCTCCATTGTCTCAAATTCATCGAGATTTGTTGAAATGTCTCTTTGGCGTTTCGATACAAATCCAAGGCTTCTTTGAAAGTATTACTTCCTGTAACAAGGTTGTCTACATATATGTCCTTTGCTAGTTCTTGGACTCTTTCGTTTTCAGCTTTCGCTAAATGATGTTTCACTGTAGCATTTAACATAAACGGACTTGAAATTATCCCAAATGGAACACGCGTGAATCTGAGGTGAACAAGATTGTTTTCTGTTGCTGGTTCGTTAATATCTTTAACCCATAGGAATCTTGTTACATCCCTGTCTGGTTCTTGAAGACCTATTTGCAGGAACGCCTTTTCGACATCAGCCGTCAATCCAAAAGTATAACATCTAAATTTAATAATCAATCCAGTTAAATCTTCCAATAAGATTGGTCCACGATACAGGTGTTCATTTAAACTCTTATTATCTTGAACTTTAGCTGAGGCGTCATAAACGATACGCAAAGGTTTTCCTGGAACAGAAACTCCATGATGAGGTATGTAGTGTATAGGATGACTGTCGTCCTTTTCTTTTCCCTTTGGTACTTCCTCTATGACTCCTTTGTCCAATTGATCCTTTAATGTCTGATCATATGACATAAGAGTATCTGTATCCAGCCTTTTGAGTAAGTTTACTAGACGTCCGAACGCTAATCCGAAGTTAGATGGTAATTCTGATAAATGATCATTCCATGGCCAACTGACATAATATCTATTGTCTTTAAACTCTGTGGTTTCGTTGAAGTGCTTGATAGCTTCTTCATCTCTATTAATTTTCGGAGAATCGGTTATTCCTATTGACTCTAAGTCCCACAATTGTTTTACATTACCATTATCCAATGGTAGATCTGGTTGATTTAGTCCGATTTCACATGAAGACTGAAAATATGTAAGAACTGACATCAGATCGACTGGCTTGTTAGGTATTCTACCAGAGAGTATCCATCCGAATTCTGATTGAACCAAGTATAAGTCCTCTTGTATACATATCTTCTTTGTTGACATGATTGTATAATAATAGTCATTTCCAAGAAGAATGTCGATTCGGTCTCCTAAAGAACCATCATCAGCCAATCGGTATCTATTTTTAATCTTCCAGTGAAGTAACTCCTCTTCTGGATATGGCACCCCTTGAGATATTGTAGGTACAGTGTTGACAAATATCGTTTTAACAGTTTTATGTCCTGTTACCATGCCAAGTTTAACCAATGGACTCTGTATCTCCTTAGGACTCTGTGATCCAAACGTAAATATCACCAGATTGTTTTGTTCTTCCGTTTGGAGATTCAATTCTCTTGCCATCCTTTGTGTAATATAACTGCGTTGACTTCCACTGTCTAATAGAATACGACACGTTTGTGTAATGCCGCCATGTCCATGTACTTTGACTACTGCCGTTTGTAACGCAGTAGAGCCTTTACTGTTTGTCTGTGTATGCATTACAGTGCTAGTAGAACTCTTTTCTTTAGTACTAGTAGAATTCTTCGCCACGGTACAGCTAGAATCTTCTTTCCTTTTCTGGTTTCGTGTATTCTTAGGACATAACGCACTGTTGTGGAAACCGTGTTTCCCACAGTAAAAACATTTTCTCTTTAGTAGGCAATTGCGAGCCATGTGTCCCATTCTAAAACAGTTATAACATTTATTTTTTAACTTTACTCTCTTTTCGTAGATACTTTTGTCACAGTCCTGGTTGAGGTGATTTTCTCCACAAAATACACAAGAAAGTTTCTGTCTCTTTTCATTTCTTTCTTTCTTGATAGGTTCAAACTTTCTTTTCCTATTCCCTTGATCTGAATTCCAATTATTTGTTTTTGGCTTCAAGTGATTCCATTGTTTTTTGTGATGCTTCACGTCATTAGAATTATTATTCTTCCAATATTCTCCTTTAGAAGTGTTACGTTGTGAACTGTCTTTTACATGTAGCGTTTCCACCGTATATTGTGAAGCATCATTTGTAGTATTTTGCTTTGTTATCCTCCTTGATTCTTCTTTAGTTGAGACGATCAGTGACAGTTGACGTAATATCTCCTCAAGAGATTCCGACCCTTCGGAACTAAGCCTTATTTTTACTTCGTAAATTAAATCGCTTGGAAATTTTTCCATGATCAGGAGTCTCATTTGATTGGAGTTAGTATCCTCTCCCATTGACTGTAGTACTCTTAAGTGTCGTTCAATTTCATCCAAAGTTACTCGGCAGTCCTCCATTTTCTCCGCTTGCTTGACTGCATTTAGGGCTCTGTGATGAGCGTATATCACTTCGTTTTCCTTGCCATATCTTGCTTTTAATGTATTAACCGCAATTTCATAGTTTCTGTTTGTTGTGTCGAATCCATCGATCAGTCTTGCCGCATCTCCTTTGAGCGAACTTTTGAGATATAGCAACTTGTCGACATCATTCAACTTTCTTCTATTTATGTTGGATTGAAATTGGTCCCAGAATTGGTGCCACTGGAGCAAATCTCCCGAAAAATCTGGCAAACTCAAATCAGGTAGTTTGCTATAAGCCGATGAGTCGCTATCCTTTGCCGCAGTTGTTGGTTGCTCGGTTTTAATTTTCAGTCTTGTTTCCAATTCTGCTAAGACTTCTTCTCCTTGTAATTGATGGGTAGTGAAGGTAGATATCTCATCAGGATCAGGATGTTTGCAGATATTAAAATAATTATAAAGTTCCGTGGTAAAGCGCGACAGGACAGATTTCAGTTTTGCTGAGAGAACTTTAGCTGTTTCCAAGTTGTCATTGTTTATGATGTTACAAATATTGTGAGCTTGATCTGATAAACACTTAACTTCTTCTATAAATTTGGACAATCGGCTTAACATTATATCTTCCATTGTTGATAATTCTGAAATATTTATTCACTACATATTCATATGCAAATATAAATCAAACATATATCCCCTTTGACATACATAACAAGTCACATTTATTATTAAATAGTGACAATTCAGACTATTGATATCCGCAGAAAAGAAAAAAAATTAAATTTTAATTTTTTAAGTAACTGTGAACTTTAATTCATACATGAATGTATGTATATGTGAACTGCTATATACCCATAGTCATTATTAAACATGAATGGAGTTTTCAAACATCCACTTGAATTGCAGAAAAATATTTTCACCGAGTACTCGCAGGGAAAATTCTTTTATATTATTTTATTTTACAAATAGCATCACCTAATTATTTTGCAGAAAATATATCTAGACGTATGCAGCCAGAAATATCCATCAACCACCACTTATCACTTATCGATTCAAACTTTATTACAGAAAACAAAATTTGACTTGCATGTCCGCAGCCCTTCAGGAAAAATAATACCGAAAGTTCCACCAAATTTCTATATTCCTGTGTAGGTCAGCATAATTAAAGTACACCAGTCGCATAGCATTGGTATAAGACATCAGTGCAGAACATAGGCCTTCCCCAGGAACAGCGCTCATAGCTGTCAAGCGCGGTCCGCATGTACTATAACACTACCGCAGCGTTTGTCATGTCTTTATTTCACATGGAAGGTATACGCACATAATTATGTCATGGGTATAACTTGATATTTATCAAATGTAAGTGGCAGTGGTCAGGCATATACTCCTACATATATAAATGGCTCTTTATAAAATTATACAATATGGCTGGTAACAATTATGTTAATTTTTTGTTTGGAACGTTGAAAGTATCTTAATTGCAAAGAAATATAAAGAAGTAATCTCTAAAACATACCTTAGGTACAAATAGATGGTTCGAAAGTGATCTAGGCGACGCGTCGTGAAACAATTCGTAGAACAAGTATCCTTGTCGTCACAGCGTTCTCACGATTATACGTTTTACCTATAAGTAAATAATATTTGGATATATTATGTACGTCGTAATATTTCATCACACGTACATCTTGATGATTTTAAATGAGATACGCCATTAATTCAATTGTAATTGTCGAAAAGAATTATAATTTGCAAAAAAAAAATATGGCGTCGTCGTATGGACATCGTTAATATAAGTGACAAAACATTTCACATAAGATTCGTACAAGATTTTTAAAATTCGCTACTTTGAAACAACAAAGTTACCTACCGACGTATGGTTGTTTATATTATGACACAAATTACGTTATTACTCGACTAAGTTATTGAAAACAAACAACAATAAAATGACAGAAAAGTTATTGACGTTCAATTGTTTCTTCAAGTGTGAACTTGTACGTAAAAGTTATTTTCACTACTAAAATGTATGTCCAATGAAAAATTTGCTATTTTGCAATAAACATGAACAATTCACTTAATTCGTATTTGTATGACACTCACCTGAAAGTAATGAAACACTTTCAAACGATTTGAACCAGCTTCGATCACTTAGAACACTTTTAATTACATAAAATCACTTTTACACAGTTCGCTCCAAACCAAAACAACACAATGTTCCGTCCGCCATTACTGATTTGAAAACTTACTTACGGCCTGTTATTATGCCTATTTGCTTACTCTTAATTTTAATACGTAACGTACACGTATTAAAAATAGTCTTAAAATTAATAATACTGTTTAGAACAATAACCAAATCTATTCTTTCCTTGTTTCGTAACATGTGTTACGATTCGTACAACTTAAAATACGAAAACTGCTTCATATATCGCCATTTTACTTGGTCATTTCCGGTAACCAAGCATCCACCAATGAGAATCGTTCTAGTTGGTTCCATGGCTATTCGTCTGCCATTTCCCGTGAAATCAATTTCTTTTACAAACAATCTTATAATATGTACCATGTCGCGTACAATAATTATATGTAATTAATATAATAAACATATTTACAAATTTTTACCAGCATGTACTTTTTGATTCTAAACAGATAATAGTAAAAGTACGTAAATAATTTACATTAGTACCGCAACTGGACAACAGATGTCGCTACGAGTCACATCCATCACACCAATATTTTCAATTTCTAAAGAAATTATATTTTCAATGCATTATTATGTTTCCACAGAAATATCAGAAACATCCCAGCACAGCTTCACCATGTCGGGCCTTTCTATTTGACCATGTGTACAATACATAAGGCCCGAAAGAATTACTTTTAGAATAATGCATCATCGACTTGAACGTTTACTTATATTGATAAGTATTCTACTGTAATTGTAATTGTGTGATATAGGATGTTATGAATGACTCATACCTTATATTACTTGTGCACTGCTTCGCCTCATTTCTGTGTCCAGTACTACGGTGCAATGCTCTCAAATATCTGCTATGTTCATCTGCTATCGCTACCTGTTAAATTAATAACAGTATGATTCCTCCTGCATGGAATCCCAAGTGCCTTAAGTTTACGTTGATAAGATACATGAAATTCATTTATATTAGAATCATTAAGTTAGAAGTTTCAGTATAAAAGACATTATTGTATTGCCACCATAAAGTGATCAGTATATCATTGAAGGTGTATGTATGGCCTTGGCTAAGCGCTATGGCGCTACGATGGGCGCAAACGCCGTTCACCCATCGCCCTCACTCGGTCCGAAGACACGCAACGAGGTCGCCCTAATCCTCCGGAGGATGCATGTACTAACTACATGCACTGATCACTGCTCTATAAGTTGGCGGCCATTTCTCTACCGTATCGTCATACGTGGACATGCCTTCTAATCTCCCAAGTGAGACTAGTTCACCAACGACTCATATTAGTCAGAGCTACACAAATACAACATTCCAATGGTCCGCTCAATACAACAATAAGAACACATTAATATTAATAAGAAATCGTAAACTCAAAGACACTTAGCTTTCATTCCGGCCTCGCCTCGTAATGTCACTTTCAGCACAGTAAATGTGTAGCACTTACACTGATTCTAACAGTTTCTATTTACTTAAGTTCAGGATTGGCAACAACTTTTACCAGTTACAAACAAATGACATTCGAGACCGCCGCTTTGAAACATAAGGTTTTAGTCTATGACAGGAGACGGAAATATTCATACAAACTTACCAAAGAGTTCTTAATGTTGCTATATACATTATTTACAATTCGCGGCAGAGTCGCGACATCGGGTGCCTCAATAGCCAGATGAATTAACCTTACAGAAATGGTACTCACAATTACTTCATGATGAAAATTAGGACTGCCTCAGCCGCGCCATTTTGGTAGCCACCGAGGAGCACACAAACGCCAGGAGTTGCTCCCTTCACGGCCCAGATGCAAAAAGCTTTGGAGAGCTCCCACCAGTATCGCTAGACCTCCTCCCTTTCAGAGACCATTTCAAACCAAATTGTGTTTCCACTAAGGACCTCAATTTCTCCCTAATTGATTTGGAAATCTAAAGAATTTCAATCCTATTAATTAAGAAATAAAATTTACTGATCAGAATATTTATCTATATTTATTTTTCCATTACATTCAAATTAGTTTATGTTTTTATACTTTTAATCTCTTATTATAATAAATGTTATTCCCCAATTTGCATTTCCAAATTTACCCTATAACTCTATCTATATGACATATAGCAACATTGTTATATGTCAAGAATCTCTCAAATGACACTCGACAGTTGTAGCAATGTTGCTAGACGAAAATAATTCTAACGAAGCTGTTCGAGACAATTCTAAAAACATTTCTCTTGAACATAAAATTAAATTTGTCATATTTAAACCTAATTAAATACAAAAAACACAACGTGACATACTATAGACCGATGTCTGGGATTTGGCCCTCAGGTGACCACCAAAGCCATCAACTTGTACAAAGTAATTTCCAGAATGGCAAAAACCAGGTGGGGCCTAAACCCAGAGATCATGTGGACTATCTTCTTTACGGTGGTCGAGCCCGCGGTCCTTTACGCAGCCGGAGTCTGGGGAGACGTAGCGGGCAGAGCCCACATCAGGAAACGGCTGGACCGGGTGACTCGTGTTTTCGCCATCAAGATTTCAAAAGCCCACAGGACCGTCTCCCTGACCTCCAGTGCCATCATGGCAAGAGTCCTACCTCTGGATCTGAGGCTCAGGGAAAACTACAACCTCTACCAAATAAAACGCGGGAAAGAACTCCCGACTATCCCAGGGAGAAAACTTCAAGCAAGGATCCACCCCTCGACCCTTCCACACCCGGCCAAAAGAAAGCGTCGCAAGTTTGAATGGATGACAGAGGAGCAAAACCCAACGGAAGACCCCGATATGGACGCGGAGACAACAGCCAGATACTACACAGATGGAAGCAAAATTGAGGGGAAAGTGGGGGCAGCCATATCTGTCTGGAGGGGGGAGCGAGAGTCCAAATTTGTCAGTTTCAAATTGGGAAGCCACTGCAGTGTGTACCAAGCCGAGATGGTGGCACTACACAAGGCAACTGCAATGGCTCTCAAAAGTAAAAAGAGGAACTGCATTTATAGTGACTCCAGCCTCCAGGTGGTTTGCGACCCAAACTCATTGAACCCCATTGCGGCCGAAATCAGGGAGAACCTGGACGAAGCAGATGAGAGCGGAAACCCCATCAACCTTTACTGGATAAAGGCGCACGCGGGACTGGCTGGCAACGAGAGGGCGGACGAGCTGGCCAAGAACGCCGCCCTTAAAGATAAAAGAGCACCAGTCTACGACCGGTTCCCGCTATCTTTCGCGAAGCGATGCCTAAGACAGGAAACCTTAATTGAATGGCAGGAACGCTACCAAAGATCGGAGACCGGCTCGGTCACCAAGCTGTTCTTCAGCGATATAGGTGCCGCCAGAGCCTGCATGGAAAAGGTGGGAAAAAGAGCCACTATTGCGCAACTCCTCACGGGCCACGGAGGCTTCAGGCTACCGCCTGAAACTCAAAACTCAAACTCAAACTCAAACTCAAACTCAAACTCATTTATTTCTGTAAGTAGGCCTCAAGGGCTCTTTTACATGTCTGATTCTTTTCTTTTGGCGCTTCGGTAGATGACCTTCTGGTGAGAAGAAGCGCCTGAAGAAACTCACCAGTTTCTCTTTTAAAAACAACATTACAACAATTGTGACATTATTACATAAGATGACAATATTTAAAAAAATGCAACAAGCAAATAACTGGGCACAGTTTTTTTTACATTTTACCGAGAGACGTATATAATCTCCGGATCCATTACATTACAAAACTTAAAACTACATTTTTAGAGATGTAAAGGGTCTCTAGGCGTCAAAACACGATAAAAAATATAGAAAATAGGCAAACATAGACTAAAATTTATGGAGATGTAAGGAGTCTCCGTTGTCAAAACATTATGTTTTGGAGGTGTAAAGGAACTCCAAACGTCGAAATACAAAATGGGAAACGTATGTTTCACGTCGAGAAATAGACTATTAAGCTAACAGTCATTACAACTAGCTACAGTATACATAACAGGTATGTATTCAGTATGTCAAAATGCAAATAATTAAATAAAATTACAATAAAAATAAAAATAAGTGTAACAATGGAACGATACAGCCCGTAGCAGCGACGCCATCTGTAGGCATCATGTACCTAAACCTCTCCGGGACACTGCCCTATTTCGACGACTGCTGCGACTGATGCTTTGGCCATGGTTCTTTGTCATCCAAGTAATCTTGGACTTTATAATAAGCTCTCTTCAAAAGCGCAGATTTAATGTAATTTTTAAACGAACTATAAGGCAGTTCCCATGCATCTAGGGGTACCTTATTGTAGAATCTAACACAGTTGCCCACGAAAGATTTTCTTACTTTCTGTAGACGGATTTTTGGGACAAACAGCTTATGTTTGTTCCGCGTATTTAAACTGTGGACATCAGACTGCTTTTTGAAGGAGCTGATATTCTTGTGCGTATACATTATCACGTCTAATATGTACTGTGAAGCCACTGTGAGGATTTCTATTTCCTTAAAACGTTCTTTCAGCGAATCTCTAGATCCTAAGTTATATATGGATCGAATCGCTCTTTTTTGTAGAACAAAGATGGTATCTATGTCTGCTGCTTTACCCCAGATCAGTATGCCATAAGACATAATACTATGGAAGTAACTGAAATAAACAAGGCGAGCGGTTTCCACGTTAGTGAATTGCCTTATTCGTCTTATAGCAAAAGCGGCAGAGCTCAGCCGGTTAGCCAAAGTAGATATATGAGGCGCCCATTGCAAGTTGTGATCCAGGGTAAGCCCAAGAAAGAGTGTATTGTTAACAAGATCAAGTTTCTCACCGTTTAAAGATATAGATGTGTCAACCTCTCTTACATTTGGCAAAGAGAATTTCACGCACTTTGTCTTCTTTGCATTCAGAACCAGGTTATTTGCTGTGAACCACTGTAGCACTAATTTTAAGGTCTCATTGATGTGACTATAGTCATCTAGTTGTCTATCAACTTTGAAAATCAATGAGGTGTCATCAGCAAATAAAACTATTTTACAATTTTGTTCTATGTGAAGCCTCCGTGGCCCGTGAGGAGTCCCTACACCGCTTTAAACTGTCCGACATTCCCTACTGCCTATGCGACGACGAATCTGAAGAAACGGTGGAGCACATCCTCACGGCATGCCCTAGATTTGCCAGAGAGAGATGGGAGTGTGAGATGGAGGTGGGGGTTACAATAGCAACGGATACCCTAAAAGACCTCATGGTAAGGGATGTAATCAGGCAAACATTCCTGAAGTTTGCCAAAACTATCATCCGCAAGGTCACCAGGAGAAACGGAGCCCCAGCTATGTAGCCCCAACCAACCAGTCCACCCAAAACAACTCGGCTCACTATGTTAGGTAAGATCGCCGCCAAAAGCATCTCAAAAACATCTCATCCCAATCTAATGGAAGGATAGCATCACGAGTCTCACCAGGATCTCATGACGGTCTCGCAAACAAACAAGGCAAGACCGCCGTCAAAATCATCTCACCGGGGTCTCATGGCGGTCTCGCAAACGGCTTAAATGCACTGACCTCATGGTCGCCAGTCTTGTAGGGATCTCAGGAGAATCTCACGGAGAAACTCTCAGGGGAATCCCATGGGAATCTTGCAGACGGCTCGAGGAAATCATCGGCCTTGGGAGGCTCCCATTAGAACAACAACGACCTCGCAGAGCTCTCGCCACGATCCCACAGGCAGGAATCCCAAAAAAAGGAAATTTAATAACATAACAAGAATTAAGAAAGGAAGTATGTGGATATTCTTAGTCCAATAAAACAAAACAAGAATCCTCTAACGTAATTATATAAAGAACAACATGCTTAACTAGATGAAATAGATCTACTGGGCACAGTGTGGCACCCTGTCCCGCCGCCCGAACCCCTACCTCAGCCAGGAGTAGTTCACTCCATCCAGGTCCCTCAGTAACGGCGAAGGCGGACGGAGTGACTTCGGGCACCGCGAGACCTGGGTGGTAACGCGAAACATGCCATACTGCTCGTAGAATAGATTGGCGTCCGGCGCGCTCATCCGCCTGGCGTGCACCAAATTAAAATGACGCCGCTGGTTGCGGCTTGCCGCAAAGGGTGCACTGTCTCCTGGGACCACTGCCGCGGGGGATGGGCCGAGACCGGACGGGCCCGCCGCTCAGAAGTTTTCTGCACACGCCCATGATACAAGCTCACCGACGCCCGGGCCAGCTCGGCCGAGTCGGGCAAAGAGGGAGCCCACGATGAATCTCCACTGTAGGGGAAGGGCTCCTCCGGCTCTGTCCCTGATCCTCCCCGGGAACGACGGCTTGCGGGGTGGCGGGAACCTTAGCCTTAGGGGCTGGACCCGGGGGCTGATAACGTCGGTTACGTTGAGCGCGTCTTCACGTCGGGTTACTTGTTCAAATCACGTCGGGGTCACCAATGTAGCGGTTAGGTGCTCGCAATAATAAATCAACATAAGATCGACGCTTTAATTAGAGAATTGAGATACATGAGAATAGTAGATAGTAGAAGAGAATTCACGAATTGTGAAACAAAACTGTCAGTGTCACATTGGCGCGCACGCAACTTGATGTTCAACGGGATTCGCGGACTTTTCCTGACGGCAAGCCGTGTGTTGTTTGAGTTCCCTCACTAGTTTCAGTAGTTCGCTGATTTTAGCTCGGTTCATATATATTAAAATAAAAAAATAAAAATAAAATAGTTTATTTTTGCAAGTAGTTTACAAGTCTGAGTCTAAATATGTATGTATTATTTCATTTCTTTTCTTTTGGCGCTTCGGGTAGTGACCTTCTGGTGAGAAGAAGCGCCGGAAGAAACTCACCAGTTTCTCTTTTAATAATTTAATATACATTACATTACCTTAAAAACTACATTTATAGAGATGTAAAGGGTCTCTCTATGCGTCCAAACAAGACAAATAAAAAATAGAAAATAAATTGATACTAGAATTAATGGAGATGTAATATGTGATAATAGAAAATAAATTTATAATAAAAATTCATGGAGATGTAAAGAGTCTCCGTTGTCAAAATATTAAGCTTTGGAGGTGTAAAGGACCTCCAAACGTCAAAATATAAAATAGGAATGTTTATACTAAATATATTACAGAAATGAAAATATTCTGCAACTCACACGATATAACTTAAAAACTAAATTAAAATAAAATGGATACAGTTTTTTCTTAGAGATGTATATGGTCTCTAAGTGTCAAAACAGTTGACAAGTTCAAAAACAGAAAAAAATCAACGAAAGAGACATTATATTAAAATGTAGTTATTTCCAGTTGCAGTTAATCCCAAGGTGCTTCATCATTCATGTAGTCTTGTGTGCTGTAATAAGCTTTGGTTGGACATGAGTTTACGCTTTACACAATTCTTGAATTTGCTAATAGATAATTCAGTTATGTTGCTTGGCAGTTTATTATAAAACCTTACACAATTACCCATGAATGATGTTTTTATTTTATGGAGCCGAGTGGTGGGCACTGCGAGCTTAAGTTTATTTCTAGTATTAATATTATGTATGTCACAATTCTTCTTAAAATTCATGATATTCTTATGTACATACATAATATTCTCATAGATGTATTGACAATGCAATGTCATTACATTAATGTCCTTAAACTTATCTCTAAGTGAGTCTCGATAGTTCATCTTATATATCGCTCGAATAGCCCTCTTCTGCAGAACAAATATAGTATTAAGCTCTGAAGCGCTAGCACTGCCCCACAGTAGAATACCATACGACATAATACTGTGGAAGTAACTAAAATATACTAATCGAGCTGTTTTGATGTCTGTTAATTGTCGGATCTTGTTGACTGCAAAAGCTGCAGAACTAAGTCTATTCGAGAGATTAGCAATATGGGGACCCCACTGGAGTTTATGATCCAATGTTATACCTAGAAAAACTGTACTATCAACTAGTTCCAATTCCTCATCCTTCACAATGACACTTGCTTGCTCGCGATTTACGTTACGCGTGATAAAGTTAATACATTTAGTCTTTCTTTCTATTTTCTCTTTCTCTATTCGAACTAATATACAGGGTGATTACTTAGTCACTGGCCATATTAATTCCAGGCACTAGGTAACACTTAAGGAATCTACTTTCAAAGGATTTTTTTTTTTTTTAATTTAAAAAAAAATGTTTTCCTTTGAAAGTAGATCCCTTGGAACCTACTTTCAAAGGATTTTTTTTTTTTAATTAATTTTTTTTTCCTTTGAAAGTAGATTCCTTAAGTGTTACCTAGTGCCTGGAATAAATATGGCCAGTGACTTAAGTAATCACCCTGTATTATGAACTGGACTAAATTCACCGAACTACTGAAACTAGGTCGTCTGCTGTGCCACCATCGCTAGCTGCGCCAACCGCTCCCGCTGACTTGCCCGCACCGTTAACAACATCAATCTTGGCCATGCCGTCTATATCGTCTGCATTACCTCTTCTGCAGTAGTAGAGACATTAGAACCAGAAATCTTACAGTAGCTAGCTCTGGAATGACCCGGTCTCAAAGGAACAGTATGGCGCTGATCTCCACAAAGATACAGGGCTTAGGTGGGCGCATATTTTGACCAACGGCTTGCCCAAAGAAAGCCAAGCGGAACTTATTAAATCCTATCCTGCCACCTAGATACTGCCCCAACATGGTAGCCCCGAAACTTAACCCGAAAATTAAAGCCGCTCTCGTTGAAATAAATATCTAAAAAGATTTATACCGTCAAAGTAAACAAAGTCAACTGGCCAACAGTCTGGCTGCCATAGGCCAGGTGCTAAATTGGGCCCTGTCGTCAAACAGCAATGTACCTCAAGAAATAATAAAAACTTTTGAGTGATGCTGGCAGACTTATTTGTGATACTACAGAGAGTCCCTGTCACGTCGCTATGCAGCTGTAAACACATTAAACAAAAACATTTGAGATACTGTCTGGAATACGAAGATAAATGAATATCTGTTCTGGTCCGGTTTATCAGATCATATAAAGTCATCAAAATCAATAAGATCGATTTGGAAATGAAGCCAGCGACGTTACGACCGACCTACAAGGCGCCCACAGTAACATTTCCTCAGCGAACTGCTTTAAACATGAAGGGTGCACCGTGAGCACTAGGCTTGTGCGCGCTCGTTCACTGAACGGATCGCTCCGAACTAGTACGATTGCTTAAACGTACTAGTTTAGTCTTTTAGTTCACTAGAACACTGAAAGAAACGATGCTCCTTTGACCGAAAGAATGAACCAAAGGAATGACCGGCCGCAATCAGTGTGGACAGGTAAAAAATATTTCAAAACAAAATAGTCATGATTAAACTCGTGTTGTCATTAAATTATTTCCGTATAAAATTAAATGATATTTGATTTACCTTCATACTTTACAGGCTTAGGACTATCATTCTATTATTTCTCTAGGAGTATTCGAATGGCGTATTTAAACATCAAATATTTACATTGATTGGCTGATATGCAACTTTTTTGTTTATTCGTTTATTAAAAAAAAAAATGTTTCTTGTTTTAGTTTTTTTTACATTATTTACATGTGAATAGCATTTGTGTAACTTTTTCGGGTTTTAGAAGAGTCCGTTTTTGGGTTAAAACCTGACCCGCGCTAGAAAAAACTCTTTCGCAAGGTACTGAAGTGGCTTGCATTGCCAGCCGTTTTAGCATAATATTGATATACCCTGGGATATATCTCCTTTTTTATGCCACCATTTCAACGGATCGTCCTTTCTGGGTAAACACGGCTCCCTCATATAATGGTCATATTCGCGGATTGCCACAGCAGTATTGTTTTCGGGTCTGATAATCATGACCATTTCTTTATGAAAATCATCCCAGATACTGGCGACTTGGGCGTTCTACGCTTCCGTGGATGTTGTGGATGTGGCTGGGCCAGGGGCTGGAGCAGTTGTGGCGGATATGTTTTCCTCTAGCATCTGTGGAAATTTTACTTCACAAATACGCCGTCTGAGAAATTCACTCGCTTTTTGAAAAGGAGTTTTGAGTTCGAAAGCCTTTTTTTTAAAACGCGGGTCTAGCATGGTGCTGTCTGCGTACAATGGATTTCTTTCTAAATCATGAAATCTTAGTTTCTAATTGCTTGTTTAATGTTGCGGCGAAAACTTTGACTTCATCGAGCTCGTACTGCTGAGCTGTAAGTGCAGCTTATTTTTTTTCCATTAACTGCACGAATACCAAAACCTATTAGACGAGGCCACTATTTTGTCGGCGCTTAGTTCTATCGTTATTTCATAAAATGGTTTTAAGCTAGGTACAACCGTCTCAATAATCGCCCAGTGATGCGGCTGGAGCAAAAGATCTTGTCTCATAATTGCGGCAGTGTTGTGATGATCGCTTTCTGTACACGTAACATCCGTTCTAACATGTCGTAGAAGGAATTCCATTGTTTGGGGCATTCTTGCTTTACAGCTTACTTTGACTTGGTTTTGGAATCAATGGATCAATGGTTTTGGAATTATTTTGTTACCAGTTACATTAATTGGCGTGTTCAGAATTCGTTCACGATTATTTAGCATTTTCATTACCGAATCGTGTATAAGCTTGTGTAACTGAAATTTAATTTCAGCTTGGTCTGTTTTAGGTAACTTTTTCAGTTGCTTACTCATTGATAAAAAGAAATAGTCAATTTCGTCCATATCCGGTGCTGCTCTCTTCTTTTTCAGTTCTTGCGATATTTTCATTACATTAACCATTTCTTTTAATAAATTATTGTCATTTTCATTTTTGTTTGTACGTCTCGGAGTAAAATTTACAGCTGATTTAGGCGTAGACGCTCTTGCATCATGCTACGCTTTGTCACGCGATAAATATATGATACAGCATCCGCCACGTTCTGACAATGGACGCGATTCTACGGCGGCCGCTAAACCTCCTAATTTTATTTAGGCGTCGCTAAACCACTGCTATTCTATGAGCAGCCGTCATAATCAAATGACAACACCAATTTGAATCTGACGTTTCTTAATTTAGGCGGTCTATTCAATTTAGGTTTAGCTGCTTAAATGCTATTCAGTACATGTCTTTTTTAAACCAAAACATAGAAACGTCAAACTAAACTGACTAATTTTAGCGGCGAATAAAATAGTCCCGTTTAAAATACGATAACACAAAAAAGTCAAGTTTTGCAGAATTTCTTTTTCGAAATGGATGAAGAATACGTCATAGCTGCTGTGGTGGCCGAAGAGAGGGAGTATGGCGAGGGCGAGGGTGAAAAAATTTATTTGAAGAGGTTGCGAGACGAATTTCTTCATCTCAAATTGTTTTCACCTTTTGTCACATCATATTAGTAAATAAACATGCTTACCTCTTGCTAACATCAAGTTAGCATGGAGATGCTCTACGAGCACCTCCTGTTGCGTTTTTTTGCTCCGCTTTCGCGACACCGACATTTTCCACGTTTTCCACAAACAAAACCAAACAAATTGGAATACAAAGTTTACAAACAACTTCTTCGTACTTGACAGCAGATTTTTTTAAATGTTGCCTATTAAAATTTGATTAATTATTTTTAATTACATAATTAAAAAGTAACGTTAGTGGTCTAAGATGTGTAAACTAGTGTTAAATATATGTAATGGAATAAAATTCATTAAATTATCATATTTCACCCAAAAGAAAATACGATTTTACAGTTTTTATACAGATATCATTCATTCATTCGTTCACTTATTTTTTTAAAGTGGCAACACACTCAATTCAACTTAGAAATTTTAGAATCCGTCTAAAATCTGGCTAAATTTAGTCAGCTTGACGTTCTGGAATAGCACTTAAATCCGCCGTCTAAAATATGATTAAAAATTAGACATTTTAATTTTAGGCGATGTGCACGTAGAATCGCGTCCAATATGTGGTTTAATTTTCAATCTTGTTAATAATTTGTCACATATGCAGAATACAAAATTGCTTCACCCTATAGAATCCTATCAGCTTTTGAATAAATCAAAATAGTCCTAGATTTTTCAGTCAATGTTCGGTTCATTCTTTCAGCTACTCCATTCATTTCAGTATTATAAGCAACAGTATACAGTACCTACCTGGATTCCGTGCTATATACAAAACTTATTCACCACCGTTATCACAAATCAGTAGGTATTGAAATGTCTTTTAGCATAGTGGTAATATTCCTTAAATTTCTTACTTCTGACTAATGCTTGATCAGAAAAACCATGACAAAATGTCATCTATAAATGTGACAAAATAATTTTTCTTACCGGAGTGATCGGTTCACACACATCACTATATCCTTGTTGAGAGAATTGTCGTAGTCCTGTATATCCTTGCCTTGTAAATGTCCATTTCCATGTCCTTGAAATTTTTCTTTTTCATGCCAGCATTGGAACTTTTTGTGACCAGGTTTGCCACACTCATAGCATTGAAACGCGCTTCCATTCAACCATTTTGAGATTTAGTTCTTCTGCGATCTAGTCCTTTTGCTATTAAGGCATTTAAAGATGTAGACGTTCCAAGGAGTGGTCGTTTTGATACTTAGCTATTCTTAGACGAAGGGCTTTTACTCGTTAGTCGTTTTGCTACCATGCTATTATGAGATATAGGCTTTTTGATATTGTGGTCGTTTTGCGTTCTGGACCTCATGCTAAACAGGTCATTTTGAGATTCAGTCGTTTTGATAGTAACCCCCATGAATATGACAATTTTATTTAATCGCAGATTTCAAGTTATAAATGAAGCTTAATAAAACAAAGTTTTGTTTATCACGTAACTATATTTATTTATTTGAAAAAATCAACCATAAACAATATCTTCTCAAAACATTTTAGCATTAAAGCCAAATTAAAAAAAACTTTTCGGCGGTCTTCAAAGAGCCAGTGATAGTCAATCTTCTAAATTGGTCACATTGACTTTGTTAAAAGCAGTGGTTCGTGCTAAAGATGTTTTTTCCGGCTTTCTAATGCTCAATGCATCTTTTCATTTCAAAAACTTCTTTAGCCAATCAATTGTTGCAATTTTGTCAGCATGCCACTTTTCGGGAGCAATCCCTAACTTTGAAGCATATTGATAAGCTAACTCTCTGACTTGGAAAGTTGTCAACCCTAACACATTTTAGCTGAGGTCATCAAATACGTCGCTAGCATATTTTCCTGTTTTACCGTATAAATTCTACGGTTCCCGATTGTTTTTAATTTAAGCGATAAGTTAGTTCGTACTGGAAAGTAAAACTGAAATCCATAGATTACAGACTCGAGAATGAGAATACAGACTGAGAATGTATAAATTATTAATTGTAAATTATGTTAATTATTGTTTGTAAATTATGTGACATGTAAAATACTTTATATTTTACCAATAAATAATTGAATTTAATTGTAGTTGTCTTAGTTACTCTCAGATTGCAGGCTGCCTGACTTACCCCTGAATTCACCTAGACAAACCTCACAGACACAGCCCGCACTAGATTTAATGTAATTTGCACTGGTGTCGCTGAAGAAGTTACTTTTATAATTATGGACAGAGGGATCAGAACATTAGTTTTAATAAATTAGACGCTACACGATGCGTCTTCAATAGTTAAAGTTTAGTAATGGCCACAGGAAGAAGTGTCAAACTGTGTTGCCCCATACAAAGCGAAAACCAAATTAATGTTACCATACGAAAACCGATATTCAACACGAGAGTTGAACACCGATATTGGGACAGTACTGGAAGTCTTCCTCCGAGTCTTTAGCCTTTGTCACTAGTCTACCTAAGTGAGATTTGTGAGCATATTGTGAGCACTAGCAACAGACCGCGAAGGCATTTTTTTCTCTAAGACTTCCTTTACGGCTTCTTCAATTTTTTAGGATCCACTCGGTCCCTTTTCTTGGGAGACATTATTTTAAAGATCTTTCAATCATCTAACCTGAAACAAATTAGGCATTCATAATCAAACACCAGCATACATTACGTAGGTCATGAAAGGGACGTTCCTTTCAAGACTCGATCAGCTGTCCCAAACAAGCATTTCGTGCATTTTTAAAAAAACCTCACAGCAAAAATATTTTTGAATAACTTTGTATAAATGTGTACTCACGTTTTAGGTAGTTGAACCACTAATAAATTTGCACTACAGCTAATTCGGATTATTATCACAACAATCTTATAAAGGATTCCCAAAAACAATAAAAAAATACTTTGGAGCACGAAATAATTCAACCACGTTTCGCCATTTTGTTTCTCATGACAGCCAAGTGACATTTACGTCAATATGGTCTATGGGTCAGTGTTGCCAGAATGCAGAAATTAAAAATCTACTTGGTTCCTGACGCGGTAAATTGAATTTGTCCCATTCAAAGCCTGTCCCTTTCATAGCACTTTCCTCCTAATTGCGCTTTTGACAACTTATATCCACGATGTTTTTTCCCGCTTGATTTCTCCGTCCGTGTCTGACATTATTTTAATACGATTAATTGACTTGAGTCTTGAGTTGAACTTGCGATTGATTGATTCAAACCTATTTCGGTTGTTGGTGAAGCCATCCTTAGGGCGAAACGCAGCCCTCGGATCAATGGTATAATTGTTGACATTGTTACATATTTTTCTCCCGAGAGCTCTAAGAATGGCTTCAGGATATGCATTACATTTTTTATTGTGGCCCATTCACTGGCAGTCAAACTGTCCGGCGCTCTCTCCAATTCAAGGAGAGCCAAGCAGAGGGGTTGCTGGACTTGTGTTAATCGCTCCAGCATAGTGTAGCTCGAATTCCACCGCGTAGCAATGTCCTGCTCCAACACAAGCTCAGCTACTTTGAACTCTGCTTGCTTCTCCTTAAGCTTATATGCCGCCACGGAACTCTGTTTAAAGTGAGTGACGATGCTCCGACATTTGCCCAATAGGTCCATTAGTTGCACATCAGCAATACCGTGAGGTTTAATGTGTGCGCGACGCAGGGGTGATGGTGTTTTTATAACTCTTCGGTCACCGCTTTCTTCATATTTGCTGCGCTGTCAGTAACCACTGTGACACCTATAAAATAAATAGGCATTCATTTTTTTATTGTGGCCCATTCACTGGCAGTCAAACTGTCCGGCGCTCTCTTCAATTCAAGGAGAGCCAAACAGAGGGGTTGCTGGACTTGTGTTAATCGCTCCAGCATGGTGTAGCTCGAATTCCACTGCGTAGCAATGTCCTGCTTCAACACAAGCTCAGCTACTTTGAGCTCTGCTTGCTTCTCCTTAAGCTTAGGGGAATTGTGCTTAAGATGACATACTTTTTCTTTCAAGATACATAGCTGAAATAAATGAAGACATCTGAGTTCCGCATCTAGCGTATATTCATTAAAGTTTCATATGCAATTAAATTGTTTCAATTTTAGGGCAATAAACATAATATAAAATGAAAAAAAACATACAAATAGCACGCATGGTCGACGTGCTTAAGATGACATATCTATAGTGTAAGAAGACACAGTATGTCATCTTAGACTTTTATGGTATGTCATCTTATACAATAATATTGTATAAGATGACATACCATCAAAGTCTAAGATGACATACTGTTAATTTAATAAGACAGGACAGCTTTATTATTAGGGTAAGGCTGAAAAATTGGGCTTATGTAACATAAAAGTAACTAAAAATATATGTTACTCAGTAACTTAAAAGTTACATAAAAGTATTCTAAAGGGATATTCACAATGTCTACAATACAAACACTTTTTGTACTAAGTGTTTATTTAAGAGATCAAATAGGTATATAAGGTCCTAATTTATTAGTTGCAGATATTTTTACAGCTGATAGTACTCGGTCTCTGGAGTATATTAAAGCATGAAACATTATAGCTTTTACGATGTTTTTTTGGAGAAAAAGGAAAAACAAATTTGCTACGTAATAACACCCTGTTATTGTGATTACTAAATGAAAACTCATTGAAAAGATTCTAGTAGCTCTTTTACGTACCACTTAACTGTAACTGGCCACTTCACGTAGATAAATTAAAAGACATTTGCAGTTTTCCCGCCGAACCGTTACGACATTTACGACAACAAATTGTTGATATGACAGATAGTGTTATTGTGACATGTGATAATGCACATGATGATTTATTTAGACGAAATTATAATAAATTTTATTGTTAGGTAGATGAAATCAGAAAAGTTATATGAAAAGATTTCTGAATTTCTATTTAAAGTTAATTATTTTAATGTAAAGTATAATGTGTTAAAATATCTGCAACTAATAAATTAGGACCTTGTATACTTTGGTACATTTTTGAACAAAGATGAATAAGTAATTAAAGGCTGATAGCCACACAAAAGCTGTCTTCACAAATAAAATTAAATCATAATTTTTCCCCGGATTACTTGTTATAATCATTGTAATTATGTAAAATAAAATAAAAAACACGTTACTCTTCTTTGTGTTGCGCAGTTGGGTATAAAAATTAAAACAAACCAAATATTTTAAACTCAAAAACCCGACTGCAAGAACTTGTAACTGAAAAGAAAGCGTGAACAAAGCTTTACTTTACTTTTATGTTACGTAACTTAAAAATAAATTAAAATGGTAACATATGTAACTTAAAAGTAACATAAAAGTTAACCTCTATTCACTTTCATTTGCATTATATAGAACAATAACAAACATATTAACTCGAACACGACACCTAGCTATAAACTAATATGAAGATTATATTAATAATGTATTACGTAATACAAAACAGAACAAATTTACCATGAAATTCACTCGTAACTTTTAAATTCCATAAAAAATCCTCGGCACAAGTTGAATCGACGCACTGAACTTCCCACAAAATGGCCGACCAGTGAGAGGTATACCAAGACTAAAGAATAAATAGTGTTGCCGTTATAATGTAATCAAATTCCGCAAATCAACTGCTAAAATAGCAAGACAGAACGGTTACTTAAATTAAGTAACTTAAAAGCTTCAATATGTTGACTTGTCTTATGTTACACGTAAATTATTATTTTAAATGGGCAATGCTAATGTTAAAGCTCGAAAAACGTTGCATTAATATATGACAGTTATAAAAAAAACTCCAACATATCAGTATAATATCACAAAACTAAAAAACGATAATTACAATCTTTCAGGAACATTTTTGGGACATTTTTATTTGTATGGAAATCGATGTAATTGCATAGAAGAAAAAAAAATTGGAATACAAACACAGAGATTTACATTTGTTAGTGGACTAGAACTAGTAGAAAAAGTTTTGTATATTGCACGGAAAATTAAAAAAGTAAAATTTTGTAATTACTTTTCGTAAAAACAATGCCGGACGCTTACAAGTCACGAAATCATCCCTTTTTTACGGCCTTACCCATTAATTGCCCAAGCATAATTCGCAGGTAAACTGTTTTTTTCTTGCGGATATGCCTGCGCATTGTGTATGACACCAATTGGAACACAGTTGACACTTCACCCAATGTTCTTTTGGCCTAGATTGGCTAAATAGTTCATTACAGTAAATGCAAGCTGGATCATCAGCCTCCTCATCCTCATTGGCGTAAGGATCTTTGACTTCCTCTAGGTCCTCGTCATCATCCAAACTACCACGTTTCGTCTGCTTTCGACCTCGCGTATATTTGTATTTTCTAGTTGTGGATGCGGACTCAGGCTCAACATCATCTTCCCCTAGGTCCTCGTCGCCATCCAAACTACCACGTTTCGTCTGCTTTCGACCTCGCGTAGATCTGTATTTTCTAGGTGCGGATGTGGACTCAGGCTCCACATCATCTTCCTTGAGGTCCTTGTCGTCATCCAAAATAACACGTTTCGATTGCTTTCGACCTCGCGTAGATCTGCATTTTCTAGGTGCGGATGCGGACTCAGGCTCCACATCATCTTCCTTGAGGTCCTTGTCGTCATCCAAAATAACACGTTTCGATTGCTTTCGACCTCGCGTAGATCTGCATTTTTTAGGTGCGGGCTCAGGCTCGACGTCATCTTCAAAAATAACACGCTTTGTATGCTTTTGTTTTCTTAGAGATTTGCGATTTTCCTTTTCTTTTTTCAGCTGCACTGCTGCTTTTACTTCACACATGTATGGACTAGCCGTGAGAATCTGCGATCCACCAACTTTCCTGGTTGCTCTTAACTTACCTGTAGAGGCAGCCTTAGGTAGTGGTGAAATTTCTTTTAGTAACTTGGTGTTAGAAAGTATTGCATCTTCTATCTGCACTTGATAGTGAATTTTCGGAGCATTGGTAACATCCGTCTCTTCGTTGGCATTAGTGGGTTGCTTAGAACTAGACTCTAGAAATATTGGCCGGGACCGAGATAAAATATTGGCGCCATGATCAAGTGACAAAAGCCCAACAACACTTGCTGACAAAATTGTAGCATCTTCTTCCGGAGCAATGGTAACATCCATGTATTCGTTGCCATTAGTGGATTGCTTAGAATCAGACTCTAGAAGCATTGGCCGCGACCGGGATGAAATATTGGCGTCATGATCTTGTAACAAATGCGCAACAGCATTTGCTGTCAAAAGTTTAAGAGATGATGGGCGACTATCAACTACTCGAAAAGTGGCATCTTTTTGCGGGGCAATGGTGGCGTCCATCTGTTGATTGGCATTAGTGGGTTGCATAGAACCAGACTCTAGAAGCATTTCCTGGGACTGAGACGAAATATTGGCGTCATGATCTTGTGAAAAATGCCTACCAACACCTGCTGACAAAATTGTAGAGGATGAGTGATAACTTTCAAGTTCTTGAGAAGTGCCACCTATTTCTAAATTTATTTGCTCATGAGAGTTGGCAGTCACAACGTCCGTCTGTTGGCCAACGTCAGTAGATTCGGAGGAATCAGACTCTTCGTGATTTTGCTGGGGCAGAGATGAAATACTGGCAACCAGCCCGTCGTCACTATTCAATTCGTTTTCGGTAACATCGCTGGGTTGTTCAAATTCTCGAGCAGTGCCACTGGCACCGGTTTCAAAATTTATTTGATCATGAGAGTTGGCAGCCGCAACTTCCGTCTGTTGGCCAACGTCAGTAGATTCGGAGGAATCAGACTCTTCGTGATTTTGCTGGGGCAGAGATGAACTACTGGCAACCGGCCCGTCGTCATTATTTAATTCGTTTTCGGTTACATCGCTGGGTAGATACATGTCCTCTGGGAAAATGTGCGGATTAAAGGGATAAATTCCGCTTTTCGCAAAACCACTCGTTATATTCCTGACTGAAGCTGCATTTTCGTAAGCTCTACCAAAAATTTGAGCAACTTGGTATAGGTTTATAGTTCTGCCAGGATGGTTCTTCATCCAGGTGGCCATTTCGCGGTCATAATACGCTTGCAGTGGACCAAAAAATGATATATCAGTTGGCTGCATTCGATGAGTGCAATGCGGAGGAAGACAGAGCATTATCACGCCGTTGGCCTTAGCAAATTCTAGTGCTTCTAGATTTTTGTGGCTGGAATGACCGTCAAGTATTAACAGCACCTTGTTTGTTACAGAGGCATTCACAAATGAAGCAAAATGGCGCATCCACTTACAAAATAGGTCACTGACCATATACCCAGAGGGGTAGCACAGCTGCAAAGTGCCTGGTGGAGCACCGTCAAAGTATTCAGCTTTGTGATTTTTTCTTGGTATAATAATTGCAGGTGGAACAAAGTTTCCGATGGCATTAGCACAGGCAACAACTGTGAAATGTTCACCACGTTCAGCACTAGTGACAGCGCCGACTTGCTTTTTTCCTTTTGATGCAAAAACTTTTGGGGGCTTTTGGACAGTGTTAAGCCCAGACTCGTCCATATTGTAAATTCTATGCGCCTGAATCTCATTATCAGTCACTGCTTTTTCTAAAAGAGAAAAAAAATTCATTACTTGAGGCTTATTGAATGCCCTTGCTCGTGCAGCTGACGTTGCCTCTGGAGCCCTGAGTGAGATACCAAGATTGCGTTCTCTAAACCCTTTCAGCCAATCCCAGCCAGCTATTTTTTTACTCTTATCAAATCTGTGATCCAGCTTCATTTTTTCCGCAAATTCAAAAGCTAATTTTCTTATTTCGGTCGTATTAAACCCAAAAAGTCGTCGTTCAAAATCGAGCACATGATCCACGAGTACTTTTTCCATATCTGCGTTGAAGGTTGGTTTAAAGCGACCAAGGTTTTCTGGAGTACTATAATAATGTCGACGAAGCGTTGCTTGTGGCACATTAAAACGTTTAGATGCTAACAGCCAACCCATACTATTCTCCTTTACAGCTTCGATAGCCTTTACCATGTCTTCTTGTGACCAACTCTTCCGTGTCGTGGTACGTTTATAATTGCTAGGCATCCTGTACCTATAGGAAACAAACGAAAAACTAATTTAAAATCATATTATTTACAATCATATTTATTAAAATAAAATAATTTTATAAGGGTAAGATGACATGGTATGCCATCTTACACCCACGTCTGGTATGTCATCTTGCCCAAAAGTGAATGCAAATTTAATTCAACCGCCGCAACAAAAACTTTAAGGTTAGAATATGCTTTTACCAATATTAAGAACCTATAATAATCCTAGATTGCAATAAAAATTAGTTCAATTAGAAGATCCTTACCTTACGTGTATTTTCACCACCAAATAAAAACACAATGAAACTTTTTTCACATCAAAAATTACAAAAACCGGCACTACGTTAGAATACGCGTCCACAAGCCACCATATTGAAGTTTAATACTAGCGACACCTGTTGGCCGACTCTAGAACATCACTGGCAGTCCTTTAGCGCCAATATCTAAATCGATATTGCTGGTGTGTCATCTTATCTGACTATGTCATCTTAAGCACAACTCCCCTATATGCCGCCACGGAACTCTGTTTAAAGTGAGTGACGATGCTCCGACATTTGCCCAATAGGTCCATTAGTTGCACATCAGCAATATCGTGAGGTTTAATGTGTGCGCGACGCAGGGGTGATGGTGTTTTTATAACTCTTCGGTCACCGCTTTCTTCATATTTGCTGCGCTGTCAGTAACCGCTGTGACACCTATAAAATAAATAGGCATTCATTTTTTTATTGTGGCCCATTCACTGGCAGTGAAACTGTCTGGCGTTCTCTTCAATTAAAGGAGAGCCAAGCAGAGGGGTTGCTGGACTTGTGTTAATCGCTCCAGCATGGTGTAGCTCGAATTCCACTGCGTAGCAATGTCCTGCTTCAACACAAGCTCAGCTACTTTGAGCTCTGCTTGCTTCTCCTTAAGCTTATATGCCGCCACGGAACTCTGTTTAAAGTGAGTGACGATGCTCCGACATTTGCCCAATAGGTCCATTAGTTGCACATCAGCCGCAATACCGTGAGGTTTAATGTGTGCGCAACGTAGGGGTGATGGTGTTTTTGTAACTCTTCGGTCACAGCTTTCTTCATATTTGCTGCGCTGTCAGTAACCATTGTGAAACCTATAAAATAAATAAAAAAATACAGATTTATTAAAAAGAAACAAATATCCTTCTTATAACTAGGCACGGCTAACGTCGTAGATAGTTTTTATTCCGGAGAAGGTCATGAATAGTTTTTATCCCGGAAATCATCCCTAAGGGAGGAAGTTTGTACGGAGGTACGATATAAACGAGTTCCATGAACAATTGAACATACCTGTGCTAACTCGGGCCACCTATCTATACTAAAGTGATGAAGCAATAGTACATTATGATACGAGTGGGCGAAGTTGCCTGACGGCTCGGGCTATGCAACGCAGCCTCGACTGTAATGACCAATGCCCATGAGTGTCATACGACGTTTTTCAACACACTTGCGAATAAAAAATAATACGGCACCCAAGTACGCACACACACACACATACACACACACACACACGCACGCACGCACACACTGGTTGATCATGAAATGCAATCAAAAGTTGCAATCACAAATGTATACTCGCATTTCAAACCTCTTACGTCGTACGTTTTCTGCGATTCCATTGGTTTTTCACGGAGTAACCGAAAAATATAGTGCTCCGTTTATCTGTGTTTAAAAACATAAAAGCTAGGTACTTTCGAACATCTTCGAGCCTCGAAGATGAGTAAAACACATAATGATTGCCTACACTAAAGGAAATTTATTGCAATAATTACCTACCTATATACAACATTTTGAGACTTATTGTTTGCAACTAATACATGTAAATTTTGGGCATGTGAGACTCTTGAACAGCCAACATAAAGCTGACCATGTGAAAAGCACGGCGTGCCTAAATGACTCCCTACCGTTGTCAGTAATTACTGTTGTAGAAATCTAAGACTAAAAATAAAAAATGTGCACAATCATTGTATTTTTAAAGGCACGTTCTATTATTACCGCTTCGTCTATGTACATCACGTGAATGTGGTTTATAACTACGTGTGGCTTAAGAAAACAGAACACGCGAACCCTTCTAATTACGCGTTCCACGTAAATTCTTAGACTGGCGACTATTTTGCCTTGGATCACTTCCTTTTTGGAAGGGGTTTCCCTTGAGGAAACACTTGGCGGGCAAACAAGTTTCAGATGTTTCTGACTTAAGAGATTATCTATGCCTTTGAATCCCCTATCAGCTAAAACCACAAATCCTGGAGGAAGAATATCCACAAAGTGACTATGTTCTGTAATGGCTTTATCAGAGATCCTTCCTCCAAAACCCTTTGACACAAAACATATAAATCCATTTGGGCAACAAGCTATCTATCAGATACTTCACAGTGTTGCATGATTTGTACTGAGACCAAGTCCTTGGTTAAGTCGCGGCCAGTTATGCTAGACGTACTGGTAGCAGAAACAGAAGATTATGGCTCCTGAAGCAGCTGTGTTGGCATTTTTTTTATCCGCATGTTGAGCAATTTGTTTTAGCTTTAATATTGATTGAACATCCAACATTTCTAATAGACGGTTTTACCAAAACTGCTTTATCCGAAGTATTATTTTGAGTCTGCACTGAGTAATCACACTGAAAGAACAAAAAAAAATGTTTGCTCTATAAATACATATTATTTAACATAATAATAGCTACATTTAGAAATCTAAATGAAAACGGGTTGGGTCCTGATCGCCTTACTTGCATTTAGCCTTGGTAATTCGCATAATGCCTGATTAGCAGAATACCAGATTAGCGTAATGCCAGATTCGAATAATGCCAGATTAATACCATTTTGATCTCTCACACGACAATTCTGTATTAGGAAAATACCCGTGAGTGGCGATGGGTTCATTTTCGTTAATGGTGGCAAACCGACGTAATATCTGTCATAGCCTAAATACCTCTTAAATGTATATAATTTTCTTATATATTAAAAAATGTGTTGAAAAGTATACTTTTATAATACCAACTAAAAGGTGCCCGCGACGTCGTTCGCGTAAGACTTTTTAACCGTACTCGGATAAATCATGGCTATGCCCACACCAAAACTGGTTAAAAACTCCAATCCAGCCGTTTTGGCGTGATGAGTGGATAAATAAAAAATCAAATACAAAACAAAAGGCGATCCTGAATCACGTTAGTGAGATTTTTCCCGAAACAATGACCCTTTGAAGATCCTAAGAAAAGTGATTTTCAATACAAACTTAAGATTTTTATAATAGTTTAGATAACAGTGAGTAGTGTACTGTGTAACCTAGATGAATTCTGTGGCCGCTAGCAGTATCGTAATGTGACTATAACGACACTAGTGCTGTTATGGGGAATACAGTATAGACTTCTCTGAACTCATATTATGTATGTTCTTGTAATTAGTGTTCGTGACCAAAAGTAAAAGACATAAAAGTACAGGAGTAGAAAAAATATATTATCTCTATGACGGAACTATTAGTCGCATGATAATCGTTATTTGAAGACTTTTACGATTGGGTACTCGACTACAGTGCCGCCAAGAAGTCGTAATATTTTGTCTGTAAGAACATTACTAACTGCTAATAATTATAGAATAAGATGAAAATAATAAATAATCAGATAAGTATCATAATCATATGCGTTTTATTATGTTTGGCAGTCAATCTGTCATCCAGTCAGTCAGTATGTCGGTGTGTAGGTGATGTGTAATGTGAAATCAAATCATTCTGCTAATCTGGCATTTTGCGAATCTGGCTTTTTGCGAATCTGACATTTTGCTTTTCTGGTATAAAGCGTCTAAACCTTCTAAACGTCTCAGTTGTACACTGGCCAAGTATGCAAAATGACTTGTTTATCTAATCCCATGATTACAAAATGGTCCAAGTTTCAAGAAGACTTAGGGAGCAAAACGCCTAGGTCGTGAAATGCACAAGTAGGCAGATTGTCTCAATTGTATTAAAGTCTTGGTTGTGATAAGGACTACTTTACGATTTAACTACATAGTCTGTATACTATAAAAACATTCTACAATATTGGACGTAAAGATTATTCAGACCATATATATACCTATTAAAACATTATGACGTTAAGCCGTTTTGCAGTCAAGTCATTCAGTCTACTATGTCTTATAACAGTGAGGGCGTTTTACAGACCAAGTCATTTTACTCCCCGGACAAAAATACAACTAAGGTGCTGTGCTCTCTAAGGCTAAATGCAAGTAAGGCGTTCAGGACCCAACCCATGAAAACTATGGCATAAAATGAGCACAGATATACGTATAATAGGCAAGTCGGTGGAAATCGATCTCCATGGACAACCCCCCGGTACTGACTTGGTTTAACATCACATCTCAAAACTTTTTTATTATAGAAGAACTGCGTTGCGAGACTTTAATGTAAAAGAAGTCGGTTAAAAAATGCACGTAAACCAGTCATATTCTGAACACTTTGAGGTTAGAGCACTGATTGAAATCGACTTTACAAACGCGTTTTGTTTATCATTTACATAGTTCGCACTTCGTTTTTCACTATTTACCGATTTTTTTATTAAACCAACATTGTTCGTAGCGGAGGCGTGTCCATTTTTTTTACACTTATTGCAGAACAAGTTCGATTTTTGTACTCTACAGTCACGCTTATAATGTCCTGTTTTCCCACAGTTAAAACACTTTCTGGAGTCTACTTCTACTACTCTAAGTCTCTTTTTAACACTTACTTTTAAAGCATTTTGGTTTTGATTTTCATTTTGCTCTTCATAACTTTTATTTCGCTGTTCTTCAATTAAAAGTCGAGCTGTAAATTCTGTCAGCGTATCAGCAGATACTGAATCCCACGCTGATATAAAATGGCGGATTTTTTATCCCAATGAGCTAATAATTTTAGTGATGACCATATTTTCTGGTATCTCGCCTTTTGCCTGGCGAACTTGGGATACGACGTTGTCTATCCGTGCAATAAACGTTGCGATATTTTCATTGCTCATAAGTTTCATTTCAAAAAAGCGTTGCTGTAATATGTGCAACGACACTTCCGACTTCTGTTCTTACACGGTATACAACGTGTCCCAGATCTGGCTAGATGTCTCACAAATCTGAACTTGCAACATCACATTTGGCGAGTTGCTCCCCCGGAATATTTCATGTATTGAAGCTGAAATAATATTAATAAGTAATACGAAATGACTTCAATTTTATGTCCGACATAAACCATTAATCCCTTTATGGCGAGTAAGAAAGTGCGAGAGGGACAATGCTACGGGGCCTGATGAGCTACAGTCGCAATATTTATAGTTTGCCTTTATTTTATTTATTTGGAAATGAAACAAATAAGTGAGAAGGAGGTAAGGTTTCTAGTACACAATAGGTGATATTCACTTTTTCCCTTAACAGCTCCCACTAAGACAAACAACAGGTATATTACTACACTTAACTAATTTAATTTAGTCAAGTGTAGTAATATAATAATAATATCGGGTGGGTGGTTGAATACTACAATATAAAGGCAATACATACCAACAGATTTTTTATTGTCAAACTTTCTTTTATGTCTTTTTCAAATTGTTCTAAATCGTTTAATGTGTTCAAAGGCAGTCTTATTACATAACTGATCTGCATTATTTTTGTCATTTACACTAAATAGACCCAATTTTTTTTCAATCGCGTCAACTTTGCGCATGGTATAAGTTACTAAAGTTTTTAGCTGGACTAGTGATTCAGCAATATATTCTGAAATTAACGAAATACATTATAGGTAATTGTATTAAAACTCCCATGATATCATAAATTCATCATTTTACACTAGGTATAAGTAACTAGTGTATATCATTACCAAATTCCTTTTTAGCTGAAGTTTCACTGAGAGTGACAGAATCAGAGTCTTGTGCCAGTGGACTGCTTTGCCGTTCAATCGTTCCTGGATAAGCTGCATCATCATCATTCGATTCTGGTATATCTACAAGCAAATAAAAAAATTGACTTTAATAGATTTCTTCAATACTCTAGTGTACATGTATGATGTAAGTTTACAAACGCAGGTAATTTATTATATTTTTATAAAATATGATCATCACCCGCGCCTTGGGTGCACTTCACTCGATGTAATTAAACGTTCAAGGGATGTAATTATATAATGATAATAAAAACAAAAGAAATATTGTTACCTATATTATAAACGTATAAATAATGTATTTTTATTTAAATGTACATTTCAATAGAACTTTCAAGCTAATAATAAGACCATGAAGTCTCTCAATGTCAGAACCATCATCATCATCATAATATAATATATGATAAATACCTAAAGGGGGTGATCCATTTGCGAGCAAAACCGCAGGTACGCCAACGAGCCCGCGAGTCAAAGGTCTAAACCGCCAATGGAGCACCAAGTCGCGCGACGCCGCGCTTCACCGTATTTGCTACCGCTAGCTCGCGCGCTGCAGTCGAGCGTCTGTAGCGCGTTTGTAGCGCTGCAGCTGCGCTACTTAGGTAAATATGTATGGATACGAGTCGCACGTCTGCAGCACTTCTAAGTCGCGCTGCAGACGCGCTACAAAAACGCCTATATGTGAACGCGCTCTTATACCGTTGGCTCGCCGGCTCGCGAATATATATTATGATACCATCGTATTTTCAGAGGTATCTATATACAGTTCTTTTATCAGTAATCCAATGTATATTCTAAGGAATCATTGTTATGCGCAGCAAATATCATTGTTGTAATTTGTCCTTACCTGGTGTATTAATATCAATTGGCATATCGGTGTTTTTGTCCAATTCTAATGCTGTTTCACCTAAAAAACAAATAAATAAGTAAAAGATGTGGACTCGCACATAGGAGTTCCTGGCCACGCACATATTTTGTTGTGTATTTCGGTACCATAGCACTGCTTTTTCTTTCTACCACTGCAGGATTCTAAGCGCGAGCTTGAGGGACAATGCAGATGACCGACAAAAGAAAGTCAGTGTGAAAGCTGTCACTCTAGATAGACCGACCGCTTAAATGAGTCCTCGCCTGCGCGGTACAGTCAGCATCAATGATATGTATACGAATTTGAGTCTTATCCCACAGACATAAGTGCCGAAATGTTTACATATTTTTGATGCTGACTGTACAAGGCCGCAGGGCTATGACGACTAAGGGCAGGCAGGTGCGGGCGGCGAGGACTCATGAAAGCGGTCGGTCTATAGATAAAATCAATTTGATGTTCATATATGACAGCTTTCACACCAAGTCTTGTCGGTCGTCTGCGTTGTCCCCCTCTTACTTAAGATTTTGCACTACACAGCACATGTGTAGTACAAAATCTATAATATATTATAGTAAAATGTATGTTGTGTAAAATCTATAATATATTATAGATTTTTGGTGTGAAAGCTGTTACATATGTATATCAAAATTGATTTTATCTATAGGCCAACGGCTTTCGTGAGTCCTTCATAAGTTTCATGGTATACCATGCCAAAATGTAAATAATAGCATTATTATTTATTATGTATATAAATCTCATTTTTTGCACAGGCACCTCTTGTTTGTATTTAAAAAAAATTGTATACCCGCATTTTCAGAGGTAGAGTCTTTTTCAATCACTGCTGTGACTAGTGATGGGGGTGGAGACAACGAATCATCCCGATACTTTTTGTTCTTCGTAATTTTCCTTTTATCAAATTCTGCTTCAGACGATGACGATGCCGCCTGTCTAGATTTTTCCACAGCCAAAGCTTCCTTCAGGGTAGCTGACAAATAACAAAACACTTTTTAAAGAATTAGCTTCCATATACAGTGCACAGCCAGCATCACTTTGTAGGCTAGTATGTAATTGCTAAGTAATAAAAGGCGTATTTATAATGTACAGATAAAGATATTCTATAGATGACGCACACTGCAAAAAATCTTTTATTTGACCTTAATTTCCACAGAAAATAATCAGTAATTAGTTTATATAGCTTCAGTAGGTACCATAGTAAAAAAAATACAGCAAATGTATTTCATACTCCGTTTGTATGGGAAGGTGAAATTAGGCCGTGCTTATTGCGGACTCTTAAGATATTTGTTAACCACGCTAATCCCTCCTCACTCCTCCTCAGTTCCCCCCACACAACACACACACACCACCACTATCTCTTGAGTTTGGCCGCGAACAGAGACCTAAGGGTTCCTGGTTGAGACATGCACATGCAGTATGTTATGCCAAATCTGTTATGCGTTTTTATTATAGGACTGTCGTTAGTGATTTCTGATAATAGCCTTGTATACTGAAAAACTATAGATACTATTATCAAAAAATATTTTTCCAATGAAAAAATATTTTATCTTTTGACAATTAAGGAGGCCTTACACGATTTTTGACGATATCGCTAAACTTATTGCGAAATCTTATGAATTCATATGAAAGATTGGTTCAAACCATAATATGATGAAGATATAGAGCGTTGCAGTTCAGCGTGACGTCACACCGTGCTACATTTTTTTAGCACGAAGTACGTCACGAGCGCTACCTACTCCCGAACATTAACCAGCTTTTTGTAAAAAAAAAATTTGTCAAAGGAAAAAATAAGTGTTCTAATATATTTTGATAAATCTATTATCTGAATTCCCTAAAAACAAGGCTTATAAAGGGACACCCATACACACAACATGCTTACTTGAAATCCATATCAATTTAATTGGCAATTGTTGTAAAAAACACTGAACCTGCTACCCGGACTGTAATGTAAAGCACTAACTTTTGCGTTTTGCTTCCAGCTCAAGCTGCACCTTTTTGGAGCTGAACTGAATGGGGGCAAAATATTTTATTATATTCTCATCTCATCATTTATTTACTCATCTCATTTGAAGACCAACCAAGCAAATCAAAATCAATTAAATTTTTAATACATGTGGAAGCAAATCCGAACCTGTGGGTTTTTCACAATTAAAAAAAAGTTTCAAAGTTAAACAAAATACAAATTTTGGTTGGCATGGTTTTCGATGAAGCACCAAATTCCGTTTTTTAAGGTGAGAAAGAGACTCCTCTTTCCACGACAGTGAACTAATGACAACATCAAAGTTAAAAGTGTGATCAAAGTTTTTGTGGTATCAACTGTTTACAGCCGGCATGGCACAATATGGCTATATGTGGCTTTCCATGGCTAAAGGGACCTTATAGCAGGTATTGAGTTAAGCACAGATCCTAAATCTGCGTTAAATAAGCTATCTAATACAAAAAAAACCATGACCCTAAGTCCCATACTTTTTTTTTAAAAAAACATCAAACCCGCACATGCTAAAATTGCACTTTTGAGAAATCGTCAAAAGAAGTTTGAAACTAATTTTAAGTATGTTCCCGTTGGAAGTTATGGAGATGATGATTGATTATGTATCTCAAGGTGTTTTTCTTTGGAAATCAGTAATGGTTTTTTTAATGTGACTTCCAGGTCGTGAAAAATCAGCCTTTGATTAGAGCAAGTCGCTTAAGAGAAAAAAATTAAAAAAAAAAAAAAATCGGCCTGTTTTTTAATATATTGTAATCTAAACCATTGTATATAGTTAGAGATATTTGACTGTACATTTTGGGATAGAAATAAAATCACATTGTCAACGAAATATTTTTATTTTAATTAAAATGTCCTTTTTATTATATTTTTCATCATTCCTATAATATTTACAATTTTCGTATAATGAGTTCTAAATCATATTTAATCAGTCTACACAAGTATCTCAAAAGTGTCATTATTATTCTACAAGTCGTATTTTTTGATTTATAAACGATTGAAGTTACGTAAAAATCACAAATTTATTCCCATACATTTGAGAAAAGGGACCTTATGACCAGCCATAAGCAAAAATTATTGATAATTACAGTATGGCACGATATTTACATTATTTATTGACTAATCTTGTATTAAAACAGAAAACTGAAGAAAAAAGGTTATTAGACATTTACTTCAAATCTTGATCAATTAAGAGTAATTCTCAAATAATGTTGCGTTGAATTTAAGTGTTTAGTCATAAGGTCCCTTTTCCCAAATGTATGGGATATTATGGCCTTATGACAAATGACAGGCAAAACTTGTTGATAATTACAGTATGGCACGATATTAACGTTATTTATTTACTAAACTTGTATTAAAACAGAATACCGAAGAAAAAAGTTTTTAGAAATTTACTTCAAATCTTGATCAATTAAGAGTTATTCTCATAATTATAACGTTAATGGTGAATAATTCACTCCATTTGACTCCATGGTGCTATGATGATGTGTTTTGTATAGACTACTTTTCTATAAAACCAAAAATTACCGAGTTTTATAAAAAAAAATCATAATGGTAGGATAAAAAAACTTTTTTGTTTTTGTCGATCTTTATTCTTAAGTGGTCAAAAATTATAGAGACCGCCAAAAAATGACTTTTTTCGTAAGTTTAAAAAAAAAATTAAAAAAACTTTTTCTAAAATGCTCAAAAGGTTTTGCGATTCGCCTAAAACACGTTTTCATGTTTTAAAAATAAATGTTTTTTTTTTAAAAAGGTTTAAAGAGAAACATGACAAAATGGTAAAAAATTATAGACACCGCCAAAAAAATGTATTTTATGCCACACCTGCCCATAAAGTGACTTTTTCCGCACGCTGGGCGTACGGAAAAAGCCGCTTTCTGGCCAAGTGTAGACATAAAATGATGTACCCAACACGGGAGGTAATAAAGAAAGCCCTCGATCGCATATTTACGTCCCTCGCTTGCAGCTCGGGCCGCAAAAATCTGCGATCTCGGCCTTTCTTTGTATTACCACCCTAGTTGTGTAATGTACTATTTTCGTAAGTTTTTGAAGAAAAACAAATTAAAAAACTTTTTCTTAAATGGTCAAAAATGACAGGCATTCGCTAGTTTTTTTTTTATTTTTTTCAAATTTGAAAAAACAAGGTTTTTCTAAAAATGGTCAAAAAGCTCTAAAAGCACGCCAAAAACACTTTTTTTACCGGTTTTAAAAAAATGTTTTAAAAAATTTTTCTAAAAAAATAAAAAAAAACGACACAAAACAAATGTATTTTTTATTTTTATTTTTTTTTTCAATTCCGAATCTGTTGACCCCAATCCCTTTCCTTCCAAATTTTCAGCTTTCTAGGATCATTTTGAAAATTTTTGCTTACCATTATGCAGGCCGCATGCTTGTTTGCAGTGTTGGCAAAAATGTAATCCCAATTAACAATTAACGATTGATCTGTTAATTGCAATTAACAATTAATGAAAAGTAATTGTTAATTGCAATTAACGATTACGTAATTGTTAATCGTTAATTGAGATTAACAATTGATTTAGCTACGCATCATAAGTAGGCAAGACATCTTTTCGAAAAATAGGAACAGCAGAGCTCGCATCCACTTCTATGTGTCTTAAGGTGGATTTAGACCAAACGAGCGAATGCATTAGATGATGATCAGGGTCTGATGATGGAGCCGAAAGGTATCTATGGGAACTACGTAAAAAAACGACGCAACCCCATCGTGTTTGGGCTCATTTGTTTCGTCTTGACGAGTACTTTGAACCGAAATGATATCCAGGGTCTGATGGTGGAGCCGGAAGGTGGCCATGGGAACTCCGTAATAAAACGTCGGAACCCCATCGTGTTTGGGCTCATTTGTTTTGTCTTAACAAGTACTCTGAACCGAAATGATATCCAGGTTCTGATGATGGAGCCGGAAGGTGGCCATGGGAACTCCGTAATAAAACGTCGGAACCCCATCGTGTTTGGGCTCATTTGTTTTGTCTTGAAGAGTACTCTGAACCGAAATGATATCCAGGGTCTGATGATGGAGCCGGAAGGTGTCTATGGGAACTCCGTAATAAAACGTCGGTACCCCATCGTGTTTGGGCTTATTTGTTTTGTCTTGCCGAGTACTCTGAGACTAAACACGATAGGGTTCCGACATTTTATTACGAAGTTCCTATGGACACCTTTTGGCTTCATCATCAGACTGGATATCATCTCGGTTCAGAGTACTCGTCAAGTCGAAACAAATGCGCCCAAACACGATGGGGTTGCATCGTTTTTTTACGTAGTTCCCATAGATACCTTTCGGCTTCATCATCAGACCCTGGATATCATCTCGGTTCAGAGTACTCGTCAAGGTGAAACAAATGAGCCCAAACACGATGGGGTTGCGTCGTTTTTTTACGTAGTTCCCATAGATACCTTTTGACTCCATCATCAGAACCTGGACATCATTTCCGCTCAGAGTACTTGTCAAGACGAAACAACTGAGCCCAAACACGATGGGGTTGCGTCGTTTTTTTACGTAGTTCCCATAGATACCTTTCGGCTTCATCATCAGACCCTGGATATCATCTCGGTTCAGAGTACTCGTCAAGTCGAAACAAATGAGCCCAAACACGATGGGGTTGCGTCGTTTTTTTACGTAGTTCCCATAGATACCTTTCGGCTTCATCATCAGACCTGGACATCATTTCCGCTCAGAGTACTTGTCAAGACGAAACAAATGAGCCCAAACACGATGGGGTTGCGTCGTTTTTTTACGTAGTTCCCATAGATACCTTTTGACTCCATCATCAGACCCTGGACATCATTTCCGCTCAGAGTACTTGTCAAGACGAAACAACTGAGCCCAAACACGATGGCGTTCCGACGTTTTATTACGAAGTTCCTATGGCCACCTTCCGGCTACATCATCAGACCCTGGATATCATCTCAGTTCAGAGTACTCGTCAAGATGAAATAACTGAGCCCAAACACAATCACGTTCCGACGTTTTATTACGAAGTTCGCATGGCCACCTGCTGGCTCCATCATCAGACCCTGGATATCATCTCGGTTCAGAGTACTCGTCAAGGCGAAACGAATGAGCCTAAACACGATGGGGTTGCGTCGTTTTTTTACGTAGTTCCCATAGATACCTTTCGGCTCCATCATCAGACCCTGGACATCATTTCCGCTCAGAGTACTCGTCAAGACGAAACAATTGAGCCCAAACACGATGGCGTTCCGACGTTTTATTACGAAGTTCCTATGGCCACCTTCCGGCTTCATCATCAGACCCTGGATATCATCTCAGTTCAAAGTACTCGACAAGACGAAACAAATGAGCCCAAACACCACCGTCGTGTCGTGGTATAAAAAAGAAATAAGTTTTATCAACAGCTTTATTATTTTTGTATGTGATCTGCCATAAGGTCCCTTTTCTACTAAACTTTGAACCCAATTTTTATATAGAAAAAATTAACGTACAGCAGTGAAACCAAGCTACAAATACACGTCTATTCCTATATTTTACAATTTTGCATAAAAGAAAAAAATTATTATTTTGAAGCATTTCACTAAAACGTCCATATCTCCGTAACTAGAAACCGTCATAAGGTCCCTTTTCTTATGGAAAGCCACATATGTTCTGTTATAACTGTATTACTCGGATTTTATTTTTAATGGGGATAATAATTAGGACAAATTATACTCCATTTCTTTGTTGGTTTTAGCTGTTAAGTAAAATAAAATATTTCTCTGAAAATTTATTTTTACATTTTTATATTAGTGATACCGATGTAGTTTCTTGATCTGTTTTAATTTATTTCTTAATTCATTACTCTGTAGATATGTTACGTTAGAGGTAGCACTTTTAGCAATGCAGGTCATTTGCCTTCGGCTTCTGAACCCATTTTAGAGTACTTATAATATCTGTGTAGATAAAATAATGTATGCAACTGTAATTAATGTAAGAAGTCACTGTAGCCTAGCGGTAAGACGCTCGACTTGCAATCTGCAGGTCGTGGGTTCAAACCCCGGCTCGTACCACTGGGTTTTTCAGAAAACTTATGTACGATATAACATTCAATATTTACAGTGGCTTTTCGGTGAAGGAAAACATCGTGAGGAAACCGGTCTTATCCCAATATCCAAATCTTGGGATTAGGTGTCAGAGCGGACCCCGGGCTAACCGGGACAACGCTAGGAGGATGATGATGGAACTGTAATTAATTAGGCCTTAAAACGTAACAGTTGCATAAACAACTATTATCTATCAAAATGCTTGTGACAGAACATATGGCCCGACTAAGTACCTACATACATAAATAGATACAATAGACTCATATTTACCGTATTGTCCAATAATACGAACGTCTTTTAATGTTGTCCAATCAGATTCAGGTGACATATTGGAGTTGATGGCTTTCCTTTCAATTATTTTGCGTTTCGGCCAAAGACATGTCTTCTCATCTTCGTTTATCCATTTTCTAGGAGATGCACTAATATATTCAATTTCCCCTAACTTGAATATGATAACAGAGTATTGATTCTGTAACAATATTAAACACAGTAAGTAAAGTACACAAACAATAATAATAACAATTAAACAATTTGGGGCTACTTTGACATATTTTAGACTTGCAATGACCGTTGTGACGCCCAACCCCGCTTATTGGTGTAAAATCCCCGAAGACTGCACTGCTACACGGAACCTAATCTTACCTGTCTGTAATCTGCTTTGGATGGCCAAATAGTGATCGTCCAGCGGTAGATCCTGACTCGAAGTGGAGACGTGTAGAAACCTAGGTTCTTTTCGACTATGCGGGAGACCATAGAACCCTGAAGACCCAGGCAGAGCCCATTTCTTGAGGCCCTGCCTGCAGCTTCTGCCTACGACTACCTAAGAAAATCTTAAAGTGTGTTTTTAATAAAGTATTATTCAAAAATCTAGTAGTTTTGAAAGGAAATAGCCCCAACCAGCCCTAACTCGGTTTGGTATCGAACAGATCAGGATTGCGAGGTCCTAGGTTGAAATGCGCTACTGACGGTAAGTTGAAGGCCCTAAAAGGCCTCGTGAAAGTGATTCGGACATGAATAGCAATTTTGAGCAGTCCCGATCCGTCCGCTGGATAGGGATTAACCGCCTGACAAGACAGAGCCATGAATAGGTATCGTTAGTGGGCTTCCAGAGCCTCTTTTATACTAGCATATACTTAGTTTTATCATAACCCTTATTAGTCCGATCAGGACGAAATAATCACTCGGAGATTTTAGCAATCCTAAACCGAAACGACATCACGTGCCTCCACAGCGGCACACATATTCATGGCTCTTTACAAATTGTGAGAGAGACTTAGTCTACCTAGCCTTGACCTAGATTCCCTACCGGAGCCAATCCTACTACTATTATCTCAAATAGGCAATGCCAGAGAGATCCCTCATCCTGGTATGTCGCCCGGCACTACGGTCCAATCCTGCTGACCATTAATCCTACCGAAGGCCCTGGAACCGATCCTCGAAGGAAGACTAGTGAAGGGAGGAGGATGTCGGTTTCTTTGACGCGTCTAATGAGGCCGGCCTGGCGTCGCACCGGACACTCAAACAGATCTTTAACTGCCTGCACGCAATGTCAATTCCACCAGACGTCCCCCAGGTTGACTCCTCCCTGGGAGATTTGTGTTGGTTGCCTCCTCTCTGGGAGATTGTAGGTTGAAGAAAGGCTAGGTTGCCGATTTCCCTGACGCGTCTAATGAGACCGGCCTGGCGTCGCACCGGGTACTCAAACAGGTCTTTAACTGCCTGCACGCAATGTCAGTTCCACCAGGCGACCCACCCCGCTGACTCCTCCCTGGGAGATTGGCAGGCTGACTCATTCGAAGATAGGTTCCTCTCTGGGATCATGTGAGCTTAGAGCTAGGTTTGCCCCGCATTTCCCGGCGATCCCTGTCGCAAGAATCTGGAGCCTCTCTAGGCCCTAATTAGCATTTTACAGGAGATCCGTACATCGGTAGCAGTGTTCCACTAAACGTCATTTGACTTGGCGTTAGCTGACTAGGCCTAAAGCCTCACAACTGGCTGGTACAACAGAAACGCTATTCAAACGTCACCAAAGCCCTGCCTATTGCTGCTTGTCACTCGGGTTGCCAGCCCAAAATTTATAATTTTACCAAATGGATAGGCTCCGTTCTAGGCTAAACATGAGTTACAAACAATCAAGGCAAACTTTATCTTAACCCTAGATTTACACAGCATTAATTGCTAGATTCCCAACTTCAAATTTCCATAACTTCAGAAAGATATTCAAATCCGGAACATTTTAACCAGTCGCAAATGCTCACAGTCCAAACCCCATCCTGGCTGCCCGGCAGCCCTAGCATTGAGAGAGTCTACACAGTCGCGGGTGAACACGTCGCTAGTGCAGCAACACTTCCCACCCCGTAGCTATTACAAAGTTCCTTAAAACTATTACTCTTAGACTTATCCAGCGTCCATCTCCTTGCGGGAGAAGGATTAATAATACCCAAATAATGTTGGTCCGTGGACCTATACGCTCCGCGTCGAGTTGACTACCTTGACTGCAACGCATAGGACGCTCATCGAACTTACGGTAAAAGAAGTAATGCATGGTAACTCACCGATCTGGCGCTTGACTACCTTTCTGGGCTGTCTCCTCTCCAGACCGCGCCGCGATGCCCTCGAACCGCAGAGCCGCCTGCCGCTCCGCTCTCCAGACCGCTTCGCGATGCTCTCGTACCGCAGGGCCGCCTGCCGCTCCCGCTCGTCCTGAAGTCGCTCGCCGCTCTCTCCGACGTTCCGAAATTCTTCGTCGCTGCCGAGCAGAGTTTCACCGTCGTGTTGGGTCCTTGCCGCCGTCCCAGAATTCTTCTCCGCTGTCGGGCAGAGCTTCGCCGTTCGGCAGAGTTCTTGCTGACGTTTCAGAATTCTTCCCGCTGTCGGGCAGAGCTTCGTCGTACAGCTTCTTGATCTTCTCCCAGAGGTGTTGTCCCGTCGGCGAGTCGAAATCGAGTGCCTTCCAAAGCGCGGCCCGCGCCTTTTATACCCGCTCTTGGCGTTCGAAAATTTCATTTGTTTCAGACAAAAGCCGAGCGAAATTGTCATTTGTTTTTGAACAAAAGCATAACGAAATTCGGCTTTTGTCTGTTGACAAGTGAATCGCGCCGACAAAAGCCGATCGAAAATGTCATTTGTTTTGAACAAAAGCACGTCGAAATTCGGCTTTTGTTTTGACAAATAATCACGCTGACAGCCCCCCAACTTCCATTCCTAGGCTTCAACCCTGGTTTTCCACCGTCCCAGGCCCTCTACCTGGCTAAACTCTTCCCCAATTCTGCAAATTCACTCCCCTTAACTGTCAGACTCATCTCCCCTGCCTTGGATCGCTGTCGAAATTTATAAATTAGACCTATGTCCAATTTTCCCCGAATATCGCAAATCCCGCGAAGATCTCCTCCCTGCGGCAACATTCTGCCTTGCCTCGGCCTCCTTACAAAAAAATAAAACATGTCAAAAGTGACTCCGTCAGTCCTACCGCAAATGCGTCAACTAGACGTAGCATTCAATAATTCAGAATTTCCTTTCCGTTTCATTTTACTTAACTTATTTCTCCGTTATTCAGTGCCTCAGCCTAGTGTTGCTGCAAGAATACTCTAACTAGTGTGTGTTTTTCTCGAGTTGTGTGGATTTCTCGCCATCGGTAAGTTGCCTTTCTTTTTGTACTTATATTTCATATAAATTCGTGAAATAAAATATGTTCCTCGTCTTCTCTCGACGGAATAGCTTAAATTCACTCCCAATGAGCCGGCTCTAGATAGAGACATCAAAGAAATCTTCTCTATAAGTAATTACTCGCATACGCAGTCTTTTCTGCTCTTCCAAAACGAGTCCCCGATCTTCCGACTGATATTCTTGTAGTACAAACGCTCACGGCGCTCGCTCCCTTAATAGCTTCGCTGTTCCTTCGCCACCGGCGCTATAACCTGACCCTGCCTATGAAAACTGAAGGATAAACTGCTCTCAATAATACCACAACCGTCGTAGTACGCCTAGGCGCCGATACTGGTTCCCTCGGCTGCCAGCAAGCCGCGTGGATCGAGACTTTCTTTCCCTGTAACCTTAAGTAAGCGTTCTCATTATTTTGCACAGCCATTTGCCATAATAACCCTAATACGGAGCAGGAAGCGTGCTTTGTTGGTTCTTATAACAAAATATTAGCGATTCTACGATTCCTATGGATACCAAGGACTCTCTCTCACGTTCTTGATCCAATATGTAGACCTAAGAGAAATCCCTGAGCTATACATTCCCCGCGAGTGGTTTTGGTGACTGCAAGTCGAAGTACTATAAGCCCCTACGTAACATGGCATTTCTCTAGGTTCAAAACTAATATAAGGTGTCCCCAGGCGTCGGTTCGTTACATAGCTCTCTTCCCTGTCCCTGATAATGCGCAGCATAGTCCAATTATTTAGACTCGCGTAGCATTAACATCACTAAACACTACCAGTTTCCCGACGCCTCTCTCCAGTGGTGAATGCGGTGTGTTTTTACCCAGATACTCAGTGGAAGCAGCTCCGCCCCCTCAACAAGTCGCCTCCATCTATCGGAATGAAGTGGGAATTGCCGGCCACCCCAGATTTTCAACTCAAGACAGGGTGTGTGTCGTGAATACCCAGAATCCTGCGATTCCGACCCGCGAGAGCTACCCGGGAGTTGCTGATCCCTGCCAGACTTACTTTCCCTCGGATCCCTGCCCTATGTAGTCCAACGGTATTTCCCCAATAAGTCGGAAATGCCTGGGTCCGATCCCTGCCGGATGTGCTTTACCCGCCTTTACCCCTGCATCCTTCCAGACTGGGTATTCTCCCTGCTAAGAAGGCGGACCTACTCCCTCTTTTCTCGGTGAATGTACCCTGTATTCATTCCTAAGCCAGCTCTGCAGTACTCGGCCCGACTTCTCCACCATGACCAATCTCCTCCTTCTACGAAAACGCTTCTGCATTCTTGCAGCTCGGTCTCCAGAAGTTAGGCGTTTCAGTGAACTGCCACTCGGAAGCAGGGATGTGTAATTATCATGGTTGTTAGCTCCTTGTTAGTACTGCTGCTGCCTACGGCTAGGCCTGACAACGGCAATCCCTAAACCCTAGCATCTATAGCCATAGATAGCACCTTTTTGTATAACAACTGAAGCAAGCCCCCGGGAAACTGTTAGTCATGTACCCAGTCCAGCTTAGTCGTTGCCATCCTCATTGTCGTCATACTTACCCAACATACTTCCGTCTTACCCATAGCCAAAGCCGAAGTCCTGCGCGCAAAGACTTAGACACAGCCTTTCAGACGCTCTTTCAGCCACCTTCCAACCCTATGACAAAACTTCGTTCTCCATTCTTCCTCAGAACACCGAAACACTCGATCGCATCCAACTTGCTAGACCGCTTTGGTACACAACCTGTCTCAAATGCCTAACTCTTTTCTGCTCGGAGTCCGGTACTGTGTTTTTCTTTTTATGTAACACCCCGGATCAGTTTAAAATTTCGGTCGACTTTCATAAAACTGCCCGATCAATTCACAAAGAACGAGAGAGCTCTGGTCACTTGGTATTCGGTAACCCACGATATCCGACCCCTGGTTCAACGTTTAACTCGCCCCATTAGTCTAATTCTATTGAAACTCCGACTCGCATTCACAGATTCTCTCAATGCCAATCTCTCGCGTAAACACCGCGTTACCAATATGTAGTTGAATAACTAAACCGCTTGCCAACTATGCCTAGAGTTATGTAGGCTGCTTCTTCGCCCATCCGCAATGACTCGCGATAATTCGACCATGTGGGTATTAGGTTTAATACAAGAATAATAATCTCCTTTTGTTCAATTTCGCCACCCTTAAAAGTTTACGCAGCGGTGATGTCGCACGTTGCGCGTCTCGAGGGGGTGCATAGGCATCCAACGCAAAAGGCAATAACTGTACTTAATTTTAATTTTCCTCGGATTGAATTTCCTTCACAATTACTTTGAGTAGTCCGTTCGACTAACGTAAAAATTAAACATTTCTGAAATGTCTAAGTAAATTAATCGATTTATAATCATCTACCTAACCCGCCTATTTTTTTTTTTAAGATTAAACGGCCTCCACCCCCCTTGCATGAACCTGATTATTATCTCGCGACGCCTTAAGCGCCTTCGTGAAAAGCGCACGTTGACGACTTCGCCATTTGCTGCAAATTGATGTGGAAAAAGCCATTTTAATTTCATAACCCACCGAAATGCCACAATGTAAAATGACCCCCTTTTTTTTATATTCCTCAGATACTAGCCGACCCGCTCCCTTCCGCAAGCTATTCCAAACCTTCACCACTCGTCCCGCGCCAGGCCTCGCGGCGCCAAAGCCAATAGTCCCAGTCACATCGTGGCCACTCCACTTGGAATTAAGCGACAAGCTCTATATCTAGTTTCATAATGAACACCCACCCGTTTGCTGCCTCTGATAGCTAATAAAACGCCTGCCATTTGACACATGTTTTACGTTATCGACCCAAACAACCCTCTGGTTACGTGACGCCATGGGGGATGCTTACGCTACGTAATTACAATCCCTGCGGGCTAACCCGGAAAGGTTTGCTGCGACGTAATAAACCAATTTGCATATTTTATTCCTGGTCGTTTAATCGCCTGGGAATGTTTTATTTGTTTTTCGTTCATCTAAGCACCCCGCATCGTAACGACTCCGTGACAAAAAACCCCGTACCCTTAGGGGTTATTTAATGGTATTAGCAAGGTTCCTAATAATTTCATACCCTTAAAATAGACTTTCTCTCCTAACCTTGGAGGCCCCTAATAAGCTACACGCTAGATACCAATCCAATACTAGAAATGATACTATTTTTAATACTACTCCCTATTCTAGTATGTGCTCATATGAATTTAACTAATTTCGGTTACAGACAAATACCCAATTGGACGCGGATGGGTTAGTTCAACAGGTGAGCAATGGTACAACCATCATGGCCTTGCCGCGGTATTACTTGCTGCGGTAGTACTTGCTGCTTTAAAATTGGTGGTGTGCGGTATCCGCGTCGTATGTTGATGCAGTAATATCTTATGAAAATCCAAGTATTTCTTTTCCCACTGCGTCTCGTACTCGCCCCCAGCTACAATCCACCACTAATTTGGCCACTAAGAAGCACCCCATGCTTCCAAGGAACCATTGCACGTTAGAGACTTAGCCTGTTTGTTTTTAACTTTTGCTAACTCTTGCCTCGCAACGCTCTAAGTGCCGCGATTTGTGCGTCATTCGGAATACAACTGAATCGAAGATCAATCCTGAGGCCAAACGCAAGCGTCAACTGCCAATGCCAGGCGTCCCTGCCCGGGGTATGAACCCTTCCTACCCCACGCTTGGTTTTATATATGTTTTTTTTTTATTTTCCCCGTCTAGGCCTTTTGTAGTCAGCCTATATTCGCGGAATCTTTTGGCACACACCGGGAATTATTAGGGTTCTTGGTACATATAATTAATACCTATTGTCTATGCTAGTCTAATGCACCCTTTTAATTCTTGAACATTTCGTTGAAAGTTATTTGACTCGCGGATATTTGATAAGTAACCTACCATTTTATTTACATACTTAACGCTTAACCTACTTACCAATACTAGTAGTAAAATTACAAACATTAGCATTTACTCAGTTTTCTCCTCCTCGGGCTTTAGATTTTACCATGACTGCTTACATTCCGTGTCCCGATTCCTAACTACTTAGCTTTAGCGACTCCTTGCCGCGCGCGTTGAAGTCTTATCTTCCTGCGCCGCCTGAGCCGATCCCAGACACTCCTAGCTCCTTTTAAAATTAATATGAGATCTGCCCTTGTTTAAATGGGACGTGCCCCAAGGTACAACTACAAGAATCGCACATATACTGTACAAGCCTACAGGTCAAGTGCTAGGAACCAGTGCATTTTCACTAATCCCGCCGTCGCCGCTCCCTACTGTTCGCGATGGCCTATTTCAATAGTTACGTCGTTCTTCACCTGCCGAAGGCTCCGTTAGCAAGATGGCGTTAAAGTTTTAACCTGTTGACAATTGCCTTTTTACCTAGCCGCCGGGTACGTACGCTATGCCTCTTACTAAAGTCACTTAAGTTAACGAGATGACGCGATGCTCAAACCTGTTACCCCTTGCGACATTTGTGCTACGTGTGACTGGTTCGTAACCCAACATTCCTGAGCGTATTCTAAGCCAATTTGTTTTAACCCTGGAACAGTTTAACTTAGCTAGCACCTCTTTAGCCGAGTTGTGACCTCAGCCTACGTTACGCTACGGAAACTAAACCATCTCCACAACCAGGCGCTTGTGTCTGGGTTGAACAAGTCTGTAGAAAGAAAACTACTCACGGCCGCCGCCCTGCGATGCTACTTTTGGTAAGTGTCGTACTTGTGTCCCTTTGCTTGTGCTTGGTAACTGCCCACTATCTGCTTTCGAGGCTCCCATAACCACGTCACCCTACTTGCTGACCCCTTGCTTTGAGCAAAGCCATCCGCCACCCGGCTTCCCGGCTTTTGGGGCCCTGCGAGATGGGCTAACTAGTAATCCGCTTCCTTGCTCAATTAAAACCTTAAATTTTTAAAATTATCTTCCTCCTTAATGAACGCGACTACCTTTTGACGGATAACTGGCTATTTAGAAAAAATCTTAGTCCTTTTATTTTATGAATTCGCAATCTTCTTTTTTCCTAATATTTTTCCGATAGTCAGTTCTTCTGCATCTCTCGGACTGTTGGTACGTACCAATTTCCTAGAATGAATCGCCTACATTTTTTCAAAAACCTATAATTTTCCTTATGTACTAAGTTAACTAATCCCGGCTTCTTTCTCTGCTACGTTTACGTGTGTTTTTTTTCATGTTCTCCATTTCTTTCCAGCTAAGCGACTAATAAAATAAACGCGATTTGTGAAAGCGAAAAACTAAAACAGGACCCTCTGATGGATTCCCGCGGAAATTCACCCGTAAGTAATTTTTTTTTCCCTTGCGATAAAGGTATTTTTACATTTTCCGCTATTTAATTAAAAAACCCTTTGAGATTTTAATACTTAAATCTTAATTTTATTTTTCCGAAGCAATTTTTAAAGGAAAACTGAACCTGTCTTCTATCGCGAGCGCTGTTGCTCTTCCGCATCTATGGCATAGGCTGGGCCCAGTCCCGCAATACTGCCTTCGTTCGCTTGCGTTTCGCAGGCGTGTCAATAGTTAATGTATGTAGTAACTATACAATATACTAGTGCCACACTTCCCCGGTTGTTATCCTAATCCCAAAGATTAACCTTCATTTATTTCCCATTAGTTCGCGCACGAGTCCTGGACGCAGACGAGCCCACCTGACAATTTGTCGGAGGGGCCAGCTGAGTCCGATGCTGACGAGTCGCCGGTGCCCGGCCCTATGGCTTCGCCTGACACCTACTGCCCGCCCGGCAGCCCGGGCGCCTCGGAACCCCCAAGCTCGCCTCTTCAGATGGACTGGGACGAGATCACCAATTGGAACTTTTCCAGCCCCAGCCCCAGTCCTCCCGCTCCTCAAGCATACGCAATCCGAGGCCCAGAGACCGAGTTCTGCCTCCTATCCTGGTCTGCAACCCGCACGTACGCAGGGCCCGCGGGACAGTTAATTGTAAGTGCAGCATTTTGCTCCTTTTAAAATCTCCTCAGTATCACCTGGTCCTAGAACCTCCAATGTTCTATTAGCTATAGGGAATGCAATTACCGGGAAAATTTTGAAACCGGTAATTTACCGACTTCGGTAGTTCAAAACCGGTAAACCGGTAAATTACCGGTATTGGTGATTTGAAGTAAAAGGCTGCAAAAATGTTGTTTAATTTAAGATTTCTGTATAATAACCATCCATAAACTAAAAGAAATCAAGCCAGGTGCGAGTCGGATTCGCACACGAAGGGTTCCATACCATTGTCGAGCAAAAATACGCCAAAAACACATTCATTTATCCCCCTTATTATTTTTAACTTTATTTTTGGTTTTTATTATGTGTTGTTATAGAGGCAATAGAAACACACATTCTATAAACATATTAAGTATCTATCAGTATTAAAATCGAGCAAAAAATGCCAAAAAACACGTTTCTTGTATTCTTGATTTATTTTTCTTTTTATTATTTGATCTCTCAGCGACAACACATTTACACATTCTGTGAAAATGACAAGTCTCTTTATTACGGTCCTGTAAGATACAGTCCTGTGACTGATCGACACAAGCACATTTCCTATATGGGTACCCCCTTTTCTTTTTCATTTAATTTTGTTTTTATTATTTGTTGTTCTAGCGGCAATAGAAATAGATATTCTGTGAAAATTTCAAGTCTACGTATTACGGTGTCAAAATTAGAGCCCTGTGACTCACGGACAGATTGACAGACAGCGGAGGCTTAGTAATAGGGTTCCGTTGGCACCCTTTGGGTACGGAACCCTAAAAAACAACCCACATCGTGTAAAATAAGATTATATTGAAAAACGCTTTTGTGAGATACTCAAATAATCAGTGTTTGTGGAAGCACTTCGAAGCCCAAGTAAACGAGGCTTTGGATGACATCGTTTCTAAAAGAGAAAAGAACCATAAAAGATCCACATGGATTACTGAAAAAACGTGGAACCTAGTCCAACACAGGAAAGACATGAAAGCCAAAAGCCTCCAAGATCCTAAGAGGATGAAGGAATATTCCAGTCTATCAAAAGTGATCCAGAAGGAATGCCGTAGAGACAAAAACAACTTCATCATGGACATCTGTCGCGAGGTTGAGTCTCATGCCATGAAGATGCAAACATCAGATCTCTTCAAGAAAGCCCGGCTGCTCAGCAAAAAGTTTAAGCCCAAATCTTGGGTCATAGAAAACTCCGATGGGCAACTTTTGCACGAACTTGACAAAATTGCAGAGCGCTGGCGTGAATATTGTGAGCAGCTGTATGAGAAGTCCTCAACAACTATCAAAACCGGAATGGTTTGGAACCTCATGGACCTGGAACCTGATATTCTTAAGTCCGAGCAGCAATTGATCGTCTTAAAACTAAGATGGCCCCAGGACAGGATAATACCCCGTCCGAAATTCTCAAGGCCCAAGGTGACAGGGGAATTGACCTTTTGCGCAAGATCTGCAACCGACCAAAAAAAGCGATAACTACCGTAGGTATCCTTGCTCTGATCTCCCATGCCAGTAAAGTCCTACTTCACGTGATGAACAGCAGGATCCGTCATTATCTAGACTGGCAAATCCCGCAAGAGCAAGCGGGTTTTGTGAAGGGTAAAGGTAGGTACTAGGGAGCTGATACTGAATATCAGACAAATTGTGGAAAAATGTTACGAGTTCGACACGCCAGTCATCATGTACTTCGTCGACTAAGTACAGTAAGGCTTTTGACTGTATCGACTGGGGCTGTTTATGGGAGGTTTTGACGGATTTAGGTGTACCTGGACACCTCACAGTCGCAATATTACAACAGCCAGGGAATAGTGAGAGTCGACAAGACTACATCGAACCCGTTCAGTTTTCGTAAGGGCGTCCGACAAGGCTGCATCCTCTCACCCATCCTATTCAATATATACGGCGAGTGAAAACATGTGACGGCTGGAATGGTGGCATCACTGTTGGAGGTCGCAAGATTGCGATATGCTGACGACACCACCCTTTTAGCAGCAAATGAAGCCGAGATGGTCAGTTTTTTGGATAGAATGAGATGGGTTAGCGAAGAACTTGGCCTTGCAATTAACAGATCCAAGACTAAAGTCATGATCGTGGATCGCTCAGGCAAGCTGGAGCTCAGCGGAACGTTCAATTCAGAAACTACAGACAACTTTGTATACCTGGGTTCCAGCATAACATAAGCAATAATGGCTCTTGCGAGACGGAAATTCGCAGAAGGATCGGAAAGGCAGAAGTAGACAAGATATGGAAAGATAGGAATAAAAAACTTTTTCAACATTTTTGAAGCAAAAAAAAGTAAATTAAATCGTTAAATCACATAAAATCATTGGATTTCGATAAAGTACAGGCGTTTCGTAGTACATAAATTTATAAACGGCAGCGTAAACCAATATTTATCTATTTATATATGTTTCGGTAAAAAACCGGTTTGGGGTTATAATTACCGGTAATTTACCGGCTTCATTTTTGACCGGTTTACCGGTAAACCGGTATACCGGTTTGCATTCCCTAATTAGCTAGTTAGTAATGGCGCTTAACATGAGCCTATTACAAGATGTTCACTTGTCCATAATATTAGAGTTTCATTTAAATGCCCTAGTTACCGTAGCCTTGCGACTCTGCCAGTCGAATATCGCCCCTTGTTGATTAGAGTAAATAAGTAATTCACCTTGCCTGCGCCTCCTGGTTCAACTAACCCCTGCCTCCACCACGAACCTACAACCCTCTCCTTGCTTCCTTTCAGTTCCTGTTCGACCCCTCCCAAGCCAGCTACAGCGACGGCGGCGCCGCTGCCGAGGGTAGAGCCGGAGCCGCCCAAGAAGGTATAGTCTTGCCTCTTTCCATACTCTCCCGTGCTCGTGCCTTACCTGGATATACTTTCTGTTTGTCTGTCTGTCTTCTCCTTCTGAGGGGGTGAGTCCGACATAACTCCCCCAAAGGATTTTTTTTTATGAAATAGGGGGCAAACGAGAAAACGGTCCGGAAACACTGCAGGCGACAATTTATTCCACAGTTCAGTCGTGCGAGGCAGGAAGTTTCTAGCAAAACGCACAATTGTGGACTGCCAACCATCTAAGTGGTGAGGATGGAAATATTGTCGCGTAGGGCGATGGCGGAAAGATGCGGCAGGGATCAATCCGAACAATTCCTCGGAGCACTCCCCGTTATACAGACGATAGAAGATGCAGAGCGAGGCTACATCTCTACGCAGTGCCAACGAGTTGAGCCCATCTGAAATATCTTGGTAGCCGACGATACGATTCGGTCTCCGCTGAATGCGGTCTAGAGGGAGAAGCTGGTACTGGGGAGCCCCAGCCCACAGATGAGAACAGTATTCCATATGTGGACGGACCTGCGCCTTATAAAGCTGTAGGCGGTGGGCCGGAGTGAAATACTGTCTCGATCTGTTGAGCACACCGAGCTTCTTAGAGTCTAATTTAGCCTTACCCTCTAAATGGCCGCGGAACTGGACTTCACTGATTCTAATAGTGGCTGTGGCAGTTAGGTGGGGGTGCTCTCAAAACGAGGTGATGAAACAAACGTACGCTTTTTAGCGGTGAAAGTGCAAACCTGTGTCTTCGTAGGGTTAAAACGGACTAGATTAAGTCGACCCCATTCTGAAACTTTTTTTAGGGAAGTTTCAATTTCAGACACAAGTCTGTTACGGCTCTCGATGACGTTATCCCGAGAAATATTGGCGCGGCCGGTGTAGGAGGCATCACCCGTGCTGTCATCTGCATAACAGTGAATGCCACAGTGCAAATATTGCAAACAAAGCAATTCCCTCATCTACCTAGACGGTTTATAGGTTTTGAGTAAGACTAATTAAGTTTGATTAGTCTTAAGGTAATCGCAGCGTAAAAAATATCTCTTCTAACATGTTTTTCACAAAAAATACTAAGAAAAACGATTTTTTAATAGTTTTTGGTAGTATTCGAATAAGATTCGAATTATTCAAATATCTACAAAATCATATTCGAATATTTGAAAAAGTCGAATATTTGCAAGCCCTAGTTCAAAGGCAGTCTATTACATAACTGATCTGCATTATTTTTGTCATTTACACTAAATAGACCCAATTTTTTTTCAATCGCGTCAACTTTGCGCATGGTATAAGTTACTAAAGTTTTTAGCTGGACTAGTGATTCAGCAATATATTCTGAAATTAACGAAATACATTATAGGTAATTGTATTAAAACTCCCATGATATCATAAATTCATCATTTTACACTAGGTATAAGTAACTAGTGTATATCATTACCAAATTCCTTTTTAGCTGAAGTTTCACTGAGAGTGACAGAATCAGAGTCTTGTGCCAGTGGACTGCTTTGCCCTTCAATCGTTCCTGGATAAGCTGCATCATCATCATTCGATTCTGGTATATCTACAAGCAAATAAAAAAATTGACTTTAATAGATTTCTTCAATACTCTAGTGTACATGTATGATGTAAGTTTACAAACGCAGGTAATTTATTATATTTTTATAAAATATGATCATCACCCGCGCCTTAGGTGCACTTCACTCGATGTAATTAAACGTTCAAGGGATGTAATTATATAATGATAATAAAAACAAAAGAAATATTGTTACCTATGTTATAAACGTATAAATAATGTATTTTTTTTTAAATGTACATTTCAATAGAACTTTCAAGCTAATAATAAGACCATGAAGTCTCTCAATGTCAGAACCATCATCATCATCATAATATATGATAAATACCTAAAGGGGGTGATCCATTCGTGAGCAAAACCGCAGGTACGCCAACGAGCCCGCGAGTCAAAGGTCTAAACCGCCAATGGAGCACCAAAAGTCGCGCGACGCCGCGCTTCACCGTATTTGCTACCGCTAGCTCGCGCGCTGCAGTCGAGCGTCTGTAGCGCTTCTAAGTCGCGCTGCAGACGCGCTACAAAAACGCCTATTATAGCGAGGCAAAGTAAAATGAAACAATAGTTTGATTACAAAACGAGTTTTTCACTATTGTATAAATAACATACATAATATAGTCAGACAAAGTCAATGAAACAATAATAAAACACACGGGTAACGAGCTCGCGTCCGACCGTCGCCGGAATACTTTTTGTGCTCGTTGAAAGTCTTAACCATTCATCAACTCACTCGGAGTGAGTTGGTGAACGGAAACGCGTAGGAGGCCGTACGGATCGGCCGGACCGCGTAACGTCAGTTTGACGTAAGGGCGGCTGGGGTTGCCGTGCTATACTATATGTGAACGCGCTCTTATACCGTTGGCTCGCCGGCTCGCGAATATATATTATGATACCATCGTATTTTCAGAGTATCTATATACAGTTCTTTTATCAGTAATCCAATGTATATTCTAAGGCAGACGCGCTACAAAAACGCCTATATGTGAACGCGCTCTTATACCGTTGGCTCGCCGGCTCGCGAATATATATTATGATACCATCGTATTTTCAGAGGTATCTATATACAGTTCTTTTATCAGTAATCCAATGTATATTCTAAGGAATCATTGTTATGCGCAGCAAATATCATTGTTGTAATTTGTCCTTACCTGGTGTATTAATATCAATTGGCATATCGGTGTTTTTGTCCAATTCTAATGCTGTTTCACCTAAAAAACAAATAAATAAGTAAAAGATGTGGACTCGCACATAGGAGTTCCTGGCCACGCACATATTTTGTTGTGTATTTCGGTACCATAGCACTGCTTTTTCTTTCTACCACTGCAGGATTCTAAGCGCGAGCTTGAGGGACAATGCAGATGACCGACAAAAGAAAGTCAGTGTGAAAGCTGTCACTCTAGATAGACCGACCGCTTAAATGAGTCCTCGCCTGCGCGGTACAGTCAGCATCAATAATATGTATACGAATTTGAGTCTTATCCCACAGACATAAGTGCCGAAATGTTTACATATTTTTGATGCTGACTGTACAAGGCCGCAGGGCTATGACGACTAAGGGCAGGCAGGTGCGGGCGGCGAGGACTCATGAAAGCGGTCGGTCTATAGATAAAATCAATTTGATGTTCATATATGACAGCTTTCACACCAAGTCTTGTCGGTCGTCTGCGTTGTCCCCCTCTTACTTAAGATTTTGCACTACACAGCACATGTGTAGTACAAAATCTATAATATATTATAGTAAAATGTATGTTGTGTAAAATCTATAATATATTATAGATTTTTGGTGTGAAAGCTGTTACATATGTATATCAAAATTGATTTTATCTATAGGCCAACGGCTTTCGTGAGTCCTTCATAAGTTTCATGGTATACCATGCCAAAATGTAAATAATAGCATTATTATTTATTATGTATATAAATCTCATTTTTTGCACAGGCACCTCTTGTTTGTATTTAAAAAAAATTGTATACCCGCATTTTCAGAGGTAGAGTCTTTTTCAATCACTGCTGTGACTAGTGATGGGGGTGGAGACAACGAATCATCCCGATACTTTTTGTTCTTCGTAATTTTCCTTTTATCAAATTCTGCTTCAGACGATGACGATGCCGCCTGTCTAGATTTTTCCACAGCCAAAGCTTCCTTCAGGGTAGCTGACAAATAACAAAACACTTTTTAAAGAATTAGCTTCCATATACAGTGCACAGCCAGCATCACTTTGTAGGCTAGTATGTAATTGCTAAGTAATAAAAGGCGTATTTATAATGTACAGATAAAGATATTCTATAGATGACGCACACTGCAAAAAATCTTTTATTTGACCTTAATTTCCACAGAAAATAATCAGTAATTAGTTTATATAGCTTCAGTAGGTACCATAGTAAAAAAAATACAGCAAATGTATTTCATACTCCGTTTGTATGGGAAGGTGAAATTAGGCCGTGCTTATTGCGGACTCTTAAGATATTTGTTAACCACGCTAATCCCTCCTCACTCCTCCTCAGTTCCCCCCACACAACACACACACACCACCACTATCTCTTGAGTTTGGCCGCGAACAGAGACCTAAGGGTTCCTGGTTGAGACATGCACATGCAGTATGTTATGCCAAATCTGTTATGCGTTTTTATTATAGGACTGTCGTTAGTGATTTCTGATAATAGCCTTGTATACTGAAAAACTATAGATACTATTATCAAAAAATATTTTTCCAATGAAAAAATATTTTATCTTTTGACAATTAAGGAGGCCTTACACGATTTTTGACGATATCGCTAAACTTATTGCGAAATCTTATGAATTCATATGAAAGATTGGTTCAAACCATAATATGATGAAGATATAGAGCGTTGCAGTTCAGCGTGACGTCACACCGTGCTACATTTTTTTAGCACGAAGTACGTCACGAGCGCTACCTACTCCCGAACATTAACCAGCTTTTTGTAAAAAAAAAATTTGTCAAAGGAAAAAATAAGTGTTCTAATATATTTTGATAAATCTATTATCTGAATTCCCTAAAAACAAGGCTTATAAAGGGACACCCATACACACAACATGCTTACTTGAAATCCATATCAATTTAATTGGCAATTGTTGTAAAAAACACTGAACCTGCTACCCGGACTGTAATGTAAAGCACTAACTTTTGCGTTTTGCTTCCAGCTCAAGCTGCACCTTTTTGGAGCTGAACTGAATGGGGGCAAAATATTTTATTATATTCTCATCTCATCATTTATTTACTCATCTCATTTGAAGACCAACCAAGCAAATCAAAATCAATTAAATTTTTAATACATGTGGAAGCAAATCCGAACCTGTGGGTTTTTCACAATTAAAAAAAAGTTTCAAAGTTAAACAAAATACAAATTTTGGTTGGCATGGTTTTCGATGAAGCACCAAATTCCGTTTTTTAAGGTGAGAAAGAGACTCCTCTTTCCACGACAGTGAACTAATGACAACATCAAAGTTAAAAGTGTGATCAAAGTTTTTGTGGTATCAACTGTTTACAGCCGGCATGGCACAATATGGCTATATGTGGCTTTCCATGGCTAAAGGGACCTTATAGCAGGTATTGAGTTAAGCACAGATCCTAAATCTGCGTTAAATAAGCTATCTAATACAAAAAAAACCATGACCCTAAGTCCCATACTTTTTTTTTAAAAAAACATCAAACCCGCACATGCTAAAATTGCACTTTTGAGAAATCGTCAAAAGAAGTTTGAAACTAATTTTAAGTATGTTCCCGTTGGAAGTTATGGAGATGATGATTGATTATGTATCTCAAGGTGTTTTTCTTTGGAAATCAGTAATGGTTTTTTTAATGTGACTTCCAGGTCGTGAAAAATCAGCCTTTGATTAGAGCAAGTCGCTTAAGAGAAAAAAATTAAAAAAAAAAAAAAATCGGCCTGTTTTTTAATATATTGTAATCTAAACCATTGTATATAGTTAGAGATATTTGACTGTACATTTTGGGATAGAAATAAAATCACATTGTCAACGAAATATTTTTATTTTAATTAAAATGTCCTTTTTATTATATTTTTCATCATTCCTATAATATTTACAATTTTCGTATAATGAGTTCTAAATCATATTTAATCAGTCTACACAAGTATCTCAAAAGTGTCATTATTATTCTACAAGTCGTATTTTTTGATTTATAAACGATTGAAGTTACGTAAAAATCACAAATTTATTCCCATACATTTGAGAAAAGGGACCTTATGACCAGCCATAAGCAAAAATTATTGATAATTACAGTATGGCACGATATTTACATTATTTATTGACTAATCTTGTATTAAAACAGAAAACTGAAGAAAAAAGGTTATTAGACATTTACTTCAAATCTTGATCAATTAAGAGTAATTCTCAAATAATGTTGCGTTGAATTTAAGTGTTTAGTCATAAGGTCCCTTTTCCCAAATGTATGGGATATTATGGCCTTATGACAAATGACAGGCAAAACTTGTTGATAATTACAGTATGGCACGATATTAACGTTATTTATTTACTAAACTTGTATTAAAACAGAATACCGAAGAAAAAAGTTTTTAGAAATTTACTTCAAATCTTGATCAATTAAGAGTTATTCTCATAATTATAACGTTAATGGTGAATAATTCACTCCATTTGACTCCATGGTGCTATGATGATGTGTTTTGTATAGACTACTTTTCTATAAAACCAAAAATTACCGAGTTTTATAAAAAAAAATCATAATGGTAGGATAAAAAAACTTTTTTGTTTTTGTCGATCTTTATTCTTAAGTGGTCAAAAATTATAGAGACCGCCAAAAAATGACTTTTTTCGTAAGTTTAAAAAAAAAATTAAAAAAACTTTTTCTAAAATGCTCAAAAGGTTTTGCGATTCGCCTAAAACACGTTTTCATGTTTTAAAAATAAATGGTTTTTTTTTAAAAAGGTTTAAAGAGAAACATGACAAAATGGTAAAAAATTATAGACACCGCCAAAAAAATGTATTTTATGCCACACCTGCCCATAAAGTGACTTTTTCCGCACGCTGGGCGTACGGAAAAAGCCGCTTTCTGGCCAAGTGTAGACATAAAATGATGTACCCAACACGGGAGGTAATAAAGAAAGCCCTCGATCGCATATTTACGTCCCTCGCTTGCAGCTCGGGCCGCAAAAATCTGCGATCTCGGCCTTTCTTTGTATTACCACCCTAGTTGTGTAATGTACTATTTTCGTAAGTTTTTGAAGAAAAACAAATTAAAAAACTTTTTCTTAAATGGTCAAAAATGACAGGCATTCGCTAGTTTTTTTTTTATTTTTTTCAAATTTGAAAAAACAAGGTTTTTCTAAAAATGGTCAAAAAGCTCTAAAAGCACGCCAAAAACACTTTTTTTACCGGTTTTAAAAAAATGTTTTAAAAAATTTTTCTAAAAAAATAAAAAAAAACGACACAAAACAAATGTATTTTTTATTTTTATTTTTTTTTTCAATTCCGAATCTGTTGACCCCAATCCCTTTCCTTCCAAATTTTCAGCTTTCTAGGATCATTTTGAAAATTTTTGCTTACCATTATGCAGGCCGCATGCTTGTTTGCAGTGTTGGCAAAAATGTAATCCCAATTAACAATTAACGATTGATCTGTTAATTGCAATTAACAATTAATGAAAAGTAATTGTTAATTGCAATTAACGATTACGTAATTGTTAATCGTTAATTGAGATTAACAATTGATTTAGCTACGCATCATAAGTAGGCAAGACATCTTTTCGAAAAATAGGAACAGCAGAGCTCGCATCCACTTCTATGTGTCTTAAGGTGGATTTAGACCAAACGAGCGAATGCATTAGATGATGATCAGGGTCTGATGATGGAGCCGAAAGGTATCTATGGGAACTACGTAAAAAAACGACGCAACCCCATCGTGTTTGGGCTCATTTGTTTCGTCTTGACGAGTACTTTGAACCGAAATGATATCCAGGGTCTGATGGTGGAGCCGGAAGGTGGCCATGGGAACTCCGTAATAAAACGTCGGAACCCCATCGTGTTTGGGCTCATTTGTTTTGTCTTAACAAGTACTCTGAACCGAAATGATATCCAGGTTCTGATGATGGAGCCGGAAGGTGGCCATGGGAACTCCGTAATAAAACGTCGGAACCCCATCGTGTTTGGGCTCATTTGTTTTGTCTTGAAGAGTACTCTGAACCGAAATGATATCCAGGGTCTGATGATGGAGCCGGAAGGTGTCTATGGGAACTCCGTAATAAAACGTCGGTACCCCATCGTGTTTGGGCTTATTTGTTTTGTCTTGCCGAGTACTCTGAGACTAAACACGATAGGGTTCCGACATTTTATTACGAAGTTCCTATGGACACCTTTTGGCTTCATCATCAGACTGGATATCATCTCGGTTCAGAGTACTCGTCAAGTCGAAACAAATGAGCCCAAACACGATGGGGTTGCATCGTTTTTTTACGTAGTTCCCATAGATACCTTTCGGCTTCATCATCAGACCCTGGATATCATCTCGGTTCAGAGTACTCGTCAAGGTGAAACAAATGAGCCCAAACACGATGGGGTTGCGTCGTTTTTTTACGTAGTTCCCATAGATACCTTTTGACTCCATCATCAGAACCTGGACATCATTTCCGCTCAGAGTACTTGTCAAGACGAAACAACTGAGCCCAAACACGATGGGGTTGCGTCGTTTTTTTACGTAGTTCCCATAGATACCTTTCGGCTTCATCATCAGACCCTGGATATCATCTCGGTTCAGAGTACTCGTCAAGTCGAAACAAATGAGCCCAAACACGATGGGGTTGCGTCGTTTTTTTACGTAGTTCCCATAGATACCTTTCGGCTTCATCATCAGACCTGGACATCATTTCCGCTCAGAGTACTTGTCAAGACGAAACAAATGAGCCCAAACACGATGGGGTTGCGTCGTTTTTTTACGTAGTTCCCATAGATACCTTTTGACTCCATCATCAGACCCTGGACATCATTTCCGCTCAGAGTACTTGTCAAGACGAAACAACTGAGCCCAAACACGATGGCGTTCCGACGTTTTATTACGAAGTTCCTATGGCCACCTTCCGGCTACATCATCAGACCCTGGATATCATCTCAGTTCAGAGTACTCGTCAAGATGAAATAACTGAGCCCAAACACAATCACGTTCCGACGTTTTATTACGAAGTTCGCATGGCCACCTGCTGGCTCCATCATCAGACCCTGGATATCATCTCGGTTCAGAGTACTCGTCAAGGCGAAACGAATGAGCCTAAACACGATGGGGTTGCGTCGTTTTTTTACGTAGTTCCCATAGATACCTTTCGGCTCCATCATCAGACCCTGGACATCATTTCCGCTCAGAGTACTCGTCAAGACGAAACAATTGAGCCCAAACACGATGGCGTTCCGACGTTTTATTACGAAGTTCCTATGGCCACCTTCCGGCTTCATCATCAGACCCTGGATATCATCTCAGTTCAAAGTACTCGACAAGACGAAACAAATGAGCCCAAACACCACCGTCGTGTCGTGGTATAAAAAAGAAATAAGTTTTATCAACAGCTTTATTATTTTTGTATGTGATCTGCCATAAGGTCCCTTTTCTACTAAACTTTGAACCCAATTTTTATATAGAAAAAATTAACGTACAGCAGTGAAACCAAGCTACAAATACACGTCTATTCCTATATTTTACAATTTTGCATAAAAGAAAAAAATTATTATTTTGAAGCATTTCACTAAAACGTCCATATCTCCGTAACTAGAAACCGTCATAAGGTCCCTTTTCTTATGGAAAGCCACATATGTTCTGTTATAACTGTATTACTCGGATTTTATTTTTAATGGGGATAATAATTAGGACAAATTATACTCCATTTCTTTGTTGGTTTTAGCTGTTAAGTAAAATAAAATATTTCTCTGAAAATTTATTTTTACATTTTTATATTAGTGATACCGATGTAGTTTCTTGATCTGTTTTAATTTATTTCTTAATTCATTACTCTGTAGATATGTTACGTTAGAGGTAGCACTTTTAGCAATGCAGGTCATTTGCCTTCGGCTTCTGAACCCATTTTAGAGTACTTATAATATCTGTGTAGATAAAATAATGTATGCAACTGTAATTAATGTAAGAAGTCACTGTAGCCTAGCGGTAAGACGCTCGACTTGCAATCTGCAGGTCGTGGGTTCAAACCCCGGCTCGTACCACTGGGTTTTTCAGAAAACTTATGTACGATATAACATTCAATATTTACAGTGGCTTTTCGGTGAAGGAAAACATCGTGAGGAAACCGGTCTTATCCCAATATCCAAATCTTGGGATTAGGTGTCAGAGCGGACCCCGGGCTAACCGGGACAACGCTAGGAGGATGATGATGGAACTGTAATTAATTAGGCCTTAAAACGTAACAGTTGCATAAACAACTATTATCTATCAAAATGCTTGTGACAGAACATATGGCCCGACTAAGTACCTACATACATAAATAGATACAATAGACTCATATTTACCGTATTGTCCAATAATACGAACGTCTTTTAATGTTGTCCAATCAGATTCAGGTGACATATTGGAGTTGATGGCTTTCCTTTCAATTATTTTGCGTTTCGGCCAAAGACATGTCTTCTCATCTTCGTTTATCCATTTTCTAGGAGATGCACTAATATATTCAATTTCCCCTAACTTGAATATGATAACAGAGTATTGATTCTGTAACAATATTAAACACAGTAAGTAAAGTACACAAACAATAATAATAACAATTAAACAATTTGGGGCTACTTTGACATATTTTAGACTTGCAATGACCGTTGTGACGCCCAACCCCGCTTATTGGTGTAAAATCCCCGAAGACTGCACTGCTACACGGAACCTAATCTTACCTGTCTGTAATCTGCTTTGGATGGCCAAATAGTGATCGTCCAGCGGTAGATCCTGACTCGAAGTGGAGACGTGTAGAAACCTAGGTTCTTTTCGACTATGCGGGAGACCATAGAACCCTGAAGACCCAGGCAGAGCCCATTTCTTGAGGCCCTGCCTGCAGCTTCTGCCTACGACTACCTAAGAAAATCTTAAAGTGTGTTTTTAATAAAGTATTATTCAAAAATCTAGTAGTTTTGAAAGGAAATAGCCCCAACCAGCCCTAACTCGGTTTGGTATCGAACAGATCAGGATTGCGAGGTCCTAGGTTGAAATGCGCTACTGACGGTAAGTTGAAGGCCCTAAAAGGCCTCGTGAAAGTGATTCGGACATGAATAGCAATTTTGAGCAGTCCCGATCCGTCCGCTGGATAGGGATTAACCGCCTGACAAGACAGAGCCATGAATAGGTATCGTTAGTGGGCTTCCAGAGCCTCTTTTATACTAGCATATACTTAGTTTTATCATAACCCTTATTAGTCCGATCAGGACGAAATAATCACTCGGAGATTTTAGCAATCCTAAACCGAAACGACATCACGTGCCTCCACAGCGGCACACATATTCATGGCTCTTTACAAATTGTGAGAGAGACTTAGTCTACCTAGCCTTGACCTAGATTCCCTACCGGAGCCAATCCTACTACTATTATCTCAAATAGGCAATGCCAGAGAGATCCCTCATCCTGGTATGTCGCCCGGCACTACGGTCCAATCCTGCTGACCATTAATCCTACCGAAGGCCCTGGAACCGATCCTCGAAGGAAGACTAGTGAAGGGAGGAGGATGTCGGTTTCTTTGACGCGTCTAATGAGGCCGGCCTGGCGTCGCACCGGACACTCAAACAGATCTTTAACTGCCTGCACGCAATGTCAATTCCACCAGACGTCCCCCAGGTTGACTCCTCCCTGGGAGATTTGTGTTGGTTGCCTCCTCTCTGGGAGATTGTAGGTTGAAGAAAGGCTAGGTTGCCGATTTCCCTGACGCGTCTAATGAGACCGGCCTGGCGTCGCACCGGGTACTCAAACAGGTCTTTAACTGCCTGCACGCAATGTCAGTTCCACCAGGCGACCCACCCCGCTGACTCCTCCCTGGGAGATTGGCAGGCTGACTCATTCGAAGATAGGTTCCTCTCTGGGATCATGTGAGCTTAGAGCTAGGTTTGCCCCGCATTTCCCGGCGATCCCTGTCGCAAGAATCTGGAGCCTCTCTAGGCCCTAATTAGCATTTTACAGGAGATCCGTACATCGGTAGCAGTGTTCCACTAAACGTCATTTGACTTGGCGTTAGCTGACTAGGCCTAAAGCCTCACAACTGGCTGGTACAACAGAAACGCTATTCAAACGTCACCAAAGCCCTGCCTATTGCTGCTTGTCACTCGGGTTGCCAGCCCAAAATTTATAATTTTACCAAATGGATAGGCTCCGTTCTAGGCTAAACATGAGTTACAAACAATCAAGGCAAACTTTATCTTAACCCTAGATTTACACAGCATTAATTGCTAGATTCCCAACTTCAAATTTCCATAACTTCAGAAAGATATTCAAATCCGGAACATTTTAACCAGTCGCAAATGCTCACAGTCCAAACCCCATCCTGGCTGCCCGGCAGCCCTAGCATTGAGAGAGTCTACACAGTCGCGGGTGAACACGTCGCTAGTGCAGCAACACTTCCCACCCCGTAGCTATTACAAAGTTCCTTAAAACTATTACTCTTAGACTTATCCAGCGTCCATCTCCTTGCGGGAGAAGGATTAATAATACCCAAATAATGTTGGTCCGTGGACCTATACGCTCCGCGTCGAGTTGACTACCTTGACTGCAACGCATAGGACGCTCATCGAACTTACGGTAAAAGAAGTAATGCATGGTAACTCACCGATCTGGCGCTTGACTACCTTTCTGGGCTGTCTCCTCTCCAGACCGCGCCGCGATGCCCTCGAACCGCAGAGCCGCCTGCCGCTCCGCTCTCCAGACCGCTTCGCGATGCTCTCGTACCGCAGGGCCGCCTGCCGCTCCCGCTCGTCCTGAAGTCGCTCGCCGCTCTCTCCGACGTTCCGAAATTCTTCGTCGCTGCCGAGCAGAGTTTCACCGTCGTGTTGGGTCCTTGCCGCCGTCCCAGAATTCTTCTCCGCTGTCGGGCAGAGCTTCGCCGTTCGGCAGAGTTCTTGCTGACGTTTCAGAATTCTTCCCGCTGTCGGGCAGAGCTTCGTCGTACAGCTTCTTGATCTTCTCCCAGAGGTGTTGTCCCGTCGGCGAGTCGAAATCGAGTGCCTTCCAAAGCGCGGCCCGCGCCTTTTATACCCGCTCTTGGCGTTCGAAAATTTCATTTGTTTCAGACAAAAGCCGAGCGAAATTGTCATTTGTTTTTGAACAAAAGCATAACGAAATTCGGCTTTTGTCTGTTGACAAGTGAATCGCGCCGACAAAAGCCGATCGAAAATGTCATTTGTTTTGAACAAAAGCACGTCGAAATTCGGCTTTTGTTTTGACAAATAATCACGCTGACAGCCCCCCAACTTCCATTCCTAGGCTTCAACCCTGGTTTTCCACCGTCCCAGGCCCTCTACCTGGCTAAACTCTTCCCCAATTCTGCAAATTCACTCCCCTTAACTGTCAGACTCATCTCCCCTGCCTTGGATCGCTGTCGAAATTTATAAATTAGACCTATGTCCAATTTTCCCCGAATATCGCAAATCCCGCGAAGATCTCCTCCCTGCGGCAACATTCTGCCTTGCCTCGGCCTCCTTACAAAAAAATAAAACATGTCAAAAGTGACTCCGTCAGTCCTACCGCAAATGCGTCAACTAGACGTAGCATTCAATAATTCAGAATTTCCTTTCCGTTTCATTTTACTTAACTTATTTCTCCGTTATTCAGTGCCTCAGCCTAGTGTTGCTGCAAGAATACTCTAACTAGTGTGTGTTTTTCTCGAGTTGTGTGGATTTCTCGCCATCGGTAAGTTGCCTTTCTTTTTGTACTTATATTTCATATAAATTCGTGAAATAAAATATGTTCCTCGTCTTCTCTCGACGGAATAGCTTAAATTCACTCCCAATGAGCCGGCTCTAGATAGAGACATCAAAGAAATCTTCTCTATAAGTAATTACTCGCATACGCAGTCTTTTCTGCTCTTCCAAAACGAGTCCCCGATCTTCCGACTGATATTCTTGTAGTACAAACGCTCACGGCGCTCGCTCCCTTAATAGCTTCGCTGTTCCTTCGCCACCGGCGCTATAACCTGACCCTGCCTATGAAAACTGAAGGATAAACTGCTCCCAATAATACCATCAACCGTCGTAGTACGCCTAGGCGCCGATACTGGTTCCCTCGGCTGCCAGCAAGCCGCGTGGATCGAGACTTTCTTTCCCTGTAACCTTAAGTAAGCGTTCTCATTATTTTGCACAGCCATTTGCCATAATAACCCTAATACGGAGCAGGAAGCGTGCTTTGTTGGTTCTTATAACAAAATATTAGCGATTCTACGATTCCTATGGATACCAAGGACTCTCTCTCACGTTCTTGATCCAATATGTAGACCCAAGAGAAATCCCTGAGCTATACATTCCCCGCGAGTGGTTTTGGTGACTGCAAGTCGAAGTACTATAAGCCCCTACGTAACATGGCATTTCTCTAGGTTCAAAACTAATATAAGGTGTCCCCAGGCGTCGGTTCGTTACATAGCTCTCTTCCCTGTCCCTGATAATGCGCAGCATAGTCCAATTATTTAGACTCGCGTAGCATTAACATCACTAAACACTACCAGTTTCCCGACGCCTCTCTCCAGTGGTGAATGCGGTGTGTTTTTACCCAGATACTCAGTGGAAGCAGCTCCGCCCCCTCAACAAGTCGCCTCCATCTATCGGAATGAAGTGGGAATTGCCGGCCACCCCAGATTTTCAACTCAAGACAGGGTGTGTGTCGTGAATACCCAGAATCCTGCGATTCCGACCCGCGAGAGCTACCCGGGAGTTGCTGATCCCTGCCAGACTTACTTTCCCTCGGATCCCTGCCCTATGTAGTCCAACGGTATCTCCCCAATAAGTCGGAAATGCCTGGGTCCGATCCCTGCCGGATGTGCTTTACCCGCCTTTACCCCTGCATCCTTCCAGACTGGGTATTCTCCCTGCTAAGAAGGCGGACCTACTCCCTCTTTTCTCGGTGAATGTACCCTGTATTCATTCCTAAGCCAGCTCTGCAGTACTCGGCCCGACTTCTCCACCATGACCAATCTCCTCCTTCTACGAAAACGCTTCTGCATTCTTGCAGCTCGGTCTCCAGAAGTTAGGCGTTTCAGTGAACTGCCACTCGGAAGCAGGGATGTGTAATTATCATGGTTGTTAGCTCCTTGTTAGTACTGCTGCTGCCTACGGCTAGGCCTGACAACGGCAATCCCTAAACCCTAGCATCTATAGCCATAGATAGCACCTTTTTGTATAACAACTGAAGCAAGCCCCCGGGAAACTGTTAGTCATGTACCCAGTCCAGCTTAGTTGTTGCCATCCTCATTGTCGTCATACTTACCCAACATACTTCCGTCTTACCCATAGCCAAAGCCGAAGTCCTGCGCGCAAAGACTTAGACACAGCCTTTCAGACGCTCTTTCAGCCACCTTCCAACCCTATGACAAAACTTCGTTCTCCATTCTTCCTCAGAACACCGAAACACTCGATCGCATCCAACTTGCTAGACCGCTTTGGTACACAACCTGTCTCAAATGCCTAACTCTTTTCTGCTCGGAGTCCGGTACTGTGTTTTTCTTTTTATGTAACACCCCGGATCAGTTTAAAATTTCGGTCGACTTTCATAAAACTGCCCGATCAATTCACAAAGAACGAGAGAGCTCTGGTCACTTGGTATTCGGTAACCCACGATATCCGACCCCTGGTTCAACGTTTAACTCGCCCCATTAGTCTAATTCTATTGAAACTCCGACTCGCATTCACAGATTCTCTCAATGCCAATCTCTCGCGTAAACACCGCGTTACCAATATGTAGTTGAATAACTAAACCGCTTGCCAACTATGCCTAGAGTTATGTAGGCTGCTTCTTCGCCCATCCCCAATGACTCGCGATAATTCGACCATGTGGGTATTAGGTTTAATACAAGAATAATAATCTCCTTTTGTTCAATTTCGCCACCCTTAAAAGTTTACGCAGCGGTGATGTCGCACGTTGCGCGTCTCGAGGGGGTGCATAGGCATCCAACGCAAAAGGCAATAACTGTACTTAATTTTAATTTTCCTCGGATTGAATTTCCTTCACAATTACTTTGAGTAGTCCGTTCGACTAACTTAAAAATTAAACATTTCTGAAATGTCTAAGTAAATTAATCGATTTATAATCATCTACCTAACCCGCCTATTTATTTTTTTTAAGATTAAACGGCCTTGTAACGAATCCCCTATCCTACACAACTATACTACTTATGTACCTTACGCCCTAGAATTTTTCTTGCCCTACCTGCCCTAGAAGCCCGCCCTAAGAATTTACATGAAACTGAAACCCTGAAACTGTAACTACACTACTGAAGCTTTTTACTGAATATGAACTATAAGGAATCTGAAAGCTGAGGTAGTTTCCTCTGAAGTTAGTGCAAGTACTGATAATTGTAACTACTGATTTATACCTATAATTTCTATTTCAAAATGTCTGATATGCTATACCTAAAATATTAATCAAAGCTTGTCTTGGTGATGATTTGGCCATGGCGTGATCGTTCTAGTTTCGGGAGGACCCTTCGTTGTGATAGTAACCCAGAGATTCTTTTCGATAAGGATAAGAGTACCGCAGAAACATTTGACTTGATTGAAGGAAATGTAAGTATGGTGGATATAAAATAAATGAGCTAACTTTTTATTATCTTATGTAAGGCGTAATGTTAATAAGAGATGATATCTTGTTAGAGTTCTATATTCTAGACTATACAGAAAGTTCTAGAGAGGTGGAAAGGTAACAGTCATGAGTCATTCTATACAAAATTGTCTGTCAATCGAAGTAGTCTTTTTGTATGATTATAGTCGTTGATATTATAGTATAAAAAAAAGGTATTAGAGTTGTGGCAAGGGTGGCGCTCCTACTCCCGCTACCACCAGTGGCTCCGGCCATAGACGATGAGCCCCCTCCACAAAAAAAGCCAGGAGGCATATAACATTTATGGGAAATTCTTGTATCGGCTCAGATGCCAATATTACTGAGAGGACAGCAAATAGGGAGGTTATAACGTAGTGTTATAACTAAGGTGCTGTATCTATAGCATATGTCAGTCCCAGCTCCCCACATGCAGGACAACGTAAGCTAAGATACAGGCTTATCTATAGACTGATTCTGCTCTAATACTTGCCAAGTGGGATTGTGAAAGAAGGATTATTTTGTGATATTTGCTCCATCTTCACAATTCATGAATCTACCGACGATTTGTAAGGTAGGGCTGTGTAGATGATAAAAACCGTCGCAAATAATCATCTGCCGGTCAGTTAACCTACCAATACAGTCACTGTATGTGAATAGTCCAGTCATAGTATTCAGTCATGTAGTCTTGTCAAAGATAGGAAGTCAGTACCCCTATAACAGTCAAGTCATAGTATAGTCATGTAGTCTTGTCTTAGCTATACTGAAATGGCCCTACCCCCCTCATTAAATGAACTCTAAGCATGAGAGCCGAACCGGACCAGTCCCCATAAGATGAGTATACCAAGTGTTCACACTTGTGATAATTTGAGAGCAATTCTCTCTAGATCCTCTAGAAATACGCTTCCCAATGCACTCACGCGGTGGGACCCAGTTACAAGTGCACACCAAATGCTGTCCTTGAATCAGACATTTTCTCATAGGCAAATCCATAGAGAGACACCGCTTCTGGGTCCACCTTGGGATCATATAACTCAAGGTTCCAAATCTTTACGCTGTATAAGTACTTTGGCCGAGCTAGGCTCTCACAACTCAAAAGAATCTTTTAAAAGGTTAACCTATCCACATAAATGATTTAAGTACAAAATTATCATCAAATCGTGAGACTATTGCCCCACATTATGGCAATTTTTCAGACATTAGCTACTATACTCAGTATCCCATAAGCATTAATAAAAACATAATCCCAAATGACTTTGACATTAAAAAGCCTCCATAGATTATTCGTCATGTTTTTTCTAGTTTTTCATAGAGATTTTCCCAATTTACCCTATTATGACATAAATTTCCCCAGAATGAATCTATTTATTAATACTACTAAATGTGCGTCCTTAAATTACACCCGATACGCCATCATCCGAAAATAGAACATGACTGGTAGAAATATACGCTTGTATAGTACAGGCTCTCGCTTCAATTGGCTAAATACAGCGATGGTCCCATTATTCATGAACTAGTACCCACATAACTGCTAAAGAATAAACAAAATGTATAACTTGTTCTAACAAGTTAAATTATCTTTAGGTTAAAATTACTACCGCAAATGTGTTCTGATAAATCGGTAAGCAATGAACATAGGAATCCGCACCAGTTTTAACAGGTTTCAACAAATTCTAACTAGTTCTAACATGTTCGCGTACACAACAAAGAATTAATAGCCCCGACATTCTTGGAAATAAACGATAGGTTTGCGCTCACTAGTTTGAGGGTAGTTTCACACTCAACGGCCGAAAATACGCTCAAACCTTCGAGACATAATTAAGTAAATTCATGGCCGTTTAATGGCTAACGCAGCCTTACAGCTATAGAATGAAAACGTGAATAAATTTTGCATAAACTAACTTAATACTAGCCGTACATAAATGTAGCTCGTGAACGCAACATCACAAAATAAAGGCGGTAGAAATTAATACGCTTAGAGACTCCGTATTATACCGTACAACCGTACGCTAATAAAATAGAGGGTACATTCGCCCACAACATAGTAACATACACACAAATAAATAAAACATAATGAAATTAAGTTAATTCGTGACCGCTTAATAAATATCCGCCAACTTACAACTAAATACGATAATGAGAATAAATACGCAAAGTCCGACTTAAAACTATCCGCAACCGAACGGAATTCTTTAACGCCGTATTTATAAATAAAAAGATGGTAGGTGCACAACCGATATAATGCTCCATACGAACACACAAGAAATAAAATTGGAGGTAGATTCCGATTATTGCGATCTCATGGATAAAATACACGCACACATAAAAGAAACATAAAAATTAAAGTAAATTATAAGTAACTCACCAAATATTCCTTCTATAAGAAAAGGTTCATTAATTAAGGCCTTACCTAGGTTTATTTCTTTTAACGACTAACAATATCGCTCGAAAAATTGATCGATATTGTGGCCATACGTGCCTTCTGACTTAATGAATTTAAATAAATTACGTCTATAGGAGCTTCTGAGATAAACCTAGGTAAAAACTAGTCTAGGTCCATATCAGCGCTATACAAAATTACCCAAACATCTTCACACAGAAATATAAAACAATCAGTGATTAATTAAAACACTCACCAATGTTTTTCTTCAAACCCTCGAGCAACTAGTAGCACGCTGGCAGGCTCAGGCTGCAGACGGCGATGAAGCCGACGCTGTAGAGGAGGTGCTCCGCTCAGCCGCAGACCACGCCGGCGAGGCTCCTCGTCGACTGCAACGCTCCCTACCTGAGCAAGAGTACTATTCCGCCTAACAGAAACTTGTCTCGGCCTACAAAGGGCTCCCTTTGTTCGGCAGAAATTTGTCTCTGTCGAGCAGAGTTTCCTCTTGGCACTAGGCCTGGGCGCTCAAGGGGCAGCGGTTCCCCGTCTGAGGCTTTTTGAAGACTCGGATATTGGCATGGGCTTGGGGTCCCTTCGCAAAGGCGCAATATCGAGATGAGTTCAGAGCGACGACTAGTCGAAGTCTGACTGACGATTCTGGTTTGTATGGGCTTTTATACTAGATTTCCCAGTTTCCACTGATTTTTCACATTGTACACAATTTTGAACCTTATGTCAAGGTACATTGCTTCGAGAACTCTGTGTCACATTTTTTCATCGGGGTACTTCACACACACATATACACCTGGGACGTTTTCTGATTGGATAATTAAAATCAGGTCATCTTTCCTGTTTAGTGGAATATAACCCGTATATCTATGTGCAAGAAAGGCTATTCCTTTGTTTGGTTTGACAAATTCATTTGAGGGTAGCACTTTCATAACTACCCGCTTTCGATGTTGCTTTTGGGTGTTGTCGACTCTTCGTGTTGCTATGATCACCAAACATGTCCCCAAGGTACCATTTATTTCACTAAAAATCTAAGAACTTATCATAGTAAAATGCAATAATTATCTTACAATCTAATATACATAATTAACAAATATATTACTTATTTTTTTAGCCTCTTATTTACTAAATGAAATTCATAATTATTTTCCCATTTAACACAAAATCTCCATAACCTGGCATCATTACACTTAATCGTATGGTCATAGACAAATTCCTCTATATCAGCCGGTTCTCATTGTACAGATTAATTACTTAAAATTATTAATTTATGTCTTATCGCCTTGGAAAATCTTTCCAATAAATATACTTTTATTTTTTAAGTATAATTAATTATATTTTATAATATTATCCATTGCTAAAATCTTATAGTGATCATGAAATTGTCTTGGCAGCAAATTAAACCATTCGTTCATTTTGATTCCGTTCACTGATTCCGTTCAACACACAACCTATGTGGGTACTGTTACAATTGTCAAAATGATTTCTACCTTATTTTATGTAATGATTAATAGTGTTTTGGGCATAACAGGCCTACATGACCAGTGCAGTTTGTGCTTTAATTATGCTAATGGATGACAATTATCTCAGGTAATAATTCTAGCCCTCATTACTATATTTTTCCTGACCTAAACCAAATCTAGTGTTTGGTGTTTCTGTGCTAGTAATATCCATGAAAACAGACAGACCAAAGCTCCTGCTTGAAACTGTAAAATTTACAATATACAGTACTGAAACCCGTAAAATGAAAACTATAAACTGAAGATTTGAATTCTGAATATTCTGTAAATTATTTTAATACAAAGGCGGTGCTCAGTACCGTCACAGCCTGCTCCCCTATAGTTTGCAGTCGTCGCCTTTGGCTCTGACGTAAAACAATAGTCTAATTCTTAAATAAAAAAAAAAAATTACTAAACTGTAAACCTTGCCCAGTTGATGAAACCCATTTAACCAAAAACATCCTTCACCATTCTATCACACAAATATTCATCTCATATCATAACCTCCCTTTCATTCATTCATAATCAGTCATACATTCTTCCTCACTCTTTGCTACATTAATAAAGTTCACACACACACACACACACAGTCCTTTCATTGGGGCCCCTTTTACTCGTCTTTCATGCAACCGACCAAGGCCTCAATTGCAAAAATAAAAGCAAGATTCAGAGAAAGGTTCTCAAAACTTAACAGTAACAAGACAGTCTCCGGCCCACAAAATTTTCCTGTACCTGTATTTTATCATTCACCCTAATTCTTCATAACTATAATTATGAATTTAACCCCTATGTCTACCCTAATGATAGAATCCCAGTGTAACGACTATTGAAGAACCAATGGATTTCCCGAATTCCCTCTAAAGACTTTTTTCTCAATATGTTCAGTAAATATTGTACTTTTTACCCCCTTTTAAATTAATTTTTCAGATTCAATGCGTAAAAGATTCTAATGCACAAATGGAAACTCAGTACCGCCGGTGTCCGACTCCTCCAAATGATGAACATGGATGAGTTTTTATACCAATAATAAGCGTGACAGCAATGACAGAATGCCGCAGTGAAATCTTGAACCCCCAGCAATGAACATTGACTGTCCCTTCCCAAACATTCTTTTCCCAGCTGAGGCGTCGGGTTGTGAATCCAACGAATCCTGCGATACGATCCTTGCTCCTTTCATCTGGGAGGTGATCACATTGTCCGATCGGTTCCCGATTCCACATTGTCCGGAATATAATGAAACTAACAAAGACCTCCTCGCCGGTCAAGAAAGCCTTTCGTACCAAGACAATGGACGTTCACTATCCAATACCTGAGTCCGATTCCACAACAATCACTACGCCACCACTATCACACTTTTCTCGGTGAGTGTACCACACAAGTCTTGGACTGATCAACACTAAGGCACAACCGCGCATGGTGTTTATACCATAGGTAACATCAGTTATCAGCAAAATAATAATAGACTATGAATCAAGCCCACTCTGCTTAATATGAAAGTAACAAAATAATATCAGACCCTCTACTTACTGGTTTACTAAAGGAAACATATTTTTTTTGCTGACAATATGGTTGGTTATGTCTTTGCTTAAGTACACTATCAATAAAGATTACTTGTTAACCCTACTTTCTTTAATTTTCATTCCTAAAAATAAAACTGTACTTTGTTGATGCATCCAAAACCAAATGTGGGTGTGTACATTTAGTAGTTCTTCATAATTTGTGGAGTATAGACATCACAGCTTACCCAACATGGGTGCTATCGTAAAACGATTTTAACCTAACTCCTAAAACTTTGATGTCTATTTGTATAAATAATAACAAATATGTTATTATTATTACATAAAGGATTCGATCACCAGCATTACCGAGCTGATTCCAACCCAAACCCTGTCAAGTTGAACAAATCCATTCATTCCCATCAAATCTGTAATTTAGTTCCCTACATTGCTCTTTCATTCCTCATCATTCATTCTTCTTCATTCTCAGTAACACTCGATTTATTCAACCTGCCAAAGCTCCTTAGCTGAAACCAAATATCCTTAAATGCCCCCATCCCCTTTTAGTAGTTGAATTTACTAACTAAAATTTTTATTACTAAAATATCTGTCTTAATTTATGCAAGTACTACCCCCCCCTAAATTGAAACCAACCATTGGCGATATTAATTATCTACTATAGTCAAAGTTAGGCATAATTGATACGCCGTCAACTGATCAGAAAAATTGTGGAACGCTTCACGATTTTGCGCCGATGCCCACTGATTGCCACCTAGCGATGATCCTTTAGGAATGCTTTAAATAAATATTCCATGTTGAACTGGGTATTTAACATCAAATCTTAAAGCGAAACGAACCTTCTGAATGTGACTATTTTCTGGCGGGTTTCTCCATCACAAAACAGTTCCATAAGAACACCTCACTTAGTTATTCCATTCTTCGAACTTACTACACCAGTTTCATCACTTCACATCACTTTTCTAGTTATTAACTATTTATTCAGACACTACTTTCTTCATTAAATAAATATTTTCAATGTTATAATAAACTTTTAAAACCAGGCTGTGCTGTCAAAGTCATCCGAACTTCAATGTTACTAGTTCACAAATAAAATGGCTTTATAATGACCCAAAACCTATTTTTCCCTAAAATTATGTTTTTACTAAGAATCCAAACACCGGTAAAAATTTCCATTATGGACCATCGATTTTGGGGTAGTAGAGGGGGGGGACGGGGAGGGGGGGTGGAGAGGAACCCCCCTGAACCATCCCCCCCCCCGCGGAACTGCTTGGTTTCCAAGATATTCATGGTTGAAGTTTTAGGTTATTTTTGTGCCAAAAATGCAGAAAACCGATTTTTTGGGGGGAAGGGGGAGCGGGGGGGGGGGGGGAGGTTTGGCCTCAGTCGGTACTTTTCCTATCAAGAGGCCTGTAAGCATGTCGACGAAGGCCCGCGGAGCGGGCCTTCTATTTCTGGTCTAAGGGACGAAAGGCACCTAACTAACCTAACCGTGTTAAAGTGGTCGTGGTTTTAGTTTCTTTTTTTCAATGCGGGGGGCTGCGCCCCCCGAGCCCCCCTGTCGGGGGGGCTACGCCCCCCCGTACCCCCCTTTTTTGTTAAACCTCTAACTTTTCATGGTACATTACACAACTAGGGTGGTACATAATACAAAGAAAGACGGCGACGGCATGGTAGTCACACATTGTTAGGCTTACAGGAGTACGTAAAACGATCTCAACTGAAAAGGCAACAAACAATAAACAATCACTTTGACTGACGCTAGCGACTGACATAACATAAGAAAACACGCTATTAAACAAAATGACGTCACTTTGCGTTCCGTTCCAAACAATGCAAAATTTTTTTTTTTTTTTTTGCACAAACATAGTTAATTTATGTGACTTTTATAGCTACAATTGAAGCGCAAACCAGTCAATTTTATGTATTTTATATAACATTTTACAACGAAATGAATATATGAAAAAAATAAAATAAAATAAACGACATAAAATTTAAGAAAACACACCAAGCCGGTCAACGGAACGCGAAGTATCAGTTTGGCATCTGACAGGACAGTTTGTCCAACCTAAAAATGACGCAAAATTTGCAAATGCGTGTGATTTTCCCATTTTTGGTACGTAAACTTTAAAAAATTACATCTCAAGAACCGTTCGTTTGCGCAACCTGAGAATTCACAAATCGCTTTATTTTCATGAGTACTATCTACATAAAAAATATGAACCTCGAAATCGATGGTCCACAATGGAAATTTTATCCCAAACACCTACTAATTTCCTAAACACTCCATTCAAAATTTAAACTTTTCATTTACATTAATCAAAAATATTTGAGGCTTTTCAAACGCTTACAAAGTAATATAGACCTAGTAAAATGAATTACATATAGACAGAATATGCATTATCCTAAATATATAAGTTTGTTCTATAAAATAATACTAAGATAATTTTTGTTTAAACAATCACTGTCTCATGTTTTTATTATCCAACCCAAGGACCTTAAAAATAAATGGACGTAGCGTCGCGAACAGATAAGTGAAGCCATCATGACGAGCCGGCGCTTTGTACTTACGAGCAGCACGCACACATCAACAAGCATAACGCGCCGGTCGGCTGTCATAATGCTCCGTACTCCGCGGAATGAAAGCGTTGACGTTGGAAATTTATATAACAAAAATATGCCTTCTTGCGTCGTAAAAGTCTGTCGAAACAACACTTGTGACAACAAAAAAAATCAAGGAATCACTTTTCACAGGTAACATAATATTTAAAGCACAATTTTACATCGATTTACTATTTTAAATTATTACTTCAAATGGATAGCCAAACGTCAAAGCCGGAGCCAGTGTGACCAATTAATAAATGGGGTAATTACCTGAAATTTCGGGAGATTGATTTTCTTGTTACAGAATATTATATTTAGTTAAAATAATATCAGTATTTTAAGGTTATGGTTGTACAATTAATCCTTATTCATTTATATAGATTTCCTAAAGACGATAGGTAACGAGTGGAGGAACGATTTAATTTCCGTTATTCGAGGATGTAGGCAAGAAGATAATTGGATTCCATCGACAAGTAGCGTTATATACGACGAAATGTGGACGCCTTCGTATTATCAGCGGTGCAATACCAAAGAAGGTATAAAAAAAATTAAAAATATATGTTTTTCTTAACTTTTATAGTTTTTTTAGAAATTCACGAAAATCGTAAAACAACTTACCGCGACCACGGTATACGGTAATTTTTCTTCCTACAAAGGTACATCGGGAGCGCGCATGTGTGCGCGCCGTGTACGGACGCACCACAGGCAAGGATTTGAGCATGCCCGAGCATGCCACTATGGCGTTCACTCACACAGACGCACGTAGTGTGTCTGTGTAAATATGTGTCGCACGCTCCTAAACCTTAGTCCTAAACGGCCGAAATCGTACTACTTGGTTGTCTTTATACTTTGCCGCGACCGCCTTATCTTAAACTATTCACATCTCTTCTTAACAAGTTTCTACGGGAACCCTCAGTGCGCGAGTCCGACTCGCACTTGACCGGTTTTTTCATTTGATAGTTATTGAAATTCTTTCTCGAAGGGGAAGAAATATTAACCATCAAATTATTCTTTTAGTTTTTATTGGAGCCTCCATTCATATCAGAGGAACAGCATGATGCAACAAATGCTAATATAATAACGATATTCAAGAGGTGTTTCTTTATTATATTTTCTACTTGTAAAAATCTTATTTTTTTGTAATAATATATATTATTTTTTCGATTATACAATTAAATTTATATTGTAGCTAAGATACTAAATATTTTTTAAACATAATCTACGGTAATATTCATTCCGTTTTTATTATTTCCTGTCAAACACATTTCTTTCCTAAAGACGATGTGACTTTGATATTTAAAAGACATAAATAAATATATTGCGAATATCTCTTAGATTGGGGAAAATCTGATTTACATGGCAACACTGCGTGAACTCACACATGTTCACTCGGCGGCCATTGCTTGGCTTCACCCGCGTCTTAGACCGCGCGGTATCCTTCTATTTTATACATCCATGATCCAACCTATCTCGAAAGTCCATAACCTTTGCTCACGCAAAGAAATGAAAGGATAAACTATACAATAATCTTACACGCAAGAGTGAGACACACGATGATACTTATTGTTCAGCGAGTTCAATTTAAAATCTTTTATTAACTTAAGTCGGCCAACCTGGCAATATGACAATTTTATTCATGATCTAAATTTATTGCCAACGTTTAGCACCCGTTTAATTTTTCTCTAATTCCAGCTTACTAATTATCGCCGTAATATAAGGCAACACCCCATTTTTTTTTCCTCAAAGATGGTAACTATTAACATTCATAGACAATCAAAATATATTTTGTCAATGGCTAGAGATTTTGGATGTTCCGATCTGATATCGGCTCCGACCTTTGTTATGATACTGACTATATAGGGTTTATGAATTGTATCCAATTTCCTAACCCATTAGAATATTTAAACATTTTACTCGCGCGACTTGACAACTTTATTGTCTAATGATTATTCGTTGTAATTAAACGGCAAATCGGGATAATCTACCCTCGGAACTGTCCTTTTGGTTTTGTATCCAGTCATTAATTTTATACGATTTTTTTTTTACTAAGTGCATAAAGAAACGCTATAAAAAAAATGCTCAGTGGCTTAATTATGTCAATGAAGAAGTAGTAATTTATTTGGTAAGTATTAAATCTCCTTTTACTTTTTTAATAACTAAAGAAATCCTAACCTGACGTTCCTTTTATTTCAGAATTATAATTCCAATTGCGAGGAATAAATTTTAAGTTGGCTGTTGTCTACAAATCTAACTCGTATATCAGAATCCTACAGTGAGTAACCCTCTTTTTCGTCTGTCATCTTTTATGTAAATGCCCTAATTATGACTCGCTTAAACCGAATTCTTATTTAGAGTATAATAGTTGCTTTGTTTTAATTTGTAATCTTTCCATGATGATTATGTTTCTCTACTTTCTCTTATATCTTCTCTTCTTAGTCTAATAAGATTTTTATTCGATTGCTCCTTTTGGCTGTTTGTAGTCACTCCTTTGCTTGTAAAGTAAAAAGTCAAAAGTTATGAATCCTTATAACTTTTCTCACAACTTTTCCCGCGCTTTATAAATACTTTTTCACAACTTCTTCTCACTCAGCACCATCTTTTTAGCTCTTACATAAAATTTCCTTTTTCCAACAAAAAAAAAACCTCTAAATGGATTTTTTATATAGCCTCATCGAGTCTTACCCGGCCCTGTGGGACCATGATAGCCTCGCTTTTAGAGACCCAGTGCTGCGAGAGATGGCCAGGTCCGAGGTGTTGGAAATTTACAACCAACTCCACCCGGTCGGCGCGCTTACCTCGGACCTGCTGTGGCACTGGGTCGAGGAGTTCCGGAGGTGTCGGTTCCTCAGGGTAAGTTTTAATTCTTATTTTACTTAACTCGACAGTAGTTAATATCTCTTGTGTAACTAATGTAATATTAATTGGTTTGAAGCCAAGCTATGGGGTTGAAAGAAAAATGGCGGGAAACACATTTGTCTATATTTTCCTTAATGGGTTTGTTTTGTTCTTCCTCAGGCCGACCTGCCGCCTTTCATACCACCAATGGTAAGTTGTTTACAATTTTTTATAATTATTTATTTCTTTAGAGCCCTACCCCTCTTGTGACAATCCATTCCCTGTGATGTCTTATCCTAATATTTCCTGTTTTCTTTTTCCTTGTCCCTGCTCCTAGGACATGCCCAGCACATCCCGGGCCTCACACCCGCCCAGAGGCATTTGGTCCACCACCCCCCTTTTGGCCCGTTCACCTAGGAGGCGCCCGATTGGGGTGGTGGCCCCCATGCAGCGGGTGGTTGCCCCCCCGGTGGAGGCTCCGGAGGCTCCTGCCGTGATGCCGGAGGAGCCCCTCATTGGAGAATCGTCCTGCTCCTCCTCATCCGGGAGCTCCTCTAGTTCAGCTTCAAGCACGTCTCCGCCGGAAGGGTCCAGCGGGTCCAGCGGGTCCAGCGGGTCCGGCTCCGCCTCCGAGCCCTCGTCGTCGTCCTCCTCGGCCGAGGAGCCCCTGGACCCCAACCTCCCGGAGGTGGAGCCCGATAAGGCTCCATCTCCACCAGTGGAGGACGTGGTCATGATTGACCTAGACACTCCACCTACGTCGCCGCCGGTCATAATTAGTGATGGGTCGTTACCGGTAACTTACTAAAGGCGGGAATATTCCCAGTAACATTACCAGTAATATTACCCAGAATCGGTAAGATTGGGTAATATTGAAAAAATTGTTAGAAAGTAGATGTTTTTTTCGTGTTAAGTACTAACAGTGTTTACATTGCACCGATTTTTAATGATAAAAGTTACGAATCATTTTTAAGTTAGTAAGTTACCAATCTTACCAGTAACATTCTCAATGTTACTGGGTATTTTCCCAATCCTACCGGTAATATTACCAGGTAAGATACGAAACTACAGTGTTACTTGAAATTTATTGATCAATTACTTAGTTCAAGGAGCAATATATGAATATCTGGAGGCACGGTAGTGCCCCGCCAAGTCGAGCAAAACAAAGGCACGGCTGTACCATCTTTTTCTCAAAGCCATTCAAGCCATTTTCAGCCTCCTGTAGTTTTGTACTGGCTAAAGCTAGAAACCTTGAATTTACAGGGATATATAGAGCATAATAAGACTTAAATACATTTTCAATAACATTTAATTTGAACGTGTAGTTTAAGAACTATTGCATGTCAAAGTTCTTTAGTTTTGTCACTGACTGACTGATGATCATCATAATTCTAAGGAACTTCTAGCAGACACACAAGCTCCAAATTTTTAGCTGTTAGGCTATCATGTCATGCAAGACCTAAAAATATTGCAATTTCATAATCATCAATATAAACTGCATAAGTAAGTTTGTAATCCTATACAAATACATGCGATTACAAAGTTACTTTTGTAATTCAAATATGGGAATAGAATGGATGGAAATGTAATAAATAATCACTTACAAAAAGAAATGAGATCCCATCCAAAACATTACATGTAAAAAGGTGTAAGTTTTACAACGCAGTCTATCCATTCTATTTCCTATTTGAACTACAAAAGTAACATTGTAATCGCCTGTATTTATATAGGATTACAAACTTACTTATGCAGTTTATATTGATGATTATGAAATTGCAATATTTTTAGGTATTGCATGACATGATAGCCTAACAGATAAAAATTTGGGGCTTGTGTGTTTGCTAGAAGTACCTTAGAATTTAGTGATCATCAGTCAGTCAGTGACAAACTTTGACAATATGCAATAGTTCTTAAACTACACGTTCAAATTGAATGTTATTGAAAATGTATTTAAGTCTTATTATGCTCTATATATCCCTGTAAATTCAAGGTTTTTAGCTTTAGCCAGTACAAAACTACAGGAGGCTGAAAATGGCTTGAATGGCTTTGAGAAAAAGATGGTACAGCCGTGCCTTTGTTTTGTTCGACTTGGCGGGGCACTACCGCGCCTCCAGATATTCATATATTGCTCCTTGAACTAAGTAATTGATCAATAAATTTCAAGTAACACTGTAGTTTCGTATCTTACCTGGTAATATTACCGGTAGGATTGGGAAAATGACCAGTAACATTGAGAATGTTACTGGTAAGATTGGTAATTTACTAACTTAAAAAAGATTCGTAACTTTTATCATTAAAAATCGGTGCAATGTAAACTCTGTTAGTAGGGGCAAGTGCTGTACCTGTGGACGATTGTACCTTCGGACACTATCGATATTTAAAAAACAACTGACCATAGACTAATATCATGCACTTAGGCGAAAAGTATTTTTCTCATATGGCAACACTAGCTAGTCGCCATTTTTATAAATGAACGGAATCGTGCGTCTTGCGGCTGTGAAAAGTTTTTGTGCGAAAAAGTAAGTTTTTACCCTCATTTTAAGCTTGTTTTTTGTGAATTCAGTAAATGATACGGGTGTATATGTTATCTCATATTCGATTTCAATTCCTTATCGTTGTTTTCTTAAGCTTTCCCTTCTCGCCGGTAGTTTTAAATGTGACCAGTATCATTTTAAAATTTTAAGTGTCAAACTTGTACCTGTGGACAACTACATGGATGTACCTTTGGACTGTCCATAGGTTCAACATTACTGATTGTACCTGTGGACGACTAAATATTTTTATGTTTTTCCTTCATTACAGTGCCTCGTAGCAAAACTGGGCAAAAACGGGACAAGATATGCCCCGACGCTTTAACTGATGCTGTTCGTGAAGTAAATAATGGATGTTCCGTGCGAAAAGCGGCAGAAAAATACAAAATTCCGAAGTCGACGATTTTTAAGTACCAAAAACTAAATCAGGACAAAAATCTCGACCAGCATCAATTAGAACTCTTGAAAAATGACGTCAAGAGGGTATTTGACGTCTGTGAGGAGCAGCAACTCCACGATTACTTGAAAAAGGCAGCATATTTGCACATGGGCTTAGATATAAAACAGGTACGGGAACTTGCCTACGAATTTGCTGTAGCGAAAGAAAAAACAAACATTCCTGAAAGCTGGCACAGATTTAAAATGGCTGGACTTGGATGGGTGAGATATTTTCGGCAACGTCATTTAGATTTATCTCTTCGAAAACCCGAAGCAACTAGCATGGCCAGAGCAACCAGTTTTAATAAAACTAACATTGACAGTTTTTTTGACAATCTTGAGCGATGTTTAAATAAGGGAAATTTTCCTCCACAGTCAATTTATAATATGGACGAAACTGGAGTAACTACTGTGCACAAGCCAGGTAAAGTATTAGCTCCAAAAAACATTAGACAGTTGGGCAAATTAACTTCAGGTGAAAGAGGTGTAAACAACACAATGATAGCATGTGTTAATGCAGTTGGAAATGCAGTACCTCCAATGATAATATTTCCGCGAGTCTATTTCAAAGACAATATGTTAAAAGGTGCTCCACCTGGTTCAGTTGGATCAGCAAACCAATCAGGGTGGTCTACAGAAGAAATCTTTCGAAAATGGTTAGACCACTTTATACAATTTACAAAACCGACTAAGGAACGCCCGGTTTTGTTAATAATGGACAACCACGAATCTCATATATCGATTGCAATTATTGACAAAGCGAAAGATAATGGTGTTGTGCTTTTGACTTTGCCACCACATACCTCACATCATTTACAACCACTTGATAAATGCGTATTTGGGCCTTTTAAGAGTCATTATAACAAAGCTGCAGAAAGATGGATGCTAAATAATCCAGGAAAGCTCATTACAATTTATGACGTAGCAGAAATAATAGGGGAAGCTTACCCAATTTCTTTCACTCCTAAAAATATAATCAAGAGCTTTGAAATTACTGGAATATATCCATTCAATAGAAATATATTCAGCGATGAAGATTACCTGTCTTCATACGTTACTGACCGCCCGGACCCAACTTTGTCGGAGACTTTAACAACTGAAGAAACTACATGTTTGCAGGGAAGAAATGAACTTTCAGATGTGGAAACAGCCATAACTACAAGCATAAAAGGACATGACCATTCAAAGCCAAATCAGTTTCTTCGTGCACTGCAAAACAAGCGGCCAAGTCACAATAACTCCGCTAGCTGTTCAACAAAAGATCCTCAGAAAGTAGAAAGTGCTACGACTGTAACAAAAAAAAAGCATGCGGATCAATCTATGATTCAGACGAATCATATACTCACTGCAGACCATTTAAGGGACCACTCGTATTCAAAAATGAGCGAAACTTCACACTTTCCAGTCATTACGCCTGACCCTAATGTTACGCCAAAAAAAAATCCAAACACTGAATTGATAACTCCAGAATTTATAAAACCTTTTCTAAAAGCGGGACCGAGAAAAACAGTTCAACGTGGAAGAAAGCCGGGGAAAACTAGGATACTAACTGATACACCTGTGAAAAATTCTATTCAGATGGAGGAATTGAAACGAGTAAACAGTAAAAAGAACAAAACTTGTGAGAAAAATAGTAAGAAGATACAGAATAATACAGAGTTGGAACAACCAAGTACAAGCAAAGTAAAGACAAAGAAGATTTCTGAAGCTACCAAAGTTGAATCTCAAAATGCAAATAAGTTACCAAAGAAAGTAAACATAGAAAAACCTAGTTCCAATAAGTCTAAATCAATAAGTAGTTCCAAAAAAATTTGTATTTTAGAGGACAAAAAAATATCATGTGTTATGTGTGTTGCATGTAAAAAATATAGCAAAACGTCTTTACTTACATGCAGTATGTGCAAAGCAAGATATCATAAAACATGTGTATCAAATGCTCATAAAGTCAATATTGATTCTGATGATGAATCAAGTTTTATATGTCAAAAGTGTTATGTGTTAAACGACGAGTCCGATGACTTGTCTGACCATGCAGACTCGTATAACTCCGATGACTCTGCTGAGGAGTTGTACCAACAATATTGTAATGCAAAGAAGCAAAAAATATATTAAGATATGCTGAACGTGTTATTAGATATTTAATGATTATTTTGAACTCGCTAATTAAGTTTTTCTAGAAGAAATATTTTGTTTAAAGTTATGCTGTTTATTATTGTCCTTAGGTACAATGCCGTCCACAGGTAGGATTATAAAGTCCATAGGTACAATTGGTAGTTGTACCTATGGACAAACATAGTGTTTTTAAAAATATACCTATATCTCTCGTTTCAAGAAAGTTTTAGTTATAAAAGTCTATAATAATTAAAGACTGGTTAATTGTTTTCAAATTAAAATAAAGAGTTTGATGATTAATTCAACAGTTTTTTATTTAATATTAAAATTAGTACAAAATCTGGAAAGTGTCCACAGGTTGAGCACTTGCCCCTACTTAACGCGAAAAAAACATCGACTTTCTAACATTTTTTTCAATATTACCCAATCTTACTGATCGTGGGTAACTTACCGGTAAGTTACTAGTAATATTCCAGTTGGAAATTTACTGGTAACGGGAATATTACCGCCGACCCATCACTAGTCATAATTGACCTGGTTACCCCGCCATCGTCGCCGTCGCCCGTGAGGGTGTATGAGAACGAGGACGGCGACCCCATTGTTAGTATATCTTGTTTCCTTTTGTTCCTTTTAATTATTTATAATTATTTTTATTTATCTTTATTTCCTTATAAACGATTTGTCTTGTTTCTTCTGCAGACTACCGTAGCTCCGACGAGGGCACTCACCCCCAATGATCGGGTTTCTTTTTAATTAACTAGTAAGTATAGTTGTAAATTCTGTGTGGATTCATTTACACCCTGTTTTTCAAAACTCCAGAACTAATTTCCTTTTGTTTGTTTCAGATCATTGTACATAATAAATTTTTTTTTCTTTTGTAATATATTTCTGATTTCTTTTGTTGTTGGTTTTTTTTTTTACAGGTTTTATTCGATTATATTGTAAATAGTTAGGAATCGTTGTAAATAATTTATTGATTTTTATTCTCTTTTGATTATATTCTATTACCTTTGTTTAAATTTACTGTTGTTGTTTTTCTTTTCCTAATTCCTTAACATAAATTGTCATTATAAGTAGCCGTGCTAAACAATTCACTTATAATGACGAGTAATAATCCAATGAATTAAATAAGTACTCATTTGATTACCTACTCAAATTTATTCCATATCCCTTGTGTATAGTTAGTCCGGCTGTCGGCCGTCTCTTTCTAACACTATTTCTTATAATATGAATGACAGAGACAACTTCTGTTCACTCACTCCTCCACCTATTGATAACGAGATCACAGTCCGTCACCCATAGTGGTATTTTTTTTCAAACACAACCGCGTTCACAGCGCCATCTGGTTTTTAGTACGCGAACTTTTGTAGTGTCTTTTTTATCTTGGCTCAGTTGTCTTATTTTAAAGATGTTCTCCTTTTAACTTAAACGTTAAATTATAGCCTATTTTGAAGTTATGTATATTCCTTCCATCTTTCAGATGTAAGGCATGATAAATATAGAAGGTGGTAACCTTTATAAACTAATTTTTATAAAAATGATCGCAATAAACAAAAAAGAAGAAGAGAGGAGGGAAGGCCGCCTCCTCCCCTTCAACCTTAAGTAACTGCTTCTCCAATGGTTTCAAATTCACATTGAATCCGTGGTTAGTTAAGCTTGTGCCTCCCCCGCTATCCCATCATTCTCTCTTCTCCCCCTTTGTACAAACTTATTTTTATTATCTTTTTTTTTTTTAAATTTACATATTTTTTTTTTTTTTTTTCAATTCTACAAAAATAAAAACCAACTAATAACAATCATTCCAATAAACTGATCGCTATAAATTAAGTCTTTTATACAAATAACAATATCCTTAAGTTAGATTTTAACCACGAAACTCTTATATACAGAGGGATCCCAAAACAATTTTATTGGTTAGTGGAATACTTGGCAGAAAAGTGTGCACTACCCATGCTACACATCATTGTCTGTCTTTTTAAGATAAAGTGCAATGATGACATAGAAAGAATATGCGATCACTTTAACATGAGTCAGGTAACTGTGATCGAAATATTCAAAGTGTGCATCCCTCAGCTGGCAACATTTTTGCAAAGTTTTATTCACCTGCCAGAAGCGATTATAATAAAAAAAACACTGCCTCCAGCATTTAAAGCCAGGTATGCGGATGTACAATGCATAATTGATTGCTTTGAGATACAAATAGAGAAGCTTTCAGACGCTATACCACAGTCTGGAACATACTCACTATATAAATCATGCAACTCTGCAAAATATTTGATTGCTTGTTGCCCAAACGGGTTGATTTGTTTTATCTCCAAAGGATATGGAGGGAGAACATCAGACAAGGCCATTACTGAAAGTTGTGGTTTTGCTGATATTCTTCCTCCAGGGGCTGTGGTTTTAGCAGATCGGGGCTTTAAAGGGATTGAAATGCATTTAAGGGAAAGAAATATTAAGCTCCTTCGCCCACCAAGTGTCTCATCAAAAGAAACTCCCACAAAAAAAGAGGTTTTGCTCGGGAAAGTAATAGCTAGTTTACGCATACATATTGAGCGTCTAATACGACGAGTGAGGGAGTTTCATTTTTTGAAACCTCACTCTGTAGCGAACCATAGTCACATCAGATATTTAAATGATTGTGTTATCATAGCTTGTGCTTTGGTCAATTTGCAGGATAATTTAATAAAACTAGATTGATTGATTTTTTTGTTTTATTGCAGCACCTAATTTATGAATTACAACTTATGAATAAAGTGACAAAAGCTTTCCCATTTATATATTTTCCCATTTATATATATCCATATTTTCACTCGTACACTCGAGTTCTAAAGTATGTACGGAAATTATCGATCAAAAATATCTGGACACGACCTTAGGTTTAAAACAATAAGTTCGTGTACACATACTTTAGAACTCGACTGTACCATAGTAAAATAGGAGAAGTATGTAGACTCCGACCCTTTAGGAAATTAAATGCCTACTCCGGCGCGGACGCTTAGGGTTGTCGATGACTATTTCTGATTCATTATTGGAACATATTTTTAGAATGACGGTCCTATTACGTTCCAGCGTCGATATGTAATATATAATCCTCACTACTAGCACGTATATGATACTGACCCAAGACAAAAAGCATTAAGTACGTATGAAATTCGTAGGCACTTGTGACGTTTTACTCGAAGATATTTTTAGATACTATCTAAAAACATCTTCGGTAAAAATATCATAAGTGCATACGAATTTCATACGTACTTACTGCGTTTTGTCTTAGGTTAGTATCATACACGTGCTATGCTAAGAATCCGGCAAGAAACTTAGCTAAGCCTAATAGAAGTCGTACACTGCATTTGACGAAGAGTGAACCTTCACGAGCAAGTGGACACTACACTTTGTAAGACCTTTATTACGTACTAGTCGACGTAATAAGTGCAATAAAGCAAACTAAATCAAGAAATATATAGTTCACATTGATAATAACTAAAACATAGATAAACCCGGATGGTCTAGATTGAATGAATGAATATACATTTATTTCGCATACAAAACACACAGATACATTTATAACAGAAAGAGAGTATACATCGATTTTTTTTTCTGCGAAAAAGGAGTCCACTCAGCTTGGTGTCAAGTCACAGAAGGTGGCTCAACGCTGGTATTATGTGGCTCCAAATGTAGGGCGAAACAAAACTGCACGTTACGCAGTTACACTTTACAGGAATAAAAAAATATTGAACTTAAGAACTACAGACATCAAAAATATATATTACCAAGTTGTACCTCAAATAATCCATTGAAAATACTCGCATAATGCAATAAAGTATAAATATACAGAAATAAATAATTTACCGAGAGATCGGTTCACAAATACTTATGTGATAAATAGTCTTTGTTATGTCGCACCCCGGACATAAGAAGGCGCTGCTGGATGAATTTGTTGATCTAACAAATAATTTTTAAGCTTTTTTTTAAAAACGTGTAAAGATGAGACATTTCTAATTGGTGGCGGGATATTATTCCAGCATTTCGTGGCGGAATAACTGAAGCTGCCACGAAATGATGCACTTCTATGTCGGGGACTGATAAGACAAGGAATTCGTCTGGGTTTAGGAGTTGCGAAACGAAGCTTCTGGAAAAGATACGAAGGCTGTTTAAAATTAATAATGCCAAAAAGGAGTGTGGCAAGATGCATAGTCCGGCGAGCCTCCATTTTGAGAAGCTTGCTTTTGTTGAAAAAAGGAGTAACATGCGCTCGAGGTGGGATGGGAAAACAAAACCTTGCACAGGCATTTTGTAAGCGCTGAATCAATTTCTTGGAACGAGACAGCAAACACTCACCAAATACTGTGTCAGCGTAATTGAGCTTAGAGAGAACAAGGGCATCACAAAGTTTAATACGCATATCTACAGACAAATACTTTCGGACTCGATAGAGAACTTTTAGCCGATAAAAGCAGTTACGTACAGTTTCGAGCACATGTTTCTCAAAATGAAGCATACCATCCATAATAACCCCCAAATTTCTGGCTTCAGAGACACACTCTAAATTTTCATTGTTTATGGAAATTTGGGGCTTGTGGGCCATTACTTTAACCACACTCTGCCTCGTACCAATCACCAGAAACTTCGATTTCAGTGGATTTAAAACAAGGCCGTTTAGTTCAGACCACTGCGCTACTCGGCTCAGATCTTGGTTCAGTTTAGACGTAGCAAGTTGAGTGCTGTCGGGTTTAAAAGAAATGTAAATTTGTAAGTCGTCAGCGTATAAGTGACATTTGCAATTTTGGATACTGTTGACAATATCAGCGCTATACAAAATAAAAAGGACCGGACCGAGTATAGACCCCTGGGGCACTCCTCTAGTGACAGGTTGAGTATCAGAGACTGCAGAAGTACCGTCAGATTCGGTGCTCTGTTCGCTCAAAAAATTTGCTCTGCCGTAGCTTAGATAAAAATAATTAGAAAATGATCCTAAAATATTGCATAACGCTTTAAGACTTGGCGTTTTGCAATATTTTGGGATAAATATTGTTTTTCCAAAATATTTCTGACTTCTTCAACAAATTGTTTGCATAAGCAGAGTCAAATTTGAGCCATAGGATCTGCACTTTTTTATTTCTTTCAAATTCCGGGTCAGCAACACAAAATGCACATTTTTTTATTCCAGTTGATAACATCTGTATTTGGCACTGAGCTTTAAACTTTTCTTGAATTTTATTATTCACAATATATGATTTGACAGCTTTTAAACTACTTGGACATTTAATCTCAATGATAAAATCATTTGTCATGCCATCTGGTGATGCTCCACATATTAAATTTATGAGATTGAAGCCACATTCTTTAATCTCACAGTTAAAGTCACTCTCCAATTTGTTCACTACTGATTTTTCTAACGTTTTTCCACGCTTCATTGCTTTACTTTCGTACATTTTATACCCTCCGAGAATCTGCTGCACTAGTGAACCATCTGGAGTATCACAATGGCATGCCTCGTGGATTTTGGATGCTGTGATTCGACCTTGGCGGATGCTATGCCACAACTTTGACACTGCTTGTTTTTTGGTAGCCTGCTCTATTTCACTTATAACATTTTTATTTAGGCAAGCTGACATGACTGTCTTAAAGTTCTCAAAATCATGGTTATCACTCTTTGTAGTAAAATCTAAAATCATGTCGAACATCGAAAATTTTGTCAAGCCAGGATCATATTCTGGTAGGACAGACAATATGAGGGAATTTCCCATTTTTCGCTTCTTACATTCTTCAAGGAATTCCTTTAAATTGTCTGGATTGTTTGGCCCTAAAGTATGTCCTCTTTTTAGTGGCTTTACAATATTTTCTATAAGTAAAGGCTGAGTACCCTCAATGGCTAATCGAGGCTTGTTCCAGTAGCACTGCACTGATGTTGGTGATGGTTCAGTGGACTTTTTTTCTAACCAATACAGCACCACCAAAGTGTGTTTACATCCACCTTGAAATAAAAATAGAAATGTTATTAATATTGTCTTAGGTTATCGTGATAGATAGATAGATCACGGGTGACTGCAATTACAATGTGTAAATATACATAATATAATATACATATGTGCTATGTGTAATATGGTGAATTAATGAGAAATGTTAAGTTTAGACTTGTTTTTTAAGATTAGCCTCATTATATAGTTTGACCTATTCTTATTATTATTATTTCTATTCTTATTACATGTTAAGATTAAAGACTGGACAAAATAGAAGAATGTATGGTTCATTCCATGATATTGAAACTTTAAGGGACATTTCTTTGCATAGGTACTTATATAATAGGTTCCGGCTACACATAATATTACTTACAAGATACTAAATACATATTTTTGTTTGCTTTTTTGACATATCTCTCATACATGAGAGTAGGCCTGTGCCTAGCAGTGGGACATATAATAGGCTGATGACGATAATGATAATTTGGTAACAACTTTATGCCACTAATATGTACAAAAAAAGATTCAATTTCCAGTTTATATACCTAATAATTAAGACAACATTCAGTTTATATTCAAATTACCTGCTTGTGCGGGACATCCATCACATTCTGTATCTAAAATAGTGCTTTCATTTTCATTTATATGCACTGTCACTAGATAATACTTTTTAGTGATTTTGTGTTCAGGAACGACTTTCGCTCTTACAATGCATTTGGTGTTATCTCTTTTCAGCTCCACATAACCAACTGCACTTTGGACATAACCACTTCTAGAAGCCCTAGAAATAAGAAAAACATAGTATAAGTGATGATAATGTTTTTTTATATATATAGACAAGGTTAACGTCAATCATGAAGTGCAACTTACATCAATGTTTTTGCACCTCGAATCTCAGCAATATTGTGCTTGTCGCTAGTCCTTAAATATTCCATTATTACCGCCATGTCCACATCCGGCAAGTTTGCGGAGTCTGCTTTAACGAAGTCCTTCGATAAGCTCATTTTATTTGCTAAACTAGCTCGGGGAATCAGTCCTTAGGTCAGTGCAATGGTCGGCGAGAAAAGCAGAATCGTTGTCCAAAAATACGTGAGCGAGTCGTCGTGAGATGCGGGCACTACAAAATCCAGGGGCAGGCAGAAGTCGTTGAAAAAAACTCGAGAAAAGTAGAAATTAATGTGCACAACAAAGTCGCAATAATAACGGCGATGATTCAAATCTGTCAGATGTCAACTTGACGGTTTCACTTTTTTTTTTTAATGGAAGACACGTATTACAGACTTAGGCACGAGCTCTATTCATATCACCAACCGCTTCATCTGTCAAATGAAGTATTCAAAAAAATATTTCTACAAAACAGAAAGGAATAAAAATAGGATAGCCACAGTTTTGAACACTTTTAGCAGTTTACTTACTACAAAAAATGTAATATGGACCACTTAAAAAAATTTAAGGTACCCAATTGTAGTAATATGTGACCAAGGTCAGTCATTTTAATCAGCTCTAAATGGCCTTAGAAAAGTAATTCAGCGAGATCGACGTAACCAGAGTGGTAGGTATCATTTTTTAACATTTCCGCATCCACGTTCCGGTAGTCATTACACACGATGACGTCGTACATATAAAAAGACAAAATCAGGCTTCGAATATTAAAAAAGACAATAAAAAGGAACGACAAAGTAAGATTACTAAATTAAATGCACTATCAAAGACTAGTAGTCATGTGCATTAAAGAATATTTCTATCCTTTAGTAATTGAGATAATTTCGAACTTATCAATTTAATTAAATTTTTACTTTGCAGCTTATAAATCTTATTATCCAGATGGCACAAAAGTGAGCAGTGCGCTAAAAATACTGCCGAAGCGGTATCGGTTTTTGAGGATTTGTTTGACTTTGTAAACGGAGCAATTTTGAGGAGCAAGGATACGCGGGGGAAAGAATTTTAAAAAGCAGTCACCGAGACTTCCAGCCATAGCCAGACAAGCAGCCAAAGATTTTAGCAAGACGCTATAAAAAAGTTGAAGAATATACAATATATAGACGAAAAGCGTGGAGAGGTATCTGTGCCTACATTAAAAAATTGGGTATTAACATTTAAAAATTATATAAAGGGCGCTCTACAGCTACACTCGCGCCGCGAAGGCCCGCGAAAGCCGCGAACCGCGAGTGTGGATGGTTTCGCGGCGTCGCGGTCGCGTTTCGCGGCTTTCATCGTCCGGTGGCAGTTCTTTGGTCGGCGTCAAAGGGTTTGCGAAACGCGAACGCATCCACACTCGCGCTGTGTTCACAGTTGTGTGCGAGACGCCGTTGCAAGCGGACGTTATTTTAATTAAAATGAGCACCCAGTGGAGCAACGATCTTGAACTAGTGTTCCTGGAGTTCTATTAAGCAGAACCTGTGCTTTGGCAAGCCCAACATGAAGGACATAAAAATAAGAATAAGATACACGATGCATGGAACAGAATTGGAAGATCGAGGGCTTTCTTTATTACCTCCCGTGTTGTGTACATCATTTTATGTCTGCACTTGGCCAGAAAGCGGCTTTTTCCGTACGCGCAGCGTGCGGAAAAAGCCACTTTATGGCCAGGTGTGGCATAAAATATAAAAATAACAGCGCACCACATCAATCACCCGCCGAAACCTATATGACCAGTACTGCTGCTAGGCCAAGTTCAAGGAATCAATCTCAGGCATCTTCCTATAGTATTGAAAACGATTCTTTGGAGAGCATCACGAGTCCGTCAAATTCAACCCTATATGAACCCTTTGTCGAACGTCTTGTAATTCATCCGAAAATAATCACGAAACTTGACCTCGTCTTTTCGTAATCTTTATAAAGTGTATGAAATTTACCATATTGCTCCCGTTGCTTCAGAATAGGATGTACCCACAACTTTCTAATGGACTTACCACGTACATCCTGCCACTTTCTATACATTTAGTAAGCTAACACTAATTTCTTTTTTTTTTTTCGTTAAACTGGACATGACGCGTGATCTTCGTGGCTAGCAATCTTTTAACGACTGTATACCGACCGTGTACCGCGAAGGTGCGGCGGCGGTGCGAAGGCGGTGCGGAGGCGGTGCGGTGTCGGCACGGTGTCGGCGCGGAGGTGGTACCGGGTACACGAGCCTGCTATCCAGCATACGTCTTACTAAAACGGAAAGATGCTTCTTAGCTAGATGCGTCGTATCACATCTTATAGATATAACTCCAGGGGCGTATTGAAGCCAGCGCAACTTGAACAGTGGGCTCAATATGTCATAGAACTGTTTCCCGAGGAAGACAAGAAATTCTACTATTTATCAGTAGGAACAGGCTTAACCACAATCAGGCAATCGTTTGGCAGTTGCCAGTTACCTTCAAAAGGTAGACGATACTACGGTTGCCTTTGGGATAATTGGAATAACGAACGAAAAAAGTTGCGTTCTAAAAACTTAACCTCTTTTACAAAAAAGGGAGGCACTAGCTCTGATTCATCAGAAATAACTGCAACAGAGATTACAGATGCAAACCGCGAAAGTTGCCTAAAAATTGTTGAAGACTTTCAGGGTAACGAAATCACAAGACTATCTTCGAGACGCCTGGAAGAAAAGTAGACAAGATCGTTTCGCTGTCTTGGCAAATCGACACTCTACAGGAGAATATCTTAAAAAATTCCCTGTATTGAAAAATCAAGCAATCGCAATTGATTTAGACTTCGAAGAAAGTTCGTCATTGGTCCGCGATGACACTGTCCATGCTTTAAGATTTTCATGTGCTAATGCTAAATGTATAAAATAAAATGAAAACATACTTAAGGTGGGAACAACTTGGTTTTAGTGCATAGAACTAGGTTTATAAGTTTTTTTATATGTGGGTATATTAATTAATTATCCATTTTGATGAAATCTCTGGAGTTTGTTCCCGCCTCAAAAATGAAGATTAGGTCGACTAAAGGAAAGAGGGTCCAGGACATTCGATCATTCAAATTTTTTATGATCTTATTGTAAAGAATGCGTTAAAATAAGCATGTTTTTATGGGTGACTTTTCTCTGGAACCACAAATAATTGAGCTTCGGACTTGGACAGTGAAGTTACTTTGGAATTTCACCCACCCTAAGGCAGGCCTCGTTTAGGTGACGACGAGCGAAGGTTAAACTGCGGTCCTACAGCGTGCGAGCCGAGTTAAAATCAAGTCCAATTTTTTTTTCCCCAGTCTTTGGTCACTCGTACCAATAACAAACCAAGCCCCTCATGTGGGACCACCTTTCCTTTAGGCGGACCGTCAGCTGTCCAGTAGTGATAATGTGTTCACTTTTTTCACTTCAGGAAATATCTAAACAGAATACAGTAATACCCCGCTTTACGCGCTTAACGCGACCCCGTATAATGCGGATTCGCTATAACGCGGTTATTAATTTTTCGCGCTAAATTGCCCCGCTTTACGCTAGTGCGCTATTGGTCACTGAATTGATATCTGATTGGTAGAGTCCGACCGAAATTTCGGTTTCGACCTAGTTTCGGCAAAAAAACGGGTTAGTTTCGGTTTCGGCTGCCATCCGGCCGAAACTGAAACTGAATTTAAGGGGTGCGATCGGACAGTCTTTATTTCAAAAAGCACAGTTAATAATTATTAATATTTATTTGAAATAAGAAGTTATAATTGTTATAAATAATATTACTCTTAATATCGGAGAATCAATTATTGATATGTTATTTAAAAATGAAGACTGACTGATTATTCTTTTTCTTCCCACGAAAACATAACCTTATATGGAAGTTTCGGTGTCGGTTCTAGTTTCGGCCGAAACTGAGATTAAAGCCGAAATTCGGTTTCGGCCGTGAAAACTAGTTTCGGTCGGACACTACTGATTGGTTATTTACTTGCGCGCGGCACATCGCGCCACCTCGGATGGTATTCATCTACCTTCTAACAATAAGTATTATTACGTTATTGAGTGTTTTAAGTAAAACAAGTGTACAAAAACGTGTTTAAAATGCCTCCTGAAAAGAAAAAAGAACGTAAAAGCTTGAGTTTGGAGTTAAAGTTAAAAGTAATTAATAAAATGAATAATTGGGGCCATTCCACGTGGTTTCAACAAATGGGTGTGCGGCATGATTTTTGATTTGAATAAAAAAAATTGAGGATACACTTTATGGTGGCAGAAGTGCTAAACCACCGCTATTTATTTTTTTCAACTTTTAATTTTCGAGCTTTGTCCATTTGAAATAAATAGTGGAGTCTAATTCCCGCTTGAATATAATATGCTCTAACTTTTTTTTAGAAAAGATAACGAAATAATTATTGCTGTGTTTGATTAGGTAAGAACTGTGGATATCATACTGTATAACAAAAGTTATCTGAATTAACCACGAACAAAATGGTGTCCATACAATTAACTGGTAAATTTTTACAATGTTTTTATTTTTTCTGTCTCAACCCTGATGCATATTAAGGATAACTTTTTTCTGACTTAGAAAGTACTTGTTTTGCTTATTCTACAAAATAAATATTATCGTGTTAGGGTAATAACTTGTTATTTGCGTTATGGTCAGTTGTAAGAATTTGAGTACATATCTTGTTAATACAAATTAACATAGGCTTTTATAATTCATATTTAATTATTCATGTTTCACTATATTTGAGACGCATAACGCCATCTAGGAGCGATATCTGTTAATAAGTCAAATGATCGACCAATCAGAGACTAATAATGTCATCATTCAGATTTACATACATTCTTGTTCACCTAATGTCAATAAAATCATTCATGCTTTCGGTGAGTTCCATTCCCGACAGACAAGGAAGCGGTCGTGTGTCGTGTCGCTTAATAGCGTTGGCGGAAGCCATTTTGATTGTAAAACTAAAAGTGTGTGTAGTTAAAATAAACGAGTGTGAAAAGGTTTCGAGACGTTTAACTTGAGGGAATTCCAAGGGCGGGTCCTCACACACAGCATCACGGTCAGGTGCAGCAGTTCGTCGTAAGACGAGGAGGCCCTATCCAGATCGCTTCAGCGGGGCGCGAGGCGACAGACTCCAGCGAGAGGCCGGAGGCTTCATATTTTATACGCCGGAGCGGTGCAGGGTGCGACGCGTCAGTATCTCAAGCATCACATTTATGGTATCCCAGGAACGGATTACTTCAACATTTTTAGGGCCATTTAACCAATATTTTTGCTACCCATGAAGTCAATTTATCGGACATTTTTGCCACCCATGCCATGAGGGATTTATACAACATTTTTGGTGGAACCCATGAGACGGGAACGAACCAGGACGTGTTAGATTCCTTCAACCAAAACATTGGTCATTTTGGTGAAGCGAGCCTGCACGAAAATCAAGATTCGTCGTTGACAAGTAAGGTACAGGGTCAGTGCACTTCGTCATCATCGTCATAAAGACTACTTAAAAAAAATCAGTGTAAATTCAGTGAAAAAGTGTCGATTCGCGAGTGAAAAAACGTGCGTATCATCAAAGAGGTTAGACATCCATTTTGGTGAGTCAAGTCAAACATTACGTGTTCATTCGGAACGGAAGTGTGCGTCAGACATCTTGTCACGGGAAGTCGGCTTGTGGTTGGCAACACTGATATATAGACAATTTAGTATAGACTGAAAATCGATAATCAATAACCCATTCAGTTAGCCGCATCACTAGTTGACATTCAGTTCACTCATTTATATGTCAAGGTGACAACTGTCAGTATAAATCATAACTTAGGTAATATTCTCATTTGATGTTAAGATTACGACTTTAAGTTAAAGATTCAATTAAAATCAAGTATAATATTAATCGGAAATCAGTGTGGGGCATTATTAAGCAAAGGGTGATCCGATTAATTCATTCTAAGTATTCTTTTGAACAGAATTGTTTAGTTGTTTACGTCTCCACTTCAAGATTCTGTGTTCAAGTTCAAGGTTAAGTTTTGTTATTTGTGTGAATAAGTCATATTCAAATACTGTTGTTTAAATTATATAAAGGAATAAGAATTTGTATTTAACAATTAACTATATTGAAATTGTCATAATTATATTTTATTGTTAGGTTACGTTAGTTTGTTGCGTGCAACTACTTAGAACTCAATATGTCCGCAAAGGCTAGAATACAGTTCAACTCGAAATACCGCATGTTGTGTGACTTCGCAGGATCTGCGGATGGACCAGGGCTAGTGTCCAGCGTCGCGAAGCGTCATTTTATGACATACCACCCACAGTTTGTAGCAGCCTATGAATCACTACTAGGTGCCGCTGCTGGGGAAATACCGATAAATAATAGTGCACTGCAACGAAACTGCTATTGTCAACGTTCGAGAACCAGACAACACTACGTTGAAATGCAGGGTACTGATGAATTCCGGAAGCCAAAGAAGTTACGTCACTCAAGACACTGCCGTAAAACTTGACCTGAAGACAGAGGAAAATAATCATCTTATGACATTCACCTTCGGCTCAGAAAAACCTCAAGAAATAGATAGTCCGCTGGTCAAACTGAACATCCAGTCGATAACAAATAGACAAAAGGTCATAATTGCGAACGTTGTATCTTCCATTACACAAGGTATCTGTTCCTATAGTCGTGAACTGTCTGAATGGAAACATCGAGACGAATACCCACTTGCTGATGATGGATCTCTTCACGACCGAATAGATATCCTTATAGGAAATGATTATTATCATTCACTTATATCCTCAGAGAAGATACAAATACAAGAACACCTTTACTTGGTGAATTTAGATCTAGGATGGATACTTTCAGGAAAGACCAGGGATAAACAAAGAGATGATTTGTCAGTACTTACATACTTTCAAGCATCATACGAGACTAGATTAACTGAACCAGATACACCATTGGACAATGGCAATGTGAAAGCCTTATGGGATTTAGAATCTATTGGAATAACGGATTCTCCAATCGCCAATCGTGTAGAAGAAGCCATAAAACATTTTAACGATAATACCACTTTTGAATATGGGAGATATTATGTGAGTTGGCCATGGAAGGAATTCCAGCCAAGCCTCGAGACTAACTTAGGACTAGCATATGGACGCCTAGTAGGTCTACTGAAAGGCATAGAAACGGAAACATTACAGACATACGATCAGACCTTACAGGATCAATTGACTAAAGGAATAATTGAACAAGTCTCGATCGCTGCGCACTATCGTGGGTGCACTACGATACGTGCGCAACGACACGATCGAGCGGGACCTCAAGTGGCGCTCTATCGAGAAGTAAATCGGCCGACTCGCACGTGTCATGTATGACCGTGCGGACAACTCGCGCCACGAACACCTCCGAGGGATCGCGCCATACTAAACGAGGCCCCCGGACAGCCGCACTCGGGCGCTGCCCAGAGAGCTGCTGTCGGACTTCGAACTTCTAAGAGGAAAATAGTAGTGAAAATTGAGAATTTCGAAAAACGGTTGTGTTTGACCCCCAAGAAACGCATGTGGAAGAAAACATAAAAATCTGAATTTATTCAGAAGATATAGTCCATGTCTTCGATAATCAGATTCAGTTTAAAAAGTTTTGTTATTTTGCCTATTTTTTGAAATGTGATTTTTTTAAACTGCTTATCTCGTGCATTTTCTCTCTCATTGTATAGTATAGTATAGTATAGCTACTGATGTTGGACGTCTGTTCAGTCTATCAGAGTCAACCGTGAGAACGATCGTTAAAAACCGGGAGAAAATCAAACTTTCGAATGTTAACAATTTTCTAATAAAAGCAGTTTGATTCTTGGTACTTTATTACAAGACCCCGATATACGCGAAATTCGCTTTACGCGATTTTCCCCGGAACGCATCTCTCGCGTAAAGCGGGGTATTACTGTATCACAAATAATTATGACGTAGCTGAGACATTAACACAGACACAAGGACAAAGTTCCGCAGAGAACAATTCTGTAAGACCAATTCTATGTTGTTTTAATGTGTACCTATTATGGGATACCTACGTTTTCCATAAATTTACTTGTAATAATTTTCACTTGCCTTAATGGTAAATGCCATAATTGTAGTTGATATAACATTAAAAACCGGCCAAGTGTGACTCGGACTCGCCCACGTAGGGTTCCGTACCATTATAATAATAACGTTAAATATGTAATATCAAGTAGAATTTTGGTCAAGTGCGAGTTGGATTTTAGTTTTCCCATGCAAATTGACACCCAGCGCCTGATGGCTGATTTTTTTCCCCGTCTTTGGTTACTCGTGTCAATAAAAACTAAGCCCCTCATGTGGAACCACCTTTCCTTTAGGCGGACCGTCAGCTGTCCTGTAGTGATAATGTGTTCACTTTTTTCACTTCAGGAAACATCTAAACAGAATATCACAAATAATGATGACGTAGCTGAGACATTAACACAGACACAAGGACAAGGTTCCGCAGAGGACAATTCTGTAAGACCAATTCTATGTTGTTTTAATGTGTACTTATTTTCACATGCCATAATGGTAAATGCCATAATTTTAGTTGACATAACATTATAAATAAGTCATAAATATTACATGCCACAATAGACATAATTATCACATATGACATAATCAACATCATATCAAATGCAATAATATAATTGTCGTAAAATTCTACAGTTATAATCAGTAGAATCCATAAATCTGGTGTGCAGGCAGCGTAGCTTACCTATTCTACTGCAAGGCAGGTACGACGACGACAGGTTAGGTTAGGTTAGGTTGAGGAAATTTTTGGGTACCCAAGAGATTTGTGAAATTTTGCGTGGATACTTTAAAAATTTTTTGCTTTCGGATTCTTTTTACCAAACGGCTCTATCTTTACGTTTTCTGTCAGTTCTCACTTTTCGTCATTTTTCCCTTATCTTCGGTCAAAATCCGTCAGGCGTTTTTGACAAGTTTAAATTCACTATCTTTCTTCTTTTCGCTTTTTTCTTCTTGCTTCCTTCTGCGATCTGACGCGGCATTTCATTGTGCTCCCGGCACTTTTTGAATTGATACTCTCCGACTCTCCAGTCCGGAGATATAAATTCTTGAAGGTGACGGGAGTAAAATCGAAAAACTCGCCGTGAAAGTCGTACTTTTTCCCTCGTCTTTCTCTATTAAATTCTTTTCTCTTCTTTTTTCTTCTGTACATATTCTGTTTTCGTATTGGTAATTTAGGCTAGGAGTTTAGGGAGCCGCCTGCACTTGTCCCATAATTTTTGGACCTCTGGTTCGGGAGTTATCGGGGGGAGTGCAGATTGCTCCTGGGGTGTCATCAGGCGTTGCGAACTTTTACTTAAGTTGGTAAAACTCATTTAAAAGTTCGTAACGTCTGGACCCCTGGGGTTGGGGGGTTGCGCTTAGGGGTGTAAATAGAACTTGGTTAGGGCCATCTTTTGGCTTTTTCAAATTTTGAAAAAGTCCCATAGGAACGTGGGGAGAAATTTTCTGCCAGGTCAAAATTAACTTTGTCAAAGTTAGGTCAGGTTCGCGCTTGACCGAAATTTTGGCAAAGTTAATTTTTCTGGGTTTTCTCTTTTGAAACTCCCCGGCAATGTCGGGGAGTGGCAACACTCGGGGGGGGAAAGGGGGGGCGACGCCCAAAAGGGGGGGGAAACAGTCTGGGGAGACTGAAAAGGGCGAAAATGTCCAGGTGGACATATCGAGTAGGGAGATGTCTCTCGAAAGAGAGTTGGGGGGGGAAAGTCTGGGGGGTAGTTTGGGGGGGAGCCAGGGGGGCTCAGTATACGTCTCGGACGTCAATTCCGACACGGATGAGGAGGGGAGCCTGCCCTCCCTGCAATGGGGGGCAAGGAGTCTTCCTTAAAAAGGAAAATACAGGACGATGACCGTCCCACGACCTCCCTTAGGGGGGCTAAGGTCAGCTCGGCCAGGAGGGGTCGCACTGCTGCACCCCCAGGGGCCTACGTTGGACTCTCCGAAGCCAGGGTCAGGCTGCAGAGGCTCTCGGTGGTGGAGACCCAATACGAAGAGGAGGCTAAGAGTCGGGCGGCGGAGTTACGAAGGACCTCCCCGGTCAGAACCCGGCAAGCCAATAAGGAGGGGGACCCCAAAACAGCGACCGCAAACGGAGGCAGTGAAGCCCCCGACACCGCGAGCCGCCTTGACCGGGTCAAGGACTGTGCCAGGGCGGTCTTCGCGGACGCTGCGAAGTCGTGTAACCTCAAGGGGGAGGTCCACGCCCGCATGAGGGAAGCCCTCCTTGAGATCATCAATGTGGCTGAGGACCTCAAGGAAGAGTCGGAGTCGGTCCGAACGCTGAAGGCCGACAACAAGAGAATGCGGGAGGAGTTGGCCCTCTTAAAGGATGAGACAAAGGCTCTCCGCAAGGCCTTCTCGGAGCGGAAGTCCGCGACTCCTGCCTCTGCCGAGGCCACGGTCACGGAGTCCCTAGTGGGAGAGGTGAAGGAGGTTCTCTCCGAATTTAGGGAGAACCTCACGAGGGAACTCTTCGTCTCCCTAGGCGGGATGGTGAACGCCCGTCTAGAGGAGGCGGAGACCAGAGGCCTACTGGCCCCTTCCCCGATTGTTCGCCCACCTCTGGCGTCGGACAAAAGGAGGACCCAGGCAGCTGCGCAACCGGCCGCCCAGCAGCGGAACTCGCAGGGCTCTCAGCCCACAGTCGAGCCCACCCCTGCTCCTAGGGCCAAGCAGACGGGGACCAAAGGGGCAACAACAGGCTCAACCCTGATGCCCCCGGCCAGATCGGCTCCTGCGGCCTCAGTCCCGCAAGCCAAGCGGCAAAAGGCCGCACCCCAAATCGCGCCAGCAACATCCGGCGCCCAGGCGGCAGCATCTCCTCCGGCCCAGACGACCTGGACGGAGGTGGTAAGGAGGAAGAAGGGGAACAAGCCATCCCAGAGCCAACCGGCGGCGGGTGGGCCAGCAGCCCCTAAGGCGGCTCCAAGGGCCCCGGCGGCACCTGCAAAGCCGAAGCTGTTCCCCACACCTAAAACCGCGGCTGTGGTGGTCACCCTTAAGGACGGTGCGGACACCGACTACAAAACGGTCATGGGGAGGGTGACCACACTGAAATTGTCATCAATCGGTGTGGAGTCGGTCAAGGTCCGCTGTACTGCAGCCGGGGCCAGGATTATCTGGAAATCCCGGGGGCCGACAATGGGGCGACGACAGCTGCCGATAATTTGGCTGAGAAGCTGAGAGGCCTAGTGGGGGAGGTGGCGGATGTCACTAGACCCGTCAAAACCGCGGAAATCCGCATTGTCGGTTTTGACGAGTCTATCACGACTGAGGCCGTCAAAGCGGAGGTGGCAACTGGCGGCAAATGCCCACCAGGGCAAATTCGAGTGGGTAAGATCAGGTTGGCTGCGGACTGCACCGGCTCGGTGATAGTCACCTGCCCGGTCGCGGCGGCCAACACCCTGGTCCAAGCGGGGCGCCTCCTGCTGGGATGGTCCTCGGCCAGAGTAGTGGCACTGGAGCCCCTCCCAATGAGGTGCTACCGCTGTATGGGGCTCGGGCACACGAGGGCCTTCTGCCCGTCCCCGGTGGACAGAACTGGGGTCTGTCGCCGCTGCGGCAAGCCTGGTCACCTGGCGGAGGGCTGCGAGGTTGAGCAGGCGTGGTGTGCGGTCTGCCACCAAGCCAAGCTCCCGGCGGGTCATGTGATGGGGGGACCCTCATGCACCCCCCCACGCACCAGAGGGAAGATGGCTTCTTGGAGGACCCAGGAAGCCAACAAAGGAAAGGCCCCCCAGGGCTCTAACGAGGGAACTACAATAGAGCACTAATGCCAGCACAGCCCCAACAACATCTAGAGGTGCTACAGTGCAATCTAAACCACTCCTCCCGCGCTCAGGATCTCCTGAGGGGGGGGGCAGGTAATAAAAGTTCCAGTGATGGAAAAGCCATTTTAAATAGTGGACTAAAAATCAAGGTTTACTAGACCAGACGCTGAGAAGTCGTCTAGCCAAACTTATCGCCACGAAAGAGTTGACTGACAATCCTACTGGTGTAGTGCCGGGATACAAGCTTATGAAATGTGCGCATGAAATAGCACAGATTTTTCCAAAGGAATCTCCAACGATATATTATATTCCATATATGAGTGCTACATCTCAACAGATAAAAAGAAATGCGTCTGGAAAATTATAGGATGCCGTCGTAAATAGAAGGAAAGACCTACGAAAGAGAGGCGTAATTACAGGATCTTCCCGCAGTTCCAGGAGTTCTTCATCAGATACCAGTTCTGCAACAGAAGTGACATCGCTAACTGTCGCATATAGGTATAAGTCAATCATGTAAAATAGGTAGGTATAAGAATCGCTTGCAAATTATCGTTTATATCCAATCAAAGCAAATTACAGTTTCTATTCTTTGTAATCACATGTATAAAACCCATAGCTGATTTATATGTCATCCTTTAATCGACCATATATAAAATCCAATCATACATAGGATAATCAATTTAATTAAAAGTATCCAAACAAGGTTTGTTTCATTAACGCGAAGAAACGACGTATTTACGTACCCCTTCCATCGTGGTACCTCGTTTCCCCGCTCCCCGCGGCTTCTGCGCAAGCGCAGATCCACTGAGCTATGATTGGTCAAAATAACGGATCTATTATTGGTCGAAATAATAACTCGTAATATTTCATACTGTGTAATTCTTATTGGAATCTTTAAATGTTTGTGTTTAATTATGTGTTAATGATTGTAACTCGATTTATAACTATGTTTTTATTAAATAAACGAAAGTTGGTTACACTCCACCTAATTACACAACGCTGCGCGTCCCCACGCCATACCTTCTCGCGCATGCGCGAACGTATTGCGCAACACACACACACACACAGGTACAGAATCAGCTGATTGCCACTATAAAATACGCAATCCGCTGGCTCTAAATTCATTCACTCATTTACTCCAGTTTACATCAGCTCAGTAGAGCATTTTACCAACTTTGAAATGTAAACAAGTTGTTCTCATTATAAATCCTATTAGGATGAATCCACTACAATACAGTCTGCACTCAACACTAACATTTCAGCTATCAGTCCATAGTGAAGGTAGAAAATTGTTATTAATTTATTTATTTTATTGGAACACCAATTAACAACAACATCTAGTCAATTACAGATTTTCATTATAATGTTAACACTTTTGAAATGGCACCAGTAATTTTTTTTTATTTGGGGACAATATTTTAGTTATATTAACGTAGACACATCTACAAATTAGGATTTATGTTACTTTTATCCCAGCAAACTGGTTAATTAACAATATTATTGGCGATCAAGCCAAAATTGTCACAACTGTACCCAGTCTACCCTACTCGTACTTATTCATTTTGATGAATTGAAGAATATTACATTTTTAATCTATGTTTAGCCCAATGGTTCGCTAGTAGAGAATGCCATTTGCCTCTTGTGTATTTTGTGCAATAAAGTTTCAATAAATAAATAAAGAAATTTACACTGTCTTATTTCTTCCAGTCGTCTGGCTACAAATGGTTCAAGCAATTTGTCTGAGTGATACCAATCTATGACTACTTATTTGGCTGTCCGTCCATAATGTTATTTGCGTTATGGTCAGTTGTAAGAATTTGAGTACATATCTTGTTAATACAAATTAACATAGGCTTTTATAATTCATATTTAATTATTCATGTTTCACTATATTTGAGACGCATAACGCCATCTAGGAGCGATATCTGTTAATAAGTCAAATGATCGACCAATCAGAGACTAATAATGTCATCATTCAGATTTACATACATTCTTGTTCACCTAATGTCAATAAAATCATTCATGCTTTCGGTGAGTTCCATTCCCGACAGACAAGGAAGCGGTCGTGTGTCGTGTCGCTTAATAGCGTTGGCGGAAGCCATTTTGATTGTAAAACTAAAAGTGTGTGTAGTTAAAATAAACGCGTGTGAAAAGGTTTCGAGACGTTTAACTTGAGGGAATTCCAAGGGCGGGTCCTCACACACAGCATCACGGTCAGGTGCAGCAGTTCGTCGTAAGACGAGGAGGCCCTATCCAGATCGCTTCAGCGGGGCGCGAGGCGACAGACTCCAGCGCGAGGCCGGAGGCTTCATATTTTATACGCCGGAGCGGTGCAGGGTGCGACGCGTCAGTATCTCAAGCATCACATTTATGGTATCCCAGGAACGGATTACTTCAACATTTTTAGGGCCATTTAACCAACATTTTTGCTACCCATGAAGTCAATTTATCGGACATTTTTGCCACCCATGCCATGAGGGATTTATACAACATTTTTGGTGGAACCCATGAGACGGGAACGAACCAGGACGTGTTAGATTCCTTCAACCAAAACATTGGTCATTTTGGTGAAGCGAGCCTGCACGAAAATCAAGATTCGTCGTTGACAAGTAAGGTACAGGGTCAGTGCACTTCGTCATCATCGTCATAAAGACTACTTAAAAAAAATCAGTGTAAATTCAGTGAAAAAGTGTCGATTCGCGAGTGAAAAAACGTGCGTATCATCAAAGAGGTTAGACATCCATTTTGGTGAGTCAAGTCAAACATTACGTGTCATTCGGAACGGAAGTGTGCGTCAGACATCTTGTCACGGGAAGTCGGCTTGTGGTTGGCAACACTGATATATAGACAATTTAGTATAGACTGAAAATCGATAATCAATAACCCATTCAGTTAGCCGCAGCACTAGTTGACATTCAGTTCACTCATTTATATGTCAAGGTGACAACTGTCAGTATAAATCATAACTTAGGTAATATTCTCATTTCATGTTAAGATTACGACTTTAAGTTAAAGATTCAATTAAAATCAAGTATACTATTAATCGGAAATCAGTGTGGGGCATTATTAAGCAAAGGGTGATCCGATTAATTCATTCTAAGTATTCTTTTGAACAGAATTGTTTAGTTGTTTACGTCTCCACTTCAAGATTCTGTGTTCAAGTTCAAGGTTAAGTTTTGTTATTTGTGTGAATAAGTCATATTCAAATACTGTTGTTTAAATTATAAAGGAATAAGAATTTGTATTTAACAATTTAACTATATTGAAATTGTCATAATTAATAATAATAATAATAAATAATATAAAATAATAATAATTTTTTTTTATTTATCTGCTCACAAAGGATATACAATGTTACAATTTCACAGATACAGTATTGCGTTTAATAATTGTGTAGTCCTTTGTGAGAGACTGGTGTCTGAACTAGGCGTGAGCCTGTATTACAGATCACCAGGCTCTCACCCCGGGAAAACATGGCAATATACATTTACATAACAATTAAATCAAGACAAGTTACAACATATCCTTCTTAAGTAAACTATAATTACAGAAGTTAAAAAAAAAAAAAAAAACAAAAAATCTAACATGCAATAGAATTTTTATAACTAAGTACATAAATGTTTTAAGTACTGAATGTATGTGTAAGCTCATTAGTGTGTGTAAGTGTGTAGTATGTTAAGTAAGTAAGTGTGTCATCTTTATTTGAAATCTAACAAATCTTCTATCTCATTATAGGTAAGCGAAAGTAGCCAAGTTGTAATTTTGTGTTTACATTCTCTATGGGTTAGTGCATATATGCTGATTAATCTATTTATTTTATTATACACCTTTGGGCTAAGATAGTCGAAATGACGGCGAGAAATGGCCAGACGAAAGTTATTAACAACACAGACATGGTCAATTCGACGCCTGTTTTTTACATAATCCACGTCAAATGTCAGAGTTTTGTGTTTCTTTAATGTAATCTGTCGAATAAACAAACTGCGTACTGTTAGGACTTTGCTCTCAACATAAAGGTCAACAGTTGGATATCTGAATGGTTTTTTGTGAATTACTTTTAATACTGCGCGCTGAGCCCTTTCCACCTGCAGGAGATTTGTTTTACCGGCACCTCCCCATACGCCAATACAGTAAGACAGGAGTGATTGAACCAATGCAAAGTAAACCATTTTTGATGTGTCTTTTTCAACTACTGACCTAAGGCTTTTGAAAATGAATAATAATTTTCGGATTTTGGAGGTTAGCGCTTCAATATGTAACTTCCAACGTAAGTTACTGTCGACTATTACACCCAGGTACTTAATACTATGACTGCGAGTAAGGGAAGAGCACGTACACTGAGCAGTTCGCAGCGAACATTTATGAACAGCAACTTCCGAGAAATCTACATCAGGCTGCGAGGTTGATAGTGGCGAGAAGGTGATGAATTTAGATTTATCTACATTTAAAGTTAAAAGGTTATCAGACAACCACTCTGCTATGTTCTTTAGTGCATTTTCCGTTGCTTTTTTTGCAGTGGTCCAATTATCTCCATTCACAATTAAAGCCGTGTCATCAGCGTATGTAATGATTTGGCAATCTCGCAATTTAAGAGTGCAGAGATCGTTTATGTAAATGAGAAAAAGCGTAGGCCCTAAGACACTGCCCTGTGGCACTCCGTAACAAATACCAATTTCATTACTCAGCGTATGTCCGATAGTAACCCTCTGTGTGCGATCTGTCAAGTAACTTCTAAAAACATCTAATACAATACCTCTAATTCCTATAGCTTCCAACTTGTTAAGAAGAATAGGGATTGACACAGTGTCGAAGGCCTTGGAGAGGTCCAAGAAGACACCGACAGTCTTTTGTTTCAGTTCTAAGTTCTTGATGATTGAGGAAGTAAGGGAAACAACAGCATCCTCTGTAGATCTTCCAGGCCTAAACCCATATTGATTTGGAGCCAGAATATTATGTTTATTGAGGAATGCAATGAGACGTTTATTCAGAATTTTTTCAAAGGTCTTGGAAATACAAGTCAGGACAGATATAGGACGATAGTTGCTTATATTATCTTTATTGCCGCTTTTAAAGATAGGGTGAACCAGAGCCTTTTTGAAAGCTTTAGGGAAGTTTCCTGTTGTGATACTTAAGTTAAAAATAAAGGTAAGGACAGGTATCAGTTTATCACGATTAGACTTTAGTATAGAAGTGGAAATCCCATCATAGCCAACAGAGCAGTCGTTTTTTAAACTAAGTATAGTGTCCTCCACCTCTGCGTCATCAACAGGCAAGAGAACCATAGAGTTTAAACTAGAAGAACAATACACTAGTGAGGGACAGTCAGTAGTCTGCAGATTGCGCCTATCACGAATTACGTTTTGTGCAAGGGCACTACCGACACTTGCAAAGTAATTATTTATAAAGTCCAATGATTTAACTGGATCAGGACATAACGTCAATAAATCGCTAGACTCTGATTTACCTGGTTGGAGGTTTGCAATTTGCTTGATTACTTTCCACGTTTCTTTTGGTCTACCCTTGGCCTTCTCCATCCTTTGCTGTTCGTAAGTCCGCTTAACTTTTTTCAGTAGATTATTGCAAAAATTTCTATATCTAACATAAGTCGTTTTAGTGATTAAGTTATCGGGTTCTTTTTTAGTTTTTAGATGTAGCATGTCGCGGTTTTTAATGCAGCGAAGAAGACCAGGGGTAATCCACGGTTTAATTGTACGGCATCTCCTTGGTGTCAGTGTTTTAGTTGTTCTTTTCATTATAATCGAAGAGATGATTTTTATAAAATTATCGGCAGCTTCGTTAGAGTCACGTAGAGCAAGTATGCATGAGAAGTCAGTATTAAGTATATCCTCGGCTATAGCGGCATTATCCATTCTAGTTGTAAAATGACACGTTAAAGAAGGAGCTTTATATTCGGTACAGAATACAACAGGTGCATGGTCCGTAATAAATGAGTTTAGAACAAGGACAATACTTTTCTTATCACTCCTTAACATTACATGATCTAGGCAGCTGTCATTTCGAGTAGGAAAAGTATGAGCTGGAAGCAGTGCATGAGATGCAGTCACGAGGAGATAGTCATTTGAACGTGTGTCAGAGGAATTTGTGGCAATGTTAATGTTTATATCACCAAGTAGAACTAGCGAACGGAAAGAGGACAATTGGAACAAAATTCTGTCTAAACTTTCTACAAACAAATTAGTGCAATATGTAGACGGTGAGCGATAAATTGCGACTACGGCGATAAGATTTTTAATTTTTAAGATCAGACAATTTGCGTCCTGTAATGCAGGTTCCTCTAATGATATGTCATGGATAGTTTTAACATAAACTATAACGCCATCGTTTTGGTTTTTAAAATTTGTTTTGAATACTGAATAACCAGACAGAGGAGGAATGAGACTAGCTAAACTTAACCAACATTCGGAGAGGACAATAACATCAAAATTAAATGTGATTCTGTGCAGCAGAACCTGTAAACCATTAAAGTTACAATTTATACTTCTAATGTTCATATGCAGAACCTTAAGGTAATCAGTATGAGGTTGCAAATAATTGTTACATTCTTCAGGATTACATATCCATGAATTTGATGGTGAGATTTGATCAATCTCATTTGTGATTAGTGTGAGATCATCCATTAAATATCGGTATATAATTATATTTTATTGTTAGGTTACGTTAGTTTGTTGCGTGCAACTACTTAGAACTCAATATGTCCGCAAAGGCTAGAATACAGTTCAACTCGAAATACCGCATGTTGTGTGACTTCGCAGGATCTGCGGATGGACCAGGGCTAGTGTCCAGCGTCGCGAAGCGTCATTTTATGACATACCACCCACAGTTTGTAGCAGCCTATGAATCACTACTAGGTGCCGCTGCTGGGGAAATACCGATAAATAATAGTGCACTGCAACGAAACTGCTATTGTCAACGTTCGAGAACCAGACAACACTACGTTGAAATGCAGGGTACTGATGAATTCCGGAAGCCAAAGAAGTTACGTCACTCAAGACACTGCCGTAAAACTTGACCTGAAAACAGAGGAAAATAATCATCTTATGACATTCACCTTCGGCTCAGAAAAACCTCAAGAAATAGATAGTCCGCTGGTCAAACTGAACATCCAGTCGATAACAAATAGACAAAAGGTCATAATTGCGAACGTTGTATCTTCCATTACACAAGGTATCTGTTCCTATAGTCGTGAACTGTCTGAATGGAAACATCGAGACGAATACCCACTTGCTGATGATGGATCTCTTCACGACCGAATAGATATCCTTATAGGAAATGATTATTATCATTCACTTATATCCTCAGAGAAGATACAAATACAAGAACACCTTTACTTGGTGAATTTAGATCTAGGATGGATACTTTCAGGAAAGACCAGGGATAAACAAAGAGATGATTTGTCAGTACTTACATACTTTCAAGCATCATACGAGACTAGATTAACTGAACCAGATACACCATTGGACAATGGCAATGTGAAAGCCTTATGGGATTTAGAATCTATTGGAATAACGGATTCTCCAATCGCCAATCGTGTAGAAGAAGCCATAAAACATTTTAACGATAATACCACTTTTGAATATGGGAGATATTATGTGAGTTGGCCATGGAAGGAATTCCAGCCAAGCCTCGAGACTAACTTAGGACTAGCATATGGACGCCTAGTAGGTCTACTGAAAGGCATAGAAACGGAAACATTACAGAAATACGATCAGACCTTACAGGATCAATTGACTAAAGGAATAATTGAACAAGTCTCGATCGCTGCGCACTATCGTGAGTGCACTACGATACGTGCGCAACGACACGATCGAGCGGGACCTCAAGTGGCGCTCTATCGAGAAGTAAATCGGCCGACTCGCACGTGTCATGTATGACCGTGCGGACAACTCGCGCCACGAACACCTCCGAGGGATCGCGCCATACTAAACGAGGCCCCCGGACAGCCGCACTCGGGCGCTGCCCAGAGAGCTGCTGTCGGACTCCTGAGTCTAATACAAGCCCCGCCGCCGCTGGGAGCCACCGCTCGCGGCGGCAAGAAGAACCAGAAGAAGATGACCCTCTACCACCGAGCCACCGCTGGAGCCCCTGCTCGCGGTGGACAGAAGAGGACGGACGGATGATGGTTCGAGCTCGGAGCGAGCAGGAAGAGGCGAATGCAGCCGGGGAGGGCGCACTCAACACACCGCCAGCCGCACAACAGCTGGCCTCCTCACTCCACACACCCCCAGCAGCAACACCAGCAGGATCACCGAGAAGAAAATCTCCGCGCCGCCACATCCACGCCGACGATCCGACGTGCCCAGACGCCTCCCTTATATTTAACGCAGACGTCTGGCTTACTTTTCAGAATCTCCAGGGTGGTGAACGGGAGCCTGGCGGAAACAGCACTCAACAACCGCGAGTCAGTGCTACTACAAGCAGTCCGGATGATCATGCCGGACGGCGTCATCGCCTCCCAGCCGGACACGTCAGAAGCAAAACGTCGGCTCCATAAACGCCGACGCGAAGATGCCTCGCCGCCAGACCCAGACAAGCTTGAATGCAATTGCATCACGCCTGAGGGGCTTGCCGCGCCCACCAGCCGCGGGAATAGACGCCACGCCGCGGTCGCACCTAGCGGCCCCAACTAATAATACTTCCTCTCAACAGATTGCAGACGCAGCGCCAGCAAAACGGCCAGCACTACTGCCCACACCGCTGTCCTACGCAGCAGCAACACAGGCCCCACGTGCCACCACGCCGCCGCCCCAGCTACACCGGTACCAGACTGCAAACCCAAGCGCTCCCAACACTGGAAAGCGCGCTAAAAATTGTCCCAACATTCTTGCAGATCCGCTCCCAGACTAGTCATCTAGTTGGAATCATAACAATATGGCAGGAAAGGGATGGCTGGACATTTTCGCAGGCGTAACGCAAATTTAAGTCTCAGGAAACCTGAAAACACCAGTGCAGCAAGGTATTTCGCCTTTGACAGGACTGCCGTAAATGATTTCGAAAACCATGAAAATGTATTCTAGAAATACAGGGTGATTGATAATTCGACCTATACCTTGAAGGGGGTTATACTAGAGCTCATTTGCAATAAATTTAGCCCAGTAAACTAGGGGTCTAAATTTGATAGTTATCAAGTTATTTAAGTTTTACGTTTTTTTAGAAAAAACCCGCCTTTCGGACTAAAAGTGATAATTATGAAAAAAGTACTTCCATTTGGCTGGTATAAACTTTGTTTTCTAAAAGCCAATGAACCAATGACTACTTCAAATAAAAATCTGTGTCAAAATTTCAGAATTATCTTAGAAATAAACGGTCATAAAAACCAAAGTCATAATTTTTTTTTTCGATTTTGTTACAACTGATGAGAATTACTTGAAAAAAATGTACGGCACTTGATGTAAAAACTACAGAAATAAGTTCCTCAATTAATAAGCTTTCCAAAATAGTACGAATGTTGTCAACTTTTTCAAAAATCTTGAAAATAATAATAATAATTCCAGAGCAGGTAGCGGTTTCGCAAAAGGCGTACCTGGCCCGGAGCCGCGTTGTTTGTGTCACCTTTATTTTTCTGAGAGCTTCAATTGACCTGCCTCGGTATCTTATCTTATCTAATTAGGGGTGAGATCTGGGTACATTGCGTTCGGTTCGTGTTCGGGCATGTTCGTGACTAACCGAGGTTTAATTATCTTCATTCAGTAAGTGATCAATCAATTACTTTTGACCTTCTTTCCAACTCGGACGTACTAATTTCTTAAAAAAAATGGCTGCTTATCAAAATGAAGAATACGCGGATATCCTGTACTGTTACGGGTTTTGTGATGGCGGCTCCGCTGCGGCTCGCAGAGAATATCAACGACGCTTCCCCAACCGCCGTTTACCTGATGTAAGTGTGTTTGGTGCGACGTATCGACGTATTCGAGAAACTGGATCGGTTCAACGTCGTCAAGCTGATGCTGGAAGACCTCCAGTCCATGATCCGGTTGAAGAGGAACAAATCCTGGAGTGTTTCCGCGCGGATGGCACTACATCAACAAGGATTGTGGCTAACCAGCTTGGGATAACTCAGTGGAAGGTTTGGTTCACATTACATTCAGCACGGCAGTATCCATACCACTACACTCCAGTACACGCTATCGAGGAGGGAGATCCTGCAAGAAGAATCGATTTCTGCAGATTTTTGTTGAATGCTGACATCGAAGACCCGGAGTACCTGAAGAACATTTTGTGGACAGATGAGTCCAACTTCGACCGCGACGGAATAACTAACTACCACAATCTGCATTTTTGGGCCCCCAAACATCAAAACCCACGGAGGTCCAGAGAAGGAGCTCACCAGCACAGATTCTCACTAAATGTCTGGATGGGTATTGTGCACGACAATTTGATCGGGCCATTCTTTCTGCCGGCACGATTAACCGGTGACGCGTACGAGAACTTTTTGAGGGACGAACTACCTATGCTGCTGGAGGATGTGCCGCTTGCCAGAAGGATAGCCATGGTGTATCAACACGATGGCTGCCCAGCTCACTATTATCTGCGTGTGCGACATTGGTTGGATGTGAATTATCCAGAAAAATGGATTGGTCGAGGTGGTCCGATCCCTTGGCCAGCGAGAAGTCCCGACTTAACTCCATGCGACTTCTACATTTGGGGTCACATGAAGGCATTAGTCTACGACAGGCCAATTCGTGATGTAGAAGATTTACGAGAAAAAATTGTAGCAGCTGCCCAAAATATTAAAGAAAGTCTGTCGACGCGGGTTACAGTCAGTGAAGTACGTACAAGACTTCGTGCTTGCATTCGCAACCGAGGCAGGCAATTCGAACAAGATTTGTAGTTGTAATTGTAATTTATTTTAATTATTTATTTATCGTATGGCGAAACATTACCCTGCGTGCTTCTTTTTGTGTTTAGTAATAATTTAATTATTTTAAAATAAAATTTTATTTAGAAACTGGTTATTTTACTGCTTTTGCAATCTTATTCCTACCAACAAGCATTTGATGTAAATAAATTAATATCGTGCTTTCTGCATGAAGAAACACAAAGTAAGCAGACTGGCTTCAGGTCCGGTATGCTTATTTCTGTCAGTCATTAGGTATCATTATTACTTTCAATAATTAACTAATTGGTCACCTCATTACTGAAAAAAATAATTAAGCCTCGGTTAGTTAGCTAATGATTTGTAAAATAATTAGTTAACAACGATACGTCCAATTGGAAAGACGGTTGACAGTAATTGATTGATTACTTATTGAATGAAGATAATTTAGCCTCGGTTAGTTCGTTGGATTATACGAGGTTCATGCTATTATTCTTTGTTTTGATAAACAATAATTCATTTCATTTGTAAAATAAATAAGTTAACAACGATACGTCTGAATTGGAAAGAAGGTCGAAGGCAGATAATTGATCACTTACTGAATGAAGATAATTAAACCTCGGTTAGTCACGAACATGCCTGAACGCAATCTACCCTGATCTCACCCCTAATAAGGTAAGATAAGATACCGAGGCAGGTCAATTGAAGCCCTCAGAAAAATAAAGGTGACACAAACAACGCGGCTCCGGGCCAGGTACGCCTTTTGCGAAACCGCTACCTGCTCTGGAATTATTATTATTATTTTCAAGATTTTTGAAAAAGTTGCCAACATTTGTACTTTTTTGGAAAGCTTATTAATTGAGGAACTTATTTCTGTAGTTTTTACATCAAGTGCCGTACATTTTTTTCAAGTAATTCTCATCAGTTGTAACAAAATCGAAAACAAAAATTATGACTTTGGTTTTCATGACCGTTTATTTCTAAGATAATTCTGAAATGTTGACACAAATTTTTATTTGAAGTAGTCATTGGTTCATTGGCTTTTAGAAAACAAAGTTTATACCAGCCAAATGGAAGTACTTTTTTCATAATTATCATTTTTAGTCCGAAAAGCGGGCTTTTTCTAAAAAAACGTAAAACTCAAATAACTTGATAACCATCAAATTTAGACCCCTAGTTTACTGAGCTAAATTTATTGCAAATGAGCTCTAGTATAACCCCTTTCAAAGTATAGGTCGAATTATCAATCACCCTGTATAAATTAACTGCTGACCAGATGTCTCTTATTTAGTGTTCCTTATTTGAAGGTTTTGTGAAATTAAAATTTAAAATATTATTTGAGTTCTTACTTCACCAAATTCGGTGCCAAATGATAATTTAACAAGTAACCAAAGGCTTGTCATTCGTTTTCATTAAAAATATTTTATGCTTATTTTTTTACTGTTTATTTCCTTTAACGTCCCCATTATGCCCCCCCTCTCCCCTAACTAACTTTTGATTGATGATATTTAGTAAATATAAGGTTATATTTTAGTAAACGCAAGTAGTAATATATTGGGCATTCTAGATCATTTGAACACTGATTTCCCCAACGAAACAGAAATCAAGTTAACCCTACAATCACTTTCAACAGAAACTTTCGTGGAACCCGCATTTGGCCGCTCACTTCGTTCGCTCTATGCGGGTTCCACGAAAGTTTCTGTTGAAAATGATTGTATGGTTAACTTGATTTCTGTTCCGTTGGGGAAATCAGTGTTCAAATGATCTAGAATCCCAATATATCACATTGAATAAATGCATCACATGATAGAAAGCTGATTGCATAGTAGTATTTGGAACAATATTGAGTACAGAGTAAATATCATTTCAAAATTCAATAGTTTCCTTTTGTCTTTGATACCAGCAAAACTTGGGATTATTATCTTTGGCAAAAGTATGTATTTCGAGATTTCGAGAGTTCGAGAGTTCGTGAGTTCGAGAGTTCGAGATTCGTTTATAGACCCCCATGGCGCAGAGCCCTGGCATAGAGTCTCATAACATTCCTTTGGTCTTAGGTACCAGTAGACTTAGGATTGTTATGTGTGTTAAAGCACAACCACATCACGGAGGTGGCCAGTCCCCGTGATATGGAGCGACTTCCATGGCGCTAAGCCCTGGCGTAAAGTCACGTTTTACGTACTTTGGGTCCTCCTCTCACTGTTGACCTGCATAGTGTTGGATTCGTATAGCACGACTCATCATGTAGCTGGCCAGACTCCATGATAAGATACAAGCCCCGGATCGCAGAGCTCCGGCATAAGCCTGTGTGCTATAATCCTCCAGACTTTACCGGTCATTACAGTGGTGGATTCTCCGACAATACTTGCTTTGAAAGTTGTATATATGCAAACAAAGTTAAAAACTTCGTAAGCGCGATGTAGGATACGCTTTGTGATTGGTTATTCCTGATGACGCACTTACCAACGTCACGCTAGGTTACAATCTTTTGATTTAATGCTTATTACTTGAGAAAAAGATTGCTGTTCTTGACTATGGAGTCGATAAGGCATATAAATATTTTTTAATTATGTGGCATTTACATAACATATTATTTAATTCAACCGTGTATAATTTATATGTGTTGTTTATTAGTACATTTTAAAAATAACAGAATTTTCATTTCGAAATTGCAAATTTAATGTTAGTTTTGGTTTGAAACCAAAAATAGTTATCTAGATGTTGTTTTATGAGCGGGGTTCGGTTATTCAAATTGTCATGTTTACCGTTTTACCATACCAGATTAGATTAGATTAGATTTCTTTATTTCACAATACAAAATACATTATAAATTACATATGTCATAGTAAGCTCAATTTGCATTACGTTAACTACTTTACGTTACTTGTCATTCGAATAAATATTAATCATCATTTCGATATAAATGAATTTATTTAAATTATTTTCTTATCTTTTCTCTTTATATTAATATCGGCAGTAATCACTTAATATAAGATATAGTTAAAATTTTAACTTTTAAATCTTAATGTTTTATCAACTAAAAATATATAAATATTTAAAATCTTATATCGACTCCACGTATTTTTCGAACTATGCTTAAGCTGATGCATCAGCTTAAACATACTCAATACTGTAACAAAACAAATCCACGTAACTTAATACGAGTGTATGGAGACATACGATCATTTGGAATAATGTCTATTGCTTAAGCGGTATTCACTTTAGGATCTTATTACTTGCAGCGGTATGTAACCGGATAAGTTTGTTTTTCTGTTCTATCTAGCTGCAGCGTGTTAGGGTTGCGCATGAATAATTAATGTATTACAATTTATTTACTTGAAATATTTTAACAATTTATAATTTATTATGGAAACATTACTTTTTATTTTATCATCATCATCATCATCATCATCATCATTATCGTTAGCAACGGTCTATATACGGGCTCTAATCGCCTACGGTAATTATTACAGATTTTTCTATTCAGTAATTTCGGAGATACCTAATAGGGGGGGAATTGTATTTTTTTAACGTTTTTTTTGTATTAAATCAAAAACTACATGTCTAAAACTACTGAAGTACGGAACCCAACAAATTATGACAGTGGACACTTTAAATGGCAGACTTAATGCCGTAAGGCATTCTCGACCATTCAACCATTAGTCTAAACAGAGATATTATATGTGAGCCATTCTCATTTTTGTGCACACAGTCACTACCGTGGATGTCACTTTAATTGCACTTTCTAGTCGTTCGTCCTAACCGTCATATTATCATGAATTCTTTTTGTCATATGGATGAGTGAATCCATGACAGTATTAATTTTTTTATTTTTAAAAGTAAGTAATACTGCATTCAAAGATTTTTTTTAAATTACTTGTTTTGTATGAGAATTAATTTTCTTAACATTTAAATCAAATATTTTACGCTATTACTTTCTTTTGAGATACTATGTTACTTAAGAGAAATTATTTGTTTTTGTCCTCTCTTTCGATTGTCATCATAAAAATACGGGGTGTTATTTTTCACACTTGAGTCGTTTCGATTCCCCGACGAAGCAGGCAGCAATTTTTAGAAAATCTTTGAATGCAGTATGATTTTTAAAAATAAAATAAAGTTCCCTTTCAGCTAAACATCATGTCTACAATATTTGAGGTACTTTTCCTTCATGTGGCATAGCCGTGGGACGCCCTGTATACAGTGTATATAAGTATATGAGATTACTAGAATAGGATAGAAGAGGATTTAAATATGATTGTCTTATGCAGGTGCGAATTGGTGGAAACGTCTCGACGGCCCAGGTAGCAAGCTGACGTCAGCGACGCATAGGCGACGTCGTTCATAGGTGATTTTTAGGTCGGTAGTTTAAACGTCGACAGCGGACGTTATAAGGACGTCAATTTTAGGTACGATCTTACTAAGGTCATAAAAAGCCCTAAATTTTACGTCACTTTAAGGACATAATTTGACGTTAGTGATTGGTTCTACTGTTGACCTTGAAACGACGTCAATCTGAAGTCATTTTAAAGTCAGTCCTTAATTGGTCTTTAGAGGACTTATAGCTTACGTCACTTTAAAGACATATTTGGACGTCAATGATAAGTTAATATGTTGACCTTGAAACAACGTCAATCTCAAGTCATTTTAAAGTCAGTCCTTAATTGGTCTTTAGAGGACTTACGGCTTACGTCACTTTAAAGACATATTTGGACGTCAATGATAAGTTATTATGTTGACCTCGAAACGACGTCAATCTCAAGTCATTTTAAAGTCAGTCCTTAATTGGTCTTTAGAGGACTTACGGCTTACGTCACTTTAAAGACATATTTGGACGTCAATGATAAGTTATTATGTTGACCTCGAAACGACGTCAATCTAAAGTCATTTTAAAGTCAGTCATTAATTGGTCTTTAGAGGACTTACGGCTTACGTCACTTTAAAGACATATTTGGACGTCAATGATAAGTTATTATGTTGACCTCGAAACGACGTCAATCTAAAGTCATTTTAAAGTCAGTCATTATTTGGTCTTTAGAGGACTTACGGCTTACGTCACTTTAAAGACATATTTGGACGTCAATGATAAGTTATTATGTTGACCTTGAAACGACGTCAATCTCAAGTCATTTTAAAGTCAGTCCTTAATTGGTCTTTACAGGACTTACGGCTTACGTCACTTTAAAGACATATTTGGACGTCAATGACAAGTTCTTATGTTGACCTTGAAACGACGTCAATCTCAAGTCATTTTAAAGTCAGTCCTTAATTGGTCTTTAGAGGACTTACGGCTTACGTCACTTTAAAGACATATTTGGACGTCAATGATAAGTTATTATGTTGACCTTGAAACGACGTCAATCTCAAGTCATTTTAAAGTCAGTCCTTAATTGGTCTTTAGAGGACTTACGGCTTACGTCACTTTAAAGACATATTTGGACGTCAATGATAAGTTCTTATGTTGACCTTGAAACGACATCAATCTCAAGTCATTTTAAAGTCAGTCCTTAATTGGTCTTTAGAGGACTTACGGCTTACGTCACTTTAAAGACATATTTGGACGTCAATGATAAGTTATTATGTTGACCTCGAAACGACGTCAATCTAAAGTCATTTTAAAGTCAGTCCTTAATTGGTCTTTAGAGGACTTACGGCTTACGTCACTTTAAAGACATATTTGGACGTCAATGATAAGTTATTATGTTGACTTCGAAACGACGTCAATCTAAAGTCATTTTAAAGTCAGTCCTTAATTGGTCTTTAGAGGACTTACGGCTTACGTCACTTTAAAGACATATTTGGACGTCAATGATAAGTTCTAACGTTGACCTTGATACGACGTCAATATCAAGTCATTTTAAAGTCAGTCCTTAATTGGTCTTTAAAGGACTCAGGCCTTACGTCACTTTAAAGTCGTATTTGGACGTCAATGATAAGTTATAATGTTGACCTTGAAACGACGTCAGTCTCAAGTCATTTTAAAGTCAGTCCTGCATTGGTCTTTAGAGGACTGACGGCTTACGTCACTTTAAAGATATATTTGGACGTCAATGATAAGTTCTAATGTTGACCTTGAATGGACGTCAATCTTAAGTCATTTTAAATTCAGTCCTTAATTGTTCTTTAGAGGTCTTTTGTTTGATTATGATACTCAGAACTCAACATAATATACCAGAAAACATAAATTAATGCTGCTTCAATATATTTCCCGAAAATCTCGAAAGTACCGGGATTTTTATTTTGAAGCCCCGGTTCTTTGCTCAGCTTAAAATACCGGGAAATCCCGGTACTTTCGGTTCCGGTATTTCCCGGGAGCAAACCCTAGTGTCGCCAGATGCCCCGCATTTCCGCTTTTTTACAGCGTTTTTGGCAATGGATCCGCATTCCGCTTTAAGTTAACGCGGATCCGCTTTTTTAATATGCTCGAACAATTAAAAAAATGTTTAAATTTGCTTGTCGTAAAAACATGTAACAAACGAAACGGACGAAAGCTTGCGCCCTGTTGTGATATGCCGCTTCATTCAGAAATTACTTTGTACTCAGAAAACAGAGCACAGGCAAAATTGTCAAAAACTCATTGCCACTAGACTCTGTGCGGAAAGAGAATAAGGCGTGGCGAAAAACGGAACTCCAAATCTAAATCCTATTCTCTTTCCGCACAGACTCTACGCGTACATTGATTGCGCACGAACAAACTGATATTAAACAAAAAACAAATATGGGTCAATTGCAGAAAAAATGTACCTTTTACTTTTTTTGTCTGATCTAGGTAAAATCGTAACGAAACTGAGAAAAAATAAAATCCCATCAAAAACATTACATGTAAAAAAATGCAAGTCTCGCAGCGCAGTTCTTCTACAGCAAAAAAGTTTTGAGATGTAAAGTTAAACCAAGTCAGTACCGGGGGGAGTGTCCACAGAACTCGATTTCCACTGACTTGCCTATTATTAGATCTATAAAATGTGTTCCTCCACGGTAAAATAATAGGCAAGTCGGTGGTAATCGAGTTCTGTGGACACCCCCCCCCCCCCCCCCCGGTACTGACTTGGTTTAACTTTACATCTCAAAACTTTTTTCTTGTAGAAGAACTGCGTTGCGAGACTTGCATTTTTTTACATGTAATGTTTTTGGTGGGATCTCATTTATTTTTGTAAGATTCTTCCTTTATTTATTACATTCCAATCCATTTGAACTGCAAAACTAACTTTGTAATCGCATGTATTCGTATAGGATTACAAACTTATGTATGCAGTTGTGACTGAAATTGCAATATTTGGAGGTTTTTAGGACTTGATAGGCTAAAAATTATGTTTAAAATTTGGAGCCTGTGAGTCTGCTAGAAGTACCTTAGAATTATGATGATCATCAGTCAGTGAATCAGTGAGTCAGTCAGTGACAAAACTAAGGAACTTTGACATGCAATAGTTCTTAAACTACACGTTTAAATTTAATGATATTGAGAATATATATAAGTCTTATTGTGCCCCATATATCCCTGAAATTTCAGGGTTCTAGCTTTAGCCAGTACAAAATTACGGGAGGCTGAAAATGGCCTGAATGGCTTCGAGAAAAGGATGGTACGGCTGTGCTGGAATTGGCGGGGGCACCGCCGTGCCCCCAGATCTCAGTTTCGTTACGATTTTCCCCTATATTTAGTTTGGGCGTAACGAAACTGAGATATTCAAAATTTGTATGGAAGAGTTGGGACATTTTGCACAACTTTTTTTAATAGGGAATATGCATGAATTTTTTTAACACATTGCTTAACAGAATATGAAAATACCGTAAAAAAGATGACATAAAGTCAAAATAAAATTAAAATCGAACGAGAAATACGGAAGATATAAACATTTTAAAGCTCTAATCAGACACCGAGTAGACAGAGAGATCCGATATGGACTATGACGTCATAGTACGCGGCCGCCATACAATCTCCATACTATATTCTGTTTTGTTAGAAAGAGATAGAGATAAATCTTTGTTGTCTTATATCTTGATTATTTTCATAGTTATTCGAAAAATATTTTTTTCCTACTGTTTCTTGTATGAATGAGCTTTTATTAAAGTTAATAAAAAATATCATGCATATTCCCTATTTCATAAATGAAAAGTGCTCGTGATTCTGAGTAAAATGGTATAAGACACCATGATCAGATCAGAGAAAAAAGTAAAAGGTATTTTTTTTCTGCAATTGACCCATATAATGGCTTACAATTAACGTATTCCGCATTTTCATTTCAAAATCCACATTTTTGAAGAGCAACCTCCACTTTTTGTATTTCGCCATCTGGCAACACCGCGTTAAGTGATTGCCTCTTTGGTGTCGTGTCGTGACTGGTCGTGAGTGAAGTGAGAGTTTTGCTTAAATTATAAATAATTGTACCTCCTATACCTAGTTATTCGAGTAGCGGGAATTTATTGTATGGTGAGTTTTGTTCATATATATTTGCTCATAATAAACTAGAAAAAGATATGAGTTACGTGGTTACCGGTAGGACGCTTGGGTACAGGAGTGGAATTCAGCGGGCAATAACAGGTTGATTCGTGATTCTTATAGATTTCACTGACAAGTGACAATTATGAGTTACTGAATCCTCGGTGCCTTTATCCTATGTTAATTTCCTTTTTATTTCTTTAGATGGATATGTATGTTGTCGTAGAAGAAGACAACGATGACGCCGCCGGATCAATCGTGATTCTTAGTGCCAACTGGTTAACTCCAAAGAAAAAAGAAGCTTTTTGACCGCTTTAAAAAATCTTTTTTTGAATGTGGTGAGTACTAGGTACCTGTTTTACTTACTCCTAGTGACCAAGTGTTTTTTTTAGTTATAATAAATATGCTGAAAGTTAGGCTCCACGGCTGTTTAGAACTATAGATGTACGTCTTTGCTCCTTCCATGCGTGAGTTCTGTACTATTACACTATTCATTTATATCATGGACCAGTAGGTACAGAAAGTGGACTGAACTTTTAGACTATTTCCTCCGCAGTTCTACACAAGCAAAACAGTTGTTCATAGGTGACCTAAAAAAATGTTGTCATGTTGTCTTTGATTATTTTTATTAATTTATCTTTAACTTTTTAGATGACCTACTAGTGGCAAGAAAGAAAGCCCAAGAAGCAGAAGTCACTAGTGATCTTACTGATGGGGAACAAAATTCAAAAAGGAAAATTTGATTTTTTATAAACATGCCAAAGGAAAAACAACAAAGCCTATTTTTGAAAATCCAGGTTAGTTTTATAAATTCAAGAAGTATCTATATACATATAGTTATTACTAAAAATTACAAATTATAAGGATTAATTCAGTTCAAATTAGTAACTAAGAATTTAAGCCAAAATAATTTTCAATGGATCGACTCATGAATTTTGTGTAATGTCAATTATTTTGAGCACAGCAAATGAATGATGTGGTAATATTAGATAGTGAAACCAACTGTGAATCTGAAAATAATTCTGTACCTGAATCTCAAGTTTTGTATAATATGTCCAATGCTTCAAGCAGCAAACTAAATTTAAATTATATGGATATCGACTGTGAGCATATTTTGCATAATAGTAGTAATAGTTGCTGTTCTTCTGCCCAAAAGCTCCTCGCTGGATTTGCCAATTTTTTTAAAAGAATGGACTCTAAAATTTAATATTTCAAATACAGCATTGACCGCTTTATTAAAATATCTAAAGGTGGACAATCCAGACCTTATGTCCGATGCCCGGACATTGTTGAATACATGTGGTCGATGGAGTTGCAAGGTACTTAATAATGGAGAGTATATTCATTTAGGAATTGGCAAATCACTTTCAAATTTTATGCAAGTAGTTTCCTTAACTTCTTTGACAGAAATAAAACTTACATTGAACATTGATGGCTTGCCTCTATTTCACAGTTCTAGTATTCAGTTTTGGCCAATATTGGCAGACATATTTAGTTTTAGAGATAATGTATTCGTTGCAGGCATATTTTGTGGCAAATCAAAACCCGATCCTCTACATGTTTATTTAGAAGACTTTATAAATGAGTTCAAAGATATTTTAGATAACAGATTCAAATACAAACAATATAATATAAAAGTTTCTGTTCATTGTTTTGTATGTGACATGTCTGCTAGAGCATTTTTAAAATGTGTTAAATCACGCAATGTGATGAGAATCTTAAAAATATAAATAACAACTTACAAACTATAGCTGTCTTCAAAGTTAGATCTTCAAACGCTCTTTTGCCTTTTTTGCCTCTGAAACTAAATGTCGCAGCAAGGCGATTTGTCATAGTATGTTTTAAAATACTATTCACAGTTCCAGTCACAGTACGGCCAACAAATTCAACAAAATATTCACACTGCAAAAGAACGTGTTATCAAATCAATAGGTAGAACACAAATGATTCAACGCAAATCACGCGAATGTAAGAACTACTGGAAATACTAAATCTGTGAAATTTTGGTTGTCGGTTCGGTTAGAAAAGATTCCAGTTGCAGTAATCATTTATTGGGAATTCAATAGGCAATTTCAAGTCTCTTCGTGTCATTTGAAATTCCTTTGCATTCTGTTTTCTTATTAAATGTAGGATAACTGTATTTTGTTCTTTTATAGTGGATAGTGGTAAGCGACTGCATTGCATTATAATCATATGGTGAAATAACAAAATATGAGTTAGCTACTAGTACTAATTCTAATACTAGGTACAAAGTTAAGTAAAATGCTATTTTTATAACATTTTAATAGTTATCTTTGTTTGTTGATAAAAGACACACATGAGGCTTCTAGACGGGCCATACTTTCACTGCAATATGTGGTCGGCAACTATTGGTGTCCCTCTCTTACTCACATGTTAGAGAAAGACACCCATAGTTGCCAGCCACATATTGCAGTTAAAATGTGGCCCGTCTAGAAGCCTTACGAGCATAGAGTACTTAGATGTTTCGAGTGACGTCACTCCTAGGTACAATTTTCACCTAGGAGTGACGTCACAAGCCCCCACTCCAGATGTTTGATGATCTATAACTTAGTCGATTTTTAATATTTTGATAAACCAAAAAATACGTGTCCCATATTTTTCCATAATCTAACTGACGGACTAAATAGAATTATATAGTTTTAACCCAGTCGTCATCCCCGTTAAGCTAATTGGGTGTCCCTGAAAGTGATATTGCCCATAAATGCTAAGGTAGCGCATTTTTTTTGTTTTGTTTTAATGATTTTATGTTGTTAAATAAATTTAAGTTTTTAATTATTTGAACATAAATTGTTTTTTTAATCGGATGCGCGTAGGAAACTTCATTACGGTCTCGTTGTATCCCATCCAATGTGCTTTTATTTTAACAGTCAACTCGTATTTGTTACCTATATCTCGTGTAAATACAATAAAGAATTTATGTCACACCTGGCCATAAAGTGGCTTTTTCTGCACGCTGCGCGTACGGAAAAAGCCGCTTTCTGGCCAAGTGTAGACATAAAATTATGTACACAACACGGGAGGTAATAAAGAAAGCCCTAGATCGCATATTTACGTCCCTCGCTTGCAGCTCGGGCCGCAAACATCTGCGATCTCGGGCTTTCTTTATATTACCACCCTAGTTGTGTAATGTACTATTACAATCAAATATGGATAATTGATATAATATGAGGTAGTAAAATAAATTTCTGTAAGAGGTTTAGATTGTTACCGTAATGACAAAATCCAGCGTGCATCGGTTAATCGACTGACTAGACATGACGTTAATGTAACGTTACATTAACGTCATATTATACGCCAGTGGTCACGTCTAGCCGACGTCACCCTTTTTCTCTTAAGTGACGTTAATGTAACGTAAATTAACGTCAAATATCACGTCAGGTGACGTAATATTTAACGTAAATTATGACGGTACTGTTCACACAATACTAACGTCGAATATCACGTTAAAAATTACGTTAACGAACGTCGTATTTAAGTTAGTAGGACGTAAACATAATCACGTAAAAATAACGTCGCAGTAACGGCAAAAATGACGTGACAGTTAACGTTGTTTTTGACGTCAAATTTTGTGACATCGTCACGTCAATTTAATGTAAAATGATCACGTTAATAAACGTCGTTTTTAACGTAAGTAGGACGTAAATATAATCACGTATAAATGACGTCGCAGTAACGGAAGGTGACGTGACAGTTATCGTTGTTTTTGCCGTCGAATTTTGTGACATCCTCACGTGAATTCTACGTCGAATATGACTTCAAAATGACGTGATGTTTTACGTCACCTTGTTACTTGGGATGTCTGATGCCCGGACATTGTTGAATACATGTGGTCGATGGAGTTGCAAGGTACTTAATAATGGAGAGTATGTTCATTTAGGAATTGGCAAATCACTTTCAAATTTTATGCAAGTAGTTTCCTTAACTTCTTTGACAGAAATAAAACTTACATTTAACATTGATGGCTTGCCTCTATTTCACAGTTCTAGTATTCAGTTTTGGCCAATATTGGCAGACGTATTTGGTTTTAGAGATAGTGTATTCGTTGTAGGCATATTTTGTGGCAAATTAAAACCCGATCCTCTACATGTTTATTTAGAAGACTTTATAAATGAGTTAAAAGATTGATGAGTTAAACAATTGTTACCGGTGGTAAGTGGTAACAAATAACTCTCATTATAATATTGTAATTAGTAGGTTTAGATGATTGTTGATTTGTTTTTAAATAATTACGTGGCATTTTAGCAGATCTATGTCCTGGAAACCTGTAGCCTTACGTTTAAAAAATTCAATGGAACATGTAAAGTTCATCCATGTAAACATAAATGTTAGTTAATAATTAAAGTAAATTTATATTTTAAAATTATGCCCTTGCTTTATTTGTAATTTAAATATAGGCACCCTGAACCACTCCTTCAGGCGCCATCTGAAGACGTCTTGAGGTCGTAACTTTAGACGTCATTGGTGGGTACTAGATACGTCCTCGTCAAATGACGTCAATATTACGTTAAAACAACACTACCTGGAGACGTCTTGAGGCCGTAACTTTAGACGTCATTAACAGGTACTAGATACGTCCTCGTCAAATGACGTCAATATTACGTTAAAAGAACACTACCTGAAGACGTCTTGAGGCCGTAACTTAAGACGTCATTAGCAGGTACTAGATACGTCCTTGTAAAATGACGTCAATATTACGTTAAAATAACACTACCTGAAGACGTCTTGAGGCCGTAACTTTAGACGTCATTAGCAGGTACTAGATACGTCCTCGTCAAATGACGTCAATATTACGTTAAAACAACACTACCTGAAGACGTCTTGAGGCCGTAACTTTAGACGTCATTAGTAGGTACTAGATACGTCCTTGTAAAATGACGTCAATATTACGTTAAAACAACACTACCTGAAGACGTCTTGAGGCCGTAACTTTAGACGTCATTAGCAGGTACTAGATACGTCCTTGTAAAATGACGTCAATATTACGTTAAAACAACACTACCTGAAGACGTCTTGAGGCCGTAATTTCAGACGTTATTGCTGGGTACAACACCTTGAAATGACGTCAAAATTACCTTTAATTCTCATCTTCAGAAGACGTTACTAGATTTTCTAAATATGACGTCTTAAAATGACGTCTCAGACCTGCGACATGTGGACGTCCCCTGAAGGATAAAAAGACGTCTCTTTGGACGCAAAAATACCATTAATTGACGTCATAATTACGTTAAATTATCACCTTCAGAAGACGTTACTAGGTTCTCTTAATATGACGTCTTAAAATGACGTCTCAGACCTGCGACATGTGGACGTCCCCTCAAGGATAAAAGGACGTCTCTTTTGACGTCATTTTCGTCATAAATGACTAAAAAAAGACGTCATTGATTCGTCAAAATGCTACCTGGGGGGACCTCCCGAGACGTGCTTGAAGCGATGGAGGAATATGAATTCGAAGTTGAGAAGTAAGTGTTCATCCTTAAAAACTTTCCATGTAAAAAATGAGCCCAGTCATGAATATTTATTTTTAGGATTCCATTCCCAAACGACCCTACTACTAAGTCTGCATTGTCTAATCACAGGGCTGTATTTTTTGAACCGTAGTGGGTAGAGACTTGAATTTTTCACAGAATGCGTGTTTCTATTGTTGCTATAACAACAAATTTATCGCCCGATATAGACCGTTATCGCGGGATCGGGCTTATAGTCCTAAAGCTAGTCCAAAGCAGGTTGGAGACTTCATATACAGCTTTTTATTTCTTGACAGAAGTATGCAGGTTTCCTCTCGATGTTTCCCTTCACCTTAATGTAAATTCAACGGTAACGGTAAATATCGAAAGATTTATTTTATCAATATTTGATACAAGATCAAATACACGTAAAAATTACCACAGCCTACTGTAGTCAGGGTTGCATTCCAGTCAGCATCTCAGACTTACCAGGAAAAAAGTGGCATTTAATTTTCGTATTTATTTGGCCCTCTGTATCTTTCATCGTCATGAAATTTATGAATGACGTAGAACCGGTGTTCTACGGTAACAAAGAAAAGTAATTTTATTTTTTTAATTTTTCGTATGAATGGGAATACGCGTAATTCTTGAATTTAAAAAGTGTAACCATTGCACCCGTAACGAACAAATTATTTCGGCTAATTAAAAATTCTGGTTTGTTATTTTTTAATTTTCATTTAACACATACTAAAAATAAGTTTTTCATAGTGTGAGGGTTAAAATAGATCAAATTAAAAATGCCGTTTTGTTCAAATTGTTCAGTAACTATTGATAGCCGAAAATGGATTGGTCACCTACGTAGTAATTTTCATAAGAAAAATTGCGCTGAACAATACATTGAAGGAGTTTATAAAGTTTCATCTGCTTTTCGGTCTAGAATTGCTTCATACAAAGTACCAGCAAACGATTATTCAGACAATTTATTACCGGGTGAGTTTTTACATAAAGTTCAGAGTAAAGTTAATTTTCTGATAAATGAAGCAATTGTAGCCCACACTTCGATTAAGGTCAATTTCGAATTATATGCTCTATTTTATCTGTGTAAAAATGATTTGCAAGAAATGAAATCGTTTGCGACTAAAAACATTGTAATACATACTCATCATGATTTTGATGCAATTTATACCACAGTTGTTGCAGATTTAATTCAAAAAATAGATGAATTTCAACACAGAGATAGCGGTTGGTCATTTTTAAGTATTACACATCTCGAAGTTAACATTAACAAATACGAACCATTAGGGGGGTCCAGTTTCATAAAACTACCTAACTATATTAAAAATAAAAAGGCATGCGTGAATTTAAAAAATAAAGATAACTTTTGTTTCTTATGGAGTGTTGTTGCAGGATTATATCCAGCTAGACAAAATGTGAATCGCGTGTCATCTTATCCACATTTTAGGGATGTTTTAAATTTAGAAGGATTATCCTATCCTATAAATTTTTCTGACATTACCGTGTTCGAACGCAACAATAGCACAATTAGCATTAATGTTTATGGTTTGAAGAATAAACGTGTAATTGGACCTTTATATAAATCACAGTTTAAAAGAAAACATAAAATCAATTTACTTTTACTAGAAGAAAATGACCAAAAGCACTACTGTTTAATAAATAGCTTATCACGGCTTGTCCGGAATCAGGTAACAAAGCATCATAGTTCTTTGCATTTCTGCGATGACTGTTTGTTGTTTTTTAAAAGCGAAGAGCAGTTAAGACGTTACTAGGTTCTCTTAATATGACGTCTTAAAATGACGTCTCAGACCTGCGACATGTGGACGTCCCCTCAAGGATAAAAGGACGTCTCTTTTGACGTCATTTTCGTCATAAATGACTAAAAAAAGACGTCATTGATTCGTCAAAATGCTACCTGGGGGGACCTCCCGAGACGTGCTTGAAGCGATGGAGGAATATGAATTCGAAGTTTGAAATTTTTACTCAGATGGTAAATAAAGTTGCCTTATGCAATAAAGATGACAAAAGGTTTATTAAAAGTGACAAAGTTTCTACTTTAGCATGGGGGCATAAGCAACTAAGAATGTAATCTCACACTATGTTTATAAAAATAAGTTTTTTAAATTTATAAGTTATAAAAATAAGTTTTTTTAAGTATGTCACGCATTGTACTTTTTATGTGAAATTTATTAATAAATGTATGAAAATGAAAATACGTATTTTATTTCAATTTCCAATCACTGCTATCTATTTGTCCCATGATTGAAGAAAATATGCTTTTAAAGCTATCTCAATTATATTAAGGTGATGAAGGGATTGTCAGATCGTGGACGAAGCAGGAGCTCTTGGGAGTTGATGGCGGAGAGAAAACTGTGTGTGTCTTGTACGGGTTTATTGCGAAAAGTAAATTAAATCTAATGTCTTAAATCTAAGTGGTTTTAATTAGAGCGACCTCTATAGGATCCACTGCGAACTATTTAGTTATGCAGACACATAATCTATATATACTTTAAAAGCCATCTAGGTAATAGCGTAGTTCTTACGTAGATGGCGCTGTTCGTAACAGTGTGTTTCCAGAATGATATGAAAACTAGTCCAACTAATTGAATTAGGAATAATTTGGGTCGATTAATATGACACTTGTATTTACATGCGTTTCTACAGAAATATGATATGATGAGTTCGTTACTTGTCAGGACTTGTCAATTAATTATACTAGTAAAATGCTGACAGATTATATTACTTTGCAGCGCGAATTCGGTTCCAACTTATTTTATTATTGCATTAAAAGTCGAAGTGAGCAGTCATTTCACAAAATGGATACTTTTTCCTCGTTACAAGTAAGTTGAAGTAATATTTTAGTAAATTACCAGTTATATTTAATCAAATCCAATTTTTTATTCTGATATTTTTTATTTAATTCTCTTTTTGAAAACATTTTGTGATTTAAGTTAAAATGTAACTTAGTAATAAAATTGTTGGTTGCCTGTGCGGTTTTAAAAGCACATTTTGTTAAATTAATAATATTTTACTTTATAGGATACGGATTATGACCCAAACGTTTTTGCTCAAGACCCATTGGAGGGCTTCACGCAACGCATGGAGCAATGGAATAAAGAAGATGCCTTAAAGGCAAAAAACAAAAAACCCGCAAAAAAGAGAAAAGGACAAGAAGAGAAAAAGAGACCAAAAAACAAAAACCGAAAAAATAAGGCAAAAAAATCGTATGTGATCAGTAAGGAGGCTCGGAGGGGACATCGCGTGGTCCAAATAAAAATCTTTGACTATACGGACTGTACTGAATTAAACGATTTAAGTTCGGACGACAGTGACAGCGAGTTTTTAAGCGTAAGTGCGCAATATGTAGTCAATGATCCTGTTGACGAAATATTGGATTCGGCAGAGAGCATTATACATAAAATTTCAAAGGAAATTTGTAAACGTAATTTGTAAAAACTGGTGTGTGTTTAAAATAATAAAAGAAATATTATTCAAGAAGTATTTTTATTTAAAATAACAGTTAACTTATGATACTAAAATATAAATTAATTGCTAAAATTATGACAACTGCTATCATACCACTTTTTAATACAAATAACATTTTTTAACGCACATGTTTGCGTGTGATTAAAACAGTTAAAGTTCTGACTATTTTGACAATAAAAGTGGTACAAAGTTGAAAAATTTGGACAACCTTTATCTTCTACATCAACAATATTACAATTTTTTGAAAGGTCTGCAACCCACTTTACTTTTTCCATACCTTTCAGCAATATTCTCTTGTTTGTAAGATAAACCTTAATAAAACTCTTACATTCAATATAGTTAATATGTCCTTCACTCCATCTAATTCCTCGATTTCTTTCTAACCATAAGACCTGACGCTTTTCTTCAGGTGTAAGGCGTGAGTAAGGGCAAGGTGGTTTAATTAAAAATACTTGAGTATATTCTGGAGTACCGATAGCTAACTCCTTAATTATGAAGTTATTCTGCAGGTCTTTGAATCCTTGAACATCAACAATAACATATTCGGAGTTCATGTTATTTTTTTAACAATATTGCTAAGCGGTCGGTATTCTATAACACAGTCGTTAAGTATGAGGCAATAAGCAGATGTTTGATCTGGTATTTCTTGGTCGGTCTCAATTTCTACCCTTACATCAATTGGTCCAGTTTTTAATGTTTCGTTCTGACGAGAACAATCAATGACAAATAACGGAGCTTTGTTTTTAAAATCGGTTACATCTAACAAGGGTTCCGCCTTACGTCCGTAAAAAGACTGCTGAAATCTAGCATATTCTTCATATAATAATACAAATTTATCATCACTAAATCTAACATTAAGACTTTCATAGGGAAAATAATTAGAATTTAAAAACACTTTTACCGCACGGACATGACAATGGTCAAAGTGAGAAGAATTCTTAAGTGCATTGTTTTTTCGGTTTGTTTGGAAAGATATAATAACGTATCGAGGTTTCTCTAACTGTGACGATGTTTTGATTGACCATGTATGCTTCGTACTCTTAGGTAAAAGCGGGTATTCGTACATATCCCAATTTCTGAATGCTAAATATAGCGGTCTATCTTTTTCTAGCAATTTTAACATATTGATTCTTTGACGATCAGAAACCTTAATGTGTGGTACTCGCCAAACTATTTTATTAATAATTATTTCATCTAAAACTTCGTCGCTGTTAATCTTTACCGCATTTACATTAGTATTACTTCGCAGAAGAATTAACTCATGCTTACAATTTATTATTACTTTATCAAAGTCCTCTGCAAATCCAAGAAGTTTATTGAGAGGTATGGAAACAGCGAAATTTCCTGTCTGGTTTTTGGTCCCGTTTATATCCCAACCCCATGCTTTTGACATTTTTGCCTCATTTTCATTCATGGATACAAGTGCCTTCATTGTTGTTGTTATACCAGCATTTTTAACCCGATCTATCTCTATTCCATTCAATTCGTATCTTATATCTTGGAATAGATAAACAAATGGATTGTTTGTAAATTCAAAACTGTTAACTACAGTCTTTGTATCTTTCTTGATCACATTAACAGTACCTTCTAAGTATAAAGTGCTTGCAGCAGGTAATACGTACAAATCTTGTTGGTTGATGGATATACGGATTTCGTCATTTCTACCGAAAGTGTTTACATAAGGTTTATACGAATGAAATTCATAACTTTCAATGGAATTATCATGTACCAGTGGATCCGAAACGTTGAGAATACTCATTTTAAAAGTCCAATAAGCTTAAGAAATTTCTTATTTTCTTTAGTCAACTTGATTTTTGATGATGGTGATCGTTTGATGCTACGATTGTTACTGACAGGTTCGTGTGGGCGTACCGACTTTTTATTAAAATCTAACATTGCTTTTTCTTTATATGCAGATATAAAATAATCTCTTCGCCACGTAGATTCACTAAATTATTGTTTACGTCCAGTATCCGTATACTTATTGAACTTATAGTATTTTGATTAACGGGAAAATAAATAATATTTTTTGGAACTTCAATAATTCGATAACCAGGAGGCACGTTAGGAACAAATTCATGAATAATATGGCTAGATTTTCCATTTACAAATGACCCGCTCACAATGTCACATTCGACTCTTAGAACGGTTGTAGACAAAATGTTGACAGGATATTGAGAATGGCTTAATATATTAGCTTTAATTGATCCTTTACCAAAACCCAGTGTACTTCCGATTGAGTTCTCTGATGAAAATAATATGTCTTTAGAACAAAGAATGGAGGTCTGCAGAGTATTATTATTACAAGTCAAATTAAATGTACAGTCTTTTACATTTTGCTTCAAATAATCGCAGATATCTTGAAGTTCGTAAGAACCAGTTGGAATTTGAATATGTTCGCCGTCACCATAGTGGAAATTATTATTTCTGTGATCAACATTAGGTATTGAATTAAAAGTTGCAATATACAAAAGACCGCATTCATACTGCCCGTCTAGTTGCAATGCTGGTGAATAGCTAGTAGTCAAACAAGAATTATATCCAGACTAGCTATTTCCCGCGGCTTCGCCCGCGTTGTTCCCGTTATTGTCCCAAAGAAACTCTTTACCGGGATATAAAGTATACTTTGTTTCAATCCAGGACTTGGTCTACTTACATGCCAAATTTCTGCTTGATCCATCCAGTTGTTACCCCGTTATTTAGTAACAAACATCTTCACAAACTTTCACATTTAAGTATAATATTAGTGTGAAGATTTTCGAATGTTAAAAGTTTAAATATACCTACAATTTAATATAACCAGAGATCGGAATAGGTTAGGTAGAGTATATTTACCTAAACTTCGAAGAACATAGTCGAAAAGTGGAGAGTCCCTTACAACAAAATTTTTATCCGGGACTTAAGTCTCGGAATCTTACTAAAAAAATATAATCATTGGTATTCTTTAGCACATTTCTCGAACATTCTCAGTATAGCTGTCTCTTTCTAATAGTGCTGTCTCTTTTGCTCTTTCGAGAAATTTCGCCATATACTGAAGTGTCCCCAAGGCCCATAAGGAGTCCGGAAAACGGATTTTCAGGTTATTGCGCCATCTGATAGAGGGTGTCCTGGAACAGACTGAAAACATGTTTCAGGCGCCTGAAAACAACGGCAACTTGGGTGAATTTTCAATCTTCTACTATGTGAAAGAGCCACCTCTGACACGGCCTGAAATCACCTTTCAGCCTGCTGAAAACGCTTCTAAAGCACGGAAAATCACGTTTGAAGTTTTAACCTATACCATCGGCGCAACACACATACACACATTACTTTTGCGCCGGTGGCTCTTTCACATAGTAGAAGATTGAAAATTCACCTAAGTTGCCGTTATTTTCAGGCGCCTGAAACATGTTTTCAGTCCGTTTCAGAACACCCTCTATAAGATGGCCTAATAACCTGAAAACCCGTTTTCAGGCGTTTTCAGGACCCCTTATGGGCCTTTGAACTACACTTCAGTATAGTTATGGCGAAATTTTCGAAGGAGTGAAAGAGACAGCACTATTAGAAACAGACAGCTATACTGAGAATGCTCGAGAAATGTGCGGAAGAATACCAATAATATATTTTTTTAGTAAGATTCCGGGACTTAAGTCCCGGAAAAAAATTTAGTTGTAAGGGAGTCTCCACTTTTCGACTTTGTTCTTCGAAGTTTAGGTAAATATACTCTACCTATTCCGATCTCTCTATATAATCTTTCAACCCCTATTTAAACCCCTTAGAGGATGAATTTCGAAAAACGGTGATATCACTTTTCTTGTAATCTAATAAAAAGTCTAAACATGACGTTTCAAACCTCTTACTTCTAAAATCTTAGACTCTCCATACAAATTTTTAACCCCTATTTGAACGCCTTAGGGGATGAATTTTGAAAAATCCTTTCTTAGTGCACCCCTAGACCTTATAAGAAACCTACGTGCTAAATTTGGAATTCCTAGGACCAGCGGTTTGGGCGGTGCGTTGATATACCAACTTTCAACCCCCATTTAAACCCCTCAGAGGATGAATTTCGAAAAACGGTGAAATTACTTTTCTTGTAATCTGATAAAAATCTAAACAGATGATTTCAAACCTCTTACTTCTAAAATCGTACTCTCCATACAAATTTTTAACCCCTTAGGGGATGAATTTTGAAAAATCCTTTCTTAGTGCACCCCTAGACCTTATAAGGAACCTACATGCTAAATTTGGAATTCTTAGGACCAGGGGTTTGGGCTGTGCGTTGATAAACAAACTTTCAACCCCCGTTTAAAGCCCTTAGGGGATGAATTTTGAAAAATCCTTTCTTATTGCACCTCTAGACCTTATAAGGAACCTACGTGCTAAATTTGGAATTCCTAGGACCAGCGGTTTGGGCGGTACGTTGATATACAAACTTTCAACCCCCATTTTAACCCCTTAGGGGATGAATTTTGAAAAATCCTTTTTTAGTACACCATTAGACTTTATAAGGAACCTACGTGCTAAATTTGGAATTCCTAGGACCAGCGGTTTGGGCTGTGCGTTTCAACCCCCATTTAAACCCCTTAGGGGATGAATTTTGAAAAACGGTGAAATAACTTTTCTTGTAATCTAATAAAGAGTCTAAACATAAAGTTTTAAACCTCTTACTTCTAAAATCGTAGACTCTCCATACAAACTTTGAACCCCTATTTGAACCCCTTAGGGGATGAATTTTGAAAAATCCTTTCTTAGTGCACCCCAAGACCTTATAAAGAACCTACATGCTAAATTTGTAATTCCTAGGACCAGTGGTTTGGGCTGTGCGTTGATAAACAAACTTTCAACCCCCATTTAAACCCCTTAGGGGGTAAATTTTGAAAAATCCTTTCTTAGTGCACCCCTAGACCTTATAAGGAAACTACATGTTAAATTTGGAATTCCTAGGACCAGCGGTTTGGGCTGTGCGTTTCAACCCCCATTTAAACCCCTTAGGGGATGAATTTTGAAAAACGGTGAAATAACTTTTCTTGTTATCTAATAAAGAGTCTAAACATAAAGTTTTAAACCTCTTACTTCTAAAATCGTAGACTCTCCATACAAACTTTGAACCCCTATTTCAACCCCTTAGGGGATGAGTTTTGAAAAATCCTTTCTTAGTGGACCTTAAGACCTTATAAGGAACCTACATGCTAAATTTGGAATTCTTAGGACCAGTGGTTTGGGCTGTGCGTTGATAAACAAACTTTCAACCCCCATTTAAACCCCTTAGGGGGTATATTTTGAAAAATCCTTTCTTAGTGCACCCCTAGACCTTATAAGGAACCTACATGCTAAATTTGGAATTCCTAGGACCAGGGGTTTGGGCTGTGCGTTGATAAACAAACTTTCAACCCCCATTTAAACCCCTTAAGGGACGAATTTTGAAAAATCCTTTCTTAGTGCACCTCTAGACCTTATAAGGAACCTACGTTCTAAATTTGGAATTCCTAGGACCAGCGGTTTGGGCTGTGCGTTGATAAATAAACTTTCAACCCCCATTTAAACCCTTTAGGGGATGAATTTCGAAAAACGGTGAAATTACTTTTCTTGTAATATAATAAAGAGTCTAAACATGAAGTTTCAAATCTCTTACTTCTAAAATCGTAGACTCTCCATACAAACTTTGAACCCCTATTTGAACCCCTTAGGGGGTAAATTTTGAAAAATCCTTTCTTAGTGCACCCCTAGACCTTATAAGGAACCTACATGCTAAATTTGGAATTCCTAGGACCAGCGGTTTGGGCTGTGCGTTGATATGTCAGTCAGTCAGTCAGTCAGTCAGTCAATCAGTCAGTTTCTTCTTTTATATATTTAGATATAGAGACTGTGAACGACATGATGTCAATGCCCATGGCGAGTATTTTCCGTTCTATTTATCATATTTTTTCCAGAAATTTACTAAAAATTTTAAACATAAATGTCCACAGTTAAAAGTATTAAACTTTTGATAATTGTCGTAGTTATACTTTATATCGTTATTCTTCAAATATTGAACTAGTTCTAATGGAGGTTTTAAATCACCGTAGCTGTTAAAATACTCACAATAGTTATTTACTTTCACGTATGCTACCCAGTGAGTTCCCTCATTTCTAGAATGATCTAAATTTACTATTGCACATTCTATACGTTGAGGTCGTTTTGGTAAATTATCTCGCATGTAAACTCCTCTAAAATATGGGATACTGCTAGCATATTCTATTAAGTCCATATTTGTGAGAGCTCGGCTGGGTAGCTTTCGATTCAGTTTTTTGTATTTTTTAAAAACAAACCGTTTCCTTTTTTATATGGTTTCACGTATAAACCTTTCCCTATAGCAATAGTCTCCATCATTCTGTTGTGTCGTTCAGACTCTTGAAGATTCTTTTGTGCTGATTTGTAGTCATGAACCGCTTTTGCAATGCCTGCTGCTCCTCCGGCCAATGAGCCTAATGCTGACAAACCGGCGAATATAGGTATCAAAGGTAATATACCTCCAGTTTTTGGTAATGGTATGACACGAGGCAAACGTACTCTATGTTTAGTAAACAACTTTTTTGCTGCCAAATAAGCTGATTGAATAGCTGATTGATTATTTTTCGGCTTTATTTTCTTTAACTCGCTACGAATTTTGCTTATGACTGATTTAAAGGTTTTAACACCTGCTCCTGTTCTTAGTTTCGTTTTCATCACTTTGTTAACTACCCAAGACGCTAATTTTTCTCCTTTGCTAGCATCTTTTGATTTGACTCTATCTTTTGCCATGTTTAGTAAGATTAGATCAGCTTTTTGACGTTGTTTTAAGTCGTTGGATTCGGCATATGCGATATCGTGCTGCCTACAAGCTTCATCAAGCTTATTTATTCCTTTATCTCCACGCCTAAGTCGTTTTTCTAATTTAGTGCCAGGTCCGCAGTAGTTATAGCCTGGTAAATGTGCTTCGAATGGTAATTTATTTATTATACTATTAACTAGTCCTCCACCTTTCATTGCTTTTATGACAATGGTGATAATTATTTATGCAAATGTGTTTTATAACTTTTTTAAAAGTCACTTCAAGAAATCAATATTATAGCCATTACTTTATAAAATTGCATTTTTATCAATCCAGCTATTTTCAGAGTCACTTAAACCTAACCATTTGACAAAAAGCCTGTTACCCTTTTTTTTGATCACCTTTTCTATTAAGTAAATATCGGGACACTTTGTTTTTTGAAGCTCCTGCTCGTAAAATGAACCTAATATAATTTGCTTTCGACTGTCTACGAGATGGTAAGTAATTGGGTTACTTCTATTTACTTTGGAAATTGTGAACAACTCACTGGACCAATTCGGAGTATATCCCTTCTGAAAAGACCCTTTATATTTGCTTATACGAACAATGTCACCAATATTAAATTTTCTTTTTTTCAAAACAGGATTTTTTTTTTATTTTGCTATATTTTTCATTACACATATTTCATTAGATTTAGTAACTTTACTTGGTGCAAGTTTTATAGTTCTATGCACTGTATTGTTATATTCACGAAGAAGAGTTTTAAGTGGGTTCCCAATCCATATGTAGTTACCAACAAGACTAAAATATTTGTACAGTTTATTTTTTATCGTTCTTATGAATCTTTCTACTATCGACGCTTTTTTTGTTGAATACGTAGCATAGTGGTTAATATTGAATTTTTTCATCAAGCGAGTAAACTCATCGTTATAAAACTCTTTACCTAAATCCGTTTGTAAATTACTGGGTACCCTACCTAAAAGAAGAACTTTTTTAAAAGCGTCCGTTATTTCTGTTTTACATTTAGTTTTCACTGCCACACTCCAAGCAAACTTTGAGAAGGCGTCAATAATAACTAAAATGTATCTGTAGTTTTTATTTTCACGTTTTAAATTTTGCATGTCAATTAGATCAGCTTGCCATAAATCATCGATGCTTCTTAAGATAACTTCTCGTCTAGGAAAATTTTTACGTGCCCCTTTATGTATTTCATCAACCACATTTTCTTTACTCATTTCCTATATTCTTATTATTTTTATCTTTTGTTGGTGATGTAATTAAAAAATCGTTAAATAATTTTTGCAAATCTTCTTTCAAAATCAATTTCTCTTCTATTTCTCTAATACGTGAGTCATTGCGTTTAAGAGTTAGTATTATGTTCGCCAAATTCGTTTGAATAACCGTATTTATATGATCTACGTATTGCTTATTAGCAACTTCGTCTGGAGATACTGGCAGCCGGGTTCCTTTTAATCTTGTCAAATGTAAATTAAAGTCTCCTTCTTCTGACTTTATCAAGGCCTGATCAACAAATGATGAACTACTTGTTATCTGTTGACGTTTATGCACGTGATGTCCAAATTTGTCAACATTCATGTTGTCTGTTTTACAAGCAGCATGAACACATACTGATTTATTTTGAATAACATTACGGTTTATATAAACGTATCAGCTATAGATGTTAAAATACGTGTTTCGAAACTTCAGAATTGAAGTGTCTCAGAGAATTTCAATTTAAGTTACCATTTTCACGTAATTCTTCTATTATAGATATGATTTCATTATCCAAACCCGTATTACCCGCTTCTTTAGATGCTATTAATAATTTAAGTCTGTCAACTAATTCATTAGGATTGTCCCAGTAAATGTAATCAACTTTGGGTTTCACTGTTTTCATTGTGGGCAGTATAAAACCACTACCAATAGGTAGGCTCTCAGTGCTATGACATTTTTCAGAAAATTTAAAGAGTGGTTTTATAATCCGTAAGTATTTTAAGCCTTTGTTACTTTTAATTGGTTTCTTTGGATTAAAGTCTCTTCTGTGTGCATTAGTTTCTTGCAAAATTATTTTATAATTATTTTTATCTTCATCCGTTACGACTTTTAAGTTTGGGGTTTTTTTAAATAGCAACTCGTTTAGCCCGCGAGTTTTTTTGTAAACAGTAGATCCAATTTTGACGGAACTATTAGATACGTGGACTCGTGATGATCCTATCATAAGTTTTCCACGTTCTATTCTGACTCCAAATGGGATGGGATTAAATTCTTTAGGAGAATGAGAAATCGGGGTACTGAATTTACGTGGTAAATTCAAAGAAGAGTCATAAGAAACAGCATCTTCATTTTTACTTGATACTGATGCATCACAGTCTGTTTCTGTATCATTATCATGTATTTCGTTATCATCAAAATTTGGTTGGTTTAATACACTCTTTTCAATGCTACGGTAGTGATTGTTTTGAAAACTAGAATTCAGTTGGTTAGAATCTAGGGTTTCATTACCCTCTTTGACTTTCATTGTATTTTCCCATTTAGGAGTAATTTGCTCCTCCTCCTCAACCCTGTCAAAAATATTGCTTTTGTTTGCCAATTGGTTAAGAGGTCTCGTTATAGGTTTAAGGACAGTTTCAAGAGCAGTGTCAGCATCAATTTTCATATTACGCATTTGTCTTACTTTTTGTTTTACGATTTCAGCTGATTTTATTATTTTTTGCTTTAATTTTTTTTCTGTATTCATGATGATGTTTGCTAGTAGACTTCAAAATTTGAAATGAGGAAATGTTATCTTGTTTGCATTATATTAATCAGTCAACAACTACAAAAGTATCAAATAGTTTTCTATAAGCACCTTTATTTTTTTCGCAATCCTTATTTATTACCACATAGTTATAAGGGGTCTGCCATATTTTAGAACATAATTCCCTAAACTGGTTCCATGTCATGTCTGTGTTGACATGTTCATCATAGACATGGCGTAAATTAATATCGTCTTGTTTAAATAACACAATTAGGTTAGCATTATCTCGTATCAGTTGTTTTGGTATTTTACTGTAGGTCTGATTTAAATACAGACAATCTATATTATTATGCCTACCCATCGCAAAATAATCTCTAATTGTATTTTGATTTTCACACGACACGTCATCAAATATCATTACTGAATTCGATTTGGCATCTGAAGGGCTCAATACTTCTTCTTTATCATGAAATTTCCCAAAAAACACATTAGGCACTAAACTTAAAACGTTTTCTAAGAATACGTACTTAGCTTGAAAAAGAGTTTTAGAATAAATATAAACATTCTGAAAACGTAATCCGTCTTTATGTAAAAGCAACCCAACTACCAAATTTGTCTTTCCACAATTAGAAGGTCCGCAGACAAGTGCTCGTATAGTACTTGGTAATAATTTACCATGCCTTGATTGTTTTTTAGGTCAATAGTATCTAGTTTTAGTGAGAAAGGTTGTTTTACAAATTTCATAGCAATGTTGTTTGAAGCGTGTCCAATTTTGGGTGCATCGCAAGACCGTTGGATATCTAGTGATACTGAAACACACTTTTACTGGAATATATATTAAGGTCTTCGTCTTAAGACGCAATCAGCTTTCTATCATGTGATGCATTTATTCAATGTGATATATTGGGATTCTAGATCATTTGAACTCACTTCGTTCGCTCTATGCGGGTTCCACGAAAGTTTCTGTTGAAAGTGATTGTATGGTTAACTTGATTTCTGTTCCGTTGGGGAAATCAGTGTTCAAATGATCTAGAATGCCCAATATATTACTACTAACGCAAATATTTTATTTTACGGACAGGTTCAGCAACATCAATAAAATATTATTGTGAAAAAACTTTTAAAATTCATACGCTAGTTTTCAAGAAAAACTCCAAAAACCATTTTGTAGAGATGGTAAAATAAAACAACCTGTGTATCGCGAGGCGCGGGAGCGGGAGCGGCCGGTCTCAGTCAAAATGTGATGTCCGGTGAACAGCAAGTGCTCCTCGTGGTCCGAAGGCATGGCATCGATCGTGCTCGGATGTGTGCGCGTGACCAGGGACGTCACATCCAACATTTAATGAAGGTAATTCGTGTAAGGAATGGAAATGATTGTCAGGATGTTCTTTAAATTTTTTTTTGTTAAATTGGCCTCTATTCCTGTTTTTTAATGGTTGGGTTTTGTTTCTCTGATATAATTACATGTGTACACGACGGAAATATGTTAGCAAATAAAATATAAATACATAGTAGGTTTAAGATGATAATTGTACACGAGGAACACAGGCGGTAAAAAAGTACACGTTCAAAGAAGGTCAATAATAGTTTAGTGTTAGAATATTTTTCGCAGTAAGGATCATAAGGAAAATACCGACAAAAGCAGATGCCCAAACAATGGAAGATGAATATGCCGATAATAGCGTTAAGGCATGTTTTAGTGTAATAGTAGGCTTTTGAATTTTAGAATAGATAAGGAAAATACCGACAAAAGCAGATGCGCAAACAATTGAAAAATAGATGAATAGAGTATCGTAAACTGCCATAAACAGATTTGCAACAACAGTATTTTTAAACAAATAAAAAAAACAGAAAGAAAGGGGAGATCTCGCTCGCACACGCGGTAGGCTGCGGGGCCCGGAGAGGGGACAACTTTACGACCCACCTCTCCCTATATAAACGTCCGCCCCGAGCCCCAGACTCACTCGTCACTCGTCACTTGTCACTTACACTCGGCTACTTACTTCCTACTACTTCGAATCACTTCGCCTTCGCCCGCCGAGCCAGCAAGATCTCCCAGCTTCAGTTACAATCCGAAGAATAGTTTTATTTCTACAAAGTCTACAGTCCACTTCCGGTATTGGAAGAAAGAAGAAAAATCCCTCCAATACCGCCGCCACATATCATCATTATTGCGGTGCCTTTATCAAGGCGCGGTATACGCAATAACATCGTAAACCTGAGCAACACATAAGTGTACGGCACGTCGTCTTTTTCAAGGCGTCTCATTAAACGTGTCCGGTACAAGATGTTCTGTTAAAATATTTGCATTTACTGAAATATAACCTTAGGTATATATTAATTTGCGAAACATATTACTTGAAAATAAACAATTTACACTTATTACTATTATTGAATACATTTTAAATATGTCATGATTACCAATTCAGTATTTGTCAAATGAGTTCTGTAAAATGATACATTTACGGAATAACATGTTCGCCGATTAATCATTTGATGAATAGTTTATTGTAAAACGTACATTTGCTAATAATTTTTTTGATTATACAGTAGTGAACCGTTAGACTAGTAAAATAAATTTTACTTTTTCAAACAGAAATATAGTTTAATTTTCGCAAGTTGTAAATGTGTATGTATTCATAACTGTATCTCATGTATTATATATATATTATTTTATTTTCATTTTTGTATGGGTTGAGACTAGGGAATGCAATTATCGGTAAAATTTACCGTATTTTCATACTAAAGTCCGGTAAATTACCGGTAATTGCATTCCCTAGTTGAGACCATCTCATGCGACACGTGTGCGACACAGTCCACCACTGGCAGCTGAACCGTGTCTTGAAACGAAACGCAAGGCGTTAGGGGAGACTGCGGGGAGCCGAGGGGCAACCTCCTTTTTCGGCCCTTACACTTAGCTGACGTTTCTGTTCTCATAAAAATTGTATTTATAAGAGTAGATTTTACGAATAAGCAAGTATCAAAGTTGATCGAGTCGTAGAAGGCAATGTTGCCTGATGAAAGACAGTGGCGTCCTCAATTAATTTCTACTCTTTATTGTCGGATTGTAACAGCGTTTAACGCAACGGCTAAAACTTGCCAAGGAAATGATAATGGAAAACTCATCAACGTTAATGCATACCAAGTTAACTACAGCAGCTAAATTATTATTTTCTATGCAAATATCTCAAGGCAAAAAGAATCAAAAGAAGGAAGATTCAGTATACAACAGAAAATGTTAGCTCTTTCTAAATATAAATCAAGCCCTAGAGGCTATCCTTTAGTAAGTGATATACTTATACTTACTTCCAAAAAGAAAAACCATGCAGAATACTTTGGCAAATAAATATTCAGCAGCAAATATTTTTATGAATTAAAGAAAAGAGTTTCGAGAATACCAAGACATCAATGGTAGTGCAGCATTGTTTATGACGAGATTGCAATTTCCACAGGCTTGAATTTAGATGCGAAGAATGATCTTATCACTGGAATTGTCAATTGAAAAATCCATCCTCATGGAGAGAATCGCAACGAAAAACGAAGGTTGTTCCTTGAGTTGAGTTGGGTTAAAACAATTGAAGGGTTTCAAAACATCACCAAAGATGCACAATAAAGCACTCCAGTCTCAGACATGAGACATTTCAACCAAGACCCTATAGAGAATATGACCACTTCATTTATTTAACCACTTCTGATATTTGACCAGTTCTGGATATGACCACTTTGTCCTGCCTTTGTATGTACAGTGAATAAAAAATAAAACGATACGAACCATCATTGCGTTAGTGAGTTGCTGTTTACATGTAGTGTGGTCCCCCCCCCCCCCCCCGATGACTGTTTGTTGTTTTTTAAAAGCGAAGAGCAGTTAAGACGTTACTAGGTTCTCTTAATATGACGTCTTAAAATGACGTCTCAGACCTGCGACATGTGGACGTCCCCTCAAGGATAAAAGGACGTCTCTTTTGACGTCATTTTCGTCATAAATGACTAAAAAAAGACGTCATTGATTCGTCAAAATGCTACCTGGGGGGACCTCCCGAGACGTGCTTGAAGCGATGGAGGAATATGAATTCGAAGTTTGAAATTTTTACTCAGATGGTAAATAAAGTTGCCTTATGCAATAAAGATGACAAAAGGTTTATTAAAAGTGACAAAGTTTCTACTTTAGCATGGGGGCATAAGCAACTAAGAATGTAATCTCACACTATGTTTATAAAAATAAGTTTTTTAAATTTATAAGTTATAAAAATAAGTTTTTTTAAGTATGTCACGCATTGTACTTTTTATGTGAAATTTATTAATAAATGTATGAAAATGAAAATACGTATTTTATTTCAATTTCCAATCACTGCTATCTATTTGTCCCATGATTGAAGAAAATATGCTTTTAAAGCTATCTCAATTATATTAAGGTGATGAAGGGATTGTCAGATCGTGGACGAAGCAGGAGCTCTTGGGAGTTGATGGCGGAGAGAAAACTGTGTGTGTCTTGTACGGGTTTATTGCGAAAAGTAAATTAAATCTAATGTCTTAAATCTAAGTGGTTTTAATTAGAGCGACCTCTATAGGATCCACTGCGAACTATTTAGTTATGCAGACACATAATCTATATATACTTTAAAAGCCATCTAGGTAATAGCGTAGTTCTTACGTAGATGGCGCTGTTCGTAACAGTGTGTTTCCAGAATGATATGAAAACTAGTCCAACTAATTGAATTAGGAATAATTTGGGTCGATTAATATGACACTTGTATTTACATGCGTTTCTACAGAAATATGATATGATGAGTTCGTTACTTGTCAGGACTTGTCAATTAATTATACTAGTAAAATGCTGACAGATTATATTACTTTGCAGCGCGAATTCGGTTCCAACTTATTTTATTATTGCATTAAAAGTCGAAGTGAGCAGTCATTTCACAAAATGGATACTTTTTCCTCGTTACAAGTAAGTTGAAGTAATATTTTAGTAAATTACCAGTTATATTTAATCAAATCCAATTTTTTATTCTGATATTTTTTATTTAATTCTCTTTTTGAAAACATTTTGTGATTTAAGTTAAAATGTAACTTAGTAATAAAATTGTTGGTTGCCTGTGCGGTTTTAAAAGCACATTTTGTTAAATTAATAATATTTTACTTTATAGGATACGGATTATGACCCAAACGTTTTTGCTCAAGACCCATTGGAGGGCTTCACGCAACGCATGGAGCAATGGAATAAAGAAGATGCCTTAAAGGCAAAAAACAAAAAACCCGCAAAAAAGAGAAAAGGACAAGAAGAGAAAAAGAGACCAAAAAACAAAAACCGAAAAAATAAGGCAAAAAAATCGTATGTGATCAGTAAGGAGGCTCGGAGGGGACATCGCGTGGTCCAAATAAAAATCTTTGACTATACGGACTGTACTGAATTAAACGATTTAAGTTCGGACGACAGTGACAGCGAGTTTTTAAGCGTAAGTGCGCAATATGTAGTCAATGATCCTGTTGACGAAATATTGGATTCGGCAGAGAGCATTATACATAAAATTTCAAAGGAAATTTGTAAACGTAATTTGTAAAAACTGGTGTGTGTTTAAAATAATAAAAGAAATATTATTCAAGAAGTATTTTTATTTAAAATAACAGTTAACTTATGATACTAAAATATAAATTAATTGCTAAAATTATGACAACTGCTATCATACCACTTTTTAATACAAATAACATTTTTTAACGCACATGTTTGCGTGTGATTAAAACAGTTAAAGTTCTGACTATTTTGACAATAAAAGTGGTACAAAGTTGAAAAATTTGGACAACCTTTATCTTCTACATCAACAATATTACAATTTTTTGAAAGGTCTGCAACCCACTTTACTTTTTCCATACCTTTCAGCAATATTCTCTTGTTTGTAAGATAAACCTTAATAAAACTCTTACATTCAATATAGTTAATATGTCCTTCACTCCATCTAATTCCTCGATTTCTTTCTAACCATAAGACCTGACGCTTTTCTTCAGGTGTAAGGCGTGAGTAAGGGCAAGGTGGTTTAATTAAAAATACTTGAGTATATTCTGGAGTACCGATAGCTAACTCCTTAATTATGAAGTTATTCTGCAGGTCTTTGAATCCTTGAACATCAACAATAACATATTCGGAGTTCATGTTATTTTTTTAACAATATTGCTAAGCGGTCGGTATTCTATAACACAGTCGTTAAGTATGAGGCAATAAGCAGATGTTTGATCTGGTATTTCTTGGTCGGTCTCAATTTCTACCCTTACATCAATTGGTCCAGTTTTTAATGTTTCGTTCTGACGAGAACAATCAATGACAAATAACGGAGCTTTGTTTTTAAAATCGGTTACATCTAACAAGGGTTCCGCCTTACGTCCGTAAAAAGACTGCTGAAATCTAGCATATTCTTCATATAATAATACAAATTTATCATCACTAAATCTAACATTAAGACTTTCATAGGGAAAATAATTAGAATTTAAAAACACTTTTACCGCACGGACATGACAATGGTCAAAGTGAGAAGAATTCTTAAGTGCATTGTTTTTTCGGTTTGTTTGGAAAGATATAATAACGTATCGAGGTTTCTCTAACTGTGACGATGTTTTGATTGACCATGTATGCTTCGTACTCTTAGGTAAAAGCGGGTATTCGTACATATCCCAATTTCTGAATGCTAAATATAGCGGTCTATCTTTTTCTAGCAATTTTAACATATTGATTCTTTGACGATCAGAAACCTTAATGTGTGGTACTCGCCAAACTATTTTATTAATAATTATTTCATCTAAAACTTCGTCGCTGTTAATCTTTACCGCATTTACATTAGTATTACTTCGCAGAAGAATTAACTCATGCTTACAATTTATTATTACTTTATCAAAGTCCTCTGCAAATCCAAGAAGTTTATTGAGAGGTATGGAAACAGCGAAATTTCCTGTCTGGTTTTTGGTCCCGTTTATATCCCAACCCCATGCTTTTGACATTTTTGCCTCATTTTCATTCATGGATACAAGTGCCTTCATTGTTGTTGTTATACCAGCATTTTTAACCCGATCTATCTCTATTCCATTCAATTCGTATCTTATATCTTGGAATAGATAAACAAATGGATTGTTTGTAAATTCAAAACTGTTAACTACAGTCTTTGTATCTTTCTTGATCACATTAACAGTACCTTCTAAGTATAAAGTGCTTGCAGCAGGTAATACGTACAAATCTTGTTGGTTGATGGATATACGGATTTCGTCATTTCTACCGAAAGTGTTTACATAAGGTTTATACGAATGAAATTCATAACTTTCAATGGAATTATCATGTACCAGTGGATCCGAAACGTTGAGAATACTCATTTTAAAAGTCCAATAAGCTTAAGAAATTTCTTATTTTCTTTAGTCAACTTGATTTTTGATGATGGTGATCGTTTGATGCTACGATTGTTACTGACAGGTTCGTGTGGGCGTACCGACTTTTTATTAAAATCTAACATTGCTTTTTCTTTATATGCAGATATAAAATAATCTCTTCGCCACGTAGATTCACTAAATTATTGTTTACGTCCAGTATCCGTATACTTATTGAACTTATAGTATTTTGATTAACGGGAAAATAAATAATATTTTTTGGAACTTCAATAATTCGATAACCAGGAGGCACGTTAGGAACAAATTCATGAATAATATGGCTAGATTTTCCATTTACAAATGACCCGCTCACAATGTCACATTCGACTCTTAGAACGGTTGTAGACAAAATGTTGACAGGATATTGAGAATGGCTTAATATATTAGCTTTAATTGATCCTTTACCAAAACCCAGTGTACTTCCGATTGAGTTCTCTGATGAAAATAATATGTCTTTAGAACAAAGAATGGAGGTCTGCAGAGTATTATTATTACAAGTCAAATTAAATGTACAGTCTTTTACATTTTGCTTCAAATAATCGCAGATATCTTGAAGTTCGTAAGAACCAGTTGGAATTTGAATATGTTCGCCGTCACCATAGTGGAAATTATTATTTCTGTGATCAACATTAGGTATTGAATTAAAAGTTGCAATATACAAAAGACCGCATTCATACTGCCCGTCTAGTTGCAATGCTGGTGAATAGCTAGTAGTCAAACAAGAATTATATCCAGATATAGAGACTGTGAACGACATGATGTCAATGCCCATGGCGAGTATTTTCCGTTCTATTTATCATATTTTTTCCAGAAATTTACTAAAAATTTTAAACATAAATGTCCACAGTTAAAAGTATTAAACTTTTGATAATTGTCGTAGTTATACTTTATATCGTTATTCTTCAAATATTGAACTAGTTCTAATGGAGGTTTTAAATCACCGTAGCTGTTAAAATACTCACAATAGTTATTTACTTTCACGTATGCTACCCAGTGAGTTCCCTCATTTCTAGAATGATCTAAATTTACTATTGCACATTCTATACGTTGAGGTCGTTTTGGTAAATTATCTCGCATGTAAACTCCTCTAAAATATGGGATACTGCTAGCATATTCTATTAAGTCCATATTTGTGAGAGCTCGGCTGGGTAGCTTTCGATTCAGTTTTTTGTATTTTTTAAAAACAAACCGTTTCCTTTTTTATATGGTTTCACGTATAAACCTTTCCCTATAGCAATAGTCTCCATCATTCTGTTGTGTCGTTCAGACTCTTGAAGATTCTTTTGTGCTGATTTGTAGTCATGAACCGCTTTTGCAATGCCTGCTGCTCCTCCGGCCAATGAGCCTAATGCTGACAAACCGGCGAATATAGGTATCAAAGGTAATATACCTCCAGTTTTTGGTAATGGTATGACACGAGGCAAACGTACTCTATGTTTAGTAAACAACTTTTTTGCTGCCAAATAAGCTGATTGAATAGCTGATTGATTATTTTTCGGCTTTATTTTCTTTAACTCGCTACGAATTTTGCTTATGACTGATTTAAAGGTTTTAACACCTGCTCCTGTTCTTAGTTTCGTTTTCATCACTTTGTTAACTACCCAAGACGCTAATTTTTCTCCTTTGCTAGCATCTTTTGATTTGACTCTATCTTTTGCCATGTTTAGTAAGATTAGATCAGCTTTTTGACGTTGTTTTAAGTCGTTGGATTCGGCATATGCGATATCGTGCTGCCTACAAGCTTCATCAAGCTTATTTATTCCTTTATCTCCACGCCTAAGTCGTTTTTCTAATTTAGTGCCAGGTCCGCAGTAGTTATAGCCTGGTAAATGTGCTTCGAATGGTAATTTATTTATTATACTATTAACTAGTCCTCCACCTTTCATTGCTTTTATGACAATGGTGATAATTATTTATGCAAATGTGTTTTATAACTTTTTTAAAAGTCACTTCAAGAAATCAATATTATAGCCATTACTTTATAAAATTGCATTTTTATCAATCCAGCTATTTTCAGAGTCACTTAAACCTAACCATTTGACAAAAAGCCTGTTACCCTTTTTTTTGATCACCTTTTCTATTAAGTAAATATCGGGACACTTTGTTTTTTGAAGCTCCTGCTCGTAAAATGAACCTAATATAATTTGCTTTCGACTGTCTACGAGATGGTAAGTAATTGGGTTACTTCTATTTACTTTGGAAATTGTGAACAACTCACTGGACCAATTCGGAGTATATCCCTTCTGAAAAGACCCTTTATATTTGCTTATACGAACAATGTCACCAATATTAAATTTTCTTTTTTTCAAAACAGGATTTTTTTTTTATTTTGCTATATTTTTCATTACACATATTTCATTAGATTTAGTAACTTTACTTGGTGCAAGTTTTATAGTTCTATGCACTGTATTGTTATATTCACGAAGAAGAGTTTTAAGTGGGTTCCCAATCCATATGTAGTTACCAACAAGACTAAAATATTTGTACAGTTTATTTTTTATCGTTCTTATGAATCTTTCTACTATCGACGCTTTTTTTGTTGAATACGTAGCATAGTGGTTAATATTGAATTTTTTCATCAAGCGAGTAAACTCATCGTTATAAAACTCTTTACCTAAATCCGTTTGTAAATTACTGGGTACCCTACCTAAAAGAAGAACTTTTTTAAAAGCGTCCGTTATTTCTGTTTTACATTTAGTTTTCACTGCCACACTCCAAGCAAACTTTGAGAAGGCGTCAATAATAACTAAAATGTATCTGTAGTTTTTATTTTCACGTTTTAAATTTTGCATGTCAATTAGATCAGCTTGCCATAAATCATCGATGCTTCTTAAGATAACTTCTCGTCTAGGAAAATTTTTACGTGCCCCTTTATGTATTTCATCAACCACATTTTCTTTACTCATTTCCTATATTCTTATTATTTTTATCTTTTGTTGGTGATGTAATTAAAAAATCGTTAAATAATTTTTGCAAATCTTCTTTCAAAATCAATTTCTCTTCTATTTCTCTAATACGTGAGTCATTGCGTTTAAGAGTTAGTATTATGTTCGCCAAATTCGTTTGAATAACCGTATTTATATGATCTACGTATTGCTTATTAGCAACTTCGTCTGGAGATACTGGCAGCCGGGTTCCTTTTAATCTTGTCAAATGTAAATTAAAGTCTCCTTCTTCTGACTTTATCAAGGCCTGATCAACAAATGATGAACTACTTGTTATCCGTTGACGTTTATGCACGTGATGTCCAAATTTGTCAACATTCATGTTGTCTGTTTTACAAGCAGCATGAACACATACTGATTTATTTTGAATAACATTACGGTTTATATAAACGTATCAGCTATAGATGTTAAAATACGTGTTTCGAAACTTCAGAATTGAAGTGTCTCAGAGAATTTCAATTTAAGTTACCATTTTCACGTAATTCTTCTATTATAGATATGATTTCATTATCCAAACCCGTATTACCCGCTTCTTTAGATGCTATTAATAATTTAAGTCTGTCAACTAATTCATTAGGATTGTCCCAGTAAATGTAATCAACTTTGGGTTTCACTGTTTTCATTGTGGGCAGTATAAAACCACTACCAATAGGTAGGCTCTCAGTGCTATGACATTTTTCAGAAAATTTAAAGAGTGGTTATATAATCCGTAAGTATTTTAAGCCTTTGTTACTTTTAATTGGTTTCTTTGGATTAAAGTCTCTTCTGTGTGCATTAGTTTCTTGCAAAATTATTTTATAATTATTTTTATCTTCATCCGTTACGACTTTTAAGTTTGGGGTTTTTTTAAATAGCAACTCGTTTAGCCCGCGAGTTTTTTTGTAAACAGTAGATCCAATTTTGACGGAACTATTAGATACGTGGACTCGTGATGATCCTATCATAAGTTTTCCACGTTCTATTCTGACTCCAAATGGGATGGGATTAAATTCTTTAGGAGAATGAGAAATCGGGGTACTGAATTTACGTGGTAAATTCAAAGAAGAGTCATAAGAAACAGCATCTTCATTTTTACTTGATACTGATGCATCACAGTCTGTTTCTGTATCATTATCATGTATTTCGTTATCATCAAAATTTGGTTGGTTTAATACACTCTTTTCAATGCTACGGTAGTGATTGTTTTGAAAACTAGAATTCAGTTGGTTAGAATCTAGGGTTTCATTACCCTCTTTGACTTTCATTGTATTTTCCCATTTAGGAGTAATTTGCTCCTCCTCCTCAACCCTGTCAAAAATATTGCTTTTGTTTGCCAATTGGTTAAGAGGTCTCGTTATAGGTTTAAGGACAGTTTCAAGAGCAGTGTCAGCATCAATTTTCATATTACGCATTTGTCTTACTTTTTGTTTTACGATTTCAGCTGATTTTATTATTTTTTGCTTTAATTTTTTTTCTGTATTCATGATGATGTTTGCTAGTAGACTTCAAAATTTGAAATGAGGAAATGTTATCTTGTTTGCATTATATTAATCAGTCAACAACTACAAAAGTATCAAATAGTTTTCTATAAGCACCTTTATTTTTTTCGCAATCCTTATTTATTACCACATAGTTATAAGGGGTCTGCCATATTTTAGAACATAATTCCCTAAACTGGTTCCATGTCATGTCTGTGTTGACATGTTCATCATAGACATGGCGTAAATTAATATCGTCTTGTTTAAATAACACAATTAGGTTAGCATTATCTCGTATCAGTTGTTTTGGTATTTTACTGTTGGTCTGATTTAAATACAGACAATCTATATTATTATGCCTACCCATCGCAAAATAATCTCTAATTGTATTTTGATTTTCACACGACACGTCATCAAATATCATTACTGAATTCGATTTGGCATCTGAAGGGCTCAATACTTCTTCTTTATCATGAAATTTCCCAAAAAACACATTAGGCACTAAACTTAAAACGTTTTCTAAGAATACGTACTTAGCTTGAAAAAGAGTTTTAGAATAAATATAAACATTCTGAAAACGTAATCCGTCTTTATGTAAAAGCAACCCAACTACCAAATTTGTCTTTCCACAATTAGAAGGTCCGCAGACAAGTGCTCGTATAGTACTTGGTAATAATTTACCATGCCTTGATTGTTTTTTAGTGATACCATGGTCAATAGTATCTAGTTTTAGTGAGAAAGGTTGTTTTACAAATTTCATAGCAATGTTGTTTGAAGCGTGTCCAATTTTGGGTGCATCGCAAGACCGTTGGATATCTAGTGATACTGAAACACACTTTTACTGGAATATATATTAAGGTCTTCGTCTTAAGACGCAATCAGCTTTCTATCATGTGATGCATTTATTCAATGTGATATATTGGGATTCTAGATCATTTGAACTCACTTCGTTCGCTCTATGCGGGTTCCACGAAAGTTTCTGTTGAAAGTGATTGTATGGTTAACTTGATTTCTGTTCCGTTGGGGAAATCAGTGTTCAAATGATCTAGAATGCCCAATATATTACTACTAACGCAAATATTTTATTTTACGGACAGGTTCAGCAACATCAATAAAATATTATTGTGAAAAAACTTTTAAAATTCATACGCTAGTTTTCAAGAAAAACTCCAAAAACCATTTTGTAGAGATGGTAAAATAAAACAACCTGTGTATCGAGAGGCGCGGGAGCGGGAGCGGCCGGTCTCAGTCAAAATGTGATGTCCGGTGAACAGCAAGTGCTCCTCGTGGTCCGAAGGCATGGCATCGATCGTGCTCGGATGTGTGCGCGTGACCAGGGACGTCACATCCAACATTTAATGAAGGTAATTCGTGTAAGGAATGGAAATGATTGTCAGGATGTTCTTTAAATTTTTTTTTGTTAAATTGGCCTCTATTCCTGTTTTTTAATGGTTGGGTTTTGTTTCTCTGATATAATTACATGTGTAAACGACGGAAATATGTTAGCAAATAAAATATAAATACATAGTAGGTTTAAGATGATAATTGTACACGAGGAACACAGGCGGTAAAAAAGTACACGTTCAAAGAAGGTCAATAATAGTTTAGTGTTAGAATATTTTTCGCAGTAAGGATCATAAGGAAAATACCGACAAAAGCAGATGCCCAAACAATGGAAGATGAATATGCCGATAATAGCGTTAAGGCATGTTTTAGTGTAATAGTAGGCTTTTGAATTTTAGAATAGATAAGGAAAATACCGACAAAAGCAGATGCGCAAACAATTGAAAAATAGATGAATAGAGTATCGTAAACTGCCATAAACAGATTTGCAACAACAGTATTTTTAAACAAATAAAAAAAACAGAAAGAAAGGGGAGATCTCGCTCGCACACGCGGTAGGCTGCGGGGCCCGGAGAGGGGACAACTTTACGACCCACCTCTCCCTATATAAACGTCCGCCCCGAGCCCCAGACTCACTCGTCACTCGTCACTTGTCACTTACACTCGGCTACTTACTTCCTACTACTTCGAATCACTTCGCCTTCGCCCGCCGAGCCAGCAAGATCTCCCAGCTTCAGTTACAATCCGAAGAATAGTTTTATTTCTACAAAGTCTACAGTCCACTTCCGGTATTGGAAGAAAGAAGAAAAATCCCTCCAATACCGCCGCCACATATCATCATTATTGCGGTGCCTTTATCAAGGCGCGGTATACGCAATAACATCGTAAACCTGAGCAACACATAAGTGTACGGCACGTCGTCTTTTTCAAGGCGTCTCATTAAACGTGTCCGGTACAAGATGTTCTGTTAAAATATTTGCATTTACTAAAATATAACCTTAGGTATATATTAATTTGCGAAACATATTACTTGAAAATAAACAATTTACACTTATTACTATTATTGAATACATTTTAAATATGTCATGATTACCAATTCAGTATTTGTCAAATGAGTTTTGTAAAATGATACATTTACGGAATAACATGTTCGCCGATTAATCATTTGATGAATAGTTTATTGTAAAACGTACATTTGCTAATAATTTTTTTGATTATACAGTAGTGAACCGTTAGACTAGTAAAATAAATTTTACTTTTTCAAACAGAAATATAGTTTAATTTTCGCAAGTTGTAAATGTGTATGTATTCATAACTGTATCTCATGTATTATATATATATTATTTTATTTTCATTTTTGTATGGGTTGAGACTAGGGAATGCAATTATCGGTAAAATTTACCGTATTTTCATACTAAAGTCCGGTAAATTACCGGTAATTGCATTCCCTAGTTGAGACCATCTCATGCGACACGTGTGCGACACAGTCCACCACTGGCAGCTGAACCGTGTCTTGAAACGAAACGCAAGGCGTTAGGGGAGACTGCGGGGAGCCGAGGGGCAACCTCCTTTTTCGGCCCTTACACTTAGCTGACGTTTCTGTTCTCATAAAAATTGTATTTATAAGAGTAGATTTTACGAATAAGCAAGTATCAAAGTTGATCGAGTCGTAGAAGGCAATGTTGCCTGATGAAAGACAGTGGCGTCCTCAATTAATTTCTACTCTTTATTGTCGGATTGTAACAGCGTTTAACGCAACGGCTAAAACTTGCCAAGGAAATGATAATGGAAAACTCATCAACGTTAATGCATACCAAGTTAACTACAGCAGCTAAATTATTATTTTCTATGCAAATATCTCAAGGCAAAAAGAATCAAAAGAAGGAAGATTCAGTATACAACAGAAAATGTTAGCTCTTTCTAAATATAAATCAAGCCCTAGAGGCTATCCTTTAGTAAGTGATATACTTATACTTACTTCCAAAAAGAAAAACCATGCAGAATACTTTGGCAAATAAATATTCAGCAGCAAATATTTTTATGAATTAAAGAAAAGAGTTTCGAGAATACCAAGACATCAATGGTAGTGCAGCATTGTTTATGACGAGATTGCAATTTCCACAGGCTTGAATTTAGATGCGAAGAATGATCTTATCACTGGAATTGTCAATTGAAAAATCCATCCTCATGGAGAGAATCGCAACGAAAAACGAAGGTTGTTCCTTGAGTTGAGTTGGGTTAAAACAATTGAAGGGTTTCAAAACATCACCAAAGATGCACAATAAAGCACTCCAGTCTCAGACATGAGACATTTCAACCAAGACCCTATAGAGAATATGACCACTTCATTTATTTAACCACTTCTGATATTTGACCAGTTCTGGATATGACCACTTTGTCCTGCCTTTGTATGTACAGTGAATAAAAAATAAAACGATACGAACCATCATTGCGTTAGTGAGTTGCTGTTTACATGTAGTGTGGTCCCCCCCCCCGATGACTGTTTGTTGTTTTTTAAAAGCGAAGAGCAGTTAAGACGTTACTAGGTTCTCTTAATATGACGTCTTAAAATGACGTCTCAGACCTGCGACATGTGGACGTCCCCTCAAGGATAAAAGGACGTCTCTTTTGACGTCATTTTCGTCATAAATGACTAAAAAAAGACGTCATTGATTCGTCAAAATGCTACCTGGGGGGACCTCCCGAGACGTGCTTGAAGCGATGGAGGAATATGAATTCGAAGTTTGAAATTTTTACTCAGATGGTAAATAAAGTTGCCTTATGCAATAAAGATGACAAAAGGTTTATTAAAAGTGACAAAGTTTCTACTTTAGCATGGGGGCATAAGCAACTAAGAATGTAATCTCACACTATGTTTATAAAAATAAGTTTTTTAAATTTATAAGTTATAAAAATAAGTTTTTTTAAGTATGTCACGCATTGTACTTTTTATGTGAAATTTATTAATAAATGTATGAAAATGAAAATACGTATTTTATTTCAATTTCCAATCACTGCTATCTATTTGTCCCATGATTGAAGAAAATATGCTTTTAAAGCTATCTCAATTATATTAAGGTGATGAAGGGATTGTCAGATCGTGGACGAAGCAGGAGCTCTTGGGAGTTGATGGCGGAGAGAAAACTGTGTGTGTCTTGTACGGGTTTATTGCGAAAAGTAAATTAAATCTAATGTCTTAAATCTAAGTGGTTTTAATTAGAGCGACCTCTATAGGATCCACTGCGAACTATTTAGTTATGCAGACACATAATCTATATATACTTTAAAAGCCATCTAGGTAATAGCGTAGTTCTTACGTAGATGGCGCTGTTCGTAACAGTGTGTTTCCAGAATGATATGAAAACTAGTCCAACTAATTGAATTAGGAATAATTTGGGTCGATTAATATGACACTTGTATTTACATGCGTTTCTACAGAAATATGATATGATGAGTTCGTTACTTGTCAGGACTTGTCAATTAATTATACTAGTAAAATGCTGACAGATTATATTACTTTGCAGCGCGAATTCGGTTCCAACTTATTTTATTATTGCATTAAAAGTCGAAGTGAGCAGTCATTTCACAAAATGGATACTTTTTCCTCGTTACAAGTAAGTTGAAGTAATATTTTAGTAAATTACCAGTTATATTTAATCAAATCCAATTTTTTATTCTGATATTTTTTATTTAATTCTCTTTTTGAAAACATTTTGTGATTTAAGTTAAAATGTAACTTAGTAATAAAATTGTTGGTTGCCTGTGCGGTTTTAAAAGCACATTTTGTTAAATTAATAATATTTTACTTTATAGGATACGGATTATGACCCAAACGTTTTTGCTCAAGACCCATTGGAGGGCTTCACGCAACGCATGGAGCAATGGAATAAAGAAGATGCCTTAAAGGCAAAAAACAAAAAACCCGCAAAAAAGAGAAAAGGACAAGAAGAGAAAAAGAGACCAAAAAACAAAAACCGAAAAAATAAGGCAAAAAAATCGTATGTGATCAGTAAGGAGGCTCGGAGGGGACATCGCGTGGTCCAAATAAAAATCTTTGACTATACGGACTGTACTGAATTAAACGATTTAAGTTCGGACGACAGTGACAGCGAGTTTTTAAGCGTAAGTGCGCAATATGTAGTCAATGATCCTGTTGACGAAATATTGGATTCGGCAGAGAGCATTATACATAAAATTTCAAAGGAAATTTGTAAACGTAATTTGTAAAAACTGGTGTGTGTTTAAAATAATAAAAGAAATATTATTCAAGAAGTATTTTTATTTAAAATAACAGTTAACTTATGATACTAAAATATAAATTAATTGCTAAAATTATGACAACTGCTATCATACCACTTTTTAATACAAATAACATTTTTTAACGCACATGTTTGCGTGTGATTAAAACAGTTAAAGTTCTGACTATTTTGACAATAAAAGTGGTACAAAGTTGAAAAATTTGGACAACCTTTATCTTCTACATCAACAATATTACAATTTTTTGAAAGGTCTGCAACCCACTTTACTTTTTCCATACCTTTCAGCAATATTCTCTTGTTTGTAAGATAAACCTTAATAAAACTCTTACATTCAATATAGTTAATATGTCCTTCACTCCATCTAATTCCTCGATTTCTTTCTAACCATAAGACCTGACGCTTTTCTTCAGGTGTAAGGCGTGAGTAAGGGCAAGGTGGTTTAATTAAAAATACTTGAGTATATTCTGGAGTACCGATAGCTAACTCCTTAATTATGAAGTTATTCTGCAGGTCTTTGAATCCTTGAACATCAACAATAACATATTCGGAGTTCATGTTATTTTTTTAACAATATTGCTAAGCGGTCGGTATTCTATAACACAGTCGTTAAGTATGAGGCAATAAGCAGATGTTTGATCTGGTATTTCTTGGTCGGTCTCAATTTCTACCCTTACATCAATTGGTCCAGTTTTTAATGTTTCGTTCTGACGAGAACAATCAATGACAAATAACGGAGCTTTGTTTTTAAAATCGGTTACATCTAACAAGGGTTCCGCCTTACGTCCGTAAAAAGACTGCTGAAATCTAGCATATTCTTCATATAATAATACAAATTTATCATCACTAAATCTAACATTAAGACTTTCATAGGGAAAATAATTAGAATTTAAAAACACTTTTACCGCACGGACATGACAATGGTCAAAGTGAGAAGAATTCTTAAGTGCATTGTTTTTTCGGTTTGTTTGGAAAGATATAATAACGTATCGAGGTTTCTCTAACTGTGACGATGTTTTGATTGACCATGTATGCTTCGTACTCTTAGGTAAAAGCGGGTATTCGTACATATCCCAATTTCTGAATGCTAAATATAGCGGTCTATCTTTTTCTAGCAATTTTAACATATTGATTCTTTGACGATCAGAAACCTTAATGTGTGGTACTCGCCAAACTATTTTATTAATAATTATTTCATCTAAAACTTCGTCGCTGTTAATCTTTACCGCATTTACATTAGTATTACTTCGCAGAAGAATTAACTCATGCTTACAATTTATTATTACTTTATCAAAGTCCTCTGCAAATCCAAGAAGTTTATTGAGAGGTATGGAAACAGCGAAATTTCCTGTCTGGTTTTTGGTCCCGTTTATATCCCAACCCCATGCTTTTGACATTTTTGCCTCATTTTCATTCATGGATACAAGTGCCTTCATTGTTGTTGTTATACCAGCATTTTTAACCCGATCTATCTCTATTCCATTCAATTCGTATCTTATATCTTGGAATAGATAAACAAATGGATTGTTTGTAAATTCAAAACTGTTAACTACAGTCTTTGTATCTTTCTTGATCACATTAACAGTACCTTCTAAGTATAAAGTGCTTGCAGCAGGTAATACGTACAAATCTTGTTGGTTGATGGATATACGGATTTCGTCATTTCTACCGAAAGTGTTTACATAAGGTTTATACGAATGAAATTCATAACTTTCAATGGAATTATCATGTACCAGTGGATCCGAAACGTTGAGAATACTCATTTTAAAAGTCCAATAAGCTTAAGAAATTTCTTATTTTCTTTAGTCAACTTGATTTTTGATGATGGTGATCGTTTGATGCTACGATTGTTACTGACAGGTTCGTGTGGGCGTACCGACTTTTTATTAAAATCTAACATTGCTTTTTCTTTATATGCAGATATAAAATAATCTCTTCGCCACGTAGATTCACTAAATTATTGTTTACGTCCAGTATCCGTATACTTATTGAACTTATAGTATTTTGATTAACGGGAAAATAAATAATATTTTTTGGAACTTCAATAATTCGATAACCAGGAGGCACGTTAGGAACAAATTCATGAATAATATGGCTAGATTTTCCATTTACAAATGACCCGCTCACAATGTCACATTCGACTCTTAGAACGGTTGTAGACAAAATGTTGACAGGATATTGAGAATGGCTTAATATATTAGCTTTAATTGATCCTTTACCAAAACCCAGTGTACTTCCGATTGAGTTCTCTGATGAAAATAATATGTCTTTAGAACAAAGAATGGAGGTCTGCAGAGTATTATTATTACAAGTCAAATTAAATGTACAGTCTTTTACATTTTGCTTCAAATAATCGCAGATATCTTGAAGTTCGTAAGAACCAGTTGGAATTTGAATATGTTCGCCGTCACCATAGTGGAAATTATTATTTCTGTGATCAACATTAGGTATTGAATTAAAAGTTGCAATATACAAAAGACCGCATTCATACTGCCCGTCTAGTTGCAATGCTGGTGAATAGCTAGTAGTCAAACAAGAATTATATCCAGATATAGAGACTGTGAACGACATGATGTCAATGCCCATGGCGAGTATTTTCCGTTCTATTTATCATATTTTTTCCAGAAATTTACTAAAAATTTTAAACATAAATGTCCACAGTTAAAAGTATTAAACTTTTGATAATTGTCGTAGTTATACTTTATATCGTTATTCTTCAAATATTGAACTAGTTCTAATGGAGGTTTTAAATCACCGTAGCTGTTAAAATACTCACAATAGTTATTTACTTTCACGTATGCTACCCAGTGAGTTCCCTCATTTCTAGAATGATCTAAATTTACTATTGCACATTCTATACGTTGAGGTCGTTTTGGTAAATTATCTCGCATGTAAACTCCTCTAAAATATGGGATACTGCTAGCATATTCTATTAAGTCCATATTTGTGAGAGCTCGGCTGGGTAGCTTTCGATTCAGTTTTTTGTATTTTTTAAAAACAAACCGTTTCCTTTTTTATATGGTTTCACGTATAAACCTTTCCCTATAGCAATAGTCTCCATCATTCTGTTGTGTCGTTCAGACTCTTGAAGATTCTTTTGTGCTGATTTGTAGTCATGAACCGCTTTTGCAATGCCTGCTGCTCCTCCGGCCAATGAGCCTAATGCTGACAAACCGGCGAATATAGGTATCAAAGGTAATATACCTCCAGTTTTTGGTAATGGTATGACACGAGGCAAACGTACTCTATGTTTAGTAAACAACTTTTTTGCTGCCAAATAAGCTGATTGAATAGCTGATTGATTATTTTTCGGCTTTATTTTCTTTAACTCGCTACGAATTTTGCTTATGACTGATTTAAAGGTTTTAACACCTGCTCCTGTTCTTAGTTTCGTTTTCATCACTTTGTTAACTACCCAAGACGCTAATTTTTCTCCTTTGCTAGCATCTTTTGATTTGACTCTATCTTTTGCCATGTTTAGTAAGATTAGATCAGCTTTTTGACGTTGTTTTAAGTCGTTGGATTCGGCATATGCGATATCGTGCTGCCTACAAGCTTCATCAAGCTTATTTATTCCTTTATCTCCACGCCTAAGTCGTTTTTCTAATTTAGTGCCAGGTCCGCAGTAGTTATAGCCTGGTAAATGTGCTTCGAATGGTAATTTATTTATTATACTATTAACTAGTCCTCCACCTTTCATTGCTTTTATGACAATGGTGATAATTATTTATGCAAATGTGTTTTATAACTTTTTTAAAAGTCACTTCAAGAAATCAATATTATAGCCATTACTTTATAAAATTGCATTTTTATCAATCCAGCTATTTTCAGAGTCACTTAAACCTAACCATTTGACAAAAAGCCTGTTACCCTTTTTTTTGATCACCTTTTCTATTAAGTAAATATCGGGACACTTTGTTTTTTGAAGCTCCTGCTCGTAAAATGAACCTAATATAATTTGCTTTCGACTGTCTACGAGATGGTAAGTAATTGGGTTACTTCTATTTACTTTGGAAATTGTGAACAACTCACTGGACCAATTCGGAGTATATCCCTTCTGAAAAGACCCTTTATATTTGCTTATACGAACAATGTCACCAATATTAAATTTTCTTTTTTTCAAAACAGGATTTTTTTTTTATTTTGCTATATTTTTCATTACACATATTTCATTAGATTTAGTAACTTTACTTGGTGCAAGTTTTATAGTTCTATGCACTGTATTGTTATATTCACGAAGAAGAGTTTTAAGTGGGTTCCCAATCCATATGTAGTTACCAACAAGACTAAAATATTTGTACAGTTTATTTTTTATCGTTCTTATGAATCTTTCTACTATCGACGCTTTTTTTGTTGAATACGTAGCATAGTGGTTAATATTGAATTTTTTCATCAAGCGAGTAAACTCATCGTTATAAAACTCTTTACCTAAATCCGTTTGTAAATTACTGGGTACCCTACCTAAAAGAAGAACTTTTTTAAAAGCGTCCGTTATTTCTGTTTTACATTTAGTTTTCACTGCCACACTCCAAGCAAACTTTGAGAAGGCGTCAATAATAACTAAAATGTATCTGTAGTTTTTATTTTCACGTTTTAAATTTTGCATGTCAATTAGATCAGCTTGCCATAAATCATCGATGCTTCTTAAGATAACTTCTCGTCTAGGAAAATTTTTACGTGCCCCTTTATGTATTTCATCAACCACATTTTCTTTACTCATTTCCTATATTCTTATTATTTTTATCTTTTGTTGGTGATGTAATTAAAAAATCGTTAAATAATTTTTGCAAATCTTCTTTCAAAATCAATTTCTCTTCTATTTCTCTAATACGTGAGTCATTGCGTTTAAGAGTTAGTATTATGTTCGCCAAATTCGTTTGAATAACCGTATTTATATGATCTACGTATTGCTTATTAGCAACTTCGTCTGGAGATACTGGCAGCCGGGTTCCTTTTAATCTTGTCAAATGTAAATTAAAGTCTCCTTCTTCTGACTTTATCAAGGCCTGATCAACAAATGATGAACTACTTGTTATCCGTTGACGTTTATGCACGTGATGTCCAAATTTGTCAACATTCATGTTGTCTGTTTTACAAGCAGCATGAACACATACTGATTTATTTTGAATAACATTACGGTTTATATAAACGTATCAGCTATAGATGTTAAAATACGTGTTTCGAAACTTCAGAATTGAAGTGTCTCAGAGAATTTCAATTTAAGTTACCATTTTCACGTAATTCTTCTATTATAGATATGATTTCATTATCCAAACCCGTATTACCCGCTTCTTTAGATGCTATTAATAATTTAAGTCTGTCAACTAATTCATTAGGATTGTCCCAGTAAATGTAATCAACTTTGGGTTTCACTGTTTTCATTGTGGGCAGTATAAAACCACTACCAATAGGTAGGCTCTCAGTGCTATGACATTTTTCAGAAAATTTAAAGAGTGGTTTTATAATCCGTAAGTATTTTAAGCCTTTGTTACTTTTAATTGGTTTCTTTGGATTAAAGTCTCTTCTGTGTGCATTAGTTTCTTGCAAAATTATTTTATAATTATTTTTATCTTCATCCGTTACGACTTTTAAGTTTGGGGTTTTTTTAAATAGCAACTCGTTTAGCCCGCGAGTTTTTTTGTAAACAGTAGATCCAATTTTGACGGAACTATTAGATACGTGGACTCGTGATGATCCTATCATAAGTTTTCCACGTTCTATTCTGACTCCAAATGGGATGGGATTAAATTCTTTAGGAGAATGAGAAATCGGGGTACTGAATTTACGTGGTAAATTCAAAGAAGAGTCATAAGAAACAGCATCTTCATTTTTACTTGATACTGATGCATCACAGTCTGTTTCTGTATCATTATCATGTATTTCGTTATCATCAAAATTTGGTTGGTTTAATACACTCTTTTCAATGCTACGGTAGTGATTGTTTTGAAAACTAGAATTCAGTTGGTTAGAATCTAGGGTTTCATTACCCTCTTTGACTTTCATTGTATTTTCCCATTTAGGAGTAATTTGCTCCTCCTCCTCAACCCTGTCAAAAATATTGCTTTTGTTTGCCAATTGGTTAAGAGGTCTCGTTATAGGTTTAAGGACAGTTTCAAGAGCAGTGTCAGCATCAATTTTCATATTACGCATTTGTCTTACTTTTTGTTTTACGATTTCAGCTGATTTTATTATTTTTTGCTTTAATTTTTTTTCTGTATTCATGATGATGTTTGCTAGTAGACTTCAAAATTTGAAATGAGGAAATGTTATCTTGTTTGCATTATATTAATCAGTCAACAACTACAAAAGTATCAAATAGTTTTCTATAAGCACCTTTATTTTTTTCGCAATCCTTATTTATTACCACATAGTTATAAGGGGTCTGCCATATTTTAGAACATAATTCCCTAAACTGGTTCCATGTCATGTCTGTGTTGACATGTTCATCATAGACATGGCGTAAATTAATATCGTCTTGTTTAAATAACACAATTAGGTTAGCATTATCTCGTATCAGTTGTTTTGGTATTTTACTGTAGGTCTGATTTAAATACAGACAATCTATATTATTATGCCTACCCATCGCAAAATAATCTCTAATTGTATTTTGATTTTCACACGACACGTCATCAAATATCATTACTGAATTCGATTTGGCATCTGAAGGGCTCAATACTTCTTCTTTATCATGAAATTTCCCAAAAAACACATTAGGCACTAAACTTAAAACGTTTTCTAAGAATACGTACTTAGCTTGAAAAAGAGTTTTAGAATAAATATAAACATTCTGAAAACGTAATCCGTCTTTATGTAAAAGCAACCCAACTACCAAATTTGTCTTTCCACAATTAGAAGGTCCGCAGACAAGTGCTCGTATAGTACTTGGTAATAATTTACCATGCCTTGATTGTTTTTTAGTGATACCATGGTCAATAGTATCTAGTTTTAGTGAGAAAGGTTGTTTTACAAATTTCATAGCAATGTTGTTTGAAGCGTGTCCAATTTTGGGTGCATCGCAAGACCGTTGGATATCTAGTGATACTGAAACACACTTTTACTGGAATATATATTAAGGTCTTCGTCTTAAGACGCAATCAGCTTTCTATCATGTGATGCATTTATTCAATGTGATATATTGGGATTCTAGATCATTTGAACTCACTTCGTTCGCTCTATGCGGGTTCCACGAAAGTTTCTGTTGAAAGTGATTGTATGGTTAACTTGATTTCTGTTCCGTTGGGGAAATCAGTGTTCAAATGATCTAGAATGCCCAATATATTACTACTAACGCAAATATTTTATTTTACGGACAGGTTCAGCAACATCAATAAAATATTATTGTGAAAAAACTTTTAAAATTCATACGCTAGTTTTCAAGAAAAACTCCAAAAACCATTTTGTAGAGATGGTAAAATAAAACAACCTGTGTATCGCGAGGCGCGGGAGCGGGAGCGGCCGGTCTCAGTCAAAATGTGATGTCCGGTGAACAGCAAGTGCTCCTCGTGGTCCGAAGGCATGGCATCGATCGTGCTCGGATGTGTGCGCGTGACCAGGGACGTCACATCCAACATTTAATGAAGGTAATTCGTGTAAGGAATGGAAATGATTGTCAGGATGTTCTTTAAATTTTTTTTTGTTAAATTGGCCTCTATTCCTGTTTTTTAATGGTTGGGTTTTGTTTCTCTGATATAATTACATGTGTACACGACGGAAATATGTTAGCAAATAAAATATAAATACATAGTAGGTTTAAGATGATAATTGTACACGAGGAACACAGGCGGTAAAAAAGTACACGTTCAAAGAAGGTCAATAATAGTTTAGTGTTAGAATATTTTTCGCAGTAAGGATCATAAGGAAAATACCGACAAAAGCAGATGCCCAAACAATGGAAGATGAATATGCCGATAATAGCGTTAAGGCATGTTTTAGTGTAATAGTAGGCTTTTGAATTTTAGAATAGATAAGGAAAATACCGACAAAAGCAGATGCGCAAACAATTGAAAAATAGATGAATAGAGTATCGTAAACTGCCATAAACAGATTTGCAACAACAGTATTTTTAAACAAATAAAAAAAACAGAAAGAAAGGGGAGATCTCGCTCGCACACGCGGTAGGCTGCGGGGCCCGGAGAGGGGACAACTTTACGACCCACCTCTCCCTATATAAACGTCCGCCCCGAGCCCCAGACTCACTCGTCACTCGTCACTTGTCACTTACACTCGGCTACTTACTTCCTACTACTTCGAATCACTTCGCCTTCGCCCGCCGAGCCAGCAAGATCTCCCAACTTCAGTTACAATCCGAAGAATAGTTTTATTTCTACAAAGTCTACAGTCCACTTCCGGTATTGGAAGAAAGAAGAAAAATCCCTCCAATACCGCCGCCACATATCATCATTATTGCGGTGCCTTTATCAAGGCGCGGTATACGCAATAACATCGTAAACCTGAGCAACACATAAGTGTACGGCACGTCGTCTTTTTCAAGGCGTCTCATTAAACGTGTCCGGTACAAGATGTTCTGTTAAAATATTTGCATTTACTAAAATATAACCTTAGGTATACAGGGTGTCCCTAAAACCAACTTTTATACGATCAGGGCTGATAGACCAGCTCATAAGAACCTAGATTAAGCAAATTTGACCTCAGTAAAAATCTCTTAGTTTTCGAGATATTGACGTTTTTGTAAAACTCGTGCTAAGTGATACCCTGACTCGGTGTTTTGAGTGTCATTGCTAAAATATCAAGTATTTTTCAAAACTGTATTTTGCTATGTGTGGCCAAATAACTATGCTATTAAACGTATTTTCTATTTTTGCTAATTTATTCATGCTGTGGACACAGTACAATAACAAAAAAAATTATTCGATTTTTTTCAAATTTCACCTCTGACTTCGAACTAGCGTGGTGAAAAAAAAATGTACCAACATAACCAGGCACTCAACGTAAAAAAATTGCGCATTTATTGTAGTTTCTAAAATGGTATAAAATTTACTAAACACTGTAATAATTTTTGAAATAATGATATTTTGTTACAAAATTAACTGTCTGCCGCCTTCATCTCATACGATCCGGTTGAACTAAGTTTGCACCTGGCGTGCTAGACATCACATACAAATTAGGTGCAAACTTCACGTAATCATCAATATCTCGAAAACTAAGAAATTTTTATGAGGTCGATTTTACTCAGTCTCGTTTTTTATGAGCTGGTTTATCAGCCCTGTTCGCCATTTTGTAAAAGTCGCGAATTTTGATAGCCTGGATCAGTCTTTCGAATGTCATGACTTCAAATTTCAGTATTTTCTTAATTTGCTTTTTGTTAAACATTACTTAATAATTATGCTATCATACCTTTTCTGTTCGAAATTCAAATTCTGGTACGAAATTTAACCAATGGAATATTGTAGTATAACCTCCTTTTGAATTAAAATGCTATTTTCTTAAAAACTACGGTGTCTAGTGTGTAAAATCTTACTATTTTAAACTACATTATTTTTTTTTATTTTAGCATGGTAAATTTGTTTTAAGTATTACGCGATTCAAATCCGAGGTCATATTTTGAATCACGTAAAATCTAATTTATTTTGATAAGGTATGATAGCATAATTATTAAGTAATGTTTAAAACAAAAAGCAGATTAAGAAAATACTGAAATTTGAAGTCATGACTTTCGAAAGACTGATCCAGGCTATCAAAATTCGCGACTTTTACAAAATGGCGAACAGGGCTGATAAACCAGCTCTTAAAAAACGAGACTGACTAAAATCGACCTCCTAAAAATTTCTTAGTTTTCGAGATATTGACGATTACGTGAAGTTTGCACCTAATTTGTATGTGATGTCAAGCACGCCAGGTGCAAACTTAGTTCAACCGGATCGTATGAGATGAAGGCGGCAGACAGTTAATTTTGTAACAAAATATCATTATTTCAAAAATTATTACAGTGTTTAGTAAATTTTATACCATTTTAGAAACTACAATAAATGCGCAATTTTTTTACGTTGAGTGCCTGGTTATGTTGGTACATTTTTTTTTCACCACGCTAGTTCGAAGTCAGAGGTTAAATTTGAAAAAAATCGAATAATTTTTTTTTGTTATTGTACTGTGTCCACAGCATGAATAAATTAGCAAAAATAGAAAATACGTTCAATAGCATAGTTATTTGGCCACACATAGCAAAATACAGATTTGTAAAATACTTGATATTTTAGCAGTGACACTCAAAACACCGAGTCAGGGTATCACTTAGCACGAGTTTTACAAAAACGTCAATATCTCGAAAACTAAGAGATTTTTACTGAGGTCAAATTTGCTTAATCTAGGTTCTTATGAGCTGGTCTATCAGCCCTGATCGTATAAAAGTTGGTTTTAGGGACACCCTGTATATTAATTTGCGAAACATATTACTTGAAAATAAACAATTTACACTTATTACTATTATTGAATACATTTTAAATATGTCATGATTACCAATTCAGTATTTGTCAAATGAGTTTTGTAAAATGATACATTTACGGAATAACATGTTCGCCGATTAATCATTTGATGAATAGTTTATTGTAAAACGTACATTTGCTAATAATTTTTTTGATTATACAGTAGTGAACCGTTAGACTAGTAAAATAAATTTTACTTTTTCAAACAGAAATATAGTTTAATTTTCGCAAGTTGTAAATGTGTATGTATTCATAACTGTATCTCATGTATTATATATATATTATTTTATTTTCATTTTTGTATGGGTTGAGACTAGGGAATGCAATTATCGGTAAAATTTACCGTATTTTCATACTAAAGTCCGGTAAATTACCGGTAATTGCATTCCCTAGTTGAGACCATCTCATGCGACACGTGTGCGACACAGTCCACCACTGGCAGCTGAACCGTGTCTTGAAACGAAACGCAAGGCGTTAGGGGAGACTGCGGGGAGCCGAGGGGCAACCTCCTTTTTCGGCCCTTACACTTAGCTGACGTTTCTGTTCTCATAAAAATTGTATTTATAAGAGTAGATTTTACGAATAAGCAAGTATCAAAGTTGATCGAGTCGTAGAAGGCAATGTTGCCTGATGAAAGACAGTGGCGTCCTCAATTAATTTCTACTCTTTATTGTCGGATTGTAACAGCGTTTAACGCAACGGCTAAAACTTGCCAAGGAAATGATAATGGAAAACTCATCAACGTTAATGCATACCAAGTTAACTACAGCAGCTAAATTATTATTTTCTATGCAAATATCTCAAGGCAAAAAGAATCAAAAGAAGGAAGATTCAGTATACAACAGAAAATGTTAGCTCTTTCTAAATATAAATCAAGCCCTAGAGGCTATCCTTTAGTAAGTGATATACTTATACTTACTTCCAAAAAGAAAAACCATGCAGAATACTTTGGCAAATAAATATTCAGCAGCAAATATTTTTATGAATTAAAGAAAAGAGTTTCGAGAATACCAAGACATCAATGGTAGTGCAGCATTGTTTATGACGAGATTGCAATTTCCACAGGCTTGAATTTAGATGCGAAGAATGATCTTATCACTGGAATTGTCAATTGAAAAATCCATCCTCATGGAGAGAATCGCAACGAAAAACGAAGGTTGTTCCTTGAGTTGAGTTGGGTTAAAACAATTGAAGGGTTTCAAAACATCACCAAAGATGCACAATAAAGCACTCCAGTCTCAGACATGAGACATTTCAACCAAGACCCTATAGAGAATATGTTTTGATTGATCAGATGACTGGGCTCATGTAATAGAATGTCTTCTGCTCATGAATTCGAAAACAAATACAAAATTTAATTAATTAATAACTTGTCAACTGCCCACTCGCTTGGATCAAATTGCGAAAAAGATACCGCAGTGCTCCTGCAGCCATTGAAAGATTTTTTAGCGAACCGCCCACCACGTCTGCTAGTGATGTCGAAATTCACCCGGAACATGTACTGAGTCAAACGAAAGATACAGAAAAAATGCTGAAAAGTAATGCTCCGGGTAACGTGCAGAAGTCTGCAGCCACTGGGTATTCTAATGGGTGGCTGGTGCATACCGCCAAAAAAATATCTATAAGAATTATTGTGCAGAATGTTTGCAAAATCTTCAAACAAAAAATGAGGGACCTCTTTATAATTTTACAAAAATTAAAGAGTACGAAAATAAGCATTGGCTGTGCTATTCGACTTGTGCCAGTTTTGACATGTTCGTAAAAACAGAAGAAAATATCATGCACGCACACATATTGCGCAGATTGGTGGTATTTTTAGATCGATGCATGGGGTTTCACTATTTAAGTGTTAATGCCCATCAAGTAAGTAAGCTATTCAAAACAGCATTTCGTACTGTAGGCGTATGATGCTACATAGGCGTAGCGAGGTACGGGTAGGGGCGGCAACGTTTGTAACAATGATCTAGGCAAATTAGGGCGAACTTCTTTGATGACCACAAGTTAAAAATTGGATATACTGAAACGCTGTTGGGTACCTCCTGAAAACTACAACTTTGCTCAAGACCTTTTGACGGTCGGTGACCACTTCTGGATTTGACCACTTCTGGATTTGACCACTTCGGATATTTGACCACTTCTGGTTTTGACCACTTCTGGATTTGACCACTTCGGATATTTGACCACTTCTGGTTTTGACCACTTCTGGATTTGACCACTTCGGATATTTGACCACTTCTGCTTTTGACCACTTCATTTATTTAACCACTTCTGATATTTGACCAGTTCTGGATATGACCACTTTGTCCTGCCTTTGTATGTACAGTGAATAAAAAATAAAACGATACGAACCATCATTGCGTTAGTGAGTTGCTGTTTACATGTAGTGTGGTCCCCCCCCCCCCCCCCCCCGCGAAAATAGTCAGTCTTTTTTTGTAAAGAAAGTATGACACAAGGCGTCTCCATTTACCGAATGCTCTAAGGCCCAGGTACGAAATACTAATATGTATTGGTACTTCATAAATAATATTATGTTATCTGTTCGAAGTATACTGGCCACTTATAAAAACTTATTTATATTTATAATAAATTATATGTACACATTGACGTTTGTCATCCGTGAGATTGCTCAATCAGAATATGTGGTCAATTGCATTTGCTGTGAAATTCTGAAAACTGTGATTATGGATACACCAAAATTTGAATTTACGAAAAATAAAAGAGGTAAAGAAACACTATTGCAAGATGATTATAGATATAATTTAAGCGCGAGTAACAAAAACGGAACTACACGATGGAGGTGTGTTCAAAGAGATGTTTGCAGCTCCACTGTTACATTAAACAAAGAGAGAAACGCGATTCTTAAGAAGCCGAAGCATACGTGCTCGCCAAGAAAAATTGACAACAAAGTGTTATTAACACTCAATGCATGCAAAGTTGAGGTTTGTAATAACTTTGAGCCGGTACAAAACATTTTTGAAAAAAATTTTGAAAACTTAAAAAAAAATTGTACGTCTGATGAGGTTGAGGATATTCCCAATTTCTCGTCTGTAAAAGACGGTTTGTACAATGCCAAAAAATTATACTTGGAATCGAAAAAACTGAATTTCAAGAAAATTGAAGACGTGTGTGTTCCACAAGGTTTAGGCGAAGATTTTTATGTTTGCGAAGATGGACACAGTGATAAAATAATAATTTTTTGTTCAAAAATCTCAAGAAAGATTATAAGAAATAAAGATAAGAGCAAAATGTACTTTGGTGATGGGACGTTTTGATGTGTGCCTACTGTGTTTTACCAGTTGTATACATTGCATCTTGATCTATGCTCGAATGAAACGGCCACAAACGTTATCCCAGTAATTTATGCGTTGCTCCCGAATAAAAGCGAGGCGACTTATACACGATTTTTTAACTTGGTTAAGGAGAAATTGGGAGTAGTCATCGAAAAATATAAATGCGATTACGAAATTGCAGCAATGAACGCTGTACAAACAGTTTACCCGAACTGCCAGATAACCACCTGCTTTTACCACTTCAACAAAAATATTTGGAAAAAGGCAAAAGCGTTAAAACTGACATCCAATGGTAATGGACGAAATTTTGCAAGAATGACAGCCTTGTTACCTTTGCTGCCATATAATCAAATTCATAATACTTGGTATGAATTGTTGGACCTTGTGCCACAAACAGACGAAATTGCTTTATTTAAAAAATATTGTGAGGATCAGTGGATCTCTAAATTGGATCCAAAAATATTAAGCAGTGCATACGAACGCCACCGCACAACAAATTCGCTTGAAGGATGGCACCGTCGGGTAAATGCGAGAATTGCAAAGAGGCCCACATTCTTTGCCTTTGTAGCTGGTCTGAAGAAAGAAGCAATACATTATGACTTTATGATAAAAAAGAGTATGTTTGTTACTCCAAAAAGGAATCGAAGACTGCGGGACATTCAATTTGACAAAAAATTGAAGCATCACCTGCAGGAATTGGAAAACAATGTTATTTCCAATATTAATTTTCTCAAGAAAATTATCTATTTAAGACTGCGTTTCTGATATGTAGTTACTACAGAAATTTAATAATATATAAGTTCAAAAGTGTTATTTAGTTTATACCAACTAAGGAAAGTTTCGTTATTATAATAACTAATTAAATTTGACAATCCCTTGAACACAATGTTTTTTTTATTCACTGTATATATACAAAGGCAGGACGGGTTAGACGCAGATTGACCTAAAGTTGTAATCCGATGGGTTATCCGGGTTGAACTTAACCGTTTTCTGGAGGAAAAGTTTCTTGGCGGCTCAGTGTAGTTCAGGTTGTTAGTACCACCGATGTTAAGGACACGTTTCCACGTGTAACCCAGATACCAGGAGCTCTAATCTCTCCTATATTTATTATTATCACGAAAACGAACCCTCGGATCATTGCCTGATCCGGACTACTGTGCCAGTCATGTGTCAAAATACGTGAGATATACTTAATATTGTAATCGAAAGAGGTTAATAAAATAAATAAATTAAAAACAGTCTTAGTGAGATAGGATTAGGATCCATAGTCTACGATTGGAATGGTTACTCTTAGAATATAAATTTTCAAAATCTATAAGGGACTAATATTATAAATGCTAAAGTGCGTCTGTCTGTTAGCTCTTCATACTTAAACAGCTGAGCCGATTTACTTGAAATTTGGTATGGAGATAGTACTTGACTCGTAACATAAGTTACGAGTCCCGAAGGTTAGGTCTTGCAATTCAAATATTCACATATTCGTATAATACCGTGTATGATATGCTTAGGTCATTTTGCGTTTAGGTAATTTTTCGTTTAGGGCATTTTGCGTTTAGGTCCATTTGCGTTTAGGCCATTTTGCGTTCGTAAAATAGGTCATTGTGCGACGGAGGGGGCAGGACAAATTCGGAGTGGTCAAATCCAAAAGTGGTCATATCCAGAAGTGGTCAAATATCAGAAGTGGTCAAATCCAGAAGTGGTCAAATCCAGAAGTGGTCAAATAACTGAAGTGGTCAAATACCGAAGTGGTCAAATCCAGAAGTGGTCAAATCCAGAAGTGGTCAAATCCAGAAGTGGTCAAATCCAGAAGTGGTCAAATCCAGAAGTGGTCACCGACCGTCAAAAGGGCTCAAGACGCTGAAGCCGCTCAGTTAAAAAGAAAATTAAACCACGCTTGACTAAAAACTTATGCGCCTTGGCTTGTATGTATAATCTAAACACCTAAGAGGGGCACTATGTTTATATTGCGTTCTATTCCCTCCAAAAATAGTAGACGGCATCTTGGGTTCATTTGTGACTCGATCTTTCAGTCGCTTTAAAAATATACATGAATACTGCAGTAAGCATGTCTCATCACAGTATCATCAATCTGCAGTCATCGATGCAAAGAACTTTTCGGAACAAACACCAGTTGATATAATAATGAAGATGGCTCGCCAGAAGGATATAGAAAACAATCGAAAAATCATGTCGAGTATAATATCTACGATCATATTCTGCGGTATACATGATATGCCTTTAAGAGGCAAAGAGAATCACCAAGGGGTTTTTGAAGATCTGCTGAAATTAAGAATTGAGTCTGGTGATCTATCTATAAAAAAAGCATATGGAAACTCGCAAGAAAAATGCCATGTATACCGTCTGCCGCGTAACCTGCATGGTTGAATTTTATGTTTTCTTGCTGGCTGTCAGTTCTTTCCGGATTTAAAAATTAAATTTGTAAATTTCGTTCGCGTTCGAGTGGCGAGCTGTCAGAGGGGTTTTGGTCATTGACTATCAATCAGGAGTTATAGGAATAAACATCAAAAATATTAGACCAGTTCTTTGGTGTTCTTCGATTTTTGTATGTCGGTGCTATGTTATTGGTGTCCGTGTCGCTCGCAAGATATCACCGCAGGTCTACGAGTTAGCCGACTTGGACTTGGATGTTGGGAGGTGTGAGGCTTTTTGTGGATAAAGGACATTCTAAAGTGAGCAAACCCCGTGGTTTCGCTCTTCTTCAAAATTCCAAAAGGCGCAATCGTCTGTTTGTTTGTTCCTGGTTTCCTTTCGGCCTATTCTTCTTGCTGCTCCTTCCGGTCTTCGCCCGCCGTCCGGCGCACCCGTATGCGCTTTCCGGCTCCGACACATTGGGCCGTGTCGTTGTCTCGGAAGGCCATGCGGGGGCGTGTCCTGTTGGTTCCGACCAAGTTTTTTTTCGGTAGATCCTTCATGCCTTTCGGATTTCTCTCTGCGTTCAGCGCACCCGTATGCCCCTGCCGGTTCCGACACATTGGGCCGTGTTGTCGCCGCGGGAGGGCGTGCGATTGCTTTTCGTTGATTCGGATGTTGTATTTCGGTGCATAGTAGGCCAGGGCTGCGCTCTTTCATTAAGGAGCGTAGTGGATTGGATGGTGCTTCCAGTAACCGTGTGCTCCTACGGCTCTCGACACATTTAAAAACAAATACTGTAGACTAATTCAGAATAATATAAATCAGTTGGGGTGTCTGAGGTTTTCAATAGGTCGTGTAACACGTTGTATATACATAAATAAAATCAAAGAAAGGGGGATGTTGCTTCTAAAAACTGAATGCATAAAACATTTCATCTTTTTAAGGCGATGTACATTAATTACATTACCAAAAAAATGATGACTGACTGGTACATATCCTAAGCATTTCAGCAAAAAGATTTATATTTTGAAAAATACGGATTTTTCCGAGGCGAGTAGGAAAGTCAATTGACTACTTGCTAGTAATCGTCGACTACTACAGTCGTTATAAAGAAATTAAAGTCACGAAGACGATTACCAGTTCCCAAATTATCAAATTATTGGATGAAATATTCAGCCGGTTGGGGTATCCAATTTCGATTACTGCGGACAATGGCCGACAATTTGTTAATCAAAAGAGTTTCAATCGTTTCTTAAGGAATGCAACATAACTCTTTTCAACACTATCCCCTATTGGCCCCAACAAAATGGTAAGGTGGAAAGGCAGGATAGGGACATATTAAAAATAGGAAGCATGAAATCCGGGCTTCGACCGGAGGACTTAATGCGAGAGGGATATGAGGGCTTGAGGGCGCCAACCCTCATGTTGGTCACCGAGCGGCCACTGCTGATACTCTTCACCCTCTGAGAGTATTTGCAGAAATGTAAGAAGATGAAAATCTTGCTGCCAATTGCGAGACAAAAATAACGAGTTTACGAGTATCCGGAACAAAGCGCGCGTATGCGTGGAACAAAGCGCGCGTATGCGTGGAACAAAAGTTAGACCCTTGGACATTGATGTAAATGATCGAAGGGCTATAACTATGCAAGCTCTTTAACCACTCCAGGTATTCCTAGGTCAATTATCGTAGAGGAAAAATACCACACAAGGGTACAAAGGCTGGCAAGAGGCATCAATACATGAAAGACAAACACGATAAATGGGGATTTAAAAATTTTGTTAATACGTCCTGGCTTGAGTAGTATGATATACGATTTCATTTTTACATATGCCGGTGAAGATACGTTTAGATCTCATAATTTCTGCCGTGAAGAACCATCGCTGGCTTTCAGCGTGCAATTGTTTTGGCTCTTTCAAAGAGCCTCTTTGTCACAATTATAAAACAGAAACTGGCCACTGTCTCCTCGACTTTGTTTTTCTTCGCTGGCGGAACATATTGAGAGAAAATTACGAAGAAGAGAAGGAAATGATTGGGGGTCCAGGGAAAATTGTTCAAATCGATGAGTCCGAATCCAAAGGAGAAAATATAATAGAGAAAGGCGAGTGAAAGACCATTGTGTGCACTATACTAGGTGCCAATGCGGGTGAGATTAGCGAAGAGGAAATGGATATAAATATAAATTTTTTTTATACGTTTTTTGTGTAATTATTATTGTAATAAGTAAGTCATAGTAGTACTTATAACTTTAATGTCATTTATTACAGGTCACACGCTGAACAAGGTATGGCTAGATCCAGAGGTGAAGTCATCTCGGCAAACTTTTATTGAGGGCCTTGCAATCGGGCTTCAGGTTCCATCAGGAAAGGCCCAGCGCTTAATTGTCACATTGGCATTCAAGGATTTTTGGAGAATGCGACTCCTGTTATTTGAATTAAAAAAAAAACACTGATGACTATCACAAGGATATGAATTCGCAGCATTTTGAAGAGTGGCTGACAGGCATTTTGCCTAGGCCCTCCCTGCTTTGAGGGAATGCAGCACACGATCAACGCTGTACTTCAGCTTTCCACGGAAGAATTTTTACTGGGTACTGGAGACCTTTTCTAAAGACATACCGCTTAAATCAAGATGTGATTGAGAATCTATTTGGGATTTATAGAATGAGAGGTGGCTGCAATCGAAATTGCAATGTTTCGATCAAATCTGTTGAATAATTTAATAAAACTAGATAAATCGAATCGTGAATCAGATGACGATAACTTTTTGTCGACGTCAGCAGAAGTTCAGCAGCAAAATACACAACCATCAACAGTATCTCTCATCTCAGCATCAACAGTATAACTCCGGTGTCAAATGCTAACCCATCGACGTCGACAGCAGTATCTTCCCATCCCCCGCCTATTCCAGCTGATTCGCACGTAACTGGGGCCGTGCCCGATGATGAACATGTAACATTACAAGCAGTAACTCTGGAGGATTGGTCAGTTGTGTATTTTGGTGGCTGGCTAGGCAAAGTATGCGTAGAGAAATTTGATTGCTCTACGTGTACACGTGCTTTGCTTAATGATGAAGTTGATTTGTTAGATAAAAAACAATTATTGTTGATTAACAAAACGTATTCTAATTTGACAACTCCGAAACTGAAATCGCCTACTGATTTTTTGTACAAATTATTTAATGAAATGCTTGATTTATTTAATAACAAATGAATATGATCCACAAAACGAGAATTTAGTATCAAAGTTAATGACACACCTGAAAAACATTTTAAACCTGCCAAACGATTACCACGATTTTAGTCATCTTGATTTTCTAATTAAAAAATTGTTAGAAGTTAAGATTTACAATTACTTATTGTTTACAGTATTTCTATTAGTTTCAAATTCTTTCGAGGCATAACCTCAAACACCTCATGCAGTTAATTATGTTTATAAATAGTAAAAGATTGTGGCATTTTAAACTAAATAGTATTTTTATTTATAGGAAATCATGCCATGGGCTTATAAAAGAGCGATGGGAGTTCGTAATTTAAATAGAAAATTATTCCGACGAAACATTGCAAGAATGCCTGGGTTCTATAGAATACGGTGAACTTACCCAAAGAAAGGCCCATGGGTCTATTGGGTAAGAAATATGGTATTCCACGTAGAACTATAATAAATCATTTGAAACTCTGGCATATAGTTTTGACGCATATCAACTAGGGCTCGCGCTCGTGTCCGGGTTTCGTGTAAACGTTTCTATTACCCGTTTCTGAGTAACACGGACACGGTTTTCTGGCCCGTTCCGCACGGGTAATTAGGAAACGTGTAATTAAGATCCGTTTCCACGGGTACACGGGTACCCGAAGAAACGGATCTTATCTACCCGTGTCTCCGGATCCGTCCTTAACGAGTAGCGAAGGTACAAATCGTGGTTCGAGCTACAAATTAATAGACACAATACGTATAAGTTTCGAGCATATCTTATTCCGTGGTGTACGAGGGTGGTATGATAAGTAGTGAGCATACCCATGAACATTTTTGTTTTTATTATTTTTTTATCTTTATTTTTCAACGTAGTCCCCTTTCAAGTTTTTGCCCTTTTCCCAACGCGTCTCCAACTTCTTTAAGCCCTCCAAAAAAGATGTCTTCGGAAACTCTGCAAAATACTCATCCGTGGCCTCTATGACCTCTTCATTTGACATGAAGCGTTTGCCTCCGAGCCAAGATTTCATGTTTGGGAACAGGAAGAAATCACACGGAGCCAAATCCGGGGAATAAGGAGCGTGCGGCAGTATTTTGTAACCCAATTGATCCAGTTTGGCCTTGACGATGTGAGATGAATGGACCGGAGCATTATCCTGGTGAAACAGCACTTTTTTGCGGGCTAAACGGGGCCGTTTTTCTTTAATTCTTCATCAAATCGAGACAATAAATCAGAGTAATATTGCCCCGTGATCGTTTTTCCCTACGCTAAATAGTCTATGTGGATAATTCCTTGGGAATCCCAAAAAACGGTCGCCATCACCTTCCCGGCCGACGGAACCGTTTTTGCTTTCTTTGGAGCACTTTCGCCGGGACAAGTCCATTGCTTCGATTGTTGTTTTGTTTCGGGAGTATAGTGGTGGATCCACGTTTCGTCCACGGTAACGTAACGCATAAAGAAGTCCTACGGATTAGATACGTTTTAATAGTGCCAAACACTCTTTGAACGTAGCCACACGATTCTGCTTGTTTTCTTCAGTTAGCAAACGCGGTACCCATCGGGCCGATAACTTCCTCATGCCCAAATGTTTATGAACGATATTTTGTACACGCTCCAGTGATAAGCCACATACCTCAGCTACCTCCCTCAACTTCAGTCTACGATCGTTCATCAACATATCACGGACTTTATTGATGGTTTCCTCCGTGGTAACTTCAATTGGACGTCCTGGGCGGGCCTCATCACACACAGATGTTCTTCCATTTCTGAACTCGTTATACCACCGCTTAATTGTGGCAATCGTAGGTGAAACATCGCCATACACGCTATCTAACTCATTTTTTATTTCATCACGCGTTTTACCTTCAAAAACAGAAAGCGAATCACTGATCGATATTGTTCTTTTTCCATTTTACACAAAAAATGCCACTTATACTGTTTAAAAAGCTATAATTCATGAATTAATTGACGGCATCATTTGAAACTGTCAATTTTCCCGCGTCCAAGATGGCGGCTGTAGGTAATGACATTTTTAATATTCAGCCATACCGCATTGGTTCAAGGCTCATTACTTATCATACCACCCTCGTATAATATGTAAAGCCGAAAGTCAATAAACAGTCTATTGGGCTAAGGGTTCGGCCTTTTAAGAGCAGGTAGTTTTTGCATAGAATACGAGTAGACATTTTTATATAAGACTTCGAAGTTCAAATACTAGCACTTTTTAGGGTAAAAACGAGACCCTATTATTAAGAGTCCACTGTTTGTCTATCTGTCTGTCCCTAGGCTGTATCTCATGAACCGTGATAGGCAGACAGTTAAAATTTTCACAGATTATGTATTTCTGTAGCATCTATAACAACAGATACAGAAATGGTACGGAAACCCTTCGTGCGTGAATCCGACTCGCACTGGCTGGTTTATTTATTTAAACAAAATAGAGTTACGTTTATATATTTTTTTACATAAATAAAATAGTTAAATAATTGTACTTACTCGGTGGTCGTCGGGTTTGTTGACTTATGGTGAATTGTTAATAAATGTATTCCAATCGCTCCTGTCGTCTATATAGTAGTCCTGATTAATATTACAAGAAATCTCGTTGTTTGTGCGATAATTGAACAATGAGCAATAAGCTTTGTCATCGACTCTTGTGGCAAAATTCCACACCCAATTTCTTCTATTTTTTTAACATTTAATAACAATCTATCGCATTAACAGTATATAACAACAAAACCAAACACAACAAAACAAAAAAAAACGATTTTAAAATAACTTGCAACGAAACTGTATTACTCTGGAACTGGAATCATAGGTACTAAAAAACAACTAGACTAGGTACCTTATTTCCAAAATCTTACCCATTTCTTGTTCATTCTAATTGTTTTTGCTCTGCCTTTTTTCATAGTAAACTACTTGTTAGTGCGATGCGGCTCCAAATCAATAGAAAACATTTACTTATCTAATCTTTTAAGATTTTGCCGGGGTTTGTTGAAATTTTTGGTGCATAAGTTTTAACCTTATTGCTACGACATAAAGCTACTAATATAATTGGACAAATTAAAAACTTTCTCAGTTTGGGAGAATCCCAAGACACAATTGTCTCAAGACACCCTGAGCTCCTGGTAAAGGAGTTCTTTATGTTAAGATCATCTGGCATCTCTCCTACTGATGCATTCAAAACATTAATCACAGGGATAAAGGAGAATCCCTCATATTTGATAAAATAACCAAAGCACAAATGCTCCCCTCAATTATATAAAGAGGGAAGAATCATTACTTATATAAGTCATATATCCACCTATATACTCACTATTAGAAAGCTTATAATTGGTAGTCGTACTTGTGATGATGATTTGGGAACCTGCTTCTTTGTTCGCTTCGTTTCGTCAGACAAAAAGGCGTTCGGCGTTCAAGTTTATTACCTTAATCCTATTGTGAAAGTCACTCAAGTAAACTTGAATGATTACCAATTTTAGGATTTATCTTAAAGAAATAAGCAATCTTATCGCAAGTTAACTAAGGTAACATGGACTTTTGTGGTTCTCGGGTGAAATTCAGTTATGAATAATCACATGATAATGGCACTTATGTTTATCTTTTTTGCGCCATTGGCAGATGTTTGTTGTTTTTGCGAAGTAATTCATAATTATATTCTAAACTGTTATTTTTAATTGATATTTTAGTATATCTGCAAACCATATTCGTCACATATCTGATATGCCATTATAAATAAAATGTTGTTTTTAATTAATTGACTTAGATAAGACGCAATAGGTTTTAATTTTATGAAATCAAAACCTAACACATCAGAATAAAGTTTCTAAACTAAGTACGAGCAGATTTAGAATAAAATACAGCAGACAATGTAGAATAACGATGCCTACTTCGATTTATATAAAAAACATATTTTAAGTAGTTGGCTAAATATGATTTTCCAACACGGTTACAAACTATTATTAAACATTCGTACGCCAAAAGAGTTCATCTGAAGTCAGCATTAAATAGTAGATATTGTGTGCCTTGACTCCGACTGTTTCGGTTCGTTCGTACCCGTTCGGGCCGGTTTTAAATACACGTGTACCCGCCGACACGTAGAACGGGTACGGGTACCGGAAACGTTTCTGAGAAACGTTTTCGGTACCCGGCGGGTTTGTGTAATCCGGGTTCTTAGTACCGCCGGTCTTAAGAACACGGGTATCCGTTTCGGCGTGTAGCACGTGTAGCGGGAGCCCTAATATCAACGTAAATTATAATGATCAAGTACCATTAAAACTGTATGCATTAAAAATTTACCGCATAATATTAAACTACATAAATTACAAACACTATAATATTGTTGTGAGTGAACTGAAAGTGAAAAAGCAAAAATAGTACCATTCGTAACATTGCTATTATATAATTTATAGGAGCGCAGTCTAGCATAAAATTGCCAATTTAGTAGGTAGATTGTAACGGTTTTAATGTATTTCTTCCAAATACTAAAAACCTCCTCTGAGTTCTTAATTTATAGGCGTTTAGGACTAGCTGTAACGCGGAATGAGGAAAAAGATATCGTTGACAGCGGACAGACAGAATTTGAATATTGATTTTTCACGTCGAAAGGATATGAGTTTTTTTTCGTGATTTTCATAAATTTGTTTTATTTAAAAGTATTTTTGGGTGAGTAATTCGTACTTTTATGTTATTTAGGCTACGTTGATTTTATTTCCAGTTGAGTTTAGTACTATACTACAACGAGTCTCGTCGCGCAGAGGATCCGCGGTCGGGGTCGGGGGATCTGATTTCCCCGGAGGATTTGGGTCTCCCGGCTGTGCCCGCCCCCAAGATGGCCGACGCGGTCGTGTCCGGCGCCTCAACCACCGCTCTGCAGCCACGGGGCACCATCGCGGTCACCGGGGTCGGCGCACCTGCCGCCTCTTCCACTCCTCTGCCGGCCAGTCCGGTCAAGGCTCCTTTTGCGGGCGAGGCAGGGGAGGCGTCCGGCGGTGCGTTCGTAGTGCCCGCCTTTGCGCCGCGGTCCAGCCGCTCGACCCGGACGACAACCAGTTGCATCTCAAGCCCGGCCCAGGGGGAGTCCGGACCGTCCGCCTTTGCTGTGGTGCGAGCGCCAGTTAGCGTCGGTGGTCGTCGGGGCCGGGCTCCGTCGAGCACCACCTCCGGCTCAGCCCCGGGGAGCCCATCTCAGGAGCGCCGGGTTCAGCCCCTCAGGCTGAGGTTTCCCCCCCCCCCCCCCCCCGCGAGCCCTCCAGTTCCCGGGGCGGGTCCGGAGCAGAGCCGGAGCCCGAGGAGCCGTTCCCGTACAGTGGGGACTCCTCGTGGGCCCCCTCCCTGCCAGAGTCGGCCGAGCTGGTGCGGAGGTCCGTCTGCCTATACCGTGGGGGCGGACAGAAGTCCGCCGGGCGGCAGGCCCGTCCGGTTTCCGCTCCCAGTGGTCGGTCCGCCCCCCGCGACGACGGTCCTCGGCGACAGTGTGCCTTATGCGGAAAGGTCTCGGCGAGCCGGAATCAGCGCCGTCATTTTAACCTTGTTCATGCTCGGCGGATGGGCGTGCCGGACGCCAACATATTTTACGAGAAATGTGGGATGTTCCGGGTGACAACCCCCTTAACCAAGTGCCCTAAATCACTCCGTCCAGCTTCTCCATTTTTGCAGGAGTTGGACGGGGTGAATTACTCCTGGTTAGGTAGGTAAGTTAGTTAGTTAGTGCTGTTTTTTTTTTTTATTTTTTATTTTTTTTTATTCTATTTCTGTTTTGTTCTATCCTAAATTATATACTTTTTGGTCTGTTCTTATTACCTAAATTTCTTAATGTGTTCTAATTTCTATTCAATTCCGTTTATGTTTGTGACGGCCACATCAATGGTCGCTAATGGTACTTTGGGGGTTTGGGGTTCACAAAACCGGCACGAAGACCCCCAAGTAATAAACCCCCATGTCACCGTCATAAACAAGAACATGGACTGTGTTTAAAACACTGTTTCTGGAATTCCAGGGACCTAGCTTAGGGGCTTTGGTTAAGACCTAGCCTAGTCGCTAAGGCCAAAACCTATACTTAATTTCAGGACAAAGCCTAGAACTATCTACAACTTCCTCCTACCCTGAACCTGAACTCACCTCTTCTACCTCTCTCTCTACACCTACTCTACCCTGGTGACGCTAAACGTCACAAGATGGATGAGATTATTGTTGATTTTTTAATGCTACCTATGTTGTGTACACTACAAGTTGCTATTGCTTCACGGTGGAGCGTGTTTATAATGGCAAATCACGAGCTAAAAACGTTTACTACGAGCAGAGGTGCTATATAAAACTAAATAAAAATGGTTTTATATATGAAAAGAATTACCTATGTGCGGGAAGAGAAATATTACTGGTTATGTGAACTAAGACGAAATCCTCACTATAAATGTAATGCTCGCATAAAATAAAAATGGTTTTATATATGAAAAGAATTATGTGCGAATTATGTGGGAATGTCTACCACCTTATGTGGTGTATAGGGCCGAACACCTTTACAACGAATGGATTTTAAATGGACCTGAGAATGCGAGATACAACTGCACACGTACCTAGTGGATGGTTTGACTCTGGAAAGTTCCGAGGATTATTTTCGGACAGTTGTTTTGAAGTGGGCTAAAAAGCTTTCAGGGCCAAAAGTGGTTATAGGTGATAACTTGTCTAGTCATCTTAGCCCTGAAATAATACAACTTTGTGAAGAGCATCACATCAAATTTGTGTTTCTACCCCCAAATTAGACCCATTTAACCCAACCGTTGGATTGCGTTTTTCGGACCTTTAAAGAAAGAATGGCGAAAAATACTGTTCAGATATAAAACTGAAAATCCTTTCCAAAAAACGATGAATAAAAAACATTACCCTGCATTACTAAAAAAATACAAATGTTGTTTCATTTCACAAATTTGTACTACTTTGATTTATTTTTTGCTTATGCAGAGATTGCTGCCAAACGCCCAGCTGCTCCACAGTCTAGGCAGATGTCATCGAAGGGGATATGTACAAGGACCCGTAAAAAAGGACCTGTTAATGCCGGCTCCAAGAGAGTCTCGATGCGACAACGATGGCTTTATAAAGGTAGAGAGGAAGAAGAAGCCAGCCTCCCGTAATAAGTGCGGTACCGCACCGACTGGACCGCAACATCTGCTGCGTCCCGCTGTGCCGACGACGCTCTTGTATGTGTCCCGCTTACATTATTCTACGAAGGCTGAGGAGATCGTGGAATATGTACGCGTAAAGACAGGGCTCATCCTGAGGGTCGTTAAGTTCGAGTCTCGCCACAACTTGAATTTTAATTCTTATGTGGTGAGAGTTCCAACTGAGAAGATCGCGACCTTCACCAATGAAGAGTTTTGGCCGAAGGGTGTCATGTTCCGGCGCTTCCGCGGGCGGCTACCTGACACCCCGAACAGCGTTACCACATCGCAGTGAAATGTGACCTAGTTGTTAAGTTTATTTTGTAATGTGATATGTATGTTAGATTGTAAGGTATTTATCTATGGGCCTTTGATGCCTGAAATAAATAAATAATAATAATTATTATTAATTTGTTTCTCAATTTATTTGACATCACCCCGACCAGTTACTAGCATTTTCCGATCGCTTCTTAGAGAAAATCTCACCTGTGATCTGGGTCATTTTCTATATTACCGTCCTGGGTGCATAACATATTATTGATTATTCTATTTTGGTTCAAGGGAAATGATAACCTTAAATTAAATTTTCCTTGCTAGCCCGTATTTTGAGATCCCCTGAAATGTCACTATGGCTTGTTACACCCAGAGGATGAATTTGACGTTTTTGGAAAAAACATTGCAATTCAGTTAAGACAACTTTCCAGAGAGCAGGCTATCTTAGGCCAAGAAGAAATTCAGCAAGTACTTAGTAACGAAATGCAGACTGAAGGATTTGAAATGTAAAAATATGAGTTATTCGCACATTCACGTTATCCCAAATAGTCCAGAATATATTACAGACACTCAAACCACTAATGATTCACTTACCATGTGAAGACACAGAATTAGGGAATGCAACTCTTTTTCATGTTTGATGCTTCAATCATAAATGCATATATTACCTACAATAACTCACATCTGTCAACGTTGCATGCTCACCGAGATTTCAGGTTGCGTTCGACACGTGCATTACTAGCCAATTTTACTCCCCTCGTTGTCAGAGATATTTACAGTGTAGTTTACGTTGCTGGCAACAAACGTCATCACATCCTTTAAAGATCCAAGAAAAAACAAAACGCAGCTTTTGTGGCCGTCATGTTGGCCCCACTGCGCGATAGTCATTACGTCCCTATGTGCAAACGTCGTCACTTCGTATCTTAACAAAATAATCAATAATCTTGGTTTTAACTCCAAATATAGTGAGATAAAGTGCGGTAAGGATACACAATGTGTCAATGTGACTCAACACGTAGAAGTTGGATTAAAAGAGCGAAACGCATATAATGAGGAGTTACACTGGGATATTGTTGAGCCAGGCGCAATATAACAGGTACTCACCCCTTTGTGAGAACCGTCTAACTTTCAACACTAGAAGCAAAGATTTTAAAACCATTGAACGTCTCTGGTTTATGAACGGATACTCAGACAGTACCTTTCTCATCGCTGATCCAGGTGGAGATGCGATTGAGTTGTTGAAAGAATCGGGTTTAATTCTAGACATAACCAATGTCGATCCCATGCCCGAAACCAATAGCTTCTTCGATTATTCATTACATCGGCTGCGGTCCAAAAGCGAACGAATTCTTTTATGCGATTCCTTACGTGACATATTGAGTGCACGACCCTCGCTGCGCTGGTGCGGAGCAGAACTAGAATCCCTGTTTCACAGAGATATCATACAGAATGCTTGCGAAATAAACGGACTAGCAATTCTCGGACGTAGTATGAACATGAATGGCTTGATAGAAGGTGACTACCCCGAAATGCGCATGAACGATTGGTCAGGTAATGTATTGATACACGCCGAAAAGTTTCTTGATTATGGGCAACGAAAGCTAGCAGTTCTTTTCCATTCTATCGCTATTTCCGGCTCGACTATAGTCTATGTCGGATCCGCTCCAGGTACTTCCTGGATAGATGCGTTGCCGCAATATCCAAATATAGACAAAGTAATATCTATCGATCCCAGAGAGATCGCTCCAAGCAACGACCCTAGGATACATCATCATTCCCTTGCTTTGTGTACAGCCGATGAGTTGTACGCTTTGCTGAAAGAAGAGCAGAACTGCGTGCTTGTTTGGGACGTGCGGGGCGATGCTACCAATGAAGAACATAGACGTGAAATGATCGCGGATGAAGTCGCGCTATTAACTACGATTCTTCATTATGCGCGTTTGGAAGAACACTTCTTCCTGCTGCATTTGAAGATCAGCATGTTATACATGACCCAATACCAGCTGCCCACGCCGGGAAAGTTCTATCTACAACCTTACACTTTAAATAGAGGAATGTTCGAACCCCCGCGGTTCGAAGCGCGTTTTGTCGCCCACTTACGAAACAAAGTGCGCCTACCTTTGGTCAACCCCTCAGAACAATCAAGAGCCACGCTAATCAGAGAAATGGAGGAAACATCGGTTGCCTTGCAACGAGGCGATCTTGATGAGAGTTCGCTAGTGGCGAACGCTTTGACTGCCAGGTATAGAAGAGTAAATTATATAGAAGAATCGGCTTCAAGGAGGAGGTGGCTTTGTTCACGATAAACCATAATACCCCCGAAAGCGTGCTACGATATTTGCGGGAACTCAAAGACGCAGAACGGCGATACTTCTCAGGAGAAGCGAAAGAATCAGATCCCTACGATTTCCCTGAGGGTGAAGTTCTCTTGCAGAACTTAGGTACCGTTTTGGACTCTCGTTCGTTTATTCGTGCAAAGTTAGAAGGGATCTACTTTCTTCTTTCTGACCATTTAAATGATCTATTCAAGGAAGAGGTCTTTACCTCAGAGACATACATGATACGCAAGACAGAATATTGCGTGACTTCCAGATCTCGCACCCCGAATTACGATCAGGCGCGCATAGATGTGTCTCGCCTGAGAAATCAGATATTTCCGAAATTCCCCGTAGCGTTTAGCATCGGAGAAAACCTTCTGTCCCCATCAGGCCATGCCATGCGTATGGTCATCGAATACAAGGGAACGTCTCCCTAGCCATGTTTGTACAGAAAATTGTGTGCAATATTCGCAACTACAAAACTTCGTATGCACGGCGTGAGTTCGGGCAGTCACAAACAAAACCAGCAGAATCAGTTTTTGCTGATCTGCTAAGGCATCATGGCGTCACGAAAAGTTCTCTTGAACTGTCTCTTGACACACTATGGCATTCGCGTGAAAAATGGATCGTTGGCATCGAGTCAGCTATGATTCTATCTCCGCCATCCCAAATACAACGTTCGCAAATAAACGTCGTTTGCACGTATATATTGAATACCATCACATGCAATAATCTGGGACACGAGATCAGCCATTGGTATGACCTCGTGTTTACCTCTCCAAAACCGCTCGCTCTACCTCGCCGAGGGCGCTCAGCAGCGATTCAAAGAGATGATGACAGAGATATAATTCAAATAGCGGAAGATGTATACGCCCTGCTAACAATGCCTCGCGCCCCGGATCCAGTGGTTTGGGCTTTAGGATATGGACGTCACAATATAAGAACGGATCTATGGAGAGAGGCGATAACTAAGTTGCGCGTCGACGCGCACGCTAGAGACCTTATAGTGCACAAAGCCTATGTGGCTCATTTGGATGCCAATTTTGAAGAACACGATGAATCAAAAGCTCTACCTTTAGAATTCGTACTCAATTGTGTGGGTATGTCTGGTGGAGCTGACTTTACGCACGCACATATGTTGCACTTGTGGCGAAACTCGCATCACCCTGAGCACAATGCCTTAAGGCATCTCCGTCCAGACTTGGAGACGGTGCTAGCCAGCGCACGAACATTTACCCACAAATTACAAATACTGGAAAATCTGAGAGATGAGTACAACAGGGCGATTACTGACGTTGGCTTTTGCGAACGCCACGCAATGTCTCCAATGTTAAAAGCGGTGTTTCGTGCTACGAGAAAAGTAAGATTCAAGATGGATTCTGGTATGTAAACAAAATTTCACACACTGAAACTCCTGCGCAAAATGTAAGTAATAGTTTTTTATGCCAAACGATTGGCGATTCCATCTTTGGCGCCGGGAAAAAGAGGTTAGGTATGTTTAATAATCATGACATCATCGCTATGGTAGGACTGCGTGGCAAGCCGCTGAACCTACCCTGGGCCCCGGATGTGTAAACACTATTAAGATGGAGTCGAATTCTCTGTGGGAACAGTAACAAAGCGGTAATGTGTTGTTTGTATTACATACTCAAATGGATTCATTCTTTATTTGAACTGTGATCTGAACCAAGGAACAAAAAGAAAGTTTACTGGGTAAATACCATATATCAGAAAATTTTAAAACAGCCATAGCACCAAAATTAAATAAAGAAATAGCGGCAACACTTTTAGAACTCTCTATTAACAGAGACAAAAGAATTATTACCAGTCAGAATATGACGGGCAAACTAATGTGTTGCCTTGGAAAATCTTCAACGGAATCATTTATTTATTTCGGACGGAATCATCAATTATTTATCAATTATACAACAAGAAAAGCCCCACTACAAGCCGTACGGTTTAAAAATAAAAAGGGTGGTCTTTGGAGTGCCAGATGAAATCCGTTTATTGATTGTGGGCATTCACTTGCCAGAAGAACTAAATACTTACAGGAGATGTAGGTTTTGCAGTTTAGAAAGGCACGAACAGAGAACCAAAATACAATGTTCCACACGCAATGTAGCTCTGTGTGCCAAAACCTGCTAACTTATCATAGTGTTTCATCTGAAGAATTTTGATGATTGATGAATCCGCATTTTTTTTTTATTTTAAAAGACTATTCCAAACTTCTTCTAATAAGATAATAAATAAATAATAACAATCTTTGAAATCTTTCATTTTAGGCCTGCATGTTACATTTTTTTACTGTTACTAACTAGTAGAAGAGCTACTAACTAGTAAAAAGTAGGGGAGCTACTAACTAGTAAAAAGTTCGTAACCGTATCAAACAATGGGAAAATATTTCCTACTTCATTCAAAATTGTGCTATGCAGTAACGGATAACGGGACATTATACTACGACGTAACACCCTCGAAATTTATATATATGTTTACTAAGTAGTACTCATTTTCAATGTAGGTACTAGGCATCGCACAATATGTTTATAGCTAAAAAAAAGAGAACAAAATGTTTAAATGAAAAATACTAATTGTAAAGTTATAAACAGGAATCAGAAATATTTAGGGACGGTTAAGTAACAAAAAATAAATAGTGATGGAAGTAATGGACATGTAGGTATCTATTATCCATAATTAGATTTTAAGGAATAGTGATAATTTGTATTTGTTTTACAGCCCACCCAACGCGGGTACAGTCGAGGTCATAAATATGTTTACACTTTTCGATCTTATTTCCTTGGAATAAGGTCGAAAAGTGTAAACATTTATGACCTCGATTGTACCATACTAGGAATAGAGGTTGTTATGGGAACTAAACTGTCCTCATCTCAACTCGTGTCAATCAACAGAACATAAACAAAAACAGCTTCCTGATTATAATAATTTGTCATCACCAATTTTGTGTGCTGATAGATTAAGACATCCTAAGAACTAGAAATATAAACAAAAATAGTTCTCCGTAGTATAAACAATAACACTTCTATTGAAATAAATATTTTCCTAAATCAGACCACGTGACTCCTACTGTAATGGTGTCGAATTAAACTCATATAAATACTGAAAACAAGACGGTCCCACGATTCATTCCGCCTTCCGCCTTCAAGGCGAATACTCCTATTGATCTATCGTAGATCGTTAGTTTAAGATTATATATTCTATTTTTAATTAATCAGTAATTAAAATAGATTTTAAAATAAATCTTTTTATTTAACTCGCGTCGCGATCGCTAAAACTTGACTAGGTACTATAGGCATAATAAACAAAGTATCAATTACGTTGAGCAGAGTACTCAGATAAATGACCAGATGAATAACCGACGAGACAGTTTTTTCGTCAATAATAATGATGTAAATCATAAGAGTTATTGTTATTATACGCCACACAGAGCCGCTAACGAAAGCACTCTTGCCCTGGCTCACCGCTAGGTGTGAAAGACATAACATCGATTGGGCACGTATTGATGATATCGCCTGTATGTTATCCTGGCGCTTCATTCCCCAGCCAGAGGGCACACGTAACGAAGCGGGTGCTAGGCGCACGCGTTGGCTACCGAATGCCTACCGCCATGCTGAGTATGGTACCCAGAGACTACCGGAACCCGTGGACCCGATAGGTGACGAAACCTACTATCATGATGATGCGGTGGGGGTGTTCGACCATGCGTTCGTGGACAGAGAGCAGGCCGACAGACACCCTGCCATAACCCTCGGAACCTGGGACAACTATGCCGAGTTGGCTACCGGCTGTGGTATCGCACTCGTGACAATTGCGAACATTGACGATGGTACTTCAGAGGCCCTGAATGCTGGCCGCGGCTTAGCTATCGGGGAGATAGAAAAAATAATGCTATGGCGCAGGACATTCGAGGAGTTCAAGGTCTGCTCGGGCCTCACCGACCAAGTCGCAGCCCCAGATACGCTCGGTGGAAGTCGAGCGTTCTGGAACACGATCGTCAATGGCACCGGGGCCGACACGTGTGAGAGCATTAGCGATATTGGTACGGCCATCATCGAGGTGCCACACGATCAAATCTCCTGGTCGGTTAACATCGAGGCCGCCGCTATAATGGCGACAAACACGGGCACGCGCACCCCCCTGGCCATGCACCTGGACGCCAATCTCGCCTGTGGGAAAGTCGAAGTGCATACTGGAGCAGGTTATGAGTTGGCTTCCGGGGTAGGTGCTGCTTGGTATGAAAGCAGATACATCATGCAAGGTTCCACGCCTACTGATCTGCCAAAAATAGAAAAGGCCCTCAATAGGGTCAATCTGCTGATCTGCGACGCCGAAGCCCTTAGGTACGCATCAAGGCCTGACTACATACAGTCCACCTCGCTGGCTTTTAGGATTGACTCGGCTCTGTTTACTATCCTGGGACACAATCTTGGTTGGGCCGGCCCATTTAAGCGCATCGACAACCCCGCGATCGTCGCCCCCGCTTTCGGTTGGGGAGCGCCTCTCAAGGTGCGCGACTTCGAGGCCCACACATACCGGACGGCTGTGCTTACGAATAACATTGTAAACTCGATCGAAGCGGCCACCGTTAACCAGGTGACAGCAAGGCACGCGCCCATACGCGGTGTCTCGGCCATAGGCACCGGTGCACATTACCTATACGGCAGCCTGGGCCTCGAGGGTAATCTCCAGAAAACCAGACACACCACCAGACATGAGCCCAAACAAGAAGATAATAAGCCGAATTTTACCTTAGAGCCTGCGCTGCAGTTACGGCATCTGCCGAGGAGGTCCACCTCCTCGGCAGATGCCGTAACTGCAGCGCAGGAAGCCGCGAGTGTCGCACAACCGCCCCAGCCCCCCACCACGAAGCCGGGGGCTTCTGTGGAAATGGCGGTGAACAATCTCGACCACCGCAATCCAAAAGACGCGACTTAGAAGAGATCGTTTCAATGATACCCGATTGGGATTGGTCGCGGCGCATGTATCGCACCAATCAATTAGATTGGTTAGCAAAAAATTCTGACACCTGCTGTAATCAGCCGGGCTGGCTGGCGAAGCTCAGCGATTTTAATAATAGTCTTAAGAGATATAGATTACCAAAAAAACACACCTGTGATGGTTGTGCGTTACCTTCCGGCACGATCGAAGAGGGCCTGCACATTAGGGTGGGTCTTTTTTTTTTTTAATTTTCTAGTGGGCACAGCGTTAAAACGGTGCCATTTGGTGTTATAAATCCATAGACAAAAAATCGGAACGTTTGAACGCGGCTTTTTGCCTCCGGATTGCATTTGATTTAAAAAAAAAAAAGTAATTTCGCGGGTATTTTCAGTCTTGTGTCAAATAGAAAGAAATTATATTTGCGTAGGTTTTTTGTAAGATTTATCGCAAGAATATTGTTAATTGTTATTTAAAAGTAATAAATTTCACGTGCAAGTTATTTGAAGGTAGATTTGAAACGTCATAAGCAGCACAGAAATCACAACAAATCGCTTACAAAGTTATCCGCGGCCAGGTGTGTTATGGACTTTTTTCTGATTTCTTTTTGTATTTTGGAAGTATGGAACGCACTCGCAATAGTTGGAAATGTCCTTTATTTGGTGCCACATGTGAATTAAAGGGAAATGTGTTGCCAACTTATGAAGATCTTATGAAGTTTTACGACTGGATGCGGCATAAAATAAAACATGAAAATTGTACTAAAAAAGAACCAACGTACAAAGAATTGGAGGTCATTGTTGTTGATAAACTTTGTGAAATTTGGAATAAAGCATCAATTCCTACTGTGGAACGAAAACGGATAAAAGCTATGTTTCAGAATTATCATTTAAAGTGCAAAAACATCCTGAAGTCACACCCAAATATTCCCGAAAACAAATTAGAGGAATTTCGTCGTGGAGGTAAAAGATTATTTGATATTGCAGCTTGCAAATGTTTTGATATTTCGGGTTAGGCTCGTAAAACACACTTTCCCGAAATGTACACTTTGCGCAAAGGTGCACTTTCCGCATAATGTGCACTCCCAAAATGTATACTTTCCCAAATTGGAAACTTTCCCGAATTGTGCACTTTTTCTAATAGTGCACTTTTCCAAAATGTATACTTTCCCAAATTGGAAACTTTCCCGAAATGTGCACTTTTTCAAATAGTGCACTATCCCAAAATCTACACTTTCACATTTCTGAAAAGGACGCACGCACGCACATACACACACACACACTCACGCGCGTACTCACACGCATGCACCCAAATAAAGCGTCTTCACACACTTTCTGATAAATTCCACCGTTCAGACGCATAGTGCCAGAAACGCAAATTACCTTATACGCGGATGACCAGATTTTCATACGCAAATTACCTGGTACGTAGATGACCTGAATTTTATTACGCAAATGGCCAGGATGCTTTAATCACGCATAGTGCCAGAAACGCAAATTACCTTATACGCGGATGACCAGATTTCCATACGCAAATTACCTGTTTTTTTAACGTCAGAAAGACTGTTATTTTTATGTTAAGACTTACTTAATTTATCTTTAAACGTAACTGTTAAGTTGTTTAAGTCTGAATAAACGATGATGTAAAATGTTATTTTATTTCTTTGTATACATTGTTAGCATCTGAATACCGACCAATTTTTTAAATATCACATGCTGAAATTAGGACATTCTAGACCAAAGAGATTAAATAGTCGTAGGCGTGCGTGCGTGCGTGCGTGTGTGCGTGTGTGCGGTTGTGCGTGTGTGCGTGTGTGCGTGTGTGTGTGCGTGTGTTATTGTCATGGTTAATTTCGTAGTCACAGTAAATATGCCATAAACAAAATCTGATAATATGCGTATCTGGTAAATTGCGAAACAAATTCTGGTAATATGCGTATCTGGTAAATTGCGAAACAAATTCTGGTAATATGCGTATCTGGTAATTTGTGAAACAAAATCCGGTTATTTGCGAAACATAATCTGGTAATACGCGTATCTGGTCATCTGCGTAACTGGTAATTTACGAAATGCAAATCTGGTCATCCGCGTATAAGGTAATTTGCGTTTCTGGCACTATGTAACTCTCCACTACCTACGTGCCGTCTCTAGCTACGTGTGTGTACTAGTATTATTCCTTTTACCAAAAGGTACGGTACTTATAGGTACAATACTTCATACTATCTTACGTCGATTACTGGCCACTCGACTTTCAAGCACTACTTTTACAGCCTGACATTTGTTTGTCATTATGTTATTTCGCATTAATTGTGAATGTTGGTTCTATATCGTACATTGCTGGCAGTTATGTAAAAATGGATTTTACTTTTATTGATAATCAAAAAGGTAAACAGTCTGTCGTCAAAGATGGCTATCAATATAATAAGCGTAAAACGAATATTTCGGGAACAACGTTATGGCAGTGCAAAAACCGCGACTACTGTTTTGCAACTTTAACGTTGAACGACACGAAATCTCGCATTATAAAAGAAAACCACGCGCATGCCTGTATGCCAGATCCGGAGAGAATAAGAAAAACTATAGTTGTAAATATTTTAAAAGATGAAGTATGCCAAGATCTTAGCTCTGTGCAAAAAATTGTGGAAAATCAAACTGTCGAAATTGTAAATAATGGAGTTGCTCTAGCGGAAGACATGCCCACTTTTTCGCAAATAAAGAATTCATTATATGGAGCACGTAAACGAAACCTGCAAACAAATAAATTGGTTTTTAACCGTGTTAATGATGTCACAGTTCCAGAAGTTATAAGCAACGACTTTTTAGTTTCCAATAACGGAAATTAAGAAAAAATGTTAATATTTTCTTCTTTGGCCTCCAGAGAGCTAATTAATCGTTATGGACAAAATCCAGATGCATTATATTTTTGCGACGGTACGTTTAAAAGCGTACCGAAACCATTTTACCAGTTGGTGACCATACATTTGGACTTTAAGTCCAATGATAAAGTGACTAATGTAATACCAATTATTTATGGGCTATTGCCCAACAAAACTGAACGTACTTATGTGAGATTTTTCCAATTGATAAGAGAAAACCTGGGTATTAATATTCAAAATATCAAAACGGACTATGAAAGAGCTCTGATGAACGGCTTACGTTACGAGTTGTTTTTCCTGATGTAAATGTGACGGGATGTTTTTATCATTATAGCCACGCAGTTTGGAAAAAAGCTAAAAAATTGAACGTGTTAAGAACACCAGAGGGAATAAATGTCGTTCGATCAGTTGCAGTACTGCCTTTGTTGCCAGCACAGCACATTCCAGAGGCGAGCACAAATGTGTTTAACGACATTCCTGATGAAAACGAAATTACATTATTCAAACGATACTTTAATTCACAATGGTATCCAAAGATGGATCCAAATGTTCTCAGCACCACAAAAAGCCGCCACCGTACCACAAATGCCGTGGAAGCATGGCATCGCCGTTTAAATAGCAGGGTTCCACGTAAGCCAAACATATTTTTATTCTTTCACAGCCTTCGAAAAGAATCGAATCTATGGGACGGAAGAATCGGAGAAATTCAACGCGGAGTCTTGAAGAAGAACCGAAAGGCAAAAGATATGCAGTTTGATAAAAAACACAACAAAATAATTCGAAAATTAGAAACCGGGCGAATTTCCCCATCTGCCGCATTAAAAAAAATTGTGAAACTTAAGTATAGTTAAGCATATAAATGTAAAGATACTTGTATACTCGTAAGTTAAGAAAGTTATGTTATGTTAAAAGTTAAGTAAGAATTTTATTTTACAACATAATAAATAGTTGAATTGTGTTTAAAATGGTTGAACATTAAGTATTCGATATTTTATTTATTTTGAAAGTAATAAACATTTTTACTAAAAAAATGCATTTTTTTGACGTCCAGTAATGGAAATTGCAAAAAACGGAATGATTTCGGTCTTTCTGTCTGTTTGTTCGTTCCGTATATCCGTTCTGTCTGTCCTTCTTTTTGCATTTGCATTATGTCATAAAAGCCCTTAGAGATAAGCCCCATTTACACAATGCCAACACTTGCGTGCAATTTTTGTTTCATTGCAGTTTTCTAAGTGACAATTATACCACTTCATGTATCAAACGCCGCATTGTATTTAAAATTGCATGCAAGTTGTGGCATGGTCTAAATGGGACTATAATACCATCACCCCTAAAATTTACTTTCTAGGAAATTTCTAGGATTTTCTTTAGTATCGGGAAGTGAACTTCTAGAGAAAATGTACTTTTCGGGAAAGTAATCATTTTATGAAAATGCACCTTTACAGAAAGTGCACATTCTGTAAAAGTGTACATATTGGGAAGTTAACTTTTAAAGAAAGTGTACTTTCCGGGAAAGTGATCATTCTAAGAAAATGCACCTTTACAGAAAGTGCACATTTCGGGAAAATGTGTTTTACGAGCCTAACCCGATATTTCTAACTGCACTTGTCCAAAACAAAAAAAAGTACCAACCAGAGAACATTGCTTTTTAGTAGACCAACGTACAAACAGCAACACAGTTAACTATACACTTCAAAAATGGGAAATACTGTAAGAAAGAGAATCACACTTGAAGGCGTTGTGTTATGCATGTGTGCGTGTGTCTATGAGTATAAATTGGCTATTATTCAAAAGAGTTTTCAAACAATAATTTTTCTTTTATGGCTGATCCAACGTCATTATTGACATTAATGCCATATTATTGAATTCGTGGAAAATAATGAATGAATAATAAATATAAATTACATTATATTGGCGCATCATATCAAAAATATGAAGCACCAATAAAAGCATTAGCAATATAATTAGTTTATTTCATCCCAACGTTCGTCTGAAAGCTAAATCATAATTTTGACAAATTCACCTGTCTTGTTGAAATAAAACCTTTATTTACAGTATGGAAAAAAAAACTTTGCCTAAACAACTACAATGACAAAGCTCAAAGGCACATTACACATACGCAAACGTTATTTGATTTAAAGTTGACATAATACAAATATATATATCTCTTTCAATCGTTATCATTTTCTCTCTGCTCTGTCTTTAATGGGCAGTTAAGTGTGTTGCTGTTTGTACGGATCGAAACATGATACAAGGGAGCTTAGACTTCGTTACATCACAACAAATTTCGAAAACACTGAAGCGAAAGTTAGATCGTCAAAAGTCTCAGAATAAATGCCCAAAAATAGCCTCGAATGCGATAGAAAAATCAGACAATACCTCCGTATCAAGCATATCAGATATAGAAGACGAGGAATTTATCGGATTAGAGCCTGAAATCACTATAATTAAGCCACAAAGCAACCCTGACCCTGAAGTTAATTACGCATTACTATCTAAAACATGCGATAGATTTAATGTGTCGAACCGGGCTGGAGCAGCCATTGCATCGGCGGTTCTTCAAGCTTCTAGTTCCCAAATTATTGACAAATGTAAGCTGCAAAGAGAACGAACAAAGACTAGAGAAGGCATTGTCACACATCAAATCATCACGACTGTTCCCGCGTTGTATTTTGACGGGCGTAAAGATAAAACTTTATCTATATCTGACATAGGCGGCAAAAAATACCGACAGCTTTTACTCGAAGAACACATTTCCTTAATAAAAGAACCCGAGTCATCGTACCTGGGTTACATTGCCCCGACTTCAGGCTCTTCAAAAACCATTGAACAAGCTCTGGCTGACTTTTTTATTGATGCCAAAATATCCACGGATTCATTAATAGCGATTGGATGCGATGGGACAAACGTAAATGTCGGTAAGCATGGAGGTATCATTCGATTACTGGAAAAACGATTAGATAAGCCGCTACAGTGGAATATTTGCTTGTTGCACATGAACGAACTCCCATTTAGACACTTGTTTCAACACATTGATGGCCGTACATCTGGACCACAAACATTTGCAGGGGTTATCGGTAAAAAACTAGAAAACTGCGAAACAAAACCCGTTGTTCAGTTTCAGCCTATTCCTGCGGACTTACCAGAGCTTTCCGCTACAGATTTGAGTACGGATCAGAAATATTTGTACAGAATAGTACAAGCTATCTCAACTGGCGTATTCCCCAATGATTTAGGCTACAAATCACCAGGTAAAATGTCCCATGCCCGATGGCTGACGCGTGCTAATAGAATTCTTCGTTTGTATGTGTCCGAAACAGTGCCACCAGAAAAGCTAATTACTCTCGCAACGTATGTAGTGAAAGTTTACGCTCCTATATAGTTTTCCATTAAAACTCATTCAACGAGTAAAGACGGGACACGGCACTTGTTCAAACTAATCCAGCTAAGTCGATATTTACCAACAAATTTGAAAGCAGTTGTCGACCCGGTTATCCAAAGAAATGGCTATTACGCTCACCCGGAAAATATATTGCTTGCAATGTTGACCGATCCCCAGCCTCATATTCGTGAATTAGCTGCCCGTCGAATTTTGAAGGCTAGAAGTATGAAAACAGATAAACTGAGAGTGTTTCAATTGCCGACATTAAACTTAAACGCATCATCGTATTACGATCTAATAGATTGGCAAGGAAGTATCACTGAACCACCAGTATTGAAAACAGTATCTGAAGAAAGCCTCAATATGTTTGTTCAGCAGAAAGGAGATGGAGAAATTCCTTTATTGCGTCTACCTTGCCACACTCAAGCTGTGGAAAGAGCCGTCAAAACAGTTACAGAGGCGTCAGCTACTTTATGTGGTAAGGTACAGCGAGAAGGGTTCATAAAATCACAAATAGTGTCGCGAAAAGCTATGCCCAAATTTGATAGTAAGAAGGATTTTTCTGCTATTTAACTAGATATCTTTTTATGGGTTTGTGGGTGTTATTATATTATATTCTTATAAGGCAACTAATAAATAACTTGAAAATGTACTTTTTGTTTGATTTTACCTAATTTAGTTAATTGGTTTGGTGTGAAAAATTACCAATTGGCTTATTTAATGATATTTCATCATGGATCCGGAGGCAAAAGAACAATTCCGATTCACATGATATTTTGCACACTAATTATCTACACTATTTAGCACCTTTTTAAACCTGTGCCCGATGAAAAAAAAAAAAAAAAATTTTTTTCATACAAGAGTGACCCACCCTACTGCACATCCTAGCTAGAATGCACCCCGGCCGCGGCGCACGGCATATACTCCAGGAATATGCTTGGATGCGCAAATACACAAGTCATCTATGCCAACATCAGCTGCGCCTCTTCCTCAAAGAGTGTACAGGCTGGCTGAAACTCGGAGGTGCTTTTATACGTCCTAATTGGCGGTTATTCACATATTGGGAAACATTCACTGGATATACTCCATACACACAAGTCGACCAGCTAAAGGAAGACGTCGACGACTGGTTAACCCGGACAAAGCATAATGGACAACGGATTGATGAAGCTCAGTTCATCTGTGACATGTATGAGCAAACCCGCATCTACTTACTTCAGGAATGGTCCATGCCATACTCTTTACCCTCACTGGACGAATGGATTAAGAATGGAATTTGGATGAGGGGGAAAGCGGGTACGGGAGCGCGTACCGATGTTTCCGTCGATGGGGGGATAGCGAAAACTAGTAGCAAGCTCCCTCTAAGAGCGAGTAGGGGCAACGTGCCGGCCCGTTTCTTAAGCGCTTATTACACGTGGCTAAATTCAGTCATCCTAATTAGGATGCAAGAGAGGGGATAGGAAGGACGCTCCTGATTACACTATTCTAAATTTAGTCACTGAATCAGTCAGCATTTCAATCGTATCAGTGACGAACGTCACGGATGCAATGCCGCCATTGTCTAAAAATCAAATGATTTGGAGTAGCCTTGGCCGTAGCATTCTTGGAAGATAAAAAAAGAAGGACTAGGGTCAAGAAATATTTATTGCTGAGGAACAAATTTTCGACAATAAATATATCGAATATTTTAGAACCTGAAATTTCAGATGTTATTTAGGAATGGATATGAAATCTTTTGACGAATTACTAAATTTGGTGACTCCTGCAATTCAGAAACAAGACACTTTCCTACGAGAAAGTTTAAGTGCAAGAGAGATTAATTGTAACTTTGAGATTTCTTGCGGCGGGAAACTCTTATTATCAAGATTTGCAATACAGTTATCTTATATCCCAATCCTCATTAACAAAACTAATCCTCGAGACCAGTTGGGCTATATACAAAACCCTGAAGCATCATGTTTCTAATCTATACGACAGTAGACACGTGTCACGTCCGCCCGCCGTCAGGTTTGCGTGGCAACTGGCAACTGACTGCACTAAATATTATTACACCTGTCCTAACTAGGATGCTAAATCATTTAGCTCGTCAGAAACCATCCTTGCTTCTAATTAGGATACTTTTTAGGATCCTAACTAGCTAAACGCGATTACACTTTACTAAATTAGGTTTCTAAATCATTTAGCATCCTAAATTTAGCCAAGTGAAGTGTAATAAGCGCTTTAGTCTAAGGACAGATGGCGTACCTAGGCTATTGGTTGCCGCCCCGGCCGCCATTGGGCGTCCTTCTGCTCCCAAATGCTCATTGCTGTAAACTTGTGTGCAGTGATTAGATACATTTTCTACTTGATCTCGTCTGTTATTTGAAGTAACCGTAGTGAAGAGAACCTACCTACTAACTAACCCCGCTATAATCTAAAGAATAATTATATTAAGCACATCGACGCAGATGTATTAAAGCATCTAAAAAATGGAAAGAGAATATATATGGAGATTACTTGTATTGAAAATGGAAGGTAGTTATAACCGCTAACTCTCCAAACTAGTGCACTACTTAGGTACTACAAAGCTGTCCAAATTGCTATGTGTGCCTATATTGAAGGAAAAATAGAATTGTTTTTCATTAAATTAATAAGTTTTCCATTCTGAGAACTTTGGACCTCCCTTCGTTGCTTAGCCGCTGAGCCATTAGAGAACCGATTTACAAATAGGTAAATCAATACCGATACAAATTACCTAATCTGGATTATATTATTCTAAAGAATAATTATAAGCACATCGACGCAGATGTATTTAAGTATCTTAATAAATAAAAAGATAATATATATGGGGATTACTTACATTGAAAACGAAAGGTAGTTTAACTGTAAAACCTCCAAACCAATTTATTTGAAAAAAAAAATGCAGTACTTACTACAAAAGTGGCCAAATTGCTATGTGTGCCTATATTGAAGGAAAAAAGTATTGATTTTCATTAAATTAATAGTTCTTCCATTCTGGGAACTTTTGGACCTCCCTTTGTCGCTTAGCCGATGAGCCATTTTTGAGACCCGATTTACAAATAAATCAATAGCTATACAATTTACATAATCTGGATTATACTAATCTAAAGAATAATTATATTGAACACACTGACGCAGATCTATTCAAGCATCTAAAAAATTAAAAGATAATATATGGGGATAATATTGAAAAGGAAGGGTAGTAGAACCACCAAATCCAACAATCAAATGCACTGCTTACTACAAAAATCTCCAAATTGTTATAGGTGTGCCTATAATAAAGGAAAAATAGTACTACCTATTTATTTAATCAATTAGTTTTGCATTTGGGCATTTCTCCAGAAATATGTCTGCGGTCACCTCATTCATCTGACCCTTTTTCATACTAAATGTATGGAGACAGATGAATGAGTCGCAGACATATTTCTGGAGAAATGCCCATTTAGCAAACTTTCGGACCTCCCCTCATTGCTTAGCAACTATGAGAAGTTTTTGTATTAGGTATATACAAATGTTGCTTGTTTAAGATTATATAACCAAGGATACATTGAAGCTAGCAAAAACAGAAGATAATTAAGTGGTGTTCAGTCATTTCACAAAAAACGTTTCACAAATATTCATTTTAAAAATAACGTTTGGCAAATAAACTAATGACAAATTAGTCGATTCGCAAAATAACGTTTCACAAATCGTTCATTACACAAAATATTTACTTGAAAAAAGTTTATATTACAAATCTTTATTTTACAAACTATTCATTTAATATTTACAGCCTTTGACAAAATAACGATTGGTAAATGAACGTTTAATTAAATGCAAAGTTTGACCTAGCGAAGATATGACACGATGGGATTATGCGTTATTTGCGTATTACAAATCAAATAATATTTACTGCAACCCTTCCGACGTACTACCAATGAAGACATTTCCAGAGTCACCATTAGAAACGACGACGAGCGAAGCGAGGAGGAGTGTTAGGTATCTTGCGACCACAATACAGCCATATTACTAGCATTAAAAGTAGGACGACCTCATAAACACTATGATTGTAAGTAATACTTTAGATTGTAAGTATTACATTAGTCTATAATCACTGCTTTCATGATGAATCTATTAATATTTATCTTCTATAAATACAAATTAAAGAAGGAAATGGAGAGCTAGTTGAGTTGTACGTAGTTGTGTTTTTAAGTTTCAAATAAATAGTTTACGAAGTGAAACTGAGTTGTTTTTTGTTCCTGGGCACCAAAACCAGTGCACATAAATATAGTGATATTGTCCGGGACAGAAACAGGATACATTTTAACTGTAAGTTTATTTTTCTTTTCAGAAAAGGTAAGAGGTAATGGACACTACCTGAAGAGGCTGGCCTAATTGTCTTTATGAGAATAATATGATTTATTGCGAACTGTGTACAAATTACATTAGATATTAAAAATGACAATTGTTTCAACAGTTATGAGTATAGGTGCTCAATTCAATAACTTCCGCACGGCATTTGCTGCAGCCTTGCAACAGGGAGGCGATGACATGCTGAACCTACCCTGGGCCCTGAATGTGTAAACACTATTAAGATGGAGTCGAATTCTGTGTGGGAACAATAACAAAGCAGTGTTGTGTTGTTTGTATTACATACTGAAATGGATTCATTCCATATTTGAACTCTGATTGATCAGGATGTTTGTTTTTAAATAATTAAACTAGTGAAACAAGTGACCTGTTTTAATTGTTATTACATAACGTGACACCTAACTAAACAACACTTCTGGGTGAAGTCTAAAGTATCGCTAAATTGACATAGTCCAGAAAGTCCTGTTCTAGCTTTGTAAAAAGCTGCACATAGTAGGAAAGAAAAGCATAGCTCAGTGTCGGAAACCAAAACCAGTACAGGTCACTGTGCTAGCACAATAAGTATATTTTAGATTTTGATACTAAACAAACCTACATACAAATAAAAACACTTCAGAAAATGACCTCTGCTGAGAAGAAACACCACAAGAAACTCATCAGTTTCTCTTTCAAAACATTGAGTATAACAGGAATTGTGACATGATTACATGAATTTCAATAGTAATATAAAACAACATGCAAAATAACTAGGCACAGTTTAGTAGTGCAGATGTAATCTCGCCCAATTTGTCAGGCAGAGAATGAAGGAACTTGGTAGTGGCTGAGTAAAGCCACAGGAATTCTAGACACTAGCGCATACAGGAAAGTCAGACAGAGTTCCATTATGCCCCATATGAAGACGCTGGAATAAACCTGTGTGTAGACACACCAGAAATAATTCAAAAACTCCCATAGGGTCTAAGAGAATCCAAAAGAACCCGTATTATAGAAGACAAAAAAGAACCAATAACTTAATGTATAGTTAATTCGACCTGAAGGTTATCTCAAGTACCTACCGATACAATAATATAAACGGGATATTTTTTTCTATAGAAAGATTGAAACCAATACATAAACTACCTATAGATTATTTCGTTGTAGCCCCTTTTACAATATGCGTGATAAGACAGTCATCAATTTTCAGAAAACTCCTTTTAAGAATTAGAACACCATAATACCCCAATTAAAGATCTCTGTCACGCTGCTGGACACAAGTTCTGCCTCATTGTTAATGTTAAGGGCTGTAGTCCCCAAGCATAGAAAACCTTTTCAGACATCTATTTGCTGCAAACAACCTCAGTTAAGTAGCGTTTCAAACGAGCTAAAGTAAACACAAAGATATCGTATGTATTTGATATTACTTCCAATCTCGATATAAAAAAATAGAAATGAATCACTCAAAATCGATCTATAAATAAACGACACGAAATGTTGTAAGAAAGAATACACAGATTAGATTGAAAGAATAATTCAAATTATTAATGGAAAGAATAACGGGAGACGATAATGTACAGCCAAAATAAAGTCCGGCCCAATAATGCACAGCCCCGATAATCCGCTCCGCGGCCGGCTTTATCGGGTCGAGCTTTCTCGCCCTGTACAGATAATGCTCAGCCCGATATTTCGAAGCCACGTTTGGCACAGGGTGATAATGTACAGCCCGATAATTGGTGACCAGTGATTCGAGCCCAATGGCTTCGAATTATCGGGCCGAGCATTATCTGTACAAGGTGATAAAGCTCGACCCGATAATGCCCGGCCCAATAATTGGAAGCCAAAAACCAGAGACAGTTACTTTTTTAAAGAACTGTCAAAATCTACAAGTGATGCTCTGTCACTTAAGAAGGCAATATCGGTTTTTTTGTATGATTTTGACATTCAACTGACGGATAACGGAATATTTTTATTTTATGCGCTGATGATAGTTCAACGTTGTAAACAAACATGATTGTACGTGCGTAATTGCCTCGAAACAAATAAAAAACAGTGAATTAGAAGCGTAGTACAGAAGAAAATAAACAGTATCGTGTGGTAAGGCCTGTTCTGTGTTTATGCGTATTCAAAACATATCTATTCTTGGTTTGCCTTGCCATTCGGCGTCGAGACCCTTGGCCCGGCCCGTGGGGTCCCAGCGCACAAGCACTTTTTAAGGATCTCTCTAAAAGGTTGGTCGACTGCACCGGGGACCGAAATGCTGGCAGCTTCCTCGCACAGCGAATTAGTATCGCCATACAGCGGGGAAACGCTGCCAGCATATTCGGCACCATGCCAAGGGGGCCCAATTTTTTAGGTAATTTTTAGTTTTAATTTAGGTTTATTTTAATAGGTTTAGTTTAATTTTTACTTAAGTATAGTTTCTTGGTTTTGCACTTGCGTAATATTAGGAATTTATGGGCAGAATTTCATAATTCGTAGGTACTTCTAGGCGAACTTGCAGTTGAGATTGTGCGTTGTTGTTAAAAGATCTTTGTCGTGAAACAATTATGCTACTCCAGCGCTTTTGACAGCATAATTACTAAATATAAAAGTATGCAAGAGTAAAATTACAGTTTCTTGTGACACTGAGGTTTACTGAAACGAAAGCTAAGTTATTCAAGCTCTTATTCATTACTGTGTTAGGAGATTGGTGGTTCTTTAATCCATGCATATTGTTTGTCTGTAATTCGCGGAATATGCTTCATACGAAACGCTTCTTATGTTTCATCCACTCAATACCCACTGGTGGGTCGCAACCCATAGTTTGGGAACCCTGGTATAATGTATAAATATGGCAGGCTCAGAAAGTAATTGCTAAGTTTGTATGTATATTTATTGTTTGTAAACACTTTATTGCACAAAATAAGACAAAGTACAGTACAGTGTTGCAAAATAATGGTACATGCACAAAGTCGAACTTATCCCTTAAAGCGACCTATATCCATAAACATTATTCCATGTTTCTTTCAGGTCCAGTGGCTTACCTTCTTAAGGCGCGTTTAAACGGCGCGCAAACACGCGAGCCGAGCCTGGCTCCGCTCGTGATTCAGCGCGCCACGCGCTGTTTAAACAACTACGCTCGGCGCGGCTCGGCAAAGTTCGCACGATCCATCGCTTGTCGGTTTTTTCGACACAGATCAAAGGCGCGCGCGCCATATTCGGCTCGGCTTGTGTTTAGGGCTGTTATTTTAGTATGGGCAATATCGTAATTACGGTATTGCCTACTTGTGTTAACTTGTAAACAGATGATACAGAGCGCGCGACGAAGGAAGACCCATTTTGTTTTTTAGCGACGTTTTTAATTTGAAGAATTGGGTTTGTACGAGATGGAGTGGAGCAATGAAAAGGTTCAACTCTTCATTGAACTGTATGAAGAGGAACCAGCGATATGGAACCCAAAAGATCCAGGTCACAAAAATCGCAACACTGTGCACGATGCTTGGACAAGAATAAAAACTAAGTTCTGTGAGGGACGTATATCAGTGGAAGAATTAAAGAAAAAGAAAGATAATTTAATGGCCACTTACAGAAAATTAAATGCGAAAGTTAAGTCAAGTGCAACAAGCGGGAGTGGTACGAATGAAGTGTTTAAACCTAATTGGCCATTTTACGAACAAATGGCCAAGTTTCTGCATGGTGTATACAAACCAACAACAACGATAAGTTCAGGGTGAGAAACTATCTTTTTAATCTTTATTTTAAATTTTTATATCCTTAGCAATATTGGAAATAGACGACCCGGGTGTCCAGTGGGTGTCGGCACAGGTGTCAAAGCGGCGGCGCCTTTGACAATGCCTAATGCAATAAATTAACAACAAACAAATATAAATTAATCACACATTGTATACAGTGTGTTACCGGTATGCGGGCTTTTATTAAAACTGATAATAATATGCTTCATTAGCAATCGTTTGCAAGTATTGGCAAATCCTAATTATGCGAATTAACTGCACAATTCAATTTCCTAAATCCGCACTTTAAATGTAGTAGGTGTACTACGTAATTATCGTTATTCATATCGCTGATGCACTTGGTACAAGGCATGTCGTGGTACGGAGGTGAAAAGTTGAGAAAAACAATCCCACAATTAATGCCGTCCTTATCATTACGTTTATGTATGGAGTTTTTTACACAGCTTAAAGAGTTTTTTCTAAAATTTGACATGACAATTACAAAAGTATTGACATTGGCTTGTCAAATTACAAAACAAACATTTATTTGCAAAACTGATATTTTTTTCCGTTAAAATGGCTAAAGACACATGTGAATTATCTGACATGATTTGTGCGACACGTGGAAATGTTCCTCAAGCCTTGAGACTTTATCGAGAGTGGTTTCGAAATCAGCGGCATCCACATAATCTTCGTTTGATAACAATGGCTGTCCAGCGAGGTCCAGAGAATGCATGGTCCTATCTGGTTAGTCTGAAAGGCCTATAAACGGAATTGTGCACGTACAACTTGGAAAGGATTCTCGATCACTTCAAACAGGTCCAAATGTCTAGTACTCGTATTGCTTTTTAAGTTTTATTTTATTAGTGTTGTTTTTCCGTACTTTTCTTAAGTGTAGCAATCCTGGTATCTCTAATTGTTGAAATAGGTAGATGCAGGCATTTATCTTGATGTCTTCGTTATAAACATAGAATGAAGGGCTGGCATTTACATCTAATTGTCAATTGAGTACTTTGCTGTACATTGCTTGCAATTAAAATTTTGTTAAAAAATTTATGAAATCGGAATTTTAGTCGATGAATTAAATGAAGGTCATGGTTAGGTTAAGAAACAACGTTACTTTACCCTACTTTAAAAAAAGCCTGCTTGCTGGTAACGCACTGTATACCTACGTGGCCCCATAATTTGAAAACAATTGCATGTTTTTGCCAGTCTATATCTGTCACATGTGGGGACCATTAAGCGCATCACACACGCCGCTATATTTATAGCGCTATATAGCGCTATGTGGCGCTATATCTATACTGCCCTGCTAAGCCGAAAGGCGGTATGTCTGAGATACGGCTTTTTAGTTTTTTTTTACACCATTCGTTAGCTATAACAATTTCGCATCTAATGGTATAATCCAAATAGCGCTATCTAATTTAAAACGTTTAATAAACCACTAAAAAGTTTTATTATATCTCTAGGAGTCCTTAGTCCTCTTCACAAAAAGTCGATTATCTCAAAACTTACTCTGATTGAGATACCGCTTTTCGGCTTAAGTATCAGGGCAGTACAGCGCGGTATCGCGCGATAGGTATATACAGGTTGTTACTTTTTTGCCATGTAGGGTAGGGTAGGTTAGTTTAGGTAGGGTTTTTACTATTAAAACACGAGTAAAAAATCAAGATCAATTTAATATTTATTTTGCCAGCTTACTGCGCCATTTGTTGTGAAGTATTCAGCAAATTTATCTCGTACAGTTTTAGCCGCTAAGGTTGGTCTTCTAGGTTTTCTCCTTATCGGTACTAGTGATGTGATTCCCTTTTGATCATTTCGCCACAAACCAGGTTGAACCTCACCGTCAATTTCGGTATCGAAAGTTCCATGCGGCGTATAATTCTGTTTTGAATTCTTACTCCTCCTCAAAAAGTTATGTAGCAAAACACATGTCATAACGATAACTGATACTTTTTCTGGTGCCAGTAAAATTGGAGACCTAAGTATGCGAAAAACAGCAGACATTATCCCAAACACATTTTCGACGATTCTGCGGGCGCGTGATAGACGGTAGTTAAATACTCTCTCCTTTGTCCCTTTATCATGAATCCCGGGGTACGGTTTCATCATGTTTTCTGTTAATGCAAACGCACTATCTGCTACTATCACATAGGGCAGAGGGTCATTTTTAAGTGGGAGAGGTTTATCCGGCGGAAAATCTAGTGCATGTTGTTCAATTTTTTGGTACATGCTGGAGTTTCGGTAGACTCCACCATCACTAACTCTACCTTGGCACCCTATGTCCACATATGTAAAGTTATAGTTTGCATCTACTAATGCTAATAGCACCACGCTAAATGCTTCGTGATAATTGAAATATTCTGTACCGCTGTGAGTGGGGCTCTGAATTAATATGTGTTTTCCGTCAAGCGCACCAATGCAATGTAGAAAATTCCACTTTTTGTCAAATTCCGCTTCTATTTTTAACCATTCATCTGCAGTTCGAGGCAACTGTAATAAATTTTAAAATATTATATTAATGTCAAGTTTACTTTTTCAGGACACCGTTCACACCGTTGATCCTGATGTTGAATTAAACGAAGAGGAAGTAGTTATTCACGAAGATAACGAAGATAATGTAGTTGATCGAGAAAACGAATCTTCTACTAATACAGACACAATAAATTCAGTTATTTTCAAAAAGCCAACCAATGGAAACAATAAAAAGGATGTAAACCGAAAGCGGAAAATTGAACATCAAATGGACCAAGCGTACGAAGTCCTTAAAAAAATAAGTGCAGAGCCAGAACCGGTTGAAGACGAATGCACTTTATACACAAAATTATTATGTGCAAAGTTAAAATCCATGGACACATTGACTCGTGACATCGCCATGCACGAGATCGATAATGTAATGTTTCGCCTAAAACAACAGCAAGCGTTTCCACGATTTCAGAGTCCCCCTAATCAACCATATGCAGGATTTCACTTGCCTCAAAATCCAATAACTTCTAGTTATTATCAAAACATGCAATCTTCAGTTGGTTATCAAACGTCACCTTATCAGCCATCGCCACAGTCTCATTCTCAACAAAAAACAAACTTTCATCCATCTCCACAGGCTCATTCTCAATGGCGACCAATCTTTCAGCCATCTCCACAGTTTCATTCTCAACGGCGAGCAAACTTTCAGTCATCTCCACAGTCTCATTCTCAACGGCGAGGAAACTTTCAGTCACATTCTCAACAATCTGCAGACTTCCAGCCATCTCCACAGTCACATTCTCAACAATCTGCAGACTTACAGCCATCTCCACAGTCATATTCTCAACAATCTGCAGACTTACAGCCATCTCCACAGTCATATTCTCAACAATCTGCAGACTTCCAGCCGTCTCCACAGTCACATTCTCAACAATCTGCAGACTTCCAGCCGTCTCCACAGTCACATTCTCAACAATCTGCAGACTTCCACCCGTCTCCACAGTCACATTCTCATTCTCAACAATCTGCAGACTTCCACCCGTCTCCACAGTCACATTCTCATTCTCAACAATCTGCAGACTTCCACCCGTCTCCACAGTCACATTCTCATTCTCAACAATCTGCAGACTTCCACCCGTCTCCACAGTCACATTCTCATTCTCAACAATCTGCAGACTTCCACCCGTCTCCACAGTCACATTCTCATTCTCAACAATCTGCAGACTTCCAGCCATCTCCACACTCAAATTCGCAACAATCTTCTGATATGGAAGAGTATTCTCATTCTCAACCATTTCCTGGATTTGAGTCTCTTTCTAGAGAGCAATCAATTGATCAATTGTATGCAGATGAAGTTTCTAAGTTATTTGAAAAATCTCAATAAATTATACAGTGTGTTACCGGTATGCGGGCTTTTATTAAAACTGATAATAATATGCTTCATTAGCAATCGTTTGCAAGTATTAGCAAATCCTAATTATGCGAATTAACTGCACAATTCAATTTCCTAGATCCGCACTTTAAATGTAGTAGGTGTACTACGTAATTATCGTTATTCATATCGCTGATGCACTTGGTACAAGGCATGTCGTGGTACGGAGGTGAAAAGTTGAGAAAAACAATCCCACAATTAATTCCGTCCTTATCATTACGTTTATGTATGGAGTTTTTTACACAGCTTAAAGAGTTTTTTCTAAAATTTGACATGACAATTACAAAAGTATTGACATTGGCTTGTCAAATTACAAAACAAACATTTATTTGCAAAACTGATATTTTTTGCGTTAAAATGGCTAAAGACACATGTGAATTATCTGACATGATTTGTGCGACACGTGGAAATGTTCCTCAAGCCTTGAGACTTTATCGAGAGTGGTTTCGAAATCAGCGGCATCCACATAATCTTCGTTTGATAACAATGGCTGTCCAGCGAGGTCCAGAGAATGCATGGTCCTATCTGGTTAGTCTGAAAGGCCTATAAACGGAATTGTGCACGTACAACTTGAAGAAAGGATTTTCAATCACTTCAAACAGGTCCAAATGTCTAGTACTCGTATTGCTTTTTAAGTTTTATTTTATTAGTGTTGTTTTTCCGTAGTTTTCTTAAGTGTAGCAATCCTGGTATCTCTAATTGTTGAAATAGGTAGATGCAGGCATTTATCTTGATGTCTTCGTTATAAACATAGAATGAAGGGCTGGCATTTACATCTAATTGTCAATTTAGTACTTTGCTGTACATTGCTTGCAATTAAAATTTTGTTAGAAAATTTATGAAATTGGAATTTTAGTCGATGAATTAAATGAAGGTTATGGTTAGGTTAAGAAACAACGTTACTTTACCCTACTTTAAAAAAAGCCTGCTTGCTGGTAACGCACTGTATACGCTTACCTTTACTTCTTCTCGCAATTCTTGAATCAAAGCCTGGCAAACTTTCATAATGCATGTAGCTATTGTAGATTTTGAAAACTTAAATAGGTAGGCCAGGCTGCTAAATTTATCACCCGTCGCAAGAAACCTGAGAGTTACAGCCAGTCTTTCTTGAATCGGAATACATTTTCTCATGTTAGTGTCTTGTTTTGCGATGAATGATCCGATTTTGTTGAGCAGATATTCGAAATCAGCTGCGGACATCCGACAAAAATTTTCGAAATATCCAGAGGGTTCTCGAGTTAGGTCATGTAGCAGATCTGTAGCATTGTACCTAAAATATTAAAAACAATATTATATTGTATAGTGCGAATCTTGCCAGGTGAATTTTTCGCTTCGAGCCCTAATCTTTCAAACAAAGACCATTGTATCCATTATGGCAGCTTGGCCATAAATAGTAGACATGCGCAGAATGGCTCACTGAAGTGAAAAGAGCGATATGAATCTTTAGCTCCCAAAGATATGTATCACTCTTTTAGCTCACTAACTCTTTTAGCTCAGCAGCTCCGAACGGCTCGCCTAGCTCCTATAGCTCCGTGGCGGTGTCACTCGCTCACTCGCTCTTATAGCTCATTACGTCCAAAGCGTTTCAATAACTGTCTATCCTCGAGATTCGAATCTTTCCGTCTCATTCATCCAAATATTATTTTATAAAAGAGTGAGAGAGACAACATCTGCAGAACATACATTTGACTTTTGCGTCGGCGCTAGGCGCTACTACGTTTCGGCCACCCGAAGTTTCCGAGCAAACTTCGTGTTGATCGAGTCCTGTCTGTCTCGTTCGCTCTTCGGCTCGCGGCTCGGTAAGTTAGAGCGAGAGTTCCTTGAGAGCGAGCGACTGACTGAGCTAAAAGACATACTGAGCCGTTTGAATCGGAACTGAGCCGGTGAGCCGGTGAGCTAGACCAACTGATATAGCTCTTTCGACTCACTCACTCGCGAGCTACACATGTCTAATAAATAGCGCCAGGCGCTACAAGCTAGCTAGCGCCAAACAAAGGCCATTGTATCTATTGTAACTAGCTTGTAGCGCCTGGCGCTAGGCCATTGTATCTATCATGGCAAAGCTAAAATAAATATCTACATTGTATTCAACCTTTAACCTACTATTGGATAATTAGTGCCCACGTAAGTGATACCGTTGCTTGTAGAATTACTGACTATAGATTATTATATAAAAATAAAGCAGTAATTGTTAAGATTTTTATGTTCCTACCTGTCGACTAATTCCATAATAAATGATTGAAAAATAATTGTTGTTCTTTATTCATTTCAAAACGAAGGCTAGGTTAGAAGGCTCACTTCTGTAATTTATGCGACAGGAAACTGAGAGCGGTTAATACTAGGGCTCGCGGTCGTGTCCGTGTTTCGTGTACCCGTAGCCGGATCTCCGTTGCCGTGTAACACGGAAACGGAGATCCGAGCCGTTCGGCAACGTGTAATTCGGCTACGTGTAATTAAGATACGTAGCTCCGTGTTACACGGAGATACGGAGATGCGTTTCTTAATTACACGTGGCTCCGATCCGTCCGTGACGTTTAGTGAAGATTCTATGTCTGTCTTTAAGACCTCCGAATGTAATGCGAGAGTCGTGTTTTTAATTTCAGTTTCTTTGCTTTTGCATTTTAAATTAAGTTTCAAGAGTGATCATATGTGGCTTTCCATAAGAAAAGAGTCCTTATGGCAGACCACATACAAAAATGATAAAGCTGTTGATAAAATTATTTAATAAAATTTACTAGCAACTTTTGCTTATTTCTTTTTTGTACCGTGACGGTGGCAAACAAGCATGCGGCCTGCATAACGGTAAGCAAAATTTTCAAAATGATCCTCGAAAGTTGAAGATTTGGAAGGAAAGGGATTGAATGCTACAGATTAAGAATTTAACAAAAAATTGAAAATAAAAATAAATAGTTACGTTTGATTATTTTATAACTTGTTTTAGAAAAAACGTGTTTTTGGTGAATCGTATAACTTTTTGATCATTGTAGAAAAACCTTGTTTTTTTTTCAAAAATTTGACAAAAACAAAAAGAAAACACTTTTTTGCGAATGCCTATAATTTTCGGCCATTTTAGAATGTTTTTTAATTAAAAAAAAAATATATATTTTTGCAATTTATATAATTTTAGACCACTTTGTCACGTTTAAAAACCTTTTTAGAAAAAGGATTATAATTTTTTTTTTATACAAAGAAAAACGTGTTTTCCGTTAATCGTATATAACTTATTGACCTTTTATGGAAAAAGTCACTTTATGGCCAAGTGTGGTATAAAATTATTATTTCACTTAACAAACTTTTAAAATGTTGCGTTGGTCGGCTTGTTTTGTGTCTTACTAGGGAGTAAATAATAGAGAAATTAATATATTTTGCATTTTTATAGTCGTGCAATGCATTGGCAAGTCTCTGGTTTTGTCTAAAAAAAAAATCATACTGTCTGGTTATATAGAAAAGAGACAAACGACAATAATTACATTAATTACTTAAATAGAATATCTGGAATCAATTCATAAATTTAACTCAAGTTTGATTAAAATAAAAATAAACTACTAAACAAACAGTTAGGGTCGGTTCGACAAGCTTTCATTCAATACCCGAGCGGAGCCGAGATCCGCAGATACGTAGCCGAACGCAGATACGTAGCCGAGCGCAGATACGTAGCCGAGCGCAGATACGTAGCCGAACGCAGACACGGCTACCTATCTTGGCGTGACCGTGCAGTACGTGATCTTAGTACCGCCGGTGCTAAGGATACGGAGCTACGGTTCCGCGTGTAACACGTATATCAGAAGCCCTAGTTAATACGCTCGTAGAACTACCCGGGTATGTGTATGGGTACCCGTAACCGACGAGCATGTATGAAACGTGTACAGGCGTGAGTATTATGTAGGTAGGTATGTATGTGTAATATGTTTATAAAAAATACAAATATCAAAATACAAAATATAAACTATTATAAAAAACCTAACCTAGGTTGCCCCCGGCAATAAGACGGGTCAATGCCCAAGGACTGCGACATAGCAACTGCGAGATATTAAAAGGTATATATATAGGTAGGATACTGTATCATAAAGCCGTAAATGTGTTGCAAAGCATGACCGCACACTTATCGAAAAGAAAAAAAAATACCTGGTCATATAGTACTAATGATCTAAGATGTCCGAACAGCAATAAAGAGCTTAATTTTTAGATTCGGACACCTTTTAGATAATTAATACTATACCCGAGGTGACTTTATATAAAAATATGAACTTACGTTTTGCGACTCTTATACAATGACACCATCCACCATCGTTTTTCTTTTTTTTTTGAATATTCACCACCGAGCAAAATAACAGTAGCTGCTGCTGCAGCAAGGCGTTTTCGTTTATCCATATTGCAGAACGAACAAGCGGACAGCGCGGTTCAACAGCGCGATGTAGCCGCATTTCCACGGACGGCTTTGCTCGCGTAGGATCGTGCTACCCCGCGTCGTTTAAACGAGCAGGCTTGCGTTCGTATTTAGCCGAGCCGCATCTCCACGGACGGCTCGGCTCGCGTAGGATCGTGCTACCCCGCGCCGTTTAAACGCGCCTTTATGCAGACATTGATAGAATAGTTTCCATACTTCATAAGTGAACAGTTGACCAAATATGTACAGGCAACTACAAAGAGACAGTTATGGACAGAGTTGCAAAATATGTGCATATCATTTCCGCGGGAACACTTAACAATAGCTGTCATCAATCAGGTAGGGTCCAAGATTTATGATTCTTGTTCTGTCTCACTAATATAAAATCATAATAAATGCAGCAATATGAAATATTTTTTAGTTTGTGCTCTGTAACATTTTTGTATACCTACTTGGTCTTCATTTGTTTTAAATTTTTACCCAATACTTTAATGCCTCAAGAAATATTTTGGTCCCTTTCTAGACCAAAATATTTCTTGTCTCCTCAACATTAATAGTACAATACACAACAGGGGTGGTAATACAAAGAAAGGCCGAGATCGCAGATGTTTGCGGCTCGAGCTGCAAGCGAGGGACGTAAATATGCAATCGAGGGCTTTCTTTATTACGTCCCGTGTTGTGTACATCATTTTATGTCTACACTTGGCCAAAATGCAGCTTTTTCCGTACGCGTAGCGTGTGGCGGCAAAAGCCACTTTATGGCCAGGTGTGGCATAAACAGTTTTTTAACTATTAGATTAAAATTCAAAAGGGAGTTTAGACTGAAACACATTTCGTAAGAATAACGAATGTCACTATTGATAAATAATGATAAATTCAATTGGTAGTAAAATAATCAATTATTTTTTTTCTCAGTGTAGTAGTAATGGATTCAAACATAGTAGAGAAAGCAAAGAATAAAAAAACAGAGTGAACTTCAAAATTGACATGGAGTACAAGGACTAGCTGGAGCCCACTTTGGACTACTGCATGTTGGAGATATTGCGGAAGCTAGAGGACGAGCGAGACCCGGTGATGTTCATACTGTGCCCAGTATTTGAGAGGGTTTTACTTCCTACGGATGCAATATGAATATTTTTTATTAGCCTGGTAGAGTGTATGAAATGCTGCTCATGTTAACTTCCATGACTCCCTTTTAGCAACAGGCTCCTGTACGTCTAGCATAACTGGCCGCGACTTCGTTTCGCGCGCGACAGAGCATTACCTGTCACTCTCACACTATATTGAGTGGAAAGAGATAGGTAGCTTTTGTCACGTGACAAAGAGTCGCGTGTCACAGTTGTGCTAGAGGTACTGGCAAGACAAAATGTTCACAATTTTGTACATGTAATATTTTTTATGTGTTGGTAGATGTGTAAGTGTATGTGCGTATGTTTGTAACTACATCATGGATGTCATCAACGGCTGGATGGATTTGAACCCTTTTTGGTTCAGGAATAGCTGGACACCTAAGGGTGGTTATAATATAAGATACTTTTTACTTCTCATGCTTGTGAAGTGTCTGTTTATGCCCAGCGTAAAAGGACTTAAATAGCTTTTTATGCACTATGCATAAAGTAAACTTCTAACTATAGTATATAAGTAAACTTCGCAATTTATCAGAAAAGTAGAGTATTTAAGTAACACAGGACTGAGTGAGTGAGACCCATTTTGTCACTCAAGTTATATTACTCGTACAAAAACCGCCGCACGTCGCCACTGAAATGCGTTATCTTAAGCTACAGTAACTACGCAAGAAAATGATCGTGACTTTTTAGGGTTAGGGTATGTCTGTCTGCCTGCCTGTCTGTCTGTCCGTCCGTCCGTCTGTCCGTCTCTCTGTCTGTATGGCTGTCTGTCTGTCTGTCCGTCCGTCCGTCCGTCCGTTCTTATTTACAGTATTTGTACGAAACCCTTGTCCGGTTTTTCATCTTCGCCAACCAAGTTGTGGGTCAAGTTCCATTTGCTAATAATAATAAATACACTTAATAATAATAATGTCCTTAATAATAAAGCAGTATGGTGATATATGATGATGCTTTTATCTTATTTACAGGTGACCAAACACACTCTTGGACATTTTATTGACGACTGCTGTGCAATTGGTGGCTTTGGGAGATTTTGAAATCTATTGTAATTTATTTATATTCAATGTGGATGCTCCGTAATGGTTGGAAAGTATTAAGTAGCTACCTACCGCGATACCGTACAAGAATAGCTAGACATCTCCAGGTGCTCTTGGAAACTTGTTATCCGACTCCACGCAAAAAAGAGGATTATGTTTTATGCTGACCTTTGCTGACGAAGTTGTGGTCATCTTCTAGTCTAGTCTATACCTAATTATAAAGTTGTAAAAATTAAATGGCTCTACATTTAAGATATTGTTATGAAAATAACTGAAACATGATATTTGGAGATTCCTGAAGTAAAAATAGGAGTTATTCGATGTTTGTATGTGTGTATGACGAAAACTGTAGTAGGTAGTGCAGGCATATAAATAACAGAGTTGGGCAAAAATTTAGTTGACTAAGAATAAGAATAGAATCCCAAATTTTATTCTCAATCAAAATATTTGAGTAAGATTGAAAATCATGAGCAAGTTATTCTGATTTGATTCTGAGATGTGAGGATATCTGAATAAAACGCACGTAGTAGGTTCAACGGTATATTCCGACTGACACAATCACGACTGCATAAGACCATCTACCTACATATATATGATTCTTAATCCACCTACACTACAACTCCACCCTTATTCTATGTCTACGACTAATCATTTATCTACTAATGATGCATGCGCAAGAATGCGCCTTATTACATCGTCTTATACTTGCTTAACCTATTCACAATGAAGTACATGTAATAAGCCGTACGTGACACTTGTACGTACGTAAGTTAATAAGTATACAGAAATATAATTATAATCTAAACCTGTAAGTATATACTGTTCATTTAACAACATAGTTCGTAAATCTTATCTAGCGTTATAGCTAGGCGGGTTTTCTAGGCGACATTTACGAATGTGCCGAGGACGGAGCGGTAAAGTGCTCGCTGGGTTCGACTCCCGGCGTGAATCTACTTGTTCCGAACCTACTGCGACCTGACCCTCACTACACGCTGGCTCCACGGGGTATTCTACCTCAAGGTCGCTGCCGGGCGCGACCGGGGCCCCTTCCTCGACCGTGCCGGTCATCGCTGACTTTGCGACCTCAGGACCAGGGTCGGACGGAACCTCTTGTGCCACGGATGAGCCACTCTCCTGCTGCGAGGGGTTGTCTGGACAAATTAAAGAAGTACGAGTTCGTCTTCTTAACTGATCGCTATGCCTATGTGCTGACCTTCCGGCCTCATCTGATACGGTATAATCCCTGCTTCCTAACTGTTGCGTAACCTTACCAGGAACCCACTTCGTCCCCCCTTGATACTGACGCAACCACACTTCGTCCCCGGGTTTGTAGTCGCGTTCGGACGCGCCGCCGCTGTTTCTCTGCTGCCGTTTCTGTGCTAGTCGGACTTTGGACTCACAGTCCGGCCTTAAGGCGTCTAACCTAGTACGCGCCTGTCTACCTAACATCAGTGCTGCTGGACTGACTCCCGTTGTAGAATGTTCTGTATTACGATAGTACAGTAAAAATGTGTTTAAAGCTAATTGTATATTTAAATTTTGACGGACTGCTTTTCGAATGACCCGTTTTACGGTACGTACGCCGTTTTCTGCGGCTCCATTTGAGGCTGGGTGATAGGGGGCTGAAAAAATATGTTCTACTCCCTCCTTATTTAAGTATTTCGCGAACTCTGCACTGGTGAAGGGAGGGCCGTTATCTGTAACTATTTGTTTAGCTAATCCCCACCGCGCAAAAGTCTCGCTCAACTTAGCGATCGCGTGCTGTGACGCCGTGCTCGGGACCTCAAAAACTTCTATCCATTTTGACCCAGCATCGACCATGACCAAGTACATTTTACCAAAAATTGGCCCAAGATAGTCCAAATGGACCCGCACCCAAGGTTTATGCGGCCATGGCCACAAACTCGGCGCCTGCTTCGGCGGAGCATCGGCTTCCGCGGCGCACACAGCGCATGCGCGGCATATACTTTCTATGGCCTCATCAACCCCCGGCCACCATACATAACTTCTTGCAATCGCTTTCGTTTTAACTATGCCCATGTGACACTCATGCAACTCCTGCAACACCCTTTTACGACAAGAATCCGGAATAACCACCCGATGGCCCCACATAATACAACCTAGCTCTTCATATAATTCCGATCTACGATTGAAATAAGGTTGCATAGATTTGACTTCGTTGTCTAGCGGCCACTCGTTTCTTATATACCCTAGTACACGACTTAACGCTGGATCACGTAGCGTGTTTTTTCTGATCGCATTATAATCTAACACCATTGCGTCTTGAGCAAAATGTAAATACGTTTGCTCTGGTACTAGTTGCGCGCGCCCGCCACCACTCGCCACCACCGGCAATCGCGACAGCCCGTCCGCGCCGTTTAACTTAATATTTACATATTCTATGTCATACGTATAAGCAGATAATTTTATGGCCCAACGTTGCAACCGACTAGCCGCCATGGTAGGTATTCCGTGTTTTGGGCCAAAAATGCTGACCAACGGTTTGTGATCGGTCCGTAAAATAAAACGCCTACCATACACGTACTGGTGTAGTTTCTGTAAACAAAAGACGATCGCAAGTGCCTCTTTATCGATCTGAGAATAATGTTTTTCCGCGTCTGTAAGCGATCTAGACACATAAGCAACCGGCCGCTCGATCCCCCCCGCGCCCGGCTGTGTCAGCACCCCGCCGACGCCGCGGCTGCTTGCGTCGCAGGTCACTACTAGCTGTTTATTCGGGTCATAATGCACTAACACTTCGGCGCTGATAAGAACGTTCTTTATGGTACGAAACGAACGTTCACAATCACTACACCACCTCCAGGCCACGTCTTTCTTAAGCAAGTTATACAGAGGCGCTAGTACTGTGCTAATGTTTTTGACAAACTTCGCATAAAAATTAACTAATCCCAAGAATGAACGTACATCATTTACGTTACTAGGCCGTGGAATGTTCGTTATTGCCTCCACTTTACTAGGATCGACCTTTAAGCCCTCTTTTGAAATAATGTATCCTAAGTACTTGATCTCATTGACCATAAATAGGCACTTACTTTTCTTTACCTTCAATCCGTGACTATGCAACCTATCAAAAACTAAATCCAACGTAGTGAAATGTTCTTCATTAGTTTTCGTGGCTATAATGATATCATCGAGAAAAAACTCCACGTTTGGAATATTACTTAACAGGTTTGACATAATGCGTTGGAAAATACCCGGACTAGAAGCAAGGCCAAAAACTAACCTATTATATCTAAATAGGCCCTTATGAGTATTGATAACTGTATAATCTTTAGAGTTGTCCAGCTCTATTTGATTATATGCCTGAGAGAGATCAATCTTGGAAAACACTTGTGCGCCGCTTAACCCTACTAACAGGTCGTTCGTCCTAGGCAACGGGAATCTGTCCACCAACAAGGCGGGATTTAACGTAATTTTATAGTCAGCACATATACGCAAGCTACCATCAGGTTTCCTAACAGGTACTAGGGGAGTGGCCCATTCCGAGGTATCAATAGGTTCAATAATACCTTCTCGCAGCATCTCGTCCAGCTGCGCGTCCACCTGGTCCTTAATCGCGTACGGCAGCGGCCGCGCCCGGCAGTACACCGGCACCGCATCCTCGCGCACCCGCAACGTCGCCTTACCGCCCGTGAACCGCCCGAGCCCACCGCTGAATAAATCTTTATACCTGTCAATTAACACAGATAACTCATTACATTCCATTTTATAGTTAACTAGTTCACTTCTATTTGGTATGGTGGGAATTTCAATTCCCAATTCGGCTAACCAATGCCTCCCTAACAAAGAAGTCGATCCCCCTTCCACTACGAACAATTCCAAGCATTTATTCCGGCCCTTATATTCAACTATCGGCCTTATTACGCCTAAAGGTTTAATCTTTGTTCCATCATAAAAATTAAATACAACATTCGAACTGTACAAAGGCCTGTGCTTAAAATACCTTAAATAAGTATCGTTGCTTATACACGACACCGCCGCCCCGGTATCAATTTCCATTTTAATCTGAGCGCAATCAATTATAACTTCAATTCTCACCGGTCTATAACTGTTCAAACAGAGTTGATGAAGCTGTTCCTCGAGATCTTCCTCCGACTGGCTGCCTTCGCTCGACGCCTCCTTCGCGGCGGACTGACTAACGCTATGCACTGTAGTCGGCCGACTTCTTCCTCCTCGAGCGCCTCCCGTACGCTCGGGACATGCGCGTTTCAGATGGCCCTTGTTCCCGCACAAGCGACACACAAAGTTTTTATAACGGCACTCCGTGCTGACGTGATCGTCCGCCCCGCACACATGACACCGCGTTCCGCCGCCTGCGCGGCGCGGCGGCGCCGACCCGGCGCTCCACCGGCGTCCACGCCCCTGCTGCGCGGCGCCTGCCCGCGCGGCCAGCGCGTGCACGGCGCCCGCCGGCGCGGCCTGCCCGGCGCTCGCGCCCGCCTGCTCCACGACCGCCGCGTCCCGCTCGGCTCCCTCTAAGGCACACGCGAGTCGCACCGCGACATCATACTTCAACTTGTCCTCCGCGAATAACCGTTGCCTGATTACGTCACTTTTCAAACCGCACACTAACTGATCGCGCAAATTGTCCTCTAAACCAGCCGCGAAGTCACAGTACTTGGCAAGTTTCTTCAACTCGGCGATGTATTGCCCGATGTTCTCGTCTAAGTTTTGTCGCCGTTGCCGGAAACGGTATCTCTCCGCCATGACGGAGCGCCTCGGTTGCAAGTGCTTACGTAACGCCTCGGTGACTTCTTTGTACGTTAAATCTGCCGGTTTCTTGGGACTCACTAAATTGCTGAGCAATTCATAGGTATCCTCGCCGATCACTGCGATTAACGTGGGTAAAAACATCTCTGCCTTGATATCGTTCACCTTGAAGTACATTTCTAACCTCTCGACGTACAATGACCAGTTACCCGTCGCGGTATGAAATTCGCCTATTTTTCCCACGGACATGATTGATCAGCGTCTCCACTCAGGGAAAAAAAAAAACACCAGAATCCCAAATCCTCGTTCGCCACTGAGATGTGAGGATATCTGAATAAAACGCACGTAGTAGGTTCAACGGTATATTCCGACTGACACAATCACGACTGCATAAGACCATCTAATCTACCTACATATACAACGTGTCCCAAAACTCAACGATAAGCCGGCACCAGAGGATGGAGCTACTTATGATTAGTCGAGAAAAAATAAGGAAAAAAATATATCTCAATTATTTTAGAAATTACAGAAAAAAAATGAAATTCATCGAAAATCGACATCCCTAATGGTATTTTTAACGACCATGTCTACAAATATTCAAATATTACTGTTTTTTTTTGTTTTTGGAAACTTAAGTAGCCCTGCTATCTAACACAGTTCTTAAAAATACCATAATACATGTAGTTTTTACACAAAAAATAATCAAAATCGATTTTGTCCCTACAATTTTGAAAGATTTTTTCTTACAGTCCACTTTCAATCATCATGGTGTAAAAAAATTGTATTGACACCACTATGGCAATTATTTTCAAAAGTTGACGCAACTAACCAAGATTCCAAAATGATATAATACTTTAGGAAACCTAGTCACAAAAAAAAACAACGAATTTTTAAACAAGAATCGACATTATTTAATGTTGGCGGTAATCACTTTTACTGTACCCAAAAAAGGATTTTTGTTGTTGAAAAATGTTGAATAAATGCAAAGAAATGGTACAATTTTTTTTAATTTTTTTAAATTCATTTACTACATTATTAATACTACAGTAAATGTTCAAATTGCCTGCCACCGGCATTAATACAGACATGACATCGCCTTAGAAATGATCGTTTTATCCGTCGTGCATATCTTCTACCATTGATATGATCCGCAGCTTGTGTGATTTTTTGGCGAAGCTCGTCCAATGTTGCTATGGGTTTTGAGTAGACGGGCATAGTGAGCTGGGCAACCATCATTTTGAAACCACATGTTTTGTAAATCACGTAAAGGCACGTCTTCTTTACAAAACATGTGGTTTCAAAATGATGGTTGCCCAGCTCACTATGCCCGTGCAGTGCGAGAATACTTAAACCAAGAGTATCCAGAGCGTTGGATCGGGCGACTTGGTCCTATCTTGTGGCCACCCCGTTCGCCCGACCTGAACCCCCTGGACTTCTTCTACTGGGGCTGTCTTAAAGACAAAGTCTACTCAAAACCCATAGCAACATTGGACGAGCTTCGCCAAAAAATCACACAAGCTGCGGATCATATCAATGGTAGAAGATATGCACGACGGATAAAACGATCATTTCTAAGGCGATGTCATGTCTGTATTAATGCCGGTGGCAGGCAATTTGAACATTTACTGTAGTATTAATAATGTAGTAAATGAATTTAAAAAAATTAAAAAAAAATTGTACCATTTCTTTGCATTTATTCAACATTTTTCAACAACAAAAATCCTTTTTTGGGTACAGTAAAAGTGATTACCGCCAACATTAAATAATGTCGATTCTTGTTTAAAAATTCGTTGTTTTTTTTTGTGACTAGGTTTCCTAAAGTATTATATCATTTTGGAATCTTGGTTAGTTGCGTCAACTTTTGAAAATAATTGCCATAGTGGTGTCAATACAATTTTTTTACACCATGATGATTGAAAGTGGACTGTAAGAAAAAATCTTTCAAAATTGTAGGGACAAAATCGATTTTGATTATTTTTTGTGTAAAAACTACATGTATTATGGTATTTTTAAGAACTGTGTTAGATAGCAGGGCTACTTAAGTTTCCAAAAACAAAAAAAAAACAGTAATATTTGAATATTTGTAGACATGGTCGTTAAAAATACCATTAGGGATGTCGATTTTCGATGAATTTCATTTTTTTTCTGTAATTTCTAAAATAATTGAGATATATTTTTTTCCTTATTTTTTCTCGACTAATCATAAGTAGCTCCATCCTCTGGTGCCGGCTTATCGTTGAGTTTTGGGACACGTTGTATATGATTCTTAATCCACCTACACTACAGATTCAAAATGATTAAATCATTTCATTTTTATTCTAAATGACAAATCAAATTTTGATTAATTTATTCCGACAGACTATTAGTTAAACTAACGTTTTAGTTGACTTATTAATATTTAGAATAAGATTGATTTTATTCTTCTTATACATTTAGTTCACTGATTGCACTTTTGCAGATTTGTCTATTAAATAATATTCTTTTCTCCTTTATGTCAGCTTTACAAGTTTTTTTAAGTTTTGCACCGATTTTTTTTTACATGAAATATTTATATAATTATTGTATGAATAATGGTACGGAACCCTTTGTGCGCGAGTCCGACTTGCACTTGGCCGGTTTTTAACATTTATAAGGGATGAATAGAGCTCCAAATGGTTCGTGTAATAGATACACACAGCTGCTCGCTGCCCCAATATTACAGGGTTCTATGTTAGACTTTTGACAAGTTGAAAATTCAACATTGTCATAATGACACAAAGTCAAATTTAAATCAATCTGAAATTGTAACATAGAACCGTGTAATATTGGGGCAGCGTGCTGTCTAGCCAGTTACTCTTTACCGAACTTGGATGACACGCTGCCACTTGTCTATTTTCGTATTTTTTTATTTCAGATACCTCTGAAGATATAACATGGCTGAAAAATTGTTCAGATCCTTTTGACATGGTTATCGTAAAATGGCAAAATACGTTTAAAATTCGTCGTGCTGAAATTCTGGATAACCCCGAAAATACAGTTGCTGTTTATATGAATACATATCCATCTCTGAAAAAGCCTACAGGATTCCACCTTCTTGTAGATGATTTCAAAAACCTATACCCTGATAATTTCGACAAACTCAAAGAAGAATTTCCTTTATACAAAGATAAGTTTCTCGATCTGACTGTAAAGAAGTTTTGTCGACATCCTGACGTAAATACTAAAAATTTCGCAGAAGAGTGCTTGAATATTGGTATGCAATTTTTTATTCTATAACAAATTAATTTTAGACCAAACTTTCATATTTATAAACTAGTCTATTCTAATAAATTACTACTACTACTTATTGGCCGAAACCGAAACCGCACCTTTATAAACGTGACTAAAACGTTAAATAAAACGTTAGTGGGGCTTACCCTTATTTTCAGGGAACCAAGAACCATCTGCTGATTTAGTAGAAGCATCGTCAATATATGCGTTCTTATATCTGCCGCTTCTGCTAGGCAACCCATTGGGAAACCCTAAGAAAATCACGTGGCGTCCATCAAAACAGGAGACAAGAGATGCTTTTATTACGCATTTAACTGCAGCCACAGAATTGAAAGGAACAATTGCTGCTCGTAAGGAAAAATATGCTAAACTGGGTTTAACATTCCAACCGGCCATTTTTATTGTCGGCCCTACAATAAAGCAAATAGAAACCTATTATATTGTAGTTAATGACACTTTTTACGTGGTACATTCTATTCTGGAAGCTGTTGATGTCACTTTCAAATTGTACCATGCGTTACATTACACTGCGAATATCCGATGGAATGTAAAACTGTTTACAGTTTCTTACAAAAAGCTTTCTACAAATTTTCTACTAAATGGGACAAAGAATTCACCAGCGTGAACGCTCTTTTAGCTGATTTAAATATTAGGTAAATTCGTTCAATTTTTATCTTTCAACTTGAAGCCAAACTGTTATTTTTGGTGCAAAAGTTACATACGTTCCTAAATATGCCTAAATGTTATATATGTAAGCAGGAATTCCATACAGTTAAAGTATTATGTTGGCATTTTAAGAAATATCATTATACTCATAAAGTCACTGTTTATGAGTGTAACGAGGGTAATTGCAATAGAAAATATTCACTTTTAAACTCATTCAAGAAGCATTTACTTTCTAAACATTGTAGTCCTACTGAATCTGAAATGAACTTTCATAATGTGTCAAATGAAACCCCAATGCAGAGTAAAGTTAACACAGTTAATCCAATACCTAGCTGCTCATCCCAATTTTCCGCACCCACCTGCTCATCCCAATTGGCCGCACCCACCTGCTCATCCTATTCGATCTTAACTAATACTTCATTGCCAGACAATTCCAATCCAGAACCTCTTGTTGATACAGTTTCATTGTTTGCTTCTTCTTTATATGCCAATCCTGTAGTACCGCGTAACATTGTTGATGACATCGTTCAAAAACTTAATTTACTACTACACAAGTCTGTTTTTAATCCTATTTTGACCGATTTATCAAATTATTTTCAAAAGGGTGAGATTTCCGAAACTTGTCATAAAAGCTTGCAATCCAGAATTAATGAACTGCAGTTCTCATTAGAAATTAACTCAACAGAATATAAACGAATTTCACATTATAAAAAGCTTGGAACTTACATAGAACCTGTAGAGTATTCTATAGGTCAGAGAATGGAAACAAAATATACAGCCGAAAATATAATTCAATATTTACCAGTTACTTCAACAGCCCAACATATACCATTACGGTTAGTTCTAAAGAAGTTTTTAGAATTATCTGGGGTTTTGGATGACACATTAAGAAACTATTTTTTCCTGCTTTTGCTTGATTTCCTGCTTAACATAGTTCAAGGAGTTGAGTGGCAAAAAAAATACTATCTCACAATGGTCGTATTGTGTTACCACTGGCGCTTTATTTTGATGATTACGAAATAGGTAATCCCCTTGGAAGTCATTCAGGAATACACAGGCTTGGCGCAGTTTATGTTTCAATAATGTGTTTACTACCTCATCAGATGTCTAGCTTACGTAATATTTTTTTGACATTACTTTTCCATTCTTCGGATAGACAGATTTTCGGGAACAGAGTAACTTTCGCACCTCTTATAGCAGAATTAATTTTTTTAAAAGAACATGGTATAATTACTAATAAGCCAGAAGGAGATGTTACGATTTATTTTGAACTAGCAGTAATACTAGGTGATAATTTAGGTTTGCATTCAATTTTAGGTCTAGTAGAATCTTTTTCAGCAAACTATTCATGTCGAATCTGTAAGATAAAAATTAACGAACTCAAAAAATTATGCAAATGTGACAGGTCACTTCTTAGAACTATTGAACAATATACAGAAGATTTAAATTCTAATGACTTGTCTACTACAGGCATAAAAGGTGAATGCGTTTGGCATGATGTACATGGTTTTTCTATTATAGACAATGTAGGAGTTGATATTATGCACGACTTATTAGAAGGTGTATGCCAATATGACATGTCTTTCATTATATCTAATTATGTTGACGTTTTAAAGTTATTTACTTTGGAAATTTTAAATGATAGGATGGCCGCATTTGATTTTGGTCCAGATAGAAGTAATCGTCCTCCAAGTGTTGATGTTCAACATGTACGAAAAAATACTTTAAAAATGTCTGCTTCTGAGCTGCATAATTTTGTTCGGTATTTCGGTTTAATCGTTGGAGATTTAGTTCCAGATGGTGATTCTGTATGGCAACTATACACATTGCTTAGGAAAATTATGGAAGTTGTTATTTCCCCTGTAATACATAAACAAGATATACATTTACTTGAATCCTTAGTGTCTGAACATCATACGCTGTACATTAGGTATTCTAGTAAAAATTTAACACCGAAACTCCATTTCTTGCTACATTATCCCGATATGTTGCAAAAGTTTGGGCCTCTAGTTTCGATTTGGTCTATGAGATATGAGTCTAAACATAGAATATCTAAAATGTATGCAAATGTCTCAAGTAATAGGCAAAATGTATGTATCTTATCTTGGTATCTTATCTTATCTTGGTAATAGGGGTCCTTGCGGATACACTTCGACCCAATGGGATCTTTTGTGTAATTACCCCTTACCGCATCTACGCCATGGCCTGTTCCACCATCTCCATAAATCGGATGATGGACCCCATTGGTAGTGCCTGGAATTCATCTGGCTCTGGGTAGCCCGTGCCAAATTCCTTCATTCTAGTTCTGGCGAGGGCATGACATTCGCACAGTATGTGTTTCATTGTCTCTGCTTCCTCGCCGCACATTCTGCATTCAGCATTGTCTGATAGTCCCATCTTGGTCAGGAGTCCTTTGACCCCGAAGTGACCTGTAAACACCCCCGTTATGATTCTGAGCTGTCTTCTGCTGTACTTTCTTAGTTTGTTTGTCCAGCGTGTGTTGACTCTTTCCATAAAGAGCTTCGAGTGCCTCAGGCCCGGCATGTTCTTCCACTCTAGTTGGTGTTGGTGTTTGGCGTGGTCCTTTATGGCTGTTGTTATGGTCCCCTGTGAGAGACCCACATATGGTTCCGGCCCAATGAGTGTGCCCTCCGAGCCCTTCCTGGCTAGTTCATCTGCTTTTTCGTTGCCGATGAAGCCTTCGTGCCCTGGGATCCACGTTAGTTTCACTTTGTTATGCCTTCCAAGTTTGTTCAGGGCCTGGATGCCATTGTATACCAGTCTAGAGTCCACTTTCGGCGCCGTAAGTGCTTTAAGTGCCGCTTGACTGTCGCTGAGTATATAGATGTTTTTCCCCTTGGTATGCCTATCTATATTCTCCTGGGCACAGGCGATTATTGCATATGTCTCCGCTTGGAAGACAGTAGCATAACCTCCCATCTTAATACTGACATTGTAGTCTATTGCATGTACGCCTGCTCCCGTACCGGAGTCCATTTTGGATCCGTCTGTGTACCATATATTGTCGCTGCTATCATCAGTTGGTGGTGTGCGACCTTCAGCCCATTCTGCCCTTGTCGGTATTTGAACCTTGAAGTTCCTTCGGAATATGTGCCTTGGCAGCATCTTATCGCCACCCATGGCCGTTATTCGATCTAGGAAGTCGTTTGTTTCCATGTTTGTGTGTTTCGTTTTAGGCGCGCAATAGCTCCATAGACCCATTGTTTTTAGTCTGTGAAGGGATTTGCGCGCCTCTGACTGAATCACTATGTGTAGCGGGGGTAGGTTTAACATTACCTCCAGTGCCGCCGTTGGCGTGGTTCTGAACGCCCCTGTTAGAGCCATGCATGCCATTCTCTGTACTTTCGTCAGAGCATCTTTGCATGTGGCCTTCAGCGTCCTCGGCCACCAGACTAGGCTGCCGTACAAAATGATGGGTCTAACCATCATGGTGTAGATCCATCTGAGTACTTCAGGGTTTAGACCCCATGTCTTCCCGTATGCTGATCTGCACATCCCAAACACTCGTAGAGCTTTGGTCGTGGTATTGTCAACATGCTTTTTCCAATTAAGTTCTTTATCTAGCGTTATTCCTAGATATTTGACGTCATTGGAAAGTTCGAGCACTCTTCCATATAGCTTGATTTGCTGCATATTCTTGAGTACTCTTTTCCTGGTAAATGGTATTACCACTGTTTTGCCCGGGTTGATGGAGAGGTGATGACTATCGCACCATGTCTCCACCTTCTTCAGCGCTTCATTCATGATTCCTGATACCGTATTGGGAAACTTCCCATTTACAAGTATCACCAAATCATCTGCATACCCTACCGTGTAGGTGGGCCCTATGTTCAGTTCCTCCAGTAGTGAGTTCACCACCAAACTCCAAAGAGTGGGTGATAGTACTCCACCTTGAGGACATCCCTTTGTGGCCGTTGCTATTATTTCATCTCCCATCAGGGTGGATTTTATTAGCCTGCCTTCTAACATGTAGCCTATCCATCTGCAAATGGTAGGTTCTATACCATGTCTTGCTGCTGCCTCGCTAATGGCTTGGTACGTGGTTCGATCAAACGCCCCCTCCACGTCGAGAAAAGCTGCCAGGCATAGCTCTTTATTCTCTATCGCCTGTTCAGCTCTAGTGGTTACCAGGTGCAGTGCCGTTTCGGTTGACTTGCCTGGTTGATATGCGCACTGTAGTTTGTGCAGTGGATGCCTTTTTAATGGGCCATCTCTTATGTGTCTGTCTACCAATTTCTCCAGTGTTTTGAGGAGAAATGATGAAAGACTTATGGGCCTGTATGATTTGGCCTCTCTGTAGTCTGCCTTGCCTGGCTTGGGTAGGTAGATTACTTTTACCATCCTCCAGGTCCGCGGGACGTGTCCGAAGGCTATGCACGCTCTGTACAGTCTGCACAGGTGTGGGACGAGTACATTGGCGCCTTCTTGTAGTAGTATGGGATAGATACCGTCTGGCCCTGGTGCCTTGAACGGCTGGAAGGTGGACAGTGCCCACCTTATCTTGCTATCATCTACTACTTTTTTGGATGTGTCCCAGTTGTACCTGGTTGTCCTTATGGATTGCTCCATGGTACTTATTGCTGGATCATCCTCTGGACTCTGGTGTATTACTGAGTCTGGGAAGTGTGTAGCACACATTACTCTAAGGGTTTCTAGCCCTGACTCCGTCATCCTCCCGTCTTTGTCCTTGACGGTCGTTAGGGGGACGGATTTTGTCGTTGCTAGTGCCTTTGTGAGTCTCATCCCTTCCGGTATGGACCCAATTTGATCGCAGTGATTCCTCCACGATCTCCTTTTTGCTTTTCTCACAGCTTTGTTGAGCTCTGTGAGCTTATGTGCATATTCCTCAAAATTATTTGAGGCTTTAGCATCATTGAAGATTGCCCTGGTGTCTTTCCTGAGTCTTGTGATCTCCGGATTCCACCACGGTATCTTTTTAGCCAGGGTTTTCTTTTCCGGGCAGTTGTTGGTCCAAGCTGTATAGACTGCTTGCACTATTTTTTGTAAAATGTATGTAAATCAATAAGTATAAAGCATCAAATGCAGTTGAATGATATTTTCCTTCGCAATGACTTTAATAGTGAACAACTTAAATTAGGTCATAGAAAATCCGTCTCAGACAAGATAAGACAAAATATTAATCAAAATCTTAATATATCACCATGTGATGAGTGCTATAATTATAACTGGATTACTGTAAAAGGTACGCACTATACTAAAAACGTGATTGTTATTTTGGAGTTAGAAGTTGATTGTTTACCAAAGATCGGTATAATTGAAAATTTGTATGTTGTTAATAATGATAAGGTTATATTGGAGTGCTGTCTTTTTGAAACTTTATGTTTTAATGAAAAAAAATGTTGTTACGAAGTAGCATACACAAATAATAATGTGTTTTGCTACCAAATTGATCTCGCTAATTATAAGTGCCATACCCTCACTAAAAGTGCGGTATTATCGAATTTATTATATTTTATGTAACATTAAGGATGCCAATTTAACCACCCTTTCAGTATCTTTCAATTTAATATCTAAGTATACAATTTGTCTACTTACAGTCGAGGAATTTGATTTTGATACCATTTCGTACCTTGTCACAGTAAACATCAATTATAAAATAGAGATTCCACATTAGTCACTATAACAAGGAACGAAAGGGTACACAAATCTAATTCCTTGACCGTACCTACATATTAAAATAAATATTTGGACAGTCTTGCTCAAATCGATCAAGACACTGTCAAGCATAAATTATCTAAGACCATGAATCAAATCGCTTATTTTCATTAGAAGTAAATCGATTTATGCAAGACTGACCCGGATATTAATTTTAGTATGTACACACATTATAAAAGATAAAAGAATTATTGTCACCGAGATTATTTGGTGAAAATATTTGGTTGATGCCACAATCGATTCGAAATAAAATTATTTTCTTTTTAAAGTTTTTTTTTATTTATTGTAATTATTCAGAATTCAGATTTTCTGTCAATGTTTCAGGCCACCACACCTATACCACAAACATCATTGTTGCGGACTAGACCAATATGCTGCTGAGTTAAACAGAATCATGTAAAATACGTTAGGTAAGTCTTCGCTGCAACAAAAGCATGTTAAAACGAAATGAAAATTGAAAACGGAACCCCACATTGTAATACAAAGTACGAACGATGACACTAAATTCGAGAGACTGACCCACCATCAAGCAGCCACGCTCGCAACTCGTGCTCGATTTCGGTGTACTTCATTTGCTCATTCGAGCTTCGCTATGCAGGTATTACAACTTGAGCGACTCCGTTTTAAATTTTTTTCACTGTTTCTAACATGCGTTGGTTGCGGTGAAGAGTACCTCGACAGTATATTATAGTTTCAGTTCGCAATAATGATTTAACACAAATATAATACCTTTTACACTCTACAATTATGTAGGGGCAAGTGCTGTACCTGTGGACGATTGTACCTTCGGACACTATCGATATTTAAAAAACAACTGACCATAGACTAATATCATGCACTTAGGCGAAAAGTATTTTTCTCATATGGCAACACTAGCTAGTCGCCATTTTTATAAATGAACGGAATCGTGCGTCTTGCGGCTGTGAAAAGTTTTTGTGCGAAAAAGTAAGTTTTTACCCTCATTTTAAGCTTGTTTTTTGTGAATTCAGTAAATGATACGGGTGTATATGTTATCTCATATTCGATTTCAATTCCTTATCGTTGTTTTCTTAAGCTTTCCCTTCTCGCCGGTAGTTTTAAATGTGACCAGTATCATTTTAAAATTTTAAGTGTCAAACTTGTACCTGTGGACAACTACATGGATGTACCTTTGGACTGTCCATAGGTTCAACATTACTGATTGTACCTGTGGACGACTAAATATTTTTATGTTTTTCCTTCATTACAGTGCCTCGTAGCAAAACTGGGCAAAAACGGGACAAGATATGCCCCGACGCTTTAACTGATGCTGTTCGTGAAGTAAATAATGGATGTTCCGTGCGAAAAGCGGCAGAAAAATACAAAATTCCGAAGTCGACGATTTTTAAGTACCAAAAACTAAATCAGGACAAAAATCTCGACCAGCATCAATTAGAACTCTTGAAAAATGACGTCAAGAGGGTATTTGACGTCTGTGAGGAGCAGCAACTCCACGATTACTTGAAAAAGGCAGCATATTTGCACATGGGCTTAGATAAAAAACAGGTACGGGAACTTGCCTACGAATTTGCTGTAGCGAAAGAAAAAACAAACATTCCTGAAAGCTGGCACAGATTTAAAATGGCTGGACTTGGATGGGTGAGATATTTTCGGCAACGTCATTTAGATTTATCTCTTCGAAAACCCGAAGCAACTAGCATGGCCAGAGCAACCAGTTTTAATAAAACTAACATTGACAGTTTTTTTGACAATCTTGAGCGATGTTTAAAACAGGGAAATTTTCCTCCACAGTCAATTTATAATATGGACGAAACTGGAGTAACTACTGTGCACAAGCCAGGTAAAGTATTAGCTCCAAAAAACATTAGACAGTTGGGCAAATTAACTTCAGGTGAAAGAGGTGTAAACAACACAATGATAGCATGTGTTAATGCAGTTGGAAATGCAGTACCTCCAATGATAATATTTCCGCGAGTCTATTTCAAAGACAATATGTTAAAAGGTGCTCCACCTGGTTCAGTTGGATCAGCAAACCAATCAGGGTGGTCTACAGAAGAAATCTTTCGAAAATGGTTAGACCACTTTATACAATTTACAAAACCGACTAAGGAACGCCCGGTTTTGTTAATAATGGACAACCACGAATCTCATATATCGATTGCAATTATTGACAAAGCGAAAGATAATGGTGTTGTGCTTTTGACTTTGCCACCACATACCTCACATCATTTACAACCACTTGATAAATGCGTATTTGGGCCTTTTAAGAGTCATTATAACAAAGCTGCAGAAAGATGGATGCTAAATAATCCAGGAAAGCTCATTACAATTTATGACGTAGCAGAAATAATAGGGGAAGCTTACCCAATTTCTTTCACTCCTAAAAATATAATCAAGAGCTTTGAAATTACTGGAATATATCCATTCAATAGAAATATATTCAGCGATGAAGATTACCTGTCTTCATACGTTACTGACCGCCCGGACCCAACTTTGTCGGAGACTTTAACAACTGAAGAAACTACATGTTTGCAGGGAAGAAATGAACTTTCAGATGTGGAAACAGCCATAACTACAAGCATAAAAGGACATGACCATTCAAAGCCAAATCAGTTTCTTCGTGCACTGCAAAACAAGCGGCCAAGTCACAATAACTCCGCTAGCTGTTCAACAAAAGATCCTCAGAAAGTAGAAAGTGCTACGACTGTAACAAAAAAAAAGCATGCGGATCAATCTATGATTCAGACGAATCATATACTCACTGCAGACCATTTAAGGGACCACTCGTATTCAAAAATGAGCGAAACTTCACACTTTCCAGTCATTACGCCTGACCCTAATGTTACGCCAAAAAAAAATCCAAACACTGAATTGATAACTCCAGAATTTATAAAACCTTTTCTAAAAGCGGGACCGAGAAAAACAGTTCAACGTGGAAGAAAGCCGGGGAAAACTAGGATACTAACTGATACACCTGTGAAAAATTCTATTCAGATGGAGGAATTGAAACGAGTAAACAGTAAAAAGAACAAAACTTGTGAGAAAAATAGTAAGAAGATACAGAATAATACAGAGTTGGAACAACCAAGTACAAGCAAAGTAAAGACAAAGAAGATTTCTGAAGCTACCAAAGTTGAATCTCAAAATGCAAATAAGTTACCAAAGAAAGTAAACATAGAAAAACCTAGTTCCAATAAGTCTAAATCAATAAGTAGTTCCAAAAAAATTTGTATTTTAGAGGACAAAAAAATATCATGTGTTATGTGTGTTGCATGTAAAAAATATAGCAAAACGTCTTTACTTACATGCAGTATGTGCAAAGCAAGATATCATAAAACATGTGTATCAAATGCTCATAAAGTCAATATTGATTCTGATGATGAATCAAGTTTTATATGTCAAAAGTGTTATGTGTTAAACGACGAGTCCGATGACTTGTCTGACCATGCAGACTCGTATAACTCCGATGACTCTGCTGAGGAGTTGTACCAACAATATTGTAATGCAAAGAAGCAAAAAATATATTAAGATATGCTGAACGTGTTATTAGATATTTAATGATTATTTTGAACTCGCTAATTAAGTTTTTCTAGAAGAAATATTTTGTTTAAAGTTATGCTGTTTATTATTGTCCTTAGGTACAATGCCGTCCACAGGTAGGATTATAAAGTCCATAGGTACAATTGGTAGTTGTACCTATGGACAAACATAGTGTTTTTAAAAATATACCTATATCTCTCGTTTCAAGAAAGTTTTAGTTATAAAAGTCTATAATAATTAAAGACTGGTTAATTGTTTTCAAATTAAAATAAAGAGTTTGATGATTAATTCAACAGTTTTTTATTTAATATTAAAATTAGTACAAAATCTGGAAAGTGTCCACAGGTTGAGCACTTGCCCCTATAGTAAACAGAACATACTTTTTATAATATGTCACAACAATTATTTTAAACACAAACAAAAATCTGGTAGCGTACAATACTCCATATAGTAAACAGAAATTGTTGATTATTTCAGTCCGCTAAAACTATGTTTCAGACCAATAAAAATTTTGGTGCTATTACCAGATTTTTTATTAGTCTTAAATATAGCTTTAGTTACCAGAAATTGTTGATTATTTCAGTCCGCTAAAATTATATTCCAGACCGATAAAACATTTGGTTATGTTACCAGATTTTTTATTTGTCCTAAATATAGCTTTAGTAACCAGAAATTGGTGATTATTTCAGTTCGCTAAAATTATATTTCAGACTAATAATAAATCTGGTGATCTTACCATTTTTTTTATTAGTCTTAAATATAATTTAAGCGGACTGAAATAATCAACAATTTCTGTTTACTGTATGCATAGTAAACGGAAATTATTTGGAATCTCATGTCTACCGTAATGATGTTAAACACTACTGAAATATCTGATAATCTCTACCCTCTCCTATAATAAGGGCTACAAATAGGTTTTGCATACTACACAAAATTTGTTTTCTGCGATACTAGGTAAGTGGGTAATAGGAATTAGAAACGATGTTGTAAATAACTAGAATTTTCTGTTAGTGTGTAAAAAAAGTCTAGTTGTCACATATAGTACAATAAAATCAAGTCGAATTTACAATATTCTGTTATAGGAAACTAGATTTTTTTCTCCGTGTAAATAATGTGATACCTTTTTAAAGTGAAACGTCGAAATTTCGGGATTGGTGATGACGGTGTTTGAAACGCTGTGAAATCCACCCTACCTGGCACGACCACACTATATTTATGGTTAATTTAATGGTCAAATGAATACAAAGCAAATGTACTATTCTACAAGCACATAGAATGCACACACGTAAAGGGGACGGGAGGTAATAAAGAATATATTATTAAAGAACATATTTATGTCCCTCGCTTGCAGCTCGGGCCGCAAACATCTGCGATCTCGGCCGAGATAGAGACTGAATGATTAACATGTGATTTAAAAATAAAGCCTAACTGATTATGATTGACTATATTTTCTTCTCACGTAAACATGACCTTATATGGAAGTTTCGGTTTCGGCCGTAAAAACTAGTTTCGGTCGGACACTAATGATTTTTATTTACTTATCCTACAAAATCCTAATATGTGGTCACCTGGACCGTAGTATTTCTTCGTAGGCGTTTGATTATTATTTTACCATAACTTTTTTCACACAGTGATTTGAAATGAGCTCACAATAGTACCTATTGTCTCTCATTCTAACACCTTTCGAATGATATATGTCACGTCGCTATTTTGGTTCTTGGACCATTTTGTCCGGTCCTCCTTTAGTATCATATTGGAGGCTAGCATGAGACTAGAATCGCTATAAAATCTTTCATTGCGTCATGTCTGGACGCGGCATAATGCTCGGGCTACACGAGGCTAGTTTTTCAAGCTAGTTTACAAGCCAGGACAGTTTTTAATAGAATTGGCTAGTAGCGTCCCCCACCATTGATTTTACTATCCTAGCTTGAAAAACTAGCCTCGTGTAGCCCGAGCATAAGGCATCACTCCTTATATTCTAGTCTCATGCTAGTCTCTATGATACCTGGTATACTTGTACCATTATAACGGTTATTCATTTGAATTCTGAGCATCAACCGATTCGGAGTGAAAACTAAATATAATTATTAAAATGGAAGCAATAGCACCCTTTAAAGGTGATATTGCATGGGTGCAACGGGAGCTCTTTTGTTTTAAGGCCAGCCGCACCAGGAGGACATCCACCAAATTTACTTGCGGGACCCAGGGGTGTCCGGCCAGTTTCATAAAACGTGGCGCTGATGGGCAACCCGGACCTCTTCGGCAACCACACAATCACGATCCGGAGATGTGGATTCCGCAAAGGTAAGTTTGAGGCATAGGGTTTCCAATCCTGCAGCCTATGGGTCTGAACGTGAAGCGGAAACTTACTGCTAATAAGATCCCATCATCAGATCCTGATTTGGATGCATTGGACGACCTCTGAAGTAAACCTGTTCAGCCAAAAAAAATAATTCTAAAACAACCTAGTCATTTTTGAGTACATAACTAAGTGGGGAATATACATTAAAAAAATGTAAAAAACTATAAGATAGCAATTTCGACATATTCGGAGCGCCACCTCTGATGGCTACTGCTGCTGCCTAATTTTAATTCAAAATACTTTATTTCAGATAAACATCTATAATGGTTAGGGTATTTCATATTTGTACCTATGGGAAAAAAAAAGTGTAAATAAAAAATAAAAATCATTTATTTCTACAAGTAGGCCTTCAATGGCTTTTTTACATGTCTGATTCTATTCTTTTCTTTGATACTTCAGGTAATATTTAAAGGTAGCACAAAATGAACAGTAAGAGAGTAAATGTACTGAAACACATATTTTATATATTTCAAAATAATAGGTATTTGAATTTGGATATATGTGGGATACGAATTTAAACCACTGAATTTGGTATAAAAATAACATTTAATAAAAATAAAACATATTAAAATTTACAACCAAAACCACCGCTACCACAATATAATCATGAAGTCAAAAAAAACAAAAGACACTCTATATTTGTTATATTCTGTGGTAAAGGTTAGATAGGCAACACTGAGACGACGCTGAGTCTGTGACTGTACGATTCATCTAAATTACTTGCATATTAATTGATAAAGAATTACTATACTTATTGTGACTGTTTGTGAGAATAAACCCAAGATAACAACTAAAAGGTGGTTTGAATTTAATAAATGGCGACGAGCACGGACACGCAACATGTGCCACCAAATTTCATCGAGTTTTTCGACAGCAAAACTAAATTTACAAGATGGCTGGCGAGACTAGAAGGAGCCTTTGAAATTTACAAAATTGAAGATATAACACAGAGAAGAGCTTATTTACTTCACTACATAGGTGCAAGCACATTTGACACGCTGTGCGATTTGTTGTCTCCAGATCAGCCAAGCAAACGTGCGTACGATGACATCAAAAAAATATTACACGATATAGCAAACCGTATCACATCCACAATTCCCGCGCGATCTAGCCGCGGGCGGTTGCCAGCTCGATACACAGACTAAAGCGCCCGACGCCCGCGCATTTTTCCCGCGCGATCTAGCCGCGGGCGGTTGCCTGCTCGAGACACAGACAAAAGCGCCCACGCATTTCTGTCTGACTCTCGCTCCTTTTGGCCCCCAATGTCCAATTCCCCGAATGTCCAGTACCCGTACGTCCAATTCCCCGAATGTCCAGTCCCCGTATGTCCAATTCCCCGAATGTCCAGTACCCGTACGTCCAATTCCCCGAATGTCCAGTACCCGTACGTCCAGTTCCTGGAATATCCAGTTCCTCGTATGTCCATTTGCCTGGAATGCATGCCCAGTGGGGACCGGTGGCGTTCCCTGGGGTCGAACCAGGTCGCTGGCCGGGCCACCTTGGGGAGGTCGGGGGGCACCTGGTGTCGAACCAGGTCGCCAGTCCCGGTCCCCTTTAGAAAGAGGGTTGGACTAGGTAGCGGCCAAAGCGCCTGGGGTCGAACCAGGTCGCTAGGCCAGAGCTACCTTGAATTTACGCTGATTGCTCAAAGTGAGCAACGGACCAGCGGGAAGGTTGAACCGGATCAACCCGTCCTTATGTGAGTGTGTGAATCGAACTAAGGGAGTTTTAGTTGCTGGGACGTCAAGTCCCAGCATGTCTTATTTCTCGAATCCCTCGATCCCTAATCGGGGGAAATTACATTTTTTTACGTGTTTGGGAGGCTGCTGCTGGTCAACCCACCGACGGAGCCGCAGCTGACGTTCACGGGGCTTCATGATACAACATTCTGAACTTCTCACAATTATTGCCCGGGGCGAAGTGACTGACAATAAGAACATTCTTTGCCCGTACCTACCTACTGCGTAGTCTTACTGATAGTACAGTCAACTACAAAGAGATATATCCATGTCAATCTTACAAAATGAAGTAACTTTTTGTATGCCATAATTAATTACCCTTGGTTTGTGACATTTCCAGTAGCACTAGCAACCAAACCTTACACTATAATATAATAATAAATTACCTATCAATATATTATGACAAATAAAAGCAAACTGCTAATGTTCCAAAAAAATGTAACCAATACTTTTAAATTCAGAACAAAATCGCATCGAAAATATATTTCAATGTAATGTCACTAATGTCTATTGATGTCGTTCTTGGCTGCCGATTTATGTGTGTAAAATGGATAAAGTTACTTACATAACCAATCTCGCAAAACATATACAACAAACCCAAAAAAACTAGAAGACCAATGGACATACAATTCGACCGAAAATATATAAAACTTTTAGATCGATTAGAGAAAAATCAACTACTACCTGTAGAATTTTTAAAAAAGATTATCCACTTACGCCTTGCGTTTAATATAAATAAGAAAAGCCACATAAAAAGGAAGTTTGTATAAATAATTTAAGCTGTACTCGTAATTGGCTACTTGACTGTAACTGAAATTTGTAAAATAGTATTTCATGCAACAGTTGTATAAGTAGGCTCTAAAAATGCGTGAGTTGCGATACGAGCCGCGAACGCGGCGAGTATCGCAAATAGAGACGCAATGAGCGTTTTTTGACTTAATTATACAACGTTGCATACAATACTTTTTCTACGACTAGGGTTTAAAATATAAAATACAAAAAAGGCATAACCTGCAAAGAAGGCAAATAATTATGATGTATGACTGACAGTTGTGTCTATGGTAAACTTTTTCTTTTAAATGAAATTGACACGCAGTGAATATATTAAAAATACTTTTGTTTTTATGTTGGGATCAATGAATTTAGTTCAGAAAGTTTTGTTTTTCTTAAAAACCATAGGAATTTAATTGTTTGTTAAGTTGGTAGTTGTGCATTTTTACTGTAAAGTTAAAATTGAGCGCTTAATCCTTGACCTAAGTTTAACCTAGATTTAGAAGTCTGTGGCTGCTAGCAATAACGTAAAGTGGCTATAACGACACTTGTGCTGTTATGGGGAATAGAGTATAGACTTCTCTGAACTCATATTATGTATGTTCTTATATTAGTGTTCGTGACGACCAAGTAAAAGACAGATAACCACAATAAGCCACTTTATGGCCAGGTGTGGCATAAAAGTATAAAATTGTTAAAAACTATTAATATCATTAAATAACCCATCAAATTTATAGTAACCTTTGTTATGAAACCGTTACGATAAACGCAAGTTTTAACATAGTTGCAGAACAAAGTTATTGATTTCCCCAAACAACGTATGAGTAGTGACGTCACTGTATAACGGGCTTCAGTACGGAGCGTTACGGCAAGTATTTGGGAAAGTCTAAAAATGTGATTTTAACAGTGTGGTATCTCGGTGAGTTTTTATGATATTGAAGTGGTTTTTTCACTAATATTTCTATTATTTAGAGGTGTTTCTATAACATATCACAGAAAAAAGTTGTCAAGTAGCCAATTGTACAAGAAAAAGGTGAGGATAATGTAATGTTTTTTTTTTGTATTTGTAAGAAGAAGAAGGATGTTTTTTTTAGTTTTAATTTTAAATAGGTACAGTTTTCAGCTTTTCCTGGGTCAATAAATTTATAACCACGAGTATATACATTTTTAATTTTTCCTTCCGATTGCCTTATAGTACCTACATTACACAACTAGGTTGGTAATACAAAGAAAGGCCGAGATCGCAGAAGTTTGCAGCCCGAGCTGCAAGCGAGGGACGTAAATATGCGATCTGAGGCTTTTTTTATTACCTCTCGTGGTAAGTACTAGTACATTACACAACTAGGTTGGTAATACAAAGAAAGGCCGAGATCGCAGAAGTTTGCAGCCCGAGCTGCAAGCGAGGGACGTAAATATGCGATCTGAGGCTTTTTTTATTACCTCTCGTGGTAAGTACTAGTACATTACACAACTAGGTTGGTAATACAAAGAAAGGCCGAGATCGCAGAAGTTTGCAGCCCGAGCTGCAAGCGAGGGACGTAAATATGCGATCTGAGGCTTTCTTATTACCTCTCGTGGTAAGTACTAGTACATTACACAACTAGGTTGGTAATACAAAGAAAGGCCGAGATCGCAGAAGTTTGCAGCCCGAGCTGCAAGCGAGGGACGTAAATATGCGATCTGAGGCTTTCTTATTACCTCTCGTGGTAAGTACTAGTACATTACACAACTAGGTTGGTAATACAAAGAAAGGCCGAGATCGCAAAAGTTTGCAGCCTGAGCTGCAAGCGAGGGACGTAAATATGCGATCTGAGGCTTTTTTTATTACCTCTCGTGGTAAATACTAGTACATTACACAACTAGGGTGGTAAATTCAATGTGGCTCTGGCCTAGGGGACCGGGACTGCGACCTGGTTCGACGCCAGGGCACGCCACCGGCCCCCACCTGGTACGACTTTTCCCACGCCCAATAAAGGTTGTAAGTTTGTCAGGCATCAAAAAAAAAAAAATATGGGACATTCGAGGAACTGGACGTTCGAGGCAAATGGACGTTCGAGGAACTGGACGTTCGGGGCAAATGGACGTTCGGGGAACTGGACGTTCGGGGCAAATGGACGTTCGGGGAACTGGACGTTCGGGGCAAATGGACGTTCCAGGAACTGGACGTTCGGGGCCAGAACCCTCTCGCTCGCACAGACGCACATTTGGTGAAACAGTTTCCCGCCGACGCTGCTCGCGACCGGCCACGGTTAGACACGCGTGCGCACTATTACGATTAAGTATAACTTGTACATTGTGATCTTTAGGGCTAACATCCCACTTTTTGTTTAGTTTTGTAACTTGTTTCGTGCGTGTGAATAAACCATTGAACTTAGACTGCGGTTTCTTTATCGACCACGCGACGACCCTGCTTACCCTCTCATAACGAATATTTCGACCCGCAACCATTGGAGATTGCAGAATACTATAAATTCCACCACCGCAAACAGTTGGAAGGTGAAACGGTGAGAGAATACTTGGCTGTGATACGCAAAATGGCAGCGACATGTAATTTCGGGTGTTTTCTGGAAACTGCGCTGAGAAACCAATTTACGTGTGGCCTGGGGGACGAGAGAGCACGCGAACGGATTCTAGAAACTAAAGAGTTAAACTTAGAGAGAGCTTTGAACATTGCTCAAAGCATGGAAGCGCGAAAAACTCATGAGATACAAGTAAATGCAGTACAAAAGCAAACAGGAACAAGGAAAAAACTTATTTGCTACAGATGTGGCGGTGGGCATTATGCCAACAAATGCAAACACATTTCAGCAGAATGCAGTTTTTGCAAAAAGCAAGGACATCTGAAAAGGTCCTGTTTGAAGGCAAAAAGGAATGACGTACGCTGTGTAGAAGAGAATGAAGACAGGGAAGTAGAAAAAGCAAGACAGTCTACAACAAATAGATCTCCTGCTGAACTAATACTCTCATACCCTGTTAGGTCAAAACTTTCTATTATGATGCCTAAACATGCAACTGCTGATCATCAAAAGGAATATAGATGCAATCAAAATAATTGTAAAGAAATAGCAGTAGGAAGTAGAGTCATAGCTAGGAATTATACTGGTATAAAAAAATGGAGATTTGGTATAATTACTAAGAAACTAGGAGAACTTCATTATGAAATTAAACTGGATTCAGGAGAGAAATGGCGCAGACATTTGAACCAAATCAGGCGAGTGGGCAGTCGGATACCGCAACAGTTAGAGCGTTCCTTTGAGGAATTTAATTTGCCAGAGCGAACTGTTGGTACCAATAATGATGGTTTAGTATTAATTCAAAATAATGCATCTTCTCCTGTGACAGAGCAGAAACATGTTAGTAGTAATGACAATAACTCCTCTTCTCCTGTGACAGAGCAGGAAAATGTTAGTAATGATAATAAGTTAATAAATGAAAATGATGATTATATACTGAGACAGGAAAACATTCCTTCTAGTACTTATCCAGAGCCTGAAAGTAGTGCTACTCAGGTTTATCCTCAGGTTAGAAGGAGTAATAGAATGAGAAAAAGGGTGGAGAAATTGAATTTGTAAGGGTCATGTTTAGGTAGAATGCCTAATAGGGCGATTTTGATTTGTATCGTTATAAAAATAAAAGGATTGGTGTTTATGTGAGGAACATTATTGTTAAAGAGGGGATAACTGTTATATTCTGTGGTAAAGGTTAGATAGGCAACACTGAGACGACGCTGAGTATGTGACTGTACGATTCATCTAAATTACTTGCATATTAATTGATAAAGAATTACTATACTTATTGTGACTGTTTGTGAGAATAAACCCAAGATAACAACTAAAAGGTGGTTTGAATTTAATAATATTAGGGAACAGTTTCTTTTCAATTTTCCGGCCAGTATCTACCTAAATCCCACATATATGTACATACAGTAATTTATCAAACCATAATCACATTCAGGATATAAAATCATTGGTTATTTCTGTGTTTTAATTATCAACAGAAACAACTATACAGAATCTATAAAACCGGGAACCTCATCTATGGTTTGCTTGTAATGCGTCTCCTGTGATGCTCGACGACTCTTAGTAAGAATTGTTTCTGTTATTTTACTGTGATGGAATTGTTACATTATTTCTATTAAGCAATGCCACATTTCACAGTATCATTCATTATTTTAGGAGCATCAAAAAAGTATGCAACCTCTTAATATACACAGATTTTGATGAATTCTGAAATATGAGGCTTTTACATGAGTGAGACTCAGAAATGGAGCAAAGTGAAATAAAAATTAAAGGTTTGGAAAAATTAAATAGCCTAAATAATGGTTAATGGGATAATTACCTACACTAAAAACTTGGATCTATGTTAATAAGAACTTTATTTATTTACCTATATTCCTACTTAACATTAAAAGAAAATAGTTAGGTACTTATTATTATATGACACAAATCACAGCTACTTATTTAATATAAGGTGCTAAGAAATTAGTTTTAAATATTTTAAGGGAAGATAAGTACTTAATGTTATAATAATTAACATTAACTAGAAATTAAGAAAACTTTTCATATAATTTTTGGTTTTCATTTACTGAACAAAATAAATAAATTAAAATTCTACCCAAACTTAATCATACTGTTAATTTAATTTTAATCACTGATTATTGTTTACCTCATTAACAGGCTGCTTTAACGTAGCAAACTTAGTTCCCTAATTTTCTCCAAAAAACATACATAATTTGTTTATTGTTTTATTCATAAATAAACTCAGAAAGCTTAGTACTATCAGCCCTAAAAATATCTACAGCTAATATGTTAGCCAATGAAGAAGTATTAATGATGGTGAAAGAGAAGAGGACAATCCTGAATATTATTGCAAACAGGCGAGGAACAATGATAGGACATTTGATAAGATACGACAATTTCTTTAAAACCATTCTGCGTGGGTGTTTTCATACAGATATCGATCGCGGCGAACTCGCCGCGAGCGCGCCGTGGCAAGTTTTGTTGAAAACACGCTCGCAACTCGCACGCAAATCGCCCTTGTGATAAGGCCCGTCACCGAGACGCGTTCCTTTCTCCGAAATGTAACTTTATATAGCTTTAATCTTAAACAAAACATTTATAAATAAACAGAATTGTTATGTTGTCAACTTGTAGTATTATTGCCATCGGAAATTAAAATAGTTTTTTTTTTAGGAATGCAATGTTTACATCGCTCAAGGAGCGATGTACAGGTGAAGCAACGGCACTGCAAAGAATTTACGAAGAAGATGCCGCAAGATGCTTTTAATTTTTTTTAATTATATCTGGGGGCACGGCAGTGGCCCCGCCAAGTCGAGCGCGAAGCAAACACTGCCGTACCATCCTTTACTGGAACCATTTCGCCGCATTTTCAGGCCCCTATTTGAGAACCTCTGGATAAGACCAGAACGCAGAAATTTTCGTCATCCAGTAAGCTATAATCAAAATTTCAAGTCTGTAGGTCATTTAGATCCGAAGTTAAGCGAAAGCAAAGTTTCACATTTATGACAGACACTGACTCACTGACACACTCATGATCATCAGAATACAACTAGTACTTCCCATAAACTCAGAGCTGAAATTTGAAACATAGTTAGTTTTTAGCCTATCAAGTCCTAAAAAACCTCCAAATATTGCAATTTCAGTCACAACTGCACACATAAGTTTGTAATCCTATACAAATACATGCGATTACAAAGTTAGTTTTGCAGTTCAAATTAGAAAAAGAATTGATTGGAATGTAATAAATAAAGGAAGATCACTTACAAAAAGAAATGAGATCCCATCAAAAACATTCTGTAAAAAACTAGCCAAGTCTCGATGGAGCTGCTTGTTTATCTCTAAAAAGTAATGAAATCTAGACAAAGTCGTGCCAAAGTCAGTACCGGGGGGTATCAACATAGAACTCGATTTCCACCGACTTGCCTATTATTAGATCTATAAAATGTGTTCCTCCATGGTTAAATAATAGGCAAGTCGGCGACGACGTGACATGTAAGCGGCCGATGGCGTATATAGGAGACCTAAGTGTTTTTTAGCTCTTTGATAATAAACGCTATGTACGCCTTGAAAAATAATAAACGTGTCAATATTTTTAATCACAACAGGCCCTATACCGGCGCGCTCGAACCGGTGGAATTAATGTGGATCGCAATTCGCCGGGGAGCAGACTGGTGCGACTGTATGGCGCACTAGCATTTTTACCTCCTGAGCGCGTGCCCGCCGCTCTGGCGGAGCTGCCCCGAGTGGCCGGCAACGAGGGTCTTCCCTTTAATCCGCAGTTCCACGATTATTACGTGGACTATTGGGTAGCCCGTGTAAGTATTGACGGCAATTATTTGTTTTGGTTTACCATCGAAGAGACTAGTTAATTTCTTTCTATCTCAATGTATTTCTGTGACGATTGATGATCACACACAACATAGCGCTGTGTAGTGTAACCATAGTAGGTAAACCTTTAAATATTCACTTAGTGTGTAATGGCCAGAACATCTAAGATCAGAACATGATTAATGATCACACACAACATAGCGCTGTCTTTTTGAACCATAGTAGGTAAACCTTTAAATATTCACTTAGTAATGGATGGGTTGGTAATGGCCAGAACATCTAAGAGACTGTGGAAACTAATAAGGATGCGGAGGATAGGTCTATGATGAATGACTGTTAACGTAAGATAATGTTTTAGATTGGACCAGAGTGTTTTTCCGTTCACGGTCGACAGCATAGAACGTCGAACATTGCGGAAAGTTACCACGCTGCTCTGGCGCGATCTTTGGGTCCTGCTCCCAACATTTGGCAGTTTACTAGTAAGTTAAACTTTCGTGGTATAATTATGTATGTAGATGAAATCTAATTTATCCAGGACTAAGTCGCTGGTGTATTAGGCGGGTAGGCGGTACCGGATCTGGAATATCAATTAGAACGCTTGGTAAACATTAGCAGTAATTGTAGTCATTTCGATCCAATATTTTTAATTAAATAGATACTTGGTAAATTACTCTGACAGCTACGGACGTGCCGTGCATCCGATGTGATCACTGCGTTAATATAATGCTGTAAGAACAAAACTTATCTTTTTTTCTATCGCGAAATCTTAATGTCGTAGCTAATGTAAAATTCGGCAATAAAAAAAAAGTAGGTGCCTCCGTACATAATTCAATCCAGAAGACATCGTAACAAAAATAAATAATAAATAAATTTCGGGGGGAATCTTACACAAATCGAGCTGGTCCCAAACTAAACAATGCTCGTACTATGGGTACTAGACGACGACATACATACTTATATAGATAAATACATACTTAAATAGATAGAAAACATCCATAAATCACATCATCAGAAATTGAACCCCGGGACGTCTAGCATCGTAGGCGGTGGCACTCCCACTGAGATACAACAAACGGTTAGGGCGCATAAGGTCCCACACGCAAAATGTCCCTTGGTCCCTTTAGCAGAACGTCCCTTTTATAAATGTCCCGTTCCTAAAACGGCCCTTCCGCATAATATCCCGTTCTCAAAATGTCCCTTGACATAAAACAAGTCCCTTGCGCAGAACGTCCCTTTCGCAAAATGTCCCGTTCTCAATAGGTACCTATACATTCCTTTCGCAAAATGTCCCGTTCACAAAACGTTCCTTTCGCGAAATGTCCCGTTCGCAAAACGTACCTTTTGCAAAATTGGCTGTTAATCGCTTAGTTTTTAACCGACTTCAAAAAAGGAGGTTATCAGTTTGACCCGTATGTAAGTATTACTAGCATTTACCCGCGGCTTTGCCCGCGTTGTTCCCGTTAAGGTACAAGTTGGTAGCCGACTGCATGCAGCACCAGCAGACGACATGTCGTCGCTTCATGTCGTCGCGACACGTCGCTGCGTCATGTCGCTGCAGTCATGATAACGAACCTATATTAAAGTAAATTTATATTTCGTAAATAATGTCAAAGTGATTTGAGTCTCTAATTAAAGAGATTTTTGCTGATAGATACTATTTCTGAGGAAGTAAAAGGCACGCACGCAACCAATAGTAAAACCTAGGATTGTATTGTAGCAATAGGTAGTAATTAGTAGTGTAGCCTAGTCAGTAGTAAATAGTATAATATAATTTGTATAGATATTAGACTTTGCATTTCACATATAGTCGCTATTTTAGTTTACAGATTGCAGAAGTGTTCTTTACTACGAAGCATCATATTTAAGGTAAGTTGTAGTTATGTAGTGCCTGACGAATGTACTTAAGTAAAAAAAAAAAACGTTTGATAGAGCTCAGTATTATTGGTCATCTTCATCTGACAATAGTAGGTACATTATGGCACAAGTGTGGTAAGTTGCACTGGTATTGCACTGCCCGAGCCGTCAGGTGAGGCTTGTAATTGAACCGAGACTGCAATGACCAAAGCACCCAGTTTTTCAACACACTTAACATTTAACAACACATTATTGAAATTACATTTTTGGTCCGAACCGTATTTTTTAAATTGGAATAAATGCATCACAGCGAACCAGGCTTACTATATTCATGGGCCAACTCATTGTAGCCAAAAATAAGTATTATGCGAACAACAGGGCTTTTTCTTTGTATTTCCATTGAATGAAATTTTCATGGGCATTTCGATGGCAACAAACTATCTCTATATAAAACCCTTTTATGCCTCACTAATTATATCAGGCGGTGTCAAATCTAATTTTTCTTAGTCACTTGTAGTCGTATTTTTTTGCAATAGTCATAAACAAGCGCTTTGATAAACGAAGAAATATTAGAGTAAAAATAGCGCAAACCGCCTCAGATTTTGCTATTCGTGGCGGAGACAATTCCACAGAATCAAAGATCATAAAAATCCGTCCACCCGCTCTTGAGTTATAAATGGTGGAGGTAACTAACTCGACTTAGTTTTATCTTTTCGCGCGCCAAATATATAATTAAGTAACGTTTGATAGTAAAAATGTCATTTTTAGGGTTCCGTACCAAAATGGTAAAAAAGGAACCCTTATGGTGCGACTCTGTCTGTCTGTCCGTCTGTCACAGCCAGATATCTCAGGAACTACTGCTGCTATCGATTTGAAATTTGGAATAGTATTAAAAGTAGCTAACCCGAGCTTATTGGACATAAAAAAAATCTTATACCTTTTTTACTTTTTTTTTAAAGTGCTCCGTAATGGGATTTTGAAAATTGAAAGTAGGGCTAATATATCAAGTGGGGTATCAAATAAAAGGGCTTGATTTGTAGATTAAAACAATATTTTAGTATTTTTTTTAAATAAGTAGTTTTTGATTTATGGCGTAAAATGTTAAGAAAAATACCATTCCCCCCCTATTATCTTCGAAGTTACTGAACAGAAAAATCTATAATAATTACCAATTAATAATGTTGTCCTAAATATTACAGGAAAAATATAACGGTTTTCCTAACTTGCACGCTTTTTGAGAAATTTGCAAAAATCATAACACATACTTATTTGCTCCTACTAAACTAATCGCCATACAGTTTTTCTTGAACTATTCATGTATCTATTAGGATAATTATTATTATTAGGAAGACCGTTATATTTTCTCTTCCTAACTTGAATATTTTTTTAGAAATTTACAAATTTCTTAAAATATTATTTTACTTCTACCCTATACTAAAGCCATCTAGCGGAGAGTAGCAAAACTAAGCGATGGCCTATTTTTTCAGATTACATAAAAAATGTCTATTAAATACAATGATCACTTATCAGGAATCGGGAAAAAATATAAAGTAACAATAATTATTAAAAACTCTATAATAAGAGTTTGTTAGGAAATCTGACACTCGTAAATACCATAAAAATAAAATACCACTAGCGCCATCTAGGGACACAAATCTAAAATAAGGTAGTTTGTGGCAGCAATATTAATTTAATACACAAAAGTGTGCTTCAAATTCATGAAAAATGATACATGAGAACTAAATTAGTTGACAAACAATTATTGTTTGTTATTGGCTGATTGGAATAATAAAACGTTTAAATTACAACTAAAATTTACGCGCTATTTAGTATCAATAGATGTCGCTGTAGCATACGCTGCATCGCGCTGTTAAGATTTTTCCTGGTTTAATAGGACTAAAGTGGGTTTAAAGTAGGGCTCGCGCTCGTGTCCGGGTTTCGTGTAAACGTTTCTATTACCCGTTTCTGAGTAACACGGACACGGTTTTCTGGCCCGTTCCGCACGGGTAATTAGGAAACGTGTAATTAAGATCCGTTTCCACGGGTACACGGGTACCCGAAGAAACGGATCTTATTTACCCGTGTCTCCGGATCCGTCCTTAACGAGTAGCGAAGGTACAAATCGTGGTTCGAGCTACAAATTAACAGACACAATACGTATAAGTTTCGAGCATATCTTATTCCGTGGTGTATAATATGTAAAGCCGAAAGTCAATAAACAGTCTATTGGGCTAAGGGTTTGGCCTTTTAAGAGCAGGTAGTTTTTGCATAGAATACGAGTAGGCATTTTTATATAAGACTTCGAAGTTCAAATACTAGCACTTTTTAGGGTAAAAACGAGACCCTATTACTAAAAATCCACTGTCTGTCTTATCTGTCTGTCCCTAGGCTGTATCTCATGAACCGTGATAGCTAGATAGTTAAAATTTTCACAGATTATGTATTTCTTTAGCATCTATAACAACAGATACACAAATGGTACGGAAACTCTTCGTGCGTGAATCCGACTCGCACTGGCTGGTTTATTTATTTATACAAAATAGAGTTACGTTTATATATTTTTTTACATAAATAAAATAGTTAAATAATTGTACTTACTCGGTGGTCGTCGGGTTTGTTGACTTATGGTGAATTGTTAATAAATGTCTTCCAATCGCTCCTGTCGTCTATATAGTAGTCCTGATTAATATTTCAAGAAATCTCGTTGTTTGTGCGATAATTGAACAATGAGCAATAAGCTTTGTCATCGACTCTTGTGGCAAAATTCCACACCCAATTTCTTCTATTTTTTTAACATTTAATAACAATCTATCGCATTAACAGTATATAACAACAAAACCAAACACAACAAAACAAAAAAAAACGATTTTAAAATAACTTGCAACGAAACTGTATTACTCTGGAACTGGAATCATAGGTACTAAAAAACAACTAGAATAGGTACCTTATTTCCAAAATCTTACCCATTTCTTGTTCATTCTAATTGTTTTTGCTCTGCCTTTTTTCATAGTAAACTACTTGTTAGTGCGATGCGGCTCCAAATCAATAGAAAACATTTACTTATCTAATCTTTTAAGATTTTGCCGGGGCATTTGTTGAAATTTTTGGTGCATAAGTTTTAACCTTATTGCTACGACATAAAGCTTATAATTGGTAGTCGTACTTGTGATGATGGTTTGGGAACCTACTTCTTTGTTCGCTTCGTCAGAGAATAAGGCGTTCGGCGTTCAAGTTTATTACCTTAACCCTATTGTGAAAGTCACTCAAGTAAACTTGAATGATTACCAATTTTAAGATTTATCTTAAAGAAATAAGCAATCTTATCGCAAGTTAACTAAGATAACATGGACTTTTGTGGTTCTCGGGTGAAATTCAGTTATGAATAATCACATGATAATGGCGCTTATGTTTATCTTTTTTGCGCCATTGGCAGATGTTTGTTGTTTTTGCGAAGTAATTCATAATTATATTCTAAACTGTTATTTTTAATTGATATTTTAGTATATCTGCAAACCATATTCGTCACATATCTGATATGCCATTATAAATAAAATGTTGTTTTTAATTAATTGACTTAGATAAGACGCAATAGGTTTTAATTTTATTAAATCAAAACCTAACACATCAGAATAAAGTTTCTAAACTAAGTACGAGCAGATTTAGAATAAAATACAGCAGACAATGTAGAATAACGATGCCTACTTCGATTTATATAAAAAACATATTTTAAGTAGTTGGCTAAATATGATTTTCCAACACGGTTACAAACTATTATTAAACATTCGTACGCCAAAAGAGTTCATCTGAAGTCAGCATTAAATAGTAGATATTGTGTGCCTTGACTCCGACTGTTTCGGTTCGTTCGTACCCGTTCGGGCCGGTTTTAAATACACGTGTACCCGCGGACACGTAGAACGGGTACGGGTACCGGAAACGTTTCTGAGAAACGTTTCCGGTACCCGGCGGGTTTGTGTAATCCGGGTTCTTAGTACCGCCGGTCTTAAGAACACGGGTATCCGTTTCGGCGTGTAACACGGGTAGCGGGAGCCCTAGTTTAAAGCAGGGTTGCGTTGCTGTTTGTCGTATGGTTGGTCTACATATAAGTTTTTACGGAACCCTCGGTGCGCGAGTCCGACTCGCACTTGACCGGTTTTTTAATTTACAGAAACAATTTCGGCCAAATTTCAAATTTGCGCTGCTCGGCGGCGGGCACAACTGGCGGGCAATGCGCCCCCTCCCAGACGTAATCGGGAGAGGCAGATGGTCCGTGCCGCAACTGTGGCAAATAACGTTGCTGCACTGAACCGCGGCGGGATCAACATAGCCGACTTCTTAGTTATGTCCTCTCGGCTGATTAACGTAAACGTTGGGTTACTGGCGGAGGAGGTGCCTGACGTTGGGCGAGAAATAGAAGTCGAGGTCGAGTTTGAGTTTGAGGAGGAGGCGAACGACGAACTACCGCCCGCCAGAAATGAAATCATCCAGGCCGAGGCTGATATTCCGCCCGCTGCCGCCGAGGTGCCACAACCGTTGCGCTGCGGCGTGTGTTTGGGGGAGCCGCCCACACGGGTAATTACACCGTGTGGGCACACGATTTGTGAGCCGTGCCTGCTTGGGCTGGAACGAGCCGGCGGCCATCAGTGCCCTTTTTGCAGGGCACATATCGACCGCTGTTACCCCATATATTTGTAAATATATATGGGGGGGGGGGGGGGGGGAGATTGTTGGTGAGTAGTAATAATTATACATTTAATTCTCATGTGTACAGATTCCCAATTCTGCAAATTCCCAATTCTACAGATTCTCATGTCTACAGATTCCCTATTCTACAGATTCCCCATTCTACAAATTCCCATATTTACAGATTTTCAGCAGTACAAATTCCCGAATGTACAGTTTTTTCAGAATTACGATCTTTGAGAACAACCGAATGTTGCTCACTGTTCTCTCGTTAACATTATATTATAGTGTCTGTTATTTGGAAATCTGTAGAATTGGGAATCTGTAATTGAAATCTGTAGAATTGAGAACCATACATGACTCATTGTTAACAAAATTGTATTAAAAAAAGTAGAGTTTTTGAGCAGGATGGCGGCAATTTTGAAAAAGTTAAATATTTAAGATTTTCGTTGAGTGTGAAAATAATCAATTATTTTTTAGTATAATGTTGTACCACATATCATAACGATTAAACGTTTACTAAATTTAATAAAGTTCTCAGTCTATAAGTAAACAATATTTTTACGACTCAGCTCTAATCAAGGTTAATCTACGGGAAATATCCTGGTGTGATACAAACGGTGTACGCCAGCTTGACGCCCGGTAGCGTGCACCGTAAACCGGCATTATATTTCAGAAAGTTTAAGGGTACTATTTTTTTCACCTTGGTATTTCGTCGGTACTATTTGGGAACTATTTTTTATTGGCTGCATCAGATTCTGAATATCTTTACGGTGTACGCTATATTGATAGACACCTGTTGACGCGGCCCGCAGGCACTCGGCGAAGCCGGGCATGCTAAGTATTACCGCTGTGGCCCCACCGGCCGTCGTCACGGTCCCCAATAAAACATTATGCGGCTGGTTTGCCAACTCAGCTGCATAATTGGCCAGGGTTTCGGGGACCGCTGGGAGGCCAGAACGCCTCCATTTCCGCATTGAAGGTAACACGCTTTCCCACAGAAGGTGGGGCACAGCCAACGGAAACCTGTAATTATTTTGCTAAATTATATTTAAAAAAAAAATTTAAAATTTAAACTGTTTATTTTTAAAGAAATAGATACAATTTTTTTCATGCACAGCTTAGAGTAAATCTTTATATATTTAAGATTATGTTACTAAGCGTATGTTTTTAAATCTATTTATTATACATTAGATTGTTCTTAATTATATTTTTACTTTTCATTGGGTTATTTAGTACATTGTGTATATATCAATTCTATCAAGTTAGATCACAATATAATAAAAAAAAATTAAAAGCACCTTGCGGCATCTTTGTAAATTCTTTGCAGTGCCGTTGCTTCACCTGTACATCGCTCCATGATAGATGTAAACGATATTGCATTCCTTCTATCAAGTTAGATCACAATATAATTAAAAAAAATTAAAAGCATCTTGCGGCATCTTCGTAAATTCTTTGCAGTGCCGTTGCTTCACCTGTACATCGCTCCATGATAAAAAAAAAAAAAAAAAAAAAAATGAAAAATGATTTATTGACCAAAACTGAGCATACAAATGAGTAAGTGGTAACAGTGATTCCCACACTAGGCGAGGCCTGTATCGTGGGATTCAGAATCAGTGACAGTTAACAACGAAACGAAGCGGCTTACTACGGAATGGTCTGAGGGTATAAATAGGTCTATTTTATTTACATTTATACGGTAAGAGAAGGCAAGTTAACTTAGATATTCAAATTACAAAACAAGAGATGGATATTTATACACATTCACTATAGCATACTTAATTGAGAATAGATGTGTATGAGCTAGCATGCGGTGTGTGTGTGTGTGTGAGAGAGTGAGTGAGTGTGTGTATGTGTTAGTGTGTGTGTGGCGACTGGAGAGCACGCAAACAAAAGTGTGACATGGATTATGTAGCCTTATGAGTTGTAAAATCTCTTAGGATCGGGCGGCAACATAAGTTACCGGCCACTACATTCTACACATTAACTATTTCCTCGGATTTGCCATAATCCCAGGAAAGTAAAAGGTTTAGGATACGAGCTTTGGCTTCTGTAGGCCGAGAGTATCTTATGTCACAAATTTTCACCATTTTATTATACACGTGTGGGAAGATAAATCGTGAAAACCGTTTCGCAAAGGCTGTTTTAACTGATGGTTTGGAGATTTTATAGATTCTTCTTTGTGCTATGTAAGAATGCTCTGGCGATCCTAGGGTCTTAAGGTGCACATACATAGTGACCCGCATTAAAAATAATCTGCGCACGCTTAGTACTTGAGCTTCTTTGAAGAGATCAGAAGTGGGGTGCCGTCGAGGCCGTCGCATGTAGACTTTCAAAACCGCTCTTTGTGCCCTTTCCAATGTTATAAGATTAGTTTTGGCAGTACCACCCCACGAAAGTATACAATAGCTTAGAATAGACTGACAGAGCGCTAAATACACTACTTTAAGAAGGTGCACGTCGGCAGCCTCTCGCAACAACTTCATTGTGTAAATAAGTTTGCGAACCCTTCCTGCAGTTGTCGCGATATGTCTTTTGAAGTTAAGGTTCTCGTCTATTATGACGCCTAGATATCTAAGTGAATTGGCACTACTTATATAATCACAGGAGCAGGCCGAAATAGACGAGTTCTGTGGAGTTACACATGAGTCGCTATGAATTTTAATACCAGCCGTGAGCCCAGGAGGAGGACGAGATGCTGCTGTTTTATGAAAATTTAGAAATTTCGTTTTATCTGCATTTAAAGTTAGTACGTTTCGGCCCAACCATTTGGATAACGATCGAAGACCTAGTTCAACCGTATCGTGAGTATGCTTCCAAGAGTTACCGTAGAATACTATAGCTGTATCATCAGCATAACACAATACATCACTGTTTATCATCTCTAGGGACATGATGTCATTAATATACGCTATAAATAATGTCGGGCCCAATATACTTCCTTGCGGTACGCCAAATGATACAAACTTCGAAGCGCTCATTATATTATTAATTTTGACACGCTGGCTTCTCCCCGTTAAGTAGCTAGCGAACCAATCCAGTGCCGTTCCACGAATTCCGAACGACTCCAGTTTTCTTAACAATATGGGAATCGAAACCGTGTCAAAGGCCTTGGCCAAGTCAAGGAAGACACCGACACAAGTTCTGCCTTCGTCCAAATGAGATACAACTATATCTATAGATAGATGTAAACATTGCATTCCTAAAAAAAAAACTATTTTAATTTCCGATGGCAATAATTCTACAAGTTGACAACATAACAGTTCTGTTTATTTATAAATGTTTTGTTTAAAATCAAAGCCCAACCAAGGGCCTCTTTGAAGAAATGCTACAGGCCCCGCGCTGCCTTAACCCGGCACTGCCTAGTAGTAGGTAATACACATGCCTACATATTCGATAATTAGCTAGTAGTAGAAGTTCACTACTACTACAAAATTATCGTTTTTTTTGTCTTCTTTTATTCTAAGGCCCGCCGTGCAATCGTGATACAGGTGAATCGAGTCTGTCAGTATTTCATACAAATATGTATGAAGAATTTTTGCTAAAGTTACATTTTTTGATTTTTTTAGAGTTCTCATGTCATTTTGCGCGTATTATGTGTATCAAGATACTACATAAAAATCACATTTCAAACATAATTCATGTTGTTGAAGCAAACGATGACTCTGTTTCTATAGAAAACCAACCGACTCGAAACATACTTAGATTTAAGATTTTGTTCGACAAGCTGTGTACATTTAAGTCATTTTAATAACACGAATCTTTTAAGCTTTATTAAATTTAATTGTAATGAATGAGGTTAAAACTGCCGATTGGTCACCAGATGGCGCCATGGCTTGGGGTTTTTGTTTACCTCTTTTTAAATACGTAAAAGTACAGAGTATAGTCATGAGCATCTGAGACAGTTTTTTTACTTTTTTTATTGATATTGATGTGATTGTTTTTACTTTTTCTACGTGGTCTTTCCATGTGGAAAGTGATATGGTATGACGTAATTTAGTGAGTATGTAGCAAAACCAAAACCGAAAACTTCACGCAACCTTGGTTTTTTTTAACTCTGAGATAAACTTGAGCCGGCCTCAACTATCATATCGTTTAATATCAAGTCACATGCTACAGTAGAATCCGTTTATTATCACTCTGCCTATATTGACCAACCGCTTAATATGAAGTAATTACATGGCTTTATTATATCCCGTTTTGATCTTTCATGGCTTAGTTTGGTTTTCATACAAAATTATTTATAACAAAGTTGGATATAGTGACGTTGCTTATTATGATTTTATGATCTATTTTTAAGAAATTCTGTCCAGTTATAGTGTCCGATATGATTCCTTAACACCTTTCATGTTTTTGTGACCCCTTTCGTTTTGTGTGTGCGTGGCAGATGGCTCATTTTTGTTATGATTCCTTTATTACAAAATGTGTCTACATAGTTACTGAAATAGATATCTGGGTCAGTGTTGCACACATCCATCTAGTTCTAACCAAACTAAGCGATTTGTTGCAGAGTCTTGGATAATTTCTATGTATTTCTAGTACATTACACAACTAGGGTGGTAATACAAAGAAAGGCCGAGATCGCAGAAGTTTGCGGCCCGAGCTGCAAGCGAGGGACGTAAATATGAGATCGAGGGCTTTCTTTATTACCTCCCGTGTTGTGTACATCATTTTATGTCTACACTTGGCCAGAAAGCGGCTTTTTCCGTACGCGCAGCGTGCGGAAAAAGCCACTTTATGGCCAGGTGTGGCATAAAGTATTATATTTATATAATGTACATGTATACAAGCATTGCTTAGTTTGGTTGGAACTAGATTGATTGTGCAAGACTGTCTTGAATATTTATTTCAGTAGATATATAGATACATTATATACTTATTAAACGGAAAGATATTTCCCAAGTATCAAACTAATTAATCATCTTGCTTGTGATGTTGCCATGTTTGTTTTTTGAAATAAAACCTTTTTTCGACCTCTGCAGACTTAGCGTAGTCTGACACTGTATTTAGATTTGTCAAAATTGTTTTAACATTTATTTCATTTCGAATAAAACCTCAATTCGGCTGATATTAGAAATGAGGTCTAGTCAATGAGTTTTTATTTTTCAGAGATGTTCGAAATTTTATGGTCATAATAACATCGAATTCAATGTTAATGATTTTGAAGCAATAATAACATTTATGAATAATAAAAAGCAATAATAAAATGATGTCCACAACACGGGAGGTAATAAAGAAAGCCCTCGATCGCATATTTACGTCCTTCGCTTGTAGCTCGGGCCGCAAACATTTGCGATCTCGGCCTTTCTATTACCACCCTAGTTGTGTAATGTACTATTATGCCACACCTGGCCATAAAGTGGCTTTTACCGCACGCTGCGCGTACGGAAAAAGCCGCTTTCTGGCCACGTGTAGACATAAAATTATGTACACAACACGGGGGGTAATAAAGAAAGGCCGAGATCGCAGATGTTTGCGGCCCGAGCTTTGCAGCTCGGGCCGCAAACTTCTGCGATCCCGGCCTTTCTTTGTATTACCACCCTAGTTGTGTAGTGTACTATTTCACAGATAAGAGATTTGTTCAGCCAAACTTTAATCGAATACATTATTACGTAATACAAATTAAGACCTTTCATTTGATATCCCACTTGATATAATAGCCCTGCTTTCAATGTTCGACCTGGACCCCTACCTACACGGCGCAATGTACAATCGAACCAACTGAATCATGACCCACTTGCCTGATAATTCGTGTGAAACTTTCAAACTTGTAAGATCTATCGCGTATAATGCACTTACGACGTTTTAGGTACTAATAAAATTACGTCAATACCGGTCGCAGACCTATGCAATTTTAACCTTTGTTATCATTGCCATAAAACCACATTTCACACATATACAGTCATTGTTTGAATTTCGAGCTAGTTCTCGCTTATTTAACCTAAACTTTTTGATGATGGAAAAAATAAATTTAAAAAATGGGGTGTTCTACAAGTGTGTCATATTATGTCAAGTTGTCAGTCAATGTGAAAAAATAGAAATTAAATGCTTAATAATTTTTAATAATGGCTAATTTAGAAGAACAAAGAGCTCGGATTGTAGTCTTAAGTGAGGAAGGCTATGGCATACGGGAAATATCACGCGAATTGAATATTTCTCGGAATACAGTGAGGACCTGGATCAGACGGCACGCCGAAGAGGGCATCCTCGAGGACAGACGACGCCATAACCACGGCGTTCGCCGACTCACGAACGAACAAAGAGTGGACATGCAACACCATTACGAAGAACATCCTTTTACTCCCACCCGATATTTTGCGGCACAACATGACGTCTGTCTACAAACTATTAGAAATTATTTGCACGGCACTGGACTGCATTACAGACATTATGCTGAGAAAGTAGCCGTAACGGATGATCATAAAACAGCGAGAAGGAATTTTGCAAACGCTTATTTAGACTACGACTGGACTAACACTATATTTACAGACGAAAAAACATTTCGATCTTCTCAACACGGTCGCTTAACTTTGTGGCGTTACGATAACACCCGGTACACAGAAGATCACGTCGTGCCTAATCAGTTATCCGGTCGAATTTCAGCGAATATGTGGGCGTGGATGGGTATCGGAGGAGTAGGTGAGCTTGTCCATATTTCTTCTCGGCAAAACGCAATGAAGTATGTCGATCTATTAGAAGAATCTATGTTACCGACAGTGCGAACAGTTTACCCGCGTGAAGATGTGCCAGTATTTTCCTACGTTCATGACAACTGTCGAGTGCATACTGCCAGGGTAGTCTCAAATTGGTTTGATCTGCATAATGATGAAGTTACTTTGATTCCATGGCCGAGTAGATCCCCAGACCTCAACCCAATAGAAAATTTGTGGGGTTTGATGGTCCAAATGATAACAGAAACGAGAGAACAAAGGAAGCAATTGAGCAACATTGTAACGAAATTTGGGATTACTTGAGAGACAGCGACATTTGCAGTCGTCTAATAGGGTCAATGCGTGACCGATTACAAGCCGTTATCGATAACCATGGTGCACACACTAGGTTTTAGATACTGAATTTTATAATTTAAATTAGATCTGTTAAAGAATAAATAAAGTTTTTTTTCATTTCACAAATTTTATTACTCTTTTTACTTATATAGCTTGAAAGACCAACAATGGCAAGTTTCTGTCCTTAAAATAGTTATAGGAATGACGTGATTGAAACCTGTAATCTAAAGTTTATGCTGGCACTTCACTTGGCCGTATTTGCCCAAACATGACTGCATTATTTTTGATTTTATATTCTAGAGAAATAAATGCAACTAATAGTTGAGCAAATTTAATACGGCCAAGTGAAGTGACACCATTACGTTCGTAGAAAACTTCCTATACTTACCTACGTAATACAGATAAAGACAGTAACATCATCTCTTCTTTTTAACCGACTTCCAAAAGAAGGACGGTTCTCAATTCTTCTGTATGTTTTTTTTTTTTTTTCATTTTTTTTTTTTTTTTTTTCATATACGAGCTTAGTCGATATTGTCCGATTTATTTAACAGTGCACTCAGTAAATGTCAGTGTCTAATCAAATGATAACAAGTTCGTTACCAAGGAAATAATTCTTCAAGCGAATTTCGACCTACTTGCATTTAAGGGGTTTAGCAAAATAAGCTTATGGTGGGTCATGATTCAGTTGGTTCGATTGTACCTATATTAGTTATACTCGTAGAGTTCAAGTTTGTGTTTCCCACAGATTTAAAGATTTTTCCTGAAAACAATCGAAACATGATAAGTCTTTTCTGCTACTATTTTATTCATTATAGACCAATTAAGTGGTTAAACAGATTGTTTAATCCCTCATCTCCCTCTGGCCATAAAGTGGTAATTACCGTACGCTACGCGTGCGGAAATTCCCACTTCCTGGCCAGAGGCAGACGTAAAATTTTGTACTTGACTTGCCACGGGAGGTAATAAAGAAAGCCTCGAGTGGCATATACCTGCGATCTTTGGTCAGTCATTGAGCAACCATCAATATTAAATATAGGGCTTTATTACACTTGCGAGCGAGTTAGAAGCGAATTTCCATACAAATGTCGCTAGCGGTGAACTCGCCGCGATTGGTTTTGTATGGAAAACTAGGTGACAATAAAGGAAACTCGCCCCTGTCAAATCAAGCTGTCAATGACAATATGTTAAGTGTCAATGTCAAATATAGTAAGTCGTAGCCACACTGACGTTAATCTTCCTTCATCGCGATAGTTTTCGTTAGGTATGATTTAGATTGGCGGCACCAGTTGGCAGCACCTTCGTCGTGCAAGGAACAAAAACACAATCATTGTCAATAACTGTGCGCAATATGCGATTAAGCATTGTATAGTTTATGTTGACGATTGCACAATGGTCAATTGAAATAAAGATTGAGCGAATTTTAATTTTATTGTATAATTTCGCATCATTTTATCTGTAAATATTGCGCAACACTTTTTTGTTTTAAATAATAATCACCGCCTCAAGAGCCACTCTTGGTTACGATGACATATGGCAACACTATCGAATCGTAAATTAAAAAACACTGTCCCATCCCTAGATTTTCACTCTATGTGTCAAATATTTCTAGTCTATGGCTCGCAGGGAAAAGTGGACACCAATTATTGGGCTGTACATTATCGGGCCGGGGAATATTGGGCTGGGCATTATCGGTACAGGGTGATAATTGGAGTCCCTGAATCAGAAGCGATGTACACCAATTATTTGGTTGTGCATTATCCGGCTGGGCATTATTTGGCCGCGCTTTATCGGGCTGAACCTTAGAGCATTTAGACAGGAGGCGCCTTCAACGCATCTTTCCGAACAAAAAAGTCTGCCACATTCAAAGGGGGGCAGGGTAACACACATATAAAAAAACTACCCACAAATGCAAAAGTCTCTCTCATTGCTACGCACTCATACTAAAAAAATACAACAACACAAATTTAACTTTTCACACTAATGCAAAAAAATGCAATAAAAAGCAAGTAAATACACAACTCGCTTCATAGGATGTAGGCGTAATCGCCTAAAATTCGAACCGATTATTGGGCTGCGAAGTGGTTGGCGTATATCGATATCGATATTTTTTCGAGACGGTGAAGATGGCGCCTTGGTGTACGTATAAAAATATTTCGTCAATTATGGAATAATTTACTGGATTATAAAATTGAATATACTACTACTGCATTTAATTCGGTTTTCTATTTCACTTAGAATCTCAAAAAAATATATTTAAAACATGAACATTATACTTTAAACAACTAAGTCGAAGTATAATTTTAATAAAAGTGTTATAATAAAAATTGATTAGAAATAAAAAACCAATATGACTAGGTATTCTTTATCGATACTTACACAATTAGGTTTGGTTAAATTTTTACAATGTGGTCTACTTCGAAAACTATTTCGAGGAATAACCTGCTAGAGCTGGAGCAGTTTACTTTAACGTAATAATATCAAACCAGTAATAAATTAGGTTATAGGAAATTAGGTGGATCCGAAATGAACACTATTTAACATATCTAATAAGTACCACCAAGGTTACGTTTTATAGAATACCTTTAAGAACAATAGGGAATATGCATGGTTTTTTTTCTTTGCTTTAATAAAACCTCACCATTCATATAAGAAACAGAAAGAACAAATATTTTTTGAGTGACTATAAAAATAACCAACATATGCCTTCATAGATGTATATCTATCTCTTTCACGCAAAACAAAATACACTATGAAGCTTATTATGGCCATCGTAGACTTTGACATCTCAGTCCATATCGAATCTCTTCGTCTAATGGCCGTCTAGTTTAAAATGCAAGAAATACGGAAGATATTAATTCTCCGTATTTCTTGGTCAATTTTGTTTAAATTTCACGTTCTGTCATCTTTTTGGGTGGATTTTTGTCCGCGACATTTGTGTGGCATACAAATATCACGGATGAAAATCCACCCCTTTTTACTTCATTGCGAATACACTTTTTTGGGTCAATTTTTGGAAAGGTAAGACAGTCTTGTATTTGTGTATTTTGTTATGACTGATTTGGCCAACTCTACTTTATGATTGACAAAAATGTCAGAGTCATGGTTTTCAATATTTGAAAACAAATCTTTACCTACAAAATACGGTAGGGTTTTTAAGGTCACGTAAGAAGCTGTATACTTCGAATTAATTCGCTTCTTTTCATCTAGGCCTTGTCTAATGATTTTCTCACATTGCTGACAAAGTAAAATCACACACTCTGAGGCATACGCCAAATAAAGTTTATATAGAAAACTAAACTTAACTAAATGCTATACACCGTTAAACATGAAAGTTTTAAATTCTTATTAGTTATTTGTGTTTTATTCAAACTTAGGTTTTATACCTACAAATAAGTTGATAGTAGGTACCACTTGAAAACGCAGGCCATATTTGTTAATATTGTAAAAAACTTATGATATGCATGTAAATAAAGTTATGTATGCGACTGTACTTAATTAGGCATTAAATCACTCATGTGATCTTATTATGAAACCACGCTCGTATTAATGCCACATAAATAACAATTATATTGTGAAAAAAATTAATCTATTTATGTATTTTTAAATTCAGCACCATAGAGCTTATCAAAATAAGACTACATAACGTTTAGGTACTATGTACAATTTATTCACAAGAATTGTTTTCTGTCAGTAAAAATAAACATCACTACTATGATATACTTTACGAGTAAAACCCGATATCAATAAGCTCAGTGGTAACAATTTAATTTAGTACTGTATATTTACAGTAAATTAAATTATTCACTTTTTATCGAAAAAATATTCGTCAAATAGCGTAGCACTACTGTGGCAGATTTATGACTTCACGTACACTTTAAAACAGTTGATATAATTTTCAACGAATCGACCTTATAGCCGTAGACCCAAGGTTCATTTTTCAATTAAGTAAGAGTTGGCTTCCCTACAAATGTTGCGAAGTGTCATATTGGCTTGTGTTTGCATACAAAATGTTGAAGACAGTAGTCCTTATTACCTGAAATATGGTGAGACGTCAAACGTCAAAATAGACGCCATTTTGTTCTTTCCGTTAGGATCTAAATGAATGTCTTCAAATCGATTTTATATAATCGATACTTGGCTTCGAACTTTAAATAAAGCGTTTAATACGAAAATAATGTAAATATAGTGAAGTTAAAGCAAATATTTACTAACATGTGAAATGATATTCCATCTTTTTGTAGATTTGATGTGGTGGAACGTTTTTTGCACCCAAAAACAGCACATAACGGCATTTTCACGGAGCTCGTCATGCGCTGAGAACGATTTCGAGACTGCGTATAATCGATTAATTGAAGTAGTTTTTATAATCTGCATGCACTTTGTGCTTGCGCCTTTGGCAGAGGGGAAATAATATTAAAGGCTTCTCCAGTCTAAATGCTCTAAGGTATTACACGACAAAATTAGACTGAACCCTATACAAAGAGTCATTCTATATTTTTTTATTTACTTAGATCATTATTTTTCATATTTGTTCAGATGCTGGCGAACGAAACGTTGCCATAGGAAGTTATTTAATCGTCGTTTAGTGTTATTTTTCAGACAGTGTTAATTTGGCCTCATGCATGGTAATGTTTAAGGAGTCATAAACAGTTGATTGATTTCATAAATAAGTACGTATATAGTTTATTATCAGAAAATGGTACCGCCACAAGTCATTCGTCAGGTAAGTTAAATAAGTGCATTGTTTGAACCTGGGCAGTTAGGAGACTTTCTATTTGTCACACCCAACACAGTTGTCGTACCTATCTAAAAACTTTTTATGTCACACCTGGCCATAAAGTGGCTTTTTCAGCACGCTGCGCGTACGGAAAAAGCCGCTTTCTGGCCAAGTGTAGACGTAAAATGATGTACACAACACGGGAGGTAATAAAGAAAGCCCTCGATCGCATATTTACGTCCCTCGCTTGCAGCTCGGGCCGCAAACTTCTGCGATCTCGACCTTTCTTTGTATTACCACCCTAGTTGTGTAATGTACTATTTCATGGCTGAATAAAATGCCATACACTTTATTTACATAACGTTTTGCCCTTCATGTTCACGTTTCATGTGGGGCCTTAGGCCTGGTTCAAGTAATATTCCTGACTGTCGCCTCTTAGTTGAGTACCCATTGGTTCGATTTACACACTCTACATAAGGACATGTTTATTCCGCTTCAACCTTCCCGCTGGTCCGTTGCTCACTTTGAGCATTCACCGAAACTTCAAGATCCCAGGGAACGCCACGGCCCCCACCTTGTCCGATTTTTTTCATAGTTCTTGGTCAACGGAAACTACCCGTGACTTTTCAATTCCTTGAGTGCGAAATTTAGGTACGTTTTTTACGGCATAAACAGCCGTATTTTTTTTACGTTAACTTAGAGAAGTTTGATTTTTTCACAACTTTCAGCTTCAAGGGACCGTAGACCTGAGTACATGGTTTTATTTTCAACTCGATACCTCCACGCGTTCCCGTGATCAAGGGTCTTGACAGACAGAGAGACGGACGGACAACAAATTGATCCAATAAGGGTTTAAAAGGGGAGCAAAAAGACGCCAAAAAACACGTTTATTGTATGGGGACTCCTTTTAACTTTATTTTGTTTTTATTATTTGTTGCTGTAGCAGCGATTGAAATACACATTCTGTCAACATATCAAGCTAAGTACTACCTATTATGAACCCCTTTAGTTCTTAATTTACAGTTCAAAATGAAAAGATACAGTCCTGTGACTGACCGACACAAACACATTTCTTGTATTTTTCTTTTTTATTTAATTTTGTTTTTATTACGTGTTGTTACAGTGACAATAGAAATACACATTCTGTGAAAATTTCAAGTCTACCTGTAACGGTTCTAAAGCTAGAGCCCTGTGACGGACGGACAGAAAACAGGGGAGGCTTAGTAATAGGGTTCCGTTAACACCCTTTGGGTACGGAACCCTAGAAATCAATAAATTTCAACGCTTTCTGTTTTTAGATATTTATCCTGACGGGGATGATTTTCTGCAGCATATCAGAAGGTTACATATTGGGCCAAACGGCCGGGTTGGTGTCCGGCCTTATGTCCAAAGACAGCGATATTACAGTTTCTGAGGACACCGTGTCTTTAATAGGTATGAATGGGTTTGTTTTTAAAACCTGTAATAAATTATCATTCTCACTCTCATTTAAATGTCAGAAATTCGTTACTCGATGAAATTTATGCATAATTTAACATTTTCAGCTTCCTTGTCGAATTTAACATGCGTCTTGGGTTTCTTGATAGCTGGAGCGCTAGCAGAAAAATTTGGACGACGTTTTACGATAGTAATATTTTCGTCGCTGAACGTACTCAACTGGATAGCCATGTACTATGCTCATAGTGTGGAGATGCTCCTCGCAACTTCTTTGACCGTCGGAGTGGGATTCGGAGTAGTTCTCATGCTCACGAGCGTAGCGACAGCAGAGTACATGCCGCCAAGCATTCGGGGACTGTGCCTTAGCCTCATCACCTCTGTCGGAGTATCAGTTGGAGTGATGTTAGCTCATATTCTAAGCATTTTAATGCACTGGAGGACAGTAGCGCTTATTGGCACTATCCCTTCCGGGCTATCAGCTATAATGCCCCTGTTTTGGGTAGAAAGTCCTCAATGGTTAGCTTCAAAAGGCAAATTTGACGAAAGTGCGAGATCCTTCAAAGCTTTACATTCTCACCGGGACTCGTGCGATGACGAACTCCGTACACTTATGGACACTGAAAAGAAGAAGCAAGTTGAAATGACTAAAAACCGGCCGCTAATTAGCATGTCAATAGTGAGATTAGCCATCAAGAAGAAGTTTTTTTGGATATTGTTCGGCTTGAATACGGTTATCAGTACGTATACGATCTCTACGGGGTCAATACCGTTTCAAGCGTACGCCATTACGATGCTGCAAGAGATCACTGGAGCGCGCGACGTGCTGTGGTTCACCGTGGCCGTGGACGGCCTGGCGCTCGCAGGCTCTTGCATCTCGTGTTTCCTGTTAGCGGCTATGAAAATGCGAACTGTGCTATTTGCTGGTGCGCTAAGCGCGAATATGTTACTGATAACACTTAGCACTATTCTTTATTTAAAATCGGAGACTTTACTCCTTCAGTGGTTAAGTTGTACTCTTTTAGGATTATATTTTGTAATGATATATGCGGGGCCCATTCCGGTGTTATCGGCTTACGTCGTTGAAATAGTTCCAATAGAACTGAGAGGATTTTGTTTTTTTTTTGGGGGTGCCGTCTGTGGGGTCGGTAGCTTTATGAGCGTAATGTTCACGCCAGATTTAATTAAATTATTCAATTATTCCGGTACTTTTCTAATTAACTCTTTTATAATGTGCATATGCCTTGTATGTTTATGGAAATATTTGCCGGAAACGAAAGGAAGAACTTTACAAGAAATTGAATTTCACTTTAAAAAAAATGATGCTGAAAATAATGCGCTGTCGGTGGCTCCCGAAATTGGCTATGAAGAATACCTCCAACAAGATCACTTACTGACAGCAAAGAATTTGTGCTAAAATAAATGCATAATTTTAAAAATGTGTTTGATTTCTAATATTAAGTACAAAAATACAAATAAAAAAGATAGGGACGTAGGTACAGTCAGTTTTTCAAAAGTAGCTGGACACTTTAGTACTGCGATCTCGTATCTACAATCAGCATCAAATAGTACCTAGGCTACCTATATAAAATTCAAAGCGCCAGATATATCGTCACACGTCTCGGTAGCCTATAGTAGTAAAGATGTGATGCGATATATGTGGCGTTTTGGATGTTACTAGTTGATGATTTTGATGTTAACTGTACTAAGTTGTGTCACGATGTATATTCACCACACGGTAATGGTGAGCCACTTGCCCAGCACTTGCCACTGTTCTTAATTTAGTCGTGTAAATACAACGGTCGTGGCCAACATAAAAAAACCGGTCAAGTGCGAGTCCGTCTCACGCACCGAGGGTTCCGTACAAACTCATAAGTAGATACGCGAATAGTTCAAGAAAAACTGTATGTCGATTTGTTTAGTAGGAGCAAGGACCATTAAAACAAGAGGACTGTCATTCTCCATCTCCATACAAAAAGCTGTTTCCCGAATTTACAACGCCATCTATGTATAAGCTTGGTAAACGAATTATATTATTTACAATTATTCAACTTTGCAAACGTGACGCAGTATTTAAATGTTAGAATTCATTTATTTTTAGCTGTTTACGAACTAATTGTTACTATACTATGTTTCTTTGTTCAATTATAACATCGTTAAATGTTTAGTTTTTTAGCGCCATCTAGTTTTTGCCCGGAAATCCCCTAGCGGTCGGGTTACGATCCAAAGTATGGAGAATGACAGTCTTCTTGTTTTAATGGTCCTTGGTAGGAGCAAATAAGTATATGTTATGATTTTTGCAAATTTCTAAAAAACAGTGCAAGTTAGGAAAACTGTTATATTTTACCTGTAATATTTAGAACCTGACGAGTAATGACTGTATTTACTAGATATTTTTTCTGTAATCTGAAACAGACCATCGCTTAGTTTTGCTACTCTCCGCTAGAGTCTGTGCGGAAAGAGAATAGGCGTGGCGAAAAACGGAACTAACCTAACCAGTATGGCCACAGAACAGAAAATACGGCACATACGGTACAAAAGCATTACAGCGCCCCCAAAATTAATCCTATTCTCTTTCCGCACAGACTCTAGATGGATTTTAAGTTTTTGTAAATTTCTAAAAAAATATTAAAGTTAGGAAGACCGTTATATTTTTCCTGTAATATTCAGGTTGATATTAATAATTGGTAATTATAATTTTTAACATCCAATCCAACCATCTAACTAAACATCCAAACATCTTCACAAACTTTCACATTTATAATATTAGTGGGATGGGATTTCACCCAATACACTGACTGGGCGATTCTGCGAGCGTTTTAACCGCGCGGTTTGACAATCATTATTGTCCTTAGAGCATTTAGACAGGAGGCGCCTTCAACGCATCTTTCCGAACAAAAAAGTCTGCCACATTCAAAGGGGGGCAGGGTAACACACATATAAAAAAACTACCCACAAATGCAAAAGTCTCTCTCATTGCTACGCACTCATACTAAAAAAATACAACAACACAAATTTAACTTTTCACACTAATGCAAAAAAATGCAATAAAAAGCAAGTAAATACACAACTCGCTTCATAGGATGTAGGCGTAATCGCCTAAAATTCGAACCGATTATTGGGCTGCGAAGTGGTTGGCGTATATCGATATCGATATTTTTTCGAGACGGTGAAGATGGCGCCTTGGTGTACGTATAAAAATATTTCGTCAATTATGGAATAATTTACTGGATTATAAAATTGAATATACTACTACTGCATTTAATTCGGTTTTCTATTTCACTTAGAATCTCAAAAAAATATATTTAAAACATGAACATTATACTTTAAACAACTAAGTCGAAGTATAATTTTAATAAAAGTGTTATAATAAAAATTGATTAGAAATAAAAAACCAATATGACTAGGTATTCTTTATCGATACTTACACAATTAGGTTTGGTTAAATTTTTACAATGTGGTCTACTTCGAAAACTATTTCGAGGAATAACCTGCTAGAGCTGGAGCAGTTTACTTTAACGTAATAATATCAAACCAGTAATAAATTAGGTTATAGGAAATTAGGTGGATCCGAAATGAACACTATTTAACATATCTAATAAGTACCACCAAGGTTACGTTTTATAGAATACCTTTAAGAACAATAGGGAATATGCATGGTTTTTTTTCTTTGCTTTAATAAAACCTCACCATTCATATAAGAAACAGAAAGAACAAATATTTTTTGAGTGACTATAAAAATAACCAACATATGCCTTCATAGATGTATATCTATCTCTTTCACGCAAAACAAAATACACTATGAAGCTTATTATGGCCATCGTAGACTTTGACATCTCAGTCCATATCGAATCTCTTCGTCTAATGGCCGTCTAGTTTAAAATGCAAGAAATACGGAAGATATTAATTCTCCGTATTTCTTGGTCAATTTTGTTTAAATTTCACGTTCTGTCATCTTTTTGGGTGGATTTTTGTCCGCGACATTTGTGTGGCATACAAATATCACGGATGAAAATCCACCCCTTTTTACTTCATTGCGAATACACTTTTTTGGGTCAATTTTTGGAAAGGTAAGACAGTCTTGTATTTGTGTATTTTGTTATGACTGATTTGGCCAACTCTACTTTATGATTGACAAAAATGTCAGAGTCATGGTTTTCAATATTTGAAAACAAATCTTTACCTACAAAATACGGTAGGGTTTTTAAGGTCACGTAAGAAGCTGTATACTTCGAATTAATTCGCTTCTTTTCATCTAGGCCTTGTCTAATGATTTTCTCACATTGCTGACAAAGTAAAATCACACACTCTGAGGCATACGCCAAATAAAGTTTATATAGAAAACTAAACTTAACTAAATGCTATACACCGTTAAACATGAAAGTTTTAAATTCTTATTAGTTATTTGTGTTTTATTCAAACTTAGGTTTTATACCTACAAATAAGTTGATAGTAGGTACCACTTGAAAACGCAGGCCATATTTGTTAATATTGTAAAAAACTTATGATATGCATGTAAATAAAGTTATGTATGCGACTGTACTTAATTAGGCATTAAATCACTCATGTGATCTTATTATGAAACCACGCTCGTATTAATGCCACATAAATAACAATTATATTGTGAAAAAAATTAATCTATTTATGTATTTTTAAATTCAGCACCATAGAGCTTATCAAAATAAGACTACATAACGTTTAGGTACTATGTACAATTTATTCACAAGAATTGTTTTCTGTCAGTAAAAATAAACATCACTACTATGATATACTTTACGAGTAAAACCCGATATCAATAAGCTCAGTGGTAACAATTTAATTTAGTACTGTATATTTACAGTAAATTAAATTATTCACTTTTTATCGAAAAAATATTCGTCAAATAGCGTAGCACTACTGTGGCAGATTTATGACTTCACGTACACTTTAAAACAGTTGATATAATTTTCAACGAATCGACCTTATAGCCGTAGACCCAAGGTTCATTTTTCAATTAAGTAAGAGTTGGCTTCCCTACAAATGTTGCGAAGTGTCATATTGGCTTGTGTTTGCATACAAAATGTTGAAGACAGTAGTCCTTATTACCTGAAATATGGTGAGACGTCAAACGTCAAAATAGACGCCATTTTGTTCTTTCCGTTAGGATCTAAATGAATGTCTTCAAATCGATTTTATATAATCGATACTTGGCTTCGAACTTTAAATAAAGCGTTTAATACGAAAATAATGTAAATATAGTGAAGTTAAAGCAAATATTTACTAACATGTGAAATGATATTCCATCTTTTTGTAGATTTGATGTGGTGGAACGTTTTTTGCACCCAAAAACAGCACATAACGGCATTTTCACGGAGCTCGTCATGCGCTGAGAACGATTTCGAGACTGCGTATAATCGATTAATTGAAGTAGTTTTTATAATCTGCATGCACATTGTGCTTGCGCCTTTGGCAGAGGGGAAATAATATTAAAGGCTTCTCCAGTCTAAATGCTCTAAGGGCTGAACAAGTTTGGTTCAGGGCGATAATTGGAAGCCACGTTTTGCACAGGGTGATAAAGCCCGGCCCGATAATCCGCGACCATTTTTGGGGTCGCCAATTATCGGGCTGTACAATACGGGGCCGGGCATTAACCGGACCCATCTTGTCAAGCAGCCGCCATTTTTTGAATTTGACAGCTAGTTGAACTAATGGCGATGTTCTATTTTATTTACCATTACTGTTTTAATCTTGATCGAGTGAAGTGTCGTTGATTTCTATCCGCGCTTATCCTCTCAGTTAAATCAGTAATAGTTGTGGTACCGCAGTTATATATTATAACTCAAAATGTACTACAAGTGTTGTGTTGATAACTGTGCAAGTAGACGACAGGACGTTAAGCTGCATCAGTTTCCCGCATCGGAGATAGGACTCCAGAAGTGGTTAAAGTGCATTGATAGTGATCGGCTTCGTAATTTAAGCATTCGGGCAGTACGAACACTGTTTGTATGTCACAAACATTTTGAACGCAGGTTCATTACGGGGAAATCTCGCATACGTCTCGGTGCCTATCCTACTTTGTTCTCTCAAGAAGAGATCCAAAGTGGTGTACCGACTGTAATTCACGAAGTTGAGAATTTATACGGTAAGCACATAACTCAAGTTATATCTAGTATATTTTACGTTCTCTCTATCACACTATTCCATAAGTATTTTATTTTGACATACATATCGCTTATATTCTGTAGAACTAGACGAGTTTATTGACCAGTAAGCATGGTATTTTTTCTATTGTCACGTTGTGTTTTTTTTTTGCATTTAATTGTAGGTTTAATTATGACAAATTTAATTTTATGTTCAAGAGAAAGGTTTTTACAATTGTCTTGAACAGCTTCGTTAGAATTATTTTCGTCTAGCAACATTGCTACAACTGTCGAGTGTCATTTGAGAGATTCTTGACATATAACATACTGATGTTGCTATATGTCATATAGATAGAGTTATAGGGTAAATTTGTAATGCGAATTGGGGAATAACATTTATTATAGTAAGATATTAAAAGTACAAAAATATAAACTAATTTGAATTTAATAGACAAATAAATATAGATAAATATTCTGACCAGTAAATGTTATTTCTTAATTATTAGGATTGAAATTCTTTAGATTTCCAAATCAATTAGGGAGAAATTGTGGTCCCTAGTTGTAAACACAATTTGGGTTGGAAAATGATCTCTGAAAGGGAGGAGGTCTAGCTATACTGGCTGGAGCTCTCCAAAGCTTTTTGCATCTGGGCCGTGAAGGGAGCAACTCCGGGTGTTTGTGTGCTCCTCGGTGGCTACAAATATGGCGCGGCTGAGGCAGTCCTAATTTTCATCATGAAGTAATTATGAGTAGCATTTCTTTAAGGTTAACTCATCTGGCTATTGAGGCACCAAGGCTTAGCCCTCCGGGGGCATCTTCATGAAGGGTGGCGGGCTTCGCAGAGCTATGAGAATATAACTCTTCTGTCTGGTGAGAATAACGATCATTTCAGTCTTCTTCTAAGCTGTGGAAAAAAACACATACTTTAGCATACTAATGTAAGCTTCCAGCTGAAGATGGGATTCTAATTTTAATTCATTCATTCTAATTTTAATTAATTTGGAATCATCCAAGTTATTCACGGAACGTGATATTTCAAAAGGAACATGGTTTTGTATTAGTTCTCGCATCACCTATAAATCTCATGGGCTGTAGCGCTCTCGTTGGAATAGTCTTCATGCACACTACGGGTCACTAACATCCGGAGCCTGCTGTTGCTGTTGCCGGCATCAGATATCCTGTAAGAAGGATCTGCAGTCTCGAGCTTGGTGACTTCAAAATTTATTAAGTAATCGTTAGGAGATTAGTTTAAATTTAACTGATGGCAGTGTAACTCTAGGCACTAACATGTACATTAGCCTGTGACCTCACTACTAGACGAACCTAGGCTTTAAGACCACGCTCTACCAACTGAGCACAATACCTAGTGCTAAGGAAACGCTGAATTTGTACCGTGAGGCCACAAGCGAGATTAATAAAAATAAATTTGTCATATACTAACCGACTTTCCTTACTCTCCTTTTGTTAGCCTAAACTACTGAAAGGTCCTGTATGAAGCACTAGGTACTTTATATTGTTTGTTTTTTTGAAAGGTGAGTTAATCGTTTTTTTTTTTGCATCTTTCCACAATTATGTTCACACTGTATCCTCAAATATAACCGGGCGGGATACAGGGTGACAAACTCCTCGCGAAGAGGGAAGGCGAGAGCCAGGAGCCCATACTTTGACATCGCCGGGGTGAGGGCAAAGATCAAGGCCCGCCTAGAGGGCTCGGATAAGGACACACCCCCTCCACAGGGGAAGAGCATAGAGGGTAAAGAGGCGAACAACTCACCTCAATTGAGGGATCGCAGCCTGAGCCTTAGGGCTGGCGAGGACTATTACAGGCGGCAGTCACGGGGTCTAACTTAATGCCCCCGGCAAGACCGGCTCCCGCTGCATCCGCTCCACGGACAAAATGGAAGGCCCCCGGGCCCACAAGTGTGCCCGCAACAGCTGCTGCAGATACATCTGCCCCAGCCCAGGTCCCCTGGACGGAGGACGTGAGGAGAAAGGGGAGCAAACGACCCCAAAAAAACAACCGGCAGGGAACAAGCCACCGGCACCCAAGGCCTCGGCACCTGCGAGACCGAAGAAGACGCTCCGCACACCAAAGACTGCAGCGGTGGTAATCACCCTCAAAGAAGGGGCCAAAACGGACTACAAAACCGTTATGGAGAGGGTGACCACACTCAAACTATTGTCTATTGGTATGGAGCACGTCAAGGTCCGGTGCACTGCGGCGGGGGCCCGCATAATCGAGATACCAGGAACGGACAGTGGGGCGGCAGCGGCCGCTGAGAACCTTGCCGAGAAGCTGAGGGAGCTGGTAGGGGAGGTGGCCGAAGTTCGCAGGCCCGACAAAACTGCGGAAATCCGCATTGTGGGTTTCGATGAGTCCGTGACCCCCGAGCGCGTTCAAGCGGAAGTTGCGGCAATCGGGAAATGCCCTCCAGGGCAAATAAGGGTGGGGAAAATCAGACTGGCCGCTGACTGCACTGGCTCGATCATCGTTGCATGCCCGGTCACAGCGGCCAATACGTCGCCAGTCTAGCCGATGACATCCATTTATATAAAATTGCGAGAGTTATCTTTAACTTATCTAAATATACTTTTATGTAAAACTATGTGGACAAATGTTCAAAGTCATTTGAAAAAGAAATAATACCAATTGTCCACTAATACAATATAAGCAACCAAGCAGATACTTTATTTATATGCAATTCAGATGGAGCTTTTATAAAATGTGATCTGCATAGAAGTATTTTTTTACGCAATCGCATCACAGCTGGCTCTACTTTTAATTCGAAGACAGTGTAAGAGGTTAAATAGGTAACAAGTTAGCTGCTCAAAAAGAAGATCTAGCAGACAAGTGCAAAAAATCACAGCAATGTGGAATGGGTAAGTTAATCTTGGTACACACTTTTTTTATGAAAATCATGATATTTATACCCGGCCCGGGGAACCTTGATCCCTATGACAGTTCATGTTAGTGATGGGTCGTGTCGATGTAACTTAACTTTTTTTATAGGCAAATGCGTGACTTGCATTCAGCCACGTTGGTAAACATGTTTTTAAAAATATAATCTGCATTTCTAATGTTTGTTATGTTCTTGTTGTAATGATTTAAGTTGTTTGGCATAGATTAAGAAAAACAAAAGTTTTCCAAAAATAAAAATGCACCCGTTTCATTTTCTTATCATAATTTTTTACCCGGTTCGGTATGGGAACCAGGTCATTTATACTATTTTTTATCATGAAATAGGATATCCCCATTTATATTTTACTTCAATAACTTATACAGTGACGTATGACGACAGGAATGCTTCAACCGTGAAACGAAACGTATGAATGTCAATACTAAAAAGGATTTCTCGGATTTTAATCAAAAATCAGTTTATTAAAGTGTTTACGAGTGGTTAATGAAGAGAATAAGTGGACTTGCAAGTATGGGTGATGTCCGAAATGTGTCAAAAGTATGCCAAATGCTGTGTGGAATGTTTTTTTCTACGCCGGTATAGCGTCGAGTTTCAAGGTAAAATTACTACGTATTCAAATGAATTCTGGTTCTAGCTACGAATTAAATTGAGAAAGTACAGCTACTATTATGTTATTCAATAGGTATTTACCAGAATTATACTATTTAAGTCTGTCAAACAGCCAAGTGAAAGATAATATGAAGAGGTTAGTTTTAATTATAAAAATATCACCTATAGGTACTCCCAAAGTGTTACAAATCAACATGAGCCCCACCATATTTTGCTGGACAACGCCCCATACCATTCCGTGCAAGTGAATAAAGTACCTACCAGGAACAATAATAAGGGTGAAATCGTAAGTGGTTGCAACGCCATGGTGTGGCAGCAAACATTCAAATGCTGAAAAAGGAATTGGTCAGACTGTTGAAACTGCAGAAACTGCAAACAAAGCGGACATATTTCTTGGATGAAATTCGGCTACCACTGCCAATATAATGCTATCGAGATGATATGGGCGCAAATCAAAGGTGGGTAATTTGTGTTTATTTTAACATAATTATGTACATATTATGTACTTTATGCCCCACCTGGCCATAAAGTAGCTTTTTCTGCACGCTGCGCGTACGGAAAAAAGCCACTTTCTGGCCAAGTGTAGACATAAAATGATGTACACAACACGGGAGGTAATAAAGAAAGCCCTCGATAGCATATTTACGTCCCTCGCTTGCAGCTCGGGCCGCAAACTTCTGCGATCTCGGCCTTTCTTTGTGTTACCACCCTAGTTGTGTAATGTACTATTTACTCCAATCTCACTCTTTGACTTTGCATCATATTCAATCTAAATAAATATTATTTCAGGTTGTGTAGCCAAGCTTAACACCACTCCGCCATTCACAGCCAATAAAATGCTGACATTATTAGAAGAAGCTTGCAGTCAAGTGACTCCGGACAATTAGAGGAAAGTCGTTGAGAAGACCAAAAAACTTTCAGCCGTTTTTGATAAACGTAGGCGACAGCAGCGGCAGTACAACCACCACAAAACTCTCCTTACACACAACCACCACAATCTTCTACACCAGATCCTACTTATGACATTGATAACATTTCTCCTGATTCCGCTGACCAATCTCTCAACCTACTACAAGCAAATAATGACAATACACAGAATGACATATTGGCTCGAGCAGTATCGAGTATTTACTACTAAGTTGATTGCAAATATATTGAATTTGGTCTTGCAAGTTCAGCTTCCAAAAGTTCTTCGGTTTCAGACACCACCGCGTTTAATACTTCTTTCAGTACTGCTTCCAATTCCAAGCGGGTTTCTCGATGTTCGTCCATACTTGCTGGTCGACGGCTACCACCGGATTTACTAAACAGATCCACTAAACAAGAATTGGGCACTACTCGCACTACACACCTGCACTCCTCAATCTTAATTACTAATCACCTGCACTCGCACTAATCAAAGTGAAAACAGGCCTTTAAGCTATGTTTACACTTTGATAAGTCGCAAGTGCAGGTGCGATGTGCAGGTGTAAAGTGATTAGTAAAAACAACGTGTAAACGGTCACGCTGTTAAGTGACAAGTGCGAGTGTGCGAGCGGAATTCGTAAAGTACGAGTCCCTCTGTAATATAAATTGTGCTAAATATCGAAACAAACAAATGGGAAAGGCAGCTTTGTGACAAATTAGGGAAATTAGTAAAACCATGGGTATCCCAGACTTTGGCCCAAAGGAGAAATATTTAAAAATAAAAAGTTAAAAATCGACATACACACAATAATTAAAAAAAATAAAAAGCTCGAAAAGATCTGGAGCTGAAACCAGCGACATTTATAAACCAAACGTTAAATGGTTTTCAAGCGCTCTTTTAGATATACGCGGCATCAGAGAAGCATGCCGGCAGTACGGTGTTCCAAGATCCACTATACAGGACAGGATTTCCGGTCGTGTTGCTGATCAAAGGAGAGAAATTGGCCCAGACCCTCTAGGTATATTTGGTTTTGATGGAGAAAAGAAAATCGTTGATTGGATAATTGAGTTGGCGAAAGCAGGAATTCCAATCAATAAATATGACCTTCTAGATACTGTGGCTGAGCTTGCAAAAGAACTGGGCAAAGACCATCGTTTTCCAGGAGGTAAACCTGGTATACGATGGTATCTCAGCTTTCTCAAACGCCATCCAAACATAAGCATCCGAGAGCCAGAAGCTATTAATAAGGCGCGAGAAGAGGAACTACAGCCGGAGGAAGTAAAGGTAAGTTCGAATTTTATAATAACAAACAAACATAACAGACCCGGCCCCGTTTCACGACGCTATAAGTTACAATTTTACAAGTGTAAACTAGCAACATTGGTCAAAACAGTCACTAGTGTAAATTCTGAACCATAGACATTTTTTTACTTTTTATTGTTGGAAATTGCCTAAATCGAACTAACGTTTCTCGAAAATCTTATTATATTGTCAACTTGTAATTGTAGCATTGTGAAAAAATCTACCCAGCTTCCGAGGTAGGTAGACTTGTAAATTATTAAAGAAATCAGTGTTGAACACTTGAACTGTGCTGAGAACTTAACAACGTACAAAAATAAACGCGCGCAATGTGGAACTCGTGGGAATCTGATTCGGATGACGAAGAAATCTTTTGCCGACAGCGGTTACCGAGACTGTTTAGAAGAAGAATCAATACGGAGTTCCGAACAAAATACGAATTTAACGAAAGATTTCGAATGACCTCTGTTAAAATGCAGGAGTTGTTAGATTGTGTGGGTCACTGCTTGGAACGAGTCACCAAAAGGAGCGAAGCACTCGACAATAAGCTCCAATTATTCGTCGGGCTGCTTTGGCTCGGCACTGGTGCCCAGTACCACGCTGTCGCTGATATGCATGGCGTATCGAAAGCCTCTGTATGTCGTTCCGTGCACAACATCGTGGAGGCAATAATTGCGACTTTAACTGAATCCACAATTAAGTGGCCCTCCGATATCAGTGAAATAATTACGAAATTCTACAACCTAGCCGGCAGGCCACTAGTGGTAGGTTGTAGGTATTGATGGGACTAGTGATGGGCAGCTTGTAAGTTACCAAAGTGAAAGTTTCACTTAAATTACATGTAAATAGGAAACTTGTAATGTAAGTAATAATCGGAAAGACAATTTAGTCACGATTTATTCGTTGGCGGCTTAACACCACTCCTGTGCTGTGTACCTAAATACTCCCTAGTGATCTCGAACTTTGTGACCTGTGCTATGGATTACCGGAATATGAACTCGCCTAACTCGACCAACTGTGCTATGAACTGGACTCCGAACCTGCTTTACCCGAACGACCTGGCTACGAATTCTGGAACTCTGAACCCGCTTTCTTCGACTGACACGGCTATGCACCCTGATTTGACAGCAATACAGGAGGAGATAAACAATTTTGACGAGGATGCAATTGAACCTACCGGTAAGAAACTTTCTGAACATCTTACTTATAGTTGACTAATGTTGAATTTTACAACAAAATGTACTTATATGGATTAGAAAATGCTAAATCATCATGAAGTTAAAATACTTTTAGTGTTGCTGCTCATACTTAACAAACTAATTAAATCTATCTGTTATAGATGGTTCGGATGCGGTTCTGACTAGAGATGTGCCGTTCCCGGGAATATTCCCCACTTGTATGGGGAATATTCCCGCGGTGGGAATATTCCCCATGCAAACGGGGAATATTCCCGGGAACGGCACATCTCTAGTTCTGACGGAAGCGGAGTTACTTAACATTTTGTTTGACTCCGATGACGAACTGACCGATCTGGGATGCTCTGATGATGATACAAATTCATCTGACGAAGAAACTGGAGAAGAAGCACAGGACGAGCCCCCAGAATGGTCCTATCAGCGCCAACAACCAACTAAGGTGCCAAACTTTTCTCGGCGGCGCGGTCTCCTGCAAGACAGACCTGACACACCAAGTCAGTATTTTGACTTACTGTTTAATACCACTTTTCTCACGTTTTTGATAGATAATATCAATACGTGTGCTATGAAGCTTTTCGAAGCAAATAACGATCAAATTATATACTATTCAAATGATATAACTTTTCATAGAAAAAAAAAATTGTTGTTGATTAGAGAGAAAAATTGCAACTTCAGGAAGGCCGACCAGCAAGATACTCGGATAGCGATCTTCCATGGACAGCACGCTCTAACGCCACTATTTCCGGCTGAAATGGCTTGAAAAAATTTAAAAGTGTACTTAAAAATATGAATAAAATACCCTCCAAGTTTAAACAATTTCTGATCATTCCTTCCTTGTTCAAAATATTCACGAAAAACACCAAAATTTCGGCCTCCTAAACTGGATCGTGACTCTGAGATCCCAGCCTGGACAACGCCAACAAAGGGAGAATAATGCGGACTCACTAGCGCTGGAGGTCCAGGACACCCCGCCAATCCGAGCCCAACCCGAGCCGTGGAACCGCAGAAGCAAGACACACCCGGACCGCGATAATCAGCGCGGCGAACGGTCATCCCCAGGTCTGTTACAGACGCACGCTGCCTTATACCATACTCAATGCAGCAAAAAAAACCTAATTCTGCTTATTTGATTTCATTAGTAGGTAGAGTGTGTCGTGTGAGAGTGATTATTTCGTCTTTACAAACTGTGCACTGTGACTAAAAATATCACTCAAATGGGGATCGTCTACCATAATAGCTGATGGTTCTTTGAAAACGGTGCCCACAAGAACGCGGCCATACCAATTATTAACTATACACGCCGTAATCCCAAATCAGTACTATCACTCAATATTTGTCTCCTTATCCAAAACCTTACCCGAAACTTGTCCAAAAAAAAACCATTATTACGGAACAAATTATTTCAAAAGATTTTTACTGTCGGGGCCAAGTTTCACTCATAGATTTACAGTCAGCAGCAGTGGGATATTACGTATGGTTATTAAACTATCAGCAGCACGCGACAAGTTCCTAATCTTCGTCCAAGCTGGTATTTGAAGTCGCAATTTGACCTTTGGAGGGTAAACATTGACAATGCTCTACTCGCTAAAATGACAGAATGGGAAATATACGATAAAGTTGTGACTATAGTAACCGACAACGCATCAAACATGAACAAAGCCGTTCAAGACTACCTCAGCAAAAGGAATCATTTTTGTACTGCACATACATTGAACCTTGCCGTGAAAGATTGCATCAGTAACGACCAACCATAAAACGCACATTTAAAAGATGATGAAGTTCTTCAGGTTATTTCAAACAGTCGCGCCGAAGTTACAACATTTTAAGCAGATTTTCTTGTAGGACGATGGGGATTTGCGAAGATTCTTCTCCTGACTGCAAACTCGTATCCAGGGTGTCGAGTTTGCTAAGGAGAGAGGGCTCATCTCTAGACAGAAAATCTGCAGTTATCATAAGGCGATAACATTAACCAAGGAATCTGACCAAGTTGGCAAATTTTGATGCCGGAACGTATAATCGAGGAAGACATATTGAAGGGTACTGGGTCATAGGAATGATCGAAGACGGCAACGACGACCTGCGGCTGGAGGTGTGTCCCGATAATGAAACACATATTGGTGCCACTATGTCACGATGTGACTTCTTAGTTCGAAAAGTTGCCACTAGATGGCGCTAGTCGAGCCACTAGTTTTCGATTTAATTATTTTTCCAAAACGTTTTAAATATATGTTAGGTATTTTTATTAGTAGATATATAGCTACTTCTTGGTTTTTTATAAATAAATAATTATGTCTCTTGTATCATAGACAATACCTGCCATAAGCAATGAGCTGCGAGATTATTTAGTATTCACAGTACTGGCAAGTTTTTTTCTGACCGTTTATGACGGTTATCTTTTGTTTCAAAAAAGCCTATAAAACGGCTTGAAACAAAGGAACCGGCCTCTTTCTACTCAAAACAATCAGCCTTAGTGGCCGTATTGTTTCTAGCCCGTAATTCGGTAAGTTCACTATAATTACGACCTAAGTGCAAATTCTAACCTCAAAATATTACCTTGATGTAGTGAATTAATTGTATTCCTTTCAGTTTTAATTGTAGCAGCTTCCAGTTTCTATAACTGAATAGCTGGACGTACCCTAGTGTTCTAATGCATTAATTTGTCTATTGTTTTCCATAATAGTAACGTAACTAATTTAAATATCATTTTAACGTTCTTTTCCTAACCTGCTTGTAATTACTGTATGACCTAGCCTTGTGCCACAAACACTAGATTCAGACCACTCCCCTGCTCTTAATTATCTGGTCGGAACTAGGTGTTTGCTGGGTGCAAGGCTACGATCTGGAGTTTCCTTACTCACGCCTCGGACGGAATTTCCAGGGTGCTACGTTTGGGCTTGAGAGTCCCACACCTCCTCACTACTGCACGCGGCCTGGGCTGCAATCTGTCGGGAAGCTGAGCCCGACACCTTGAAGGAGCTGCCCTTCAAGGACTGCCGCAGCCAAAGCAGGCCGTGATCGCCCTACGGAGACCAGAGCCCCTGGACGTCCCCGGCCAGCGTCGCGCCGACACCACCTCACGCCACACGCGCCCACATCACCAGCGGGCCTGATACCAGATCGTCAGCCAGGGGAGTCCCAGTGGCCTAACCAAGTTCCAATCTACGAACCCGCGACCTACTTTACCCTAACGTTCGCAAGCCTATCGGTTCTGCTAAATAAATGTATTAAACTATTTGTTGGTTTAAATCCAGACCCGGTAGGGAGCCTTGTGACAACTAATAAAAAAACATGTTCATGAAGGCTCCATTATTCACACGGATTACTGGAAAGCATATATCTGAGACTTCCTGAGCATGGTTATATCCACAAAAGGGTCAACCATAGTGACCCAACAAATAAATTTGTGACACCAGATGGAACTCGTACTCAGAGAATTGAGAGCCAGTGGAGAGGTCTGAAAAAGCAATTTCGACAAAGCCAGTACAAGCTGAATTATGTTGACTGGCTTTGAGAATATTCTTGGCGGAGGAGAATAATGGTGGACCATTTGTACGAGGAGTTAATAAATGCGATCAAATTTGTGTACAATATTGAACAAATACGTTTATTTGTAAATTGCGTTTCATTTTACAAATATATACAAAAAAAAACATTTGGTGTGCGGAGGCACTGATCAGTGTACATTATACAGGGTGTCCGGACAACGATGTCGGAGCTTTTAAGGGCGTATAGTACTATCGATCTTATCGATAAATCACCACGCGGATTTATTTTTGAGTGGATGGTAATTAAATGGCGGCAATTTAAATATTTCAAATATTTGAGCACGAGCGCACGTAGTAATTTTGCCATTATCCGTCCTAAAAATGCAAAAAGAGTCTTATTGGATAACTAAATGTGTAAGCAATCAATGTAAGCTAATATTTTTACTCAAATATACCAATAACAGGGCAAAAAAAAAGTATTAAAAGTACATAATCATGACAAAAACGCATTACTTTTACAGTATTTTTTTTTTGTAAAAACTAGGTTGTTAACCTACCCTGTTTTTGTTCTTGATTTGTAGGACAGGATATTTGATAGAGCTACGATTTTGGTATTTATTTCTATCTTGGGTACATCCAAAATAACGCGTGCTCAAACATGACCCTCTTAATTACGGTGACTAATAATTTGACATGCATTTTTTTCTTTAACAAGCGGATAGATAAGAGCGGACAAAATAATGGGTGCAAGTCAATGAGTCAAAGGGTGCAGCCAGGTCAGTCAGTCATCTAGGGAATGCAATCCCGATCCGGCAGGATCCCGATCTCGCAAGATCCCGTGTAATTTTTCGGTATCAATCCCGACGCATAATATGACGGGATCCCGTTCGGGATTGACGGGATTGGGCGGCAGTCTTCAGCCACGCTACACACGTCCACTCGGGGCACGAGAGATTTTTGCAGTTTGCATATAATTGCTTCGCCACGCTGTTGCCAACCAGTGTTGAGTCGGAGAGGGCATTCTCAGCAGCTGGGTACATTGCAACGGATGTAAGATGCCGTTTAGCAGATAACACTCTTAATACCCTTTGTTTTTTAAGAAGCACCTGTAATACTCTCTAATTCCTTATTGTTTTGATTCTTATTACAGTTATACTTATTGTTTAGATTACCTTTGTTAATTTCCAAGGAAAACTGATGATGATTTAGTAGTAGATGATATATTAAAGAATAAAGGTTTTTGTTTTCTGTCTATTAATATGTTATTTTAATTAACGTCACCGTCACAAACATGCCGTTATTATCGTTTTAATTCAATCGAATTTTCCTTTTTTTTTAATCTAGTCGGGATCCCGAAAATTCCGGGATCCCGCGGGATTGAGTCATCCATCGCTCTGCGTTGTGATAACAACATTTTGCTATCTTCAGTTTCCTTCAGTTCATTGGACTTGCTGTTTGTTTTTAATTTTTGTTAAAATGGAAGACGGCCACTTCTCTAATCAGCATACTGCTGACATACATTTTGTTTATGGGTTTTGCAACGGGAACGCTAATGCTGCTGTTAGAGAGTACGCGAGTACCGACTGCGCCTTTAAATAATGTTTTTTCATTAACTAAACGCATCTGTCCGCCAACTGTCACGACGACCGCTACAAAATCCTAACCTATTATTGTTGAGCCGATGGTATAGGCAAAATCTTCAAACGTGATTTTCCGTGCCTTAGAAGCGTTTTCAGCAGGCTGAAAAGTGATTTCAGGCCGTTTCAGAGGTGGCTCTTTCACATACTAGAAGATTGAAAATTCACCCTAGTTGCCGTTGTTTTCAGGTGTCTGAAACGTGTCTTCAGTCCGTTTCAGGGCACCCTCTATCAGATGGCGCAATAACCTGAAAACCCGTTTTCAGGCGTTTTCAGGACCCCTTATGGGCTTTTGAAGTACACTTCAGTATTTTTATTTATTTTATTTTTATTTTGTTTATTAGAAGACCAACAGCTTTATAACATAATTATAGTCTAGAAATAGGATACATTAGAATAGCCAATAACAGGTCTCCCTAACTATATGGCGAAATTTCTCGAAGGAGTGAAAGAGACAACTAGAAAGGGACAGCAATAATCGGGAATGTTCCAGTCGGGTCGACCATCGAACCATCTAGATTGTCTAGAACACTCGCCATGCGTCGCGTACCGGTTTCTTGGAATTGGGCCGAACATTCGAGATAGGATTTCTCTGGAATGTTCTACAGCAAAGATCTCCGGATATATATGCCGCGCGGCGTGGCTTAGTAGCCAGTTTGGAATTAAACCGCGAACAGTGCGAGAATCTCGAAGCGAACCTAAGTGAAAAGTGAATAAGTGCGTTATAGTAAAATGATGTAGTACAGTGATTTATTAAGTAAGTAAGCCTTGTTAATTAGTGACTTTGTAATAAAGATTGCATTTTTAATTAGTGTATTTTTCTATCACGTTACCTACCCCACGGACGTAACACTATCATCATTTGTTTTCTGTTTTTGTGTTCCGTGGATTTCGCGTGTTTGTGTTTTCGATTGCAATAGAAGAAAGGAGTTAAAATGTCGAAAAGAAAGAAGGACCCGACCTTTGCCGCCAGTGAAATAATGGCCTCAATTGATTTAATTGAAAGACATTTTAATATTGTGGAGTCTAAAAAGACAGACGCTACAAGTATGCGCATTAAAAACGAAGAGTGGCAAAAAATTTCGTTGGAATTCAATAGGGTATTTTCCTGTAGTCAATATAAATTACAGCACGCTAGCCTTTAAATCAGCTTAAGAACATTTGCAAAAATGAACTAAACATCACCTATTTAGCGTGTTAAAGGATTTTTAAAATATCAAAAACTATAAATAAGAAGATGATTTGATGTTTGAGTAATGACGTCATTTCACTTTTTTCCATACAAACTTCATACTATCTGAGCGTTTTGACACTTCATAAAAAGTAACTGATTTGATCTGTCAGGAGAGTACCCTATTCCGATTCCAGCATCCATCCAAGGGAATGACTAGTTTTAAAAAACTGTTGGGAGAATTTAAAAAAGAGCAAAGCAACAGTGTTTTTTCAAGTATAAACAGGCTTTTTCCGAATTCCACTCTAGGAACCAAGACAAACAAAAATGGGTGAGGAGACTGAATTACGGAGAAGAATGCAAGGGCTCAAGTTACGAGACACGCAAATGAGTGGTTTGAGCAATCCATTAAAAATTGAGATTGATTTGAGAAAAGAAGGGATAAAAGAAGAAGAAATAGAGATTAAATGCTTTCCAATTTGGATAATGACTAGGGCAGATATATACAAGATGGGATCCGGTTTCATGTCTCAAAGGTCCACCATCCTTAACAAAATAGAAAGAAGAATCAAGATGGATTATGATCCAAACACATGTGACAAATGGGTGAACGAAAATTATTGCCCAAGCTACCCAAGCTTTCACTTGCATTTGATAACCTATCACCTATTGAGGAACCCATCTTTAGGCAAAGAGTGGTACAGGGATAATCTTGCAGAGTGCTGGATGGATGGAATGATAGTGTTCAACCAGAATCTAAGTGTTAGCATGTCTTCAGTGAACTCGAGAAGTGAAGACTTGGAAAATGTATTTGCTGAAATTAACTCGACTTTTGAATCAATGAAAAAGGAGTGGGAAAGTTTGAGGGACAGAGAGAAAGAATCACTCCAAAAACCTTGGATGAAATTCTTAAACACTTATTCTGATCTTAAAGTTAAGAGAACCACACCCTTTTTCCCTTCAGGACCATCCTCCATACTTATGTGTAAGAGTCTTATAAAGATTCTGAGAGATCTATCTTATATAAAAACCGTGTCGTTTTTATTGAACATGTTTGTAGAACCCAACGATTAAGTGAGAGAGGTATTAAATCTCTTTAATTATTTTTAACTTGGGGACAAGTTGAATTTAAATAAAATAGGCTTAAATGTATTTAAGCAGCAAACTCTCAAGAACCAGCATTATTTAGGAACAGGTACTTATATCTTTACATATTGATACTTATGTCATATTTGTTCAATATCTATTTTCTATTACCTAATACCTATTTTCATTCTAATCTAAACATGTTTACAGGAGGACCCCCAAAAAAAATTGATGATGACCCAGCTATTGAACGTGTCCTTCTGTGAATACAAGCTATAGTGTCCGGCTATGTTAACAGCTTTGACTCTGATGGTACCTGTGTCTTAGGTAGGTAGAAAAGTCGTTGCGGGAGCTTTTCAATTTTTTGTTAGATGGGAGACACGCTGATGCTGCTGGCAGGAACTTAGTTGCGGTGATGAATTAAACTTCACAGTGGGATTAATCTTTATATTAAAGATATAATTACAACTGCACTGGGAGAGGAGGCGATCCGGAATGAGTCTAAGGCGGCGCAGCGCCTTTATATACTCCTTGCTGACTAACAATAGTGCTTATGAAATCCGAGTGGGGTTCTGCGTAACATAATTCCAAGTTCGCATAGTTTCGCGAACTTGTCATCATAAACTATAGTTTTTATTGCGTTTACGTGATTTCTGTTCTTGACACGGATTAGTCTAATTAGTTGTAACTGATTAGAATATGCAGTAATCGGAAATCGACTGACGTACTTTGTTGCAGCGTTTAGGGTTCCGTAACACCTCCCTCCTTAAGATGAAAAAATCCTTTTTGTAACAGAAAGATTTTTTTATCCTACAATTCTGTCTTAAAATTATGATTATACATGCTTTCTTAATTATGTAAAATTATATAAACTTAACAACCTTAAATGTCTTTTATTGCCTTCTTCCCGGTTTGAAAAACACTTTCACTTTAATAACTTTTTGTTTCACTTCACCTTAACACATTGAGTTTGTTGATCAGGACGTTGACACCGGTAAATGTCACAAAATTAGTGAGTTGACCGTGGTCATAACATTTTGTGATCATTTACTAAGCGTTATGTCGCTGTTCTCGTCGTTTTCTCCTCTTTGAGTTTGTTGTGTGATGTCTTTATCACATCTTTATTGTTACTATTTCTGTTCGTGTCCTGTTTGTACTTCACTCACTCAAGGGAAAGGGGTGGGAATAAGGATAACATAAGTTTTATACAATTCGATTATATACTTAATCCTACTCTTATATGCTAATTACATGGATTATAACGTATATTGAGGTTATATATGGTTATCTATTCTAATCATATATCACATTCACACTTCATAAAGCCTAGTTAAGTAAGGCCTCCTCTTTTACTTGAGGGATCAGGTACCTGGTTATCTAACCTTTTGTAGGTTTATCTAGATTGAATTGAACTAGTCATATTTGTACTAGTTGTAGGGCCCTTTGATTATTAGAGAAATTTTGCTCTATGACATCAATTTTATGATAGTCATTATAATATCAATTTGAGTTGCGTATACCGTGAATCATGAGAATGTATTACGACTCTTTGATTATATACTTTAACTTTCTTTATATAAGTAAAGCGAGAGGATGAAGAGGGTCCTCTGAACATTAAGATTCGTTTACCGTGTTATACCACGAGGATGTAGACGATCTTTTTAATGGAAATCGATTTCTTATTATTCATCCAAATACATGGAGATGTTTTATATATGCATTTACTGTATATTAAAATGTTACTTATGACACTGTAACATTATTTTACATGGAAATATTTTATATATACATTTACTGTATATTAAAATGTTAAGTACGACACTGTATTTGGAATACTTATAAATAAATAAAAATTCTTTATTTCAGACCATAGATCCATAGTAGATTAGTAACAAAAACTTAATAATTATGTTAGTATAAAAAACTTTGGGTAACAATAAATGACTATAATCTAACTACAACTAAACACAACATTATTGCGACCGGGCGAAGCAACTAGTTGCAGGGGCAACCAGAACTTTGACTCTACTTGACCCTGCCAATAGCCACTTCCACCCAGTATTTGGTTAAAGGGCAGTCGAGACGCCCATCCAACGCCCTTAGGAGGCCGCTGCTCCGCACTCTACGCAACATCGATGCTATTCTTTTTCGCCTAATGGCGAAAAAGTCGTCCGTTTGGGCCTCGGCAAACATGCCGGACGCGCTGCAGTGCTTAGGCAGCCTCAACAACATCCTCAAGGCATTGTTGTATTGGACTCGCAATATGTTGTATGCCCTTTGCGTAAATCCTACCCACAGACTGCAGGTGTAAAAAGTCTGACAATAAGCTTTAAACAGCGTCAGTTTGACTTGCTTATTACACCTTGCAAATCTGCGGGCAAGCATGTTAGCGCGCACAGCCATCGCCCTTCTCTCCCTCTCGAGGTCCAAGTCATCACTCAGGTTTTCCGTGAGTATATGACCCAAATACTTAAACCTATTAACCCTCTTCAAAGGCATGCCGCACAGCACGATCTTAGGCTCAGTTGTTGGGTTATATTTACGCGCTTTGAAAATCATCACCTCACTTTTTGTAGCATTGTACCTAAGACCATGCCGCTCAGCATACCTTTCACATAGAGCGATAAGTTGCCGCACTGAGTCGATTGAGGGGCCCAGTACCGCCATGTCGTCTGCGTAACTTATGTTATTAAAGCACGTCCCAGTAACATGACAACCTACCCGCGTACCACTGAGCTCCTCAATCAGTCCGTTAATATATAGATTAAATAATATAGGGGATGTCAAACCACCCTGCCGTACACCGCACTGAAGTCTATACTCCTCCGACTCCTCCCCCGCCCATCTCACTCGATTGATCTGGCTGTTGTACCAGTACTTAAGCAATGCGACACATTCCCTTGGCAGGCCCTCCCTGGCTAATTTGTCCCATAGTATGTCATACACAACCAGATCGAACGCTTTTGACAGGTCCAGAAAGCACGCGTATACAGGCGTGTTTCTGTCCCTGTAGTACCTGACGGCTTGCTTAAGGCACAAAATAGCGCTCTCTGTTGATAGACCCGGCCTGAAGCCGAATTGGGCGTCATGCAGCTTTATGTGCTTACAAAGATGTGCATTAAGCAAACCGTCAAGCACTTTAGCGAGTACCGTAGCGAGTGAGATGGGCCTATAGTTGCTAGGGTCAGACAAATCTCCAGTCTTGTTTTTTACAAGTGGCACTACCACTGTTCTTGTAAGCGCCTGTGGAAGATAAGCGTGTCTGAGGCACATAGTGTAGAACAATGCCAATACACGAGGCAGGTGCACTCCAGCATATTTAAGGTGCTCAATACTGAGACCATCATGCCCTGGCGATTTACCCCTCTGCATATTTCTGATTATTGTGTTCACCTCTTTAGCTGTAAAACCCACAGTACATTCGCCCATAATGGTCTCAGCATTGCGCACTTCCTCAGTTGATACCGGCAGAAGTGGACTCACATTAAATGCACTTTTAAAATTGTTGGCTATTGTTTTACGATCACAGACCCCACCCACACTCACAGGGACGCCAGTCTGCACGTTCAGTTTGTTCGTGTTTTTCCAGAAAGCTTTAAAGTCCTTAGCTGCCCGTTTCGTAGCAAGAATGTCGCATTTTATTTGTTCCTGTCTGTTTTGGCACCATTTCAGCTTGGACTTAAAAAGCTTTCTGGATTCACACATTTCAGTATATACTGAACCTTGATTAGGTCTCCTCGCCGATACCCACACAAGAAATTTAGCTCTGGCATCCCTGTGAGCATTCGCCACGTACTTATTCCAGCCCGTAATCTGACCGCGCCGTTTACGTCCTGCCCTGCTAGACTGCTTAGCCGCCTCCGTTAGCGTAGTAACTATGCGATCGTACATGTTATCCAGCACTATTGCATGATTAGGATCGCCACACATTCTATCAGCACAGGTCGTAAATTCAGCGGGAAAGTCCAACAGCTTCAGTTCCTCATTACACAACGAACTGTACAGCTCTATTTGCGCACCCTGCCGTTCACCCCACACTACACCCACATTAAGCGGCTTAATCGGATTGGATTTAACTTGTACTCTACTTAAATCACATTCGACGATAAGTGGTAAATGGTCGGACCAATACACGTCGTATTTGACGTTAACACTACGCACCGTTTCCCGCGCTGCCTCCGTGACAATGCAGTGATCCAACCACCTTTTACACCCATGAGCCTCGCTTGTAAATGTAAAGGTCTGAGAGTCAGTGCCTAACATGTCTATATCTATACAAAACCACTTTTGCGACTCACAAAAATACAGCAATTCTTTACAAAACAACTCATTTGGGTGGGCATTGAAGTCGCCTAAAATATAAATCGCCTCCACGTCTGTGTTTTCCGCACTGATGGCACTAATTTCACCCAAACATTCTGTAAAGAGTGGCAAGTTCTCAGGTGCATTCACTGGCATGTATACACTAAACACTAAAGCTGCTGCACCAGAGAACCTTATCTTAATGGCAGCTAGCCGCACACTTTCGCATTTTACAACTGACACTTCCGAGAACACCGATTTTCTCCAGAGTAACGCAACCCCTCCGTGCGGTCGCCCTGTTAGTAAGCCGGCACTGGTATCCACCGCGGATGTCCCCGTGTACGCAAAGTCATCATCCACCGTACCAAGTAATGCCAAGTCGTCCATTAATAACCAAGTTTCTTGAATTCCCACGATATCTCCTATCTTACACAATTCCCTCACTCCATCTATCGATCTCTTGAAAGACTTACAGTTAAAGCTTATTAATTTACTTAACTGGTTATCACTACTCATTACGCGTATTATCTTTTAAGTCTCCTTTTTCATTATCTTCACTGCGCGATACTACTTGCTGATGATCCCTGCCAGTGATAAAGCGCCTGTAGTAAACCCCTTTGGGCCACAATCCGTCCTCGAGAAACATATTTATTTTATCGCTGGGAACAAACAACTTATACGACTGATAGTCCTTCTGTCTGCGCATTTTAATCTTTACCACAGACACCTTTTCATTTGTTTTCTGTAGTATATAGTCGCTAATATCGCTCTCCGACACATCCTTATGTACGTTGTAGATATACAACGGTACCTTATTATCGGCTGCTTTAAACTTCATATGTGAGCCCGGCTCTGCATTACCCTTGCATCCGATAAACCTGTTTCTTAATTTCTTACGCTGTACTTGAATCCACTCATCATTCACTCTAGGTTGTTTCCATTCCTCCCCATCCTTAACAATCTCCGCAAATGTTAAAGGTGTATTCTGCGTGTCATGCAATTGTTTGTTTATCACTTTTCGCTGATCCAACGCACTACTACTCCCAGCTGCCTGCGCCAAATGAATTTCAACTTTATTATTACTTGCATAGGACAGCAACGGTTCAGCTACCGGTTTCTGCACCTGCACTGGCTTTGTTACCTGGGCCGGTTCCACTACCGTACTCACTGGCGATGAGTGCGAGAGAGACGGCACCCGTTCGTCGTCATGCGCGTGCAACAGGGACGGCATATCTCTCTGCGGCCAGATGATGCGCGCGGACGCATCGCCTTGTGTTGTCAAGGTCGACAAGTCGCCTCGGTCATTGCCCCGCTGCTCGCCGCGCAACGACCCTCCGCACGAAGATAAAAGACCCATTGGACCACTGTTTAGCAAACATGCACCTCTCCTGTTATTAACATTTGCTTGGCCATTTAACAAAGATGCATATTTATCTTGTTTCCACCCATTTTCTAGTTCTTCCACCTGTTTAATTGTGGCATATGTACACTTAATTTCTTGAATTTCATACTTCATACGTACAATATCTTTCAACATTGCCGATGCATCCAGAAAGTCAAAGGTCACCACCGGCAACTTATTTAGGTTACTAGCCACAAAAGTCGGTAACAACTCCCGATCTACGTCTTTAAACACCAACAGTATATCCTCCAGGTCCCTTTGCATTTTTCCATCCTTTCGTCTCGATACCTTTTTCACGGTTTTATCCTTCATGGAGTCGAACAACATTGTTTTAGCCTCACTTATTTCTGCCTCATTGAAAGCAGATAAACAAATACGCATCAAACTATCGTTATCCATAAGATCCGATTTATTTTGCACATACGCTAATAGTTCACAAATCACTATGTTGCAACTCGCACATTTCACTGTCCTTGACGTTGACGACGACATTTTAACGAACGTACGCAGTGCGCACCACACACTACTGTTCGATCTCGCGTCCGTGCGCACACTGACTTATATCGTATTGTAGTTACAAAATTCTTTAAGGGTATCATTTAATCGATCAGCAAAATATTCATATTTTGGTCAGCAGAAATATGTATTTGGTCAGCCAAAATAGCTAGTTGGCAAGCAACTTATGGTAAGCAAACATTTATAAATCAGGCTGCAATTAATGATATACTGATCTGCTCTAAATTATTTTGGTCAGCAAATTAAATATTTGACCTGCATTAAGCGATCTACGGTAAATCAAATTTTGGTAAGCAATCAGTAGGTAAGCAAAATATTTCATTTTGTTCATCAAAAAAAAGGGGGCAATAAAACCTAACTGGGCGCAACTATTCTGCCGCCAATCGTGTGCGCATTTTGTCATTCGGTAATTGTCAGCTGTCAAGTAGCAGGTGTCACTGTGATATATACAGGGTGTCACTGTGATATATACAGGGTGTCACTGTGATATATACAGGGTGTCACTGTGTTATATACAGGGTGTAACTGTGATAGATACAGGATGTAACTGTGATATATACAGGGTGTCACTGTGATAGATACAGAGTGATACTGTGATATATACAGGGTGTCACTGTGATAGATACAGGACAGGATGTCACTGTGATATATACAGGGTGTCACTGTGATATATACATAGTGTCACTGTGTTATATACAGGGTGTCACTGTAATGTATACAGGGTGTCACTGTGATGGGCTCATATAAAATTGGTATTTCGATTTTTTATACATCTCATAATGTTTAGAAGTTATATTATTTATTCACAACGTGTATCGTTTCGTTTTTAGGGTCAGCAAAAAAAATAACCCTAACCTACCTATTTTTGAGAGCCGTTTCGTTTTTAGGGTCATCAAAAAGAAAATAACCCTAACCTACCTATTTTTGGGAGCCGTCTCGTTTTTAGGGTCATCAAAAATAAATAACCCTAACCTACCTATTTTTGGGAGCTGTTTCGTTTTTAGAGTGACACCCTGTATACATTACAGTGACACCCTGTATATAACACAGTGACACCCTGTATATATCACAGTGACATCCTGTATCTATCACAGTGACACCCTGTATATAACATAGTCACACCCTGTCTATATCACAGTGACACCCTGTATATTTCAATTAAACTGCTTACAGACATGTTTTCTCTGCTGACAGTGACATCCTGTATCTATCACAGTGACACCCTGTATATAACACAATGGCACCCTGTATATAACACAATGACATTCTGTATATATCACAGTAACATCCTGTATACATTACAGTGACACCCTGTATACATATAACACAGTGACACCCTGTATATATCACAGTGACATCCTGTATCTATCACAGTGACACCCTGTATACATTACAGTGACACCCTGTATATAGCACAGTGACACCCTGTATATATCACAGTGACATCCTGTATCTATCACAGTGACACCCTGTATATAACACAGTGACACCCTGTATATATCACAGTGATATCCAGTATATATCACAGTGACACCCTGTATATCTCAATTAAACTCTCTGCTGACCAATTGTAAAATCTTGCTACCCAAGTAATTATTTTGCAGCTCGACTGTTTATTAGGCAGCCAAATGATAAAAAAAGCAGATTAATATTGGTTAAAATGTTAACCGTTTTTAAACTGTTTGCTGAACAAGAGTTGCCGCCCGATTTTATTTATTGCGAGCCAAATCTTTGTATGCTGCCCAAATGATTTAACTGCTTTTTTTAGACAAATCAATTTAATATACAATACAAAGAATAACAAGATCATAGAAAACGTAAAATAACTTAAAATTTATCCTAAACTAAAATAAAATAATTAAACTACGTATAAGACTAAACTAAACCTCGACAAAAAGGTAAAAATAACTAAAACACCCCGCCCCGCATCGTACCTGGCTCAAAGGTCCCCATAATACCAGCAGCATTCCCTCGCTGAATGGCTAAAGAGACCTGTTGAACCAAGTACGATCCAGAGCGAGGATCACAGCCTCTCTGTCGCAAACGACGCCCTAACTCTATAAAGAGGGCGCGGGCCTCCGAGCCCCAGGGTCCCGCTGTTTCAACCGCGACTGGCACGAAATCGTAGGCTGACTCCAAGGCGGAATATTTGGCGTGCTTCAATTTTGCGGCATTTTCTGCTGCTGAGCCCGCACACCGCGAGGTCTGCCTCAAATGGGATGCAGCAAATGTGCTGACACACGTTGCATCCCATAAGAGACAACGCCCTCTCCGCCAAGGAACCAGCGTCAGGCCGTCGGGCCGTTTACCGTCCGTCCGACTCAACCCTGGCGGCTCCAAAACAGATGGCACATTAATCGACACCATGGCCCGCCGGATGATCTCATTGATTGAGTGGTGCCTCGGGAATCGGCCAGCGCATCTTTGGCAGCTGAGACCGTGATGGCCATTTTCCTCTACCATAGCCCCACAGCAGCAACGGTGGGCTTCACATACCCTAGCACCTAACCTCAACGCTGCCGCTATTCTGAGGGAGTCGTTGTCTAGGGAAGTGCCCAATTGGGGCGATGGTAGAGCGTGTAGCCATGCCCCGGCCTCTGACTGTGCAAGGGCTTTGAGCCGGGCCAAATCAGTTCCCGAGGCGCCCTCCAACAATGAGTTGTACGTCCGTTTGCTCAACAGATCGTCCCACTGTCTCTGAACGATGAGGTTTTCAGGCCGCTCACCCCCCGGAAAAATCGCTGTCCACTTCACAAGTGCCTCCGAAGTAAAAGGGATAGGGATGCTGTCACCGTCAATAGATAACATGCTAGTGACAAGATCCGATGATCCGTAGGAAGAGGCAAGAAAAGCGACAAGTCCGACATCCTCAACGCGCCGTATTCCAAATCCACCATAGCGAATGGGAAGAGCAGCCTGAACCCACTGCGATTGGCTCAATTCCACATTTAAAATCATCTCCATGGTTACTTTTGACGCTTCATCTATTTCTTTGACTTCTTCGTAAAACAACCACGAAGGTGAAGTTCTTAGAGTATAGGTCATCCGAGGTGTGGCGAAACAATTGCGCAATAAAGTCAAAGAGACATGGGAGGATAGTTTAACCAGATGATCCCGGGCTGCCAGGAGAGCATTCTTTTTGGCTCGAAGGGTGCAAGCGAAGAGTCCGATAGCAGACGGCGGACAGCTCCCCTTAAGTCTCCATCATGAACTTTTGCTTCTATCGCGCGATACATAGAGCTCCTTTTGTGGGTAACACAATCTTCGGGGAAATATAGGTCTGCACTATCAATGTTATCCTTTACTTTGGATGTCAGAGACTTGTCCGCCTTGTTCTCAGGAACCCTTAAAGCCGAGAAAGAAAAGGAGAGCAAAGCAAACCAATCATCATCACTGTTTGTGCGTAAGCAATTGGATATCACATCGCACAGTTTACCGGCCGCGAGACTCCTCGCTCCCTTCGGTACGTGCCTCAGGACACGCACATTTGCTTTTAAGCAGGGCAAGTCTTCGTATCTAGATGTCTGGGACTGCGGCACGACGGGTACTGCGCCTGAAGCTCCTTGTGAAGTGGTGCTACCATTAGGGACCCCTGAATTACTACTGTTTTGTACGACATCTTTGTGAACACGACTAATGTGAATGCTAAGGCCACGAGGTGCAATGTATAATCTGGGCGACCCCGGACAGTAGGGGCATGTAGCTCTAGAGAGGCTGCTCATAACTTGCTCAATATAAATACAATAACTTACTCTGGCTTGAAGTAATAAACACTTAATATTAAACTATAAAAAGATAATATTGACAATAATAATATTTATAAAATATACTGTCTGTCACTGTCACTGAAGCGGGGCGTAGTCCCTAGGCGCATGCGGAGCGTCTTTCTTCTCTGCCCCTGCATGTATATGGCATTTTCGGCCGGTCGGCGGCCGGAACCCGCGACCTATACGGGTCTTCGACGGCTCCGGTATTGTTTGTTTATTTTGTTTAAGGCCTAGTTTGCACCGTTCGAATTGTCAGGCCGGGTGTACAGGTGGGCAAATTTCGCAAATCGCTAAGATTTCTTGCCCATGAATATATTTGCTTTCGAAATCATTGCTGTGCGTCTGAAAAAGCACTTCAACCCTCTCAGTTTGTTGGGGTTTACATTTAAAATAATTTAAATTATCGGAGAAAAAATTTGACGTGTGCTTGACAGCTTGCATTCAAAATTTAACTGCTTATTTTTTTTTGCGGATCAATTTTAATAACGGCTGACCAAAAATTTACTTTCCATTCTTTAATACATTTATACCAAGTTGGGTGGGACTAAATTATAATTTGACCTGGAAATCACGTAATTACTGATTTAGGGATCATCGTCTTGCCTGTTGTGCATAATAAAGTTTAATACTTTTTGTATCTTATTTGGACGTTTTATATTTCTAACCGGTACGGTGGTTTCGCGTCCTCGTAGTACTACAGGTGCTACATTTCTTTCTGGTAATTCGGTAATAATAGCCTTATCATATTTTGGTTTATCTTTAGGTAAGCGTTTGTTAACCATTTTAGTAAAAACTTCGTCACCTGGATGAAAATTTTGGGTGCTTGATGAAGTTTGGTCAATTTGTAAACGTTTTTGTGTAAGTTCTTTTGACTGTATCATTTTTTGTGTAATTATGCTATATAATACTTTAGTTCTTTTTAAATGATCCTGAAGTAATTGTTGCATGTAAGTTTTATTGAAATTTACATCAAATATGCTTCTTGCTTCCGTGTGCCCAAAAACTACTTCAAAAGGTGTAAAACCAGTCATAGAGTGAATACTGTTATTATAAGCCATTATTGCATATGTCATTATATCGGCTGCATCAGAATTTTTCTGTGTGTACTTGGCTAATCTATAAGTTTCAATTATCGTGCTATGGAATCTCTCAATTATTCCCATTGATTGAGGGTTATTTGGAGTACCAATATGTAGTGAAATCTTATATAATTCTAGTAGTTCCTTCATTAATGCGTTATTGAACTCTGAACCAGGATCACAACTTATTTTCTGTGGTAATCCATATTGTGAAAAGAGTTTTATTAAAGCTTTGATTACTTCTGGAGTTGATCTGTTTGAAATGAGGATTGCTTGTCCTAATTTACTGAATGCATCGACTATAGTTAAATATAAATTGCCGTCAATTTTAAACAAATCCATGAATAATTCTTCGAATGGTTTTTGCTGAGTTTGAGTAATTTGAATTAAAGGGTTTAAAGGTTTCCTATCGTATTTCATTTTTTTGCATAATTCGCAGTTGTTAATGACAGCAGCAATAACATTCTTCATATTTTTAAAGTAATATTGCCTTTTTAATTTCATATAAGTTTCATTTATACCTCTATGACAAGTTTTCCCTTCATGATATTTCATTATTATGTCTTTTTGCTCGTCTTCGTTAGTCAAAACAGTAATACGTTTGGTACATTCAATGAATGGTACTGATTTTGGTTCAAATAATTTTTCATCTGTTTCACTAAATATCTGTTTTAATTGTGGTGAATTAAAATAAATGTAATATTTTCTATTGGGGTTTAACTGTTCTTTAATAAATTTCTCAATAATTTTAGAGTTTAATGGTAGAAAAACGTAGAGAATTTTGCCTTTACTTATAATTTTTGTTTCATCTTTATACCAGTGGGTTAGTAAAATTTGATAAGGTTTGGTGTCAACTGCTTCATGTAATATTGGAATTACTGATTCGTCTTCATGATTGATTTCTACATATTCGGGTTCATCTTCATTTTCAGATGCACTCATTGTAGTGTCAGAAATATTGTCGGGTATATCGGCAATATCTGTTGTAGAATCTGTATTGTTAGAGTTATCCGTATTCGAGTGTAGATCAGAAGTTGTTGGAATATTTTGATAACTTGGTCCAGGATTATCATTATTTTGGACATCGAGAATATTTAACTGTATTCGTGATAAAGCGTCGGCGTTAGTGTTTTGTTTCCCTTGTTTGTAAATTATCTCAAAATCGTACTCTTGTAATCTGAGTCTCCAACGAGTTAACTTACTATTGGGTTCTTTAAGGGAATAAAGCCATGCTAATGGTCTATAGTCAGTGTATATTTGGAACTTTTTACCATAGAGATAAGGTCTAAAGTGTCTAACACTCCAAAGTACGGCTAATAGCTCTTTTTCAATAGTACTATATTTTTCTTCAGCTGAATTTAATGTACGGCTCGCGTAAGCTATTGGCTTATCACTGCCTATTGTTCCTTGAGATAGTACTGCGCCTAAAGCTGAATTTGAGGCATCTGTCGTAAGAATGAAGGGTTTTGTAAAATCTGGATATTGTAAGATTGGTGCATTTGTAAGAAGCGTTTTGCATGTCTCGAATGCCTTTACAAATTCTTCCGTTTTTTCTATCTTTCGACCCTTTTTTAACATATTAGTCATCGGTTTAGTTATTTTGGCAAAGTCTGGTATGAATTTCCTATAATATCTAACTAAGCCTAAGAAACTTTTTATTTCTTTAACGGTAGTTGGGAGAGGATAATTTAATACGACGCTGATTTTGTCTTCGTTGGGTTTTAGACCGTCTTTTGTTATTTTATGCCCTAAGTAAAGTACTTCCTTTCTTAAGAATTCAGACTTATCTAGTTGAACCTTAAGATTGGCTTTTCTTAGCGTATTGAAAACCTTTTTCAAGCGTGCAATATGTTCTGGAAATGTTGAGGAAAATAGTAATAGGATAGTGTTCTATCCCCCCCTACATTGAGAAGAGAAAAACAGAACAAGTGACAATCGCGTTTTGAGAACGAGAGTACCTGCATTGAGACGAGTACAAACGATTAACAAGAACGGCGAATTAACACTCCGCATAATTGAGGGTTGCTCCTTAGCGGCTATCTCTCCAGCTGACATCGCTGGGGTTTGAAGGTCGGGCGTACCTGTACACAGGGCGTAAATTGTAACTTCCGACAAAAGGCATAACAAAGAAAATGGAAAATAACAACGTTAAGCAAATTAAGAAAAGGCAGAAGCCGCGCGTCAACAATACCAATGCCACTTGCGACGAGAAAATATACAGAACCAAGGCCTATACTTACGTGGAGAAAGACGGCAGTATGACGAGAGTGCCCGGTGCAACGCCGGTACAGGGCGTGAGTGTGGTGCATGGGCCACCGCCTCAGGCAAAATTGGCAGCACTAAATAAAAGAACACCAACCCCAAAGAAAGTTTCGTTGTCGAACGTAGCGATCGTTATCGTAGCGGTATTCATAACGCTAGTTTCGTCACAACACTACCAAGTGTCCACCAATCCCGGATGCTTCGGCAACGACAAAGAGTGCTGGTGGCTGTCAAGCACATGGACCAGGCCAAGGCCCTGCTCTAAGTGCCCTTACAATGACCGACGTAAGCACTTCATAATAGGAGCTGCCGGTTTCGTACACAACTTCAATGACACTCTGCTTTATGTTAATGTGACATCCAAGACCGTTAATAACGATTGGCTTAGCATCGGCAAGCTGGCACCTTTTAGAGAGGGTACCATGCTTTACCACCTATATCACAATAGCATAAAGGCAGAAGATGACATAAAGGAACTCAAGACCAGAACCCAAAGTGTAGACAATTCTAGGGCGTTGAGCAATCTGCAGGTAAAATTACACGAACATACAAGGGCAATCAATGACTTGCAGACGCATGTGCGCGATAAGAGCAACAAAGCTGAAGATGCCATAAACAACTTGCAGATTAAGCTACAAGAGAGTACCAAAACTATAAGCGACTTGCAGGCGCATATGCGTGATAAGGACAGCAAAGCTGAAGCTGCCATCAAGGACTTAAAATCGCAGAACATACAACTCGTAGACAATTTAATAAAAACTGAAACTGCACTGCAGTCGATGCTAAGTGCGCATTCAGCTCTAGTTGCCAAGATGCAGGTAGTTGATAACCAAATTAAGAATTTCAATAGCGACATGCAACACCTTGTGTTTGATGCCGTCAATAACTACCTGTTCAAACAGCCCGTTGTCGATATAGAATATGGTGTTCACGCCGCAGAAATTGGTCCAAGGCAGAAAAGGGCTGAAGTGGCCGTACCTGTCGATCAGTATGTGTTAGACGAGCAAATGATGCGCGAACAGGCGGACACTACTGAACTCCCCAAGACGCAAAAGGCTGATGATGTGAAGAAGATGTTGAAGGTTAAATTGGGGTCTACAGAGTTTTCCATATCGCAGGAAGCAACCAGATGGTGCAGTTGCACGAATAGTGTGATGAGACTGTGCAATATTGAGATACACTTTAATAAGACCGGCGTAGCAAAGCCTGATGAATCCACATACTGCCTGGTGGATGGCGACATAGACAAGGGTTCCATGACGCGAAAGGAACGTCTAACATGCTTTCAATATTGGCGGGCGTTGAAATAGACTTGGCAAACGTGACCATTGCAAAGCTCATGAACAAATATATGATGTTAGACACTAAGCGCGTTGAGTTTAAGAACAAGCTCACAACAGACGTATGCGATTTCGCAGATGAAGGTAGTACTTACACACTGAAAGCCGTGAGCAAGTACAGACCCATTTTCCTAGCGTGTAACAATACGAGCGATGATCCGCCAACGCCTCGTGACTCGAATCAATTCCACTACACAGCGTCAGCATTGGCATTTTTTGGAACCGTTGCATTGGAAACACTATACCAGTCGTGGGTTGCGGGCATCGAGATATTTGCAGCCGGGGTTCTAGGATTTATAGTAGTACTGGATGACGCCTTAATAAGTAGCGTTTGGGTCACACGAAATTACGCGATGCTGGTCGTCATTGTCGGTTGCTCAATGTCAATGGTCGCTGGTCGAGGCACCGCTGGTATTATATGGTTCGCGATGCTTGGCTGGCTCTACACCGCCAGTGCGTATGATGGCATGACATTTGAAATAAGCGGTGTGAAGGGGGCTAACAAGGTCATTTATGAGACCAGCCTAAATATGCATACAGGAGACATAATAAAGATGGGCAATGTGTCGCTTAAGTTGGTAAAAATAAGATAACGTAGAGACTACGATTACACCTACACAATGCCACGAGTTATTACCGTGCAAACGTTGTGCAAGAACTGGGATTGTACCGACACTGCGCCAAATTGCATTAACAAGTGCAATTCGCATTGCGACGCACTCACGTACACAAGATGTTCTGCGATGACAATGTACAATAGTTGTGCGTGGTCCCCACTCCGATGCCTTAAGTGTGAGGGAACTGGAGCACTCTACGAAGAACTGTGTTTCCATGCACCGGAGACGTGTAATCTGTTCGACAGTCCTAGCACACAAGGCGATAGGGAAATACTGACAGAATATAATATCGATGGACGTATTGAAGAACATGTAGTGAAAGTGGGACAGGACGCATATGCGACTGGTGGTGTCTTCAGAATAACGGAACTTGAAATACTATCAACTAACACTGTTGGCACCGTGGCCAAATGTAACAAAGAAACCTGGTGCAGAAAGCAGCGTCTGAACACGAGAGATTTCTGCGGCTGGTATGGCATGGAATCAAACATAAGCCAGCTGGACTCCGCTTGCATGCGCATAAAAGATGCACGCGCGTATGCTGATGGGGCATCGATTCAATAACATTATTTTACCGAAAATTCATGCTTTTATTACTTTGTGCAAATTTAGTACACAGATATAGTTTATGTGTAAAGTTATTTGTGACTACTTTGTTAATGTAGTCTCGAGCAAGAGCTATTGTTCAATATAAGTACAACTGAAATATTTAGATAATTGTAACAACATTATAACAAATGTTTTTGTTTGTTCTAGGCTCCTGGTGCTGCATCTGGCATTATGCCAGAGTCGCCCACCTTTACGGAGCAAAGTTTGGATGACTGAGCCCGCTGTGATTCCGGAGAGAGATGTTATCTCTCCAACTTTCACAGAGGCATCAGAGTCCGGTGCCCCAATAGCAGCGGTAGCTTCTGGGTCGTCGGGTCGGCGTATCAACTTGTATGCTGACGAATATCACGGCCAGTGGAATTTAAGAAAAATTGGGCATACATTTGCAACAGTGGCTTCATGCATAGGTTTTGCAGAAGAACGGGGCATGATACCAGTTAGTAAAACATGTAACTATCACCGGAGACCAATGCACTTAGAGGAATCGGAGCCATTGGGCATGTTTCGCTGCAGAAAAAGTAATTGTAGGAACAAAAGTGTCTCTAGAGCAAAGGGGACCTGGTTTGAAAATGTTAAATTGCTTTACCCCTTTTATTCGACTTAATGTATATGTGGTCAAATGGCTTTACATATGAGCAATGCCGGCGAGAGACATGCCGAGAGGAGAGGGACCAAGTAGTCTCCATGAGAACAATTGCAGATTGGTTCAGTTAGTGTAGGGAGACTATATCTGTGTATGTACTGGAACACCAGAAAATTGGAGGACCTGGAAAAATAGTCCAAATTGATGAATCGAAAAAGAAAATATAAAGAAAGCAGTCACTGAGTATTTAACTAGTGTGACTAATGCCGGGCAGTCATTTGCCCAGGCAGCACTGGTTGCTACTACAAACAAAGATTTGATAAATAAGATTCAAGAAGGGGAAGATCTCTTTAACAAGTGTCTGGTATCTATGGAAGATAGGGTGGCTGATATGGCTAGGAATTAACATTAGATTATAAGAACAATAATATTATTATTACAAAATATGGGTTTCTGTCTATTAATAACGATCTACAGCGTGGCCAGAATATAGCAAAAGGTCAAAAGCTCTTCGAGGCCGGCCATGTATTGGAGGTTGAAGAGATAGATAATGAAGAAAAGGTGGCTGTGATAACCGGCAAAGTTGTCGCACAAACAAAAATATCTAATGGTTATGACGTGAAAATAATAGTAAATAATTTTCTGAATTAGGTACATTTTATATATAATATTTTGAAAGTAGCTACTTACATAGTTAATTTTATTTATGTTTTCTACTTTTCAGCTTGACTACAACAGAAACATTGCAAGTGCAACTTGTAAATGCAAGGCTGGCCTTTCAGGAAAATGTAAGCACATCTGCGCCTTAGTCATATATGTGAATTCTCCTGAAAGCGCAAAATCAAAGACCAGCGAAGCCCAACAATAGGGTAAACCATCTCATCGGCAGTTATTGGGTTGTGACCAACCAAAAAACCGAAACTAATTAATTTAATAAATCAAATTGAATCAGAAAAAAAATCCACAGCCACTCTAGGCAATTCACTAGCTAACACACCTTTATATAAAATTCTACAGGTAGAAGTGAAAAAATAGTTCAATCGTACACACACTACTCTGATTGTATCACACTATTTACAATGATCTTCGTATATCTCTTGTCACTCCAATTGACACTATCATACACATTAGTCCTCCCTTCTGGGGATGGGGTTCTACTTACTAATACAACAACTGCTCACTCCTTGTCCATGCTTTTTCAATTTAGAGAAAATTCAAGTGTGAGCTTCCACACATTCCCAGCGGCTCCCGACTGCTCTCGGTACCTCACTGTAGATTCACTACAAATTTCCGCAACGGTGACAATTTGGAAAATTGACTCAACAAATAATATGGAGCACGGGGCACTGGTCTGGTCCGAACAGATACAGACAAAAGCATCTTGGGGCTTTCTCAATACATATCATTCTTCCATAGTGTCTAGGTCCATTGTGTCAATGCATGATCCTCCCAGCAACAACACTGTAAATGCCATTTTAAACTGGGACCTAGGGCAAGTAGACGAAATCCCAGTTCTGGATGATGCAGCCAAATACAATTGGTGGTATTGTCATTATAATGTGCCTCATACCTATAAAACAACATATGGAAAGCATGTGAAAATAACAAGAACCTACGATGGAATGATCCGATCCCCTCCAGGAGCGTGGCTACGAGTGAGTTCTCAAATTTACTTTGATGGGACGAGATTTTTAGTTGTTCGGGGTTCAGATAACCGAAAATCATGCCCAATGACCATATACGACGTCCGTGCCACTGTATTGTCTCCCACACCTACAAAAAATTGGTTATTGACTCTTCCGTCTGTTTCTCTCCAATTCGATCTGTCTCCTACCCCTTACACTATTGAATGCATCTTCAGCAACACACCCTATCAGATACTGCAGACACTAGGAGGATATCTAATATCCGTCTCTGTTCCAGGATACATAACTTTCAAAGAATTTATAGACAATAGACCCATTCCTTTTACAGTTAACAATCGTCCCAGAGCTAAGCGATCTCTAGAGGCACTCGACATGACCACAAGACGCTTCTTTCAGTTCACACACAGCCGCAGATCCAGGCGCAATGTAGAAGACTGGGAGTTTGCTTCCTCTCTGAAATCAACCGTTGAATATTCTCGTCTCCGGTATGAGCAGCAGTTTGTGGTCAAACAATTGAACGATGGGTTTGCCACACTCCAACACAACATATGTCAGGTTACGTCCGACAAATGGTTTTCTCTCACACCACCAGAACTTCCTAGAAAAATCGCACACTACTTATCCGGCCATATCTACAGTGTATCATCATTTCACAACGGAGTAGACATGCGCGCCGATCGAAAAAAATTCGGCGGCGGCGCGCCACGAAAAAATCCACGGCGGCGGCGTAACGCCGGCGGCGTGAGATTTTTCAACTTTGTAAATAGGTTTTTTCAATATTAAGGGCTTTATCACACTTGCAGGCGAGCTGCGGGCGAGTTACAAGTGAGTGAAGTTTCATACAAATGTCGCTCGCGGCGAACTGCCCCTTGCCACACGTTTAAACAAATTTTAATTGGCCAATCGTGTCTCCATCGCTATCCAAACTTGTTAAAGATTTCACCTGAAGTGAATACCTACGCAAGGAATTATTTTTTGGTGATACATTCCTGAGGAATGTTGCCTCACTCGTACATTACGGCAACTTAAACGTTGACTGCGAACGGGATCCCGTAACCTTACTCATCGTTTCAGTTCATCCTAGAAGTTCAAGACTGGATTTCTTGCTGGCCAATGCATAAGAGGAATCCTGAACTCCTCCAGTAAGTCGCTGACAATTAATACACTGTGAGTGCGGGCGTTACCGTGCGTAAAACTCGTGAAAGTGAACCCTCGAATGATAAAAGCTGTATATGAGACCACTTGATTTTTTAAGATCACCATAATGAATAATCGAGAGCCCTATGTAATTGTTGGCTTCTTCCAACCCTAGAGCTGCTAATCGATGTCCTGCGAGCTTTATAAGCTGCTGTAAGAGCCGGAAAGCGTTGTAAAACCGATTCAGCAGGGGCGTTAAAACGATGAAGCAGACGTCTTTCTCAGAAATGCACTGTCATCGTCAGAATCTTTGTCTTCTGGTTAAGCCTCTTAGTGTCTACAAACCATTGGAATACTCGTGGAACAGAGAAATGGCTTAGATTGTGTTGCCAGGCAACATTACCCTGCTGTACTCCTGCTTGAAGTAGTGCTACGACAAGATCGGCTTCATCAACAGAAGCATCATCTGCAAAGAATAATTCCTTGTTTTTTCTCTTCAGGTGTAATTGTTAACAAACCTGGATAGGGACGAGCGAACTTCTTTAAACGTGTGGAAAGAGGCAGAAATCGTGAGCCCGTACTCCTCCCACTTTTTTTAAAACCCCTCCTCTACATAATCCAAGAGTTTTCATAAAATGAAACAGTTGTTAATTGAAAGAGCATTAAACAAGCTTTCAATGATATCGATATTCTCTCTCTAGTCCTTGACTTCATTGCTGAAGGTCGTGTCCGTCTTGAAATTTTTACGATGATCTCTGTCACCAATCGCTTCCATCCCATCCTGTCCTCGGCCTTCTTCATGGCGGTCGTCACTGTGAGGCCTGTGAGAGCGGAAACCTGATCTGACCATCGGGTAGGAGACTTGCCACGTCGCCGCTTGCAGTCTATCTTCCCAACAACCACAAGTTTCTCCAAGTTGTCAGGTTCACGACGGGCAATGTGTCCAAAATAACCAAGAATCCTTTGGTAGCAAGTAGTAGATAGCCTTGTCCGGATCCTAAGCTGCTGAAGGATGGAGACGTTCGTTCTCTTAGCTGTCCATGGGATGCGTAACATTCGTCTCCAGCACCACATTTCAAATGCCTCTATTTTCTTGCGTTCTGCTGACCGGATTGTCCACGATTCCGAGCCGTAGAGAAAAATCGAAAAGACCAGAATTCTCACAATTCTCATTTTGGTGTTGTTGGAGGCTTTCCGATCCTGCCATATTCGCGTCATCTTACTCATGGCAGAATTATCCATTTGAGTTCTCCTTTGAATTTCCCTCTCGCTTCCCCCTTGCTTAGGTTAGGTTAGGTAGCCCCAGATATACAAATTCACTGACAAACTGTAAGTCGGAGAGTTCTCCTGTCCGTGTGAGTTGTTCAGCTCGGTCCACGACTATAACGACCATAACCTTTGTTTTTGCCCGGTTAATTGAGAGGCCAACTAGAATGCTCTCTTGCTCAACTCTGTGGATGTGCGATTTTTTAGACGCCGAGTGTATACACAGTGCAATGGTAGCTAAAAAAGCCTTAGTTACATAAATCGATACTGCAGAAAGCGACGCCTTTCAGTTTAGATTTTAGATTTTTTTACATACTTACCTATGAATTAAAGTTTAGAGATTCGACAATCTCGAAAAATTTTCAAGGAAAGCATCTTGAAACTAGCGAAGGTTTGGAAATAACATCCAAATCAACGCATGTTGTTTCCGAGAATTCTATAATGACGATCGATCCTTTGACTTACTTACATTGATTACAATTACACCAATCGGCGTCACAGTTTTGCCATGCTAATTGACTGACTCGTCTCTAACTCGGCGCGAATTTTAAACTATCGGCGGCGGCGGCGGCGCGCCGGCTCCTTATGGCGGCGGCGCGCCGCGGCGGCGCGCACGTCTACAACGGAGTATATCGGATTCAAAGCACTGAACCATCCTTAGCGTCATGGTTTCTTACCACTCCCTTAAATATTGAGGAAGGTATGTATAAAGTATACAATCCTAGGTCAAACATCAGTGCATGGGCGGAACCAGTAACTGGAATCTTATTCGCGCAGCCTTTTGTCACTCATTACTCTCTTTCAGCCACATGGTTACCAGGTAAAAATTACACAGGTATAGATCCTGTGACAGGGAAAACCCATGTGTCAGAAGTTAGTATCACAACATTGCCAATCATAAAACAAGCCGCTGCTTTTGCTGGAACCGCTCTGTATTCCTCCTCTGAACTGGCAACTCAAAATGCAGAGAGAACCTATTACCTATCCTCAGATATTCGAGGGGAGCAAGAAGTAACATCTCAAACCCCATGGTGGCTGCCTTTTTTGATTCAAGGCTGCATATCTTTGTCTGTGGGAATATTAGTTATCACTGTAATTCCAAATGTGGCAAAGCTGGTAAGTAGTATGTGTAGTAGAGGGGAACGAGCATTAGAAGATGCCTTATTGGGGATACCTACAACCAGAGAAAGGTGGTGACGTCAACACATCCAACATCCCACCATCCCACAGACTCCTGATAGAAATTCTGATATATATATATAAAAAAAAAAAAAAAAAATCAAAAAGAAATTATGGCAGCAGAAACTCTAGTCGATTTGATTAAAATAACTGAGAGGAATAATTTAATTGAAAAAAATCGTCTTGTTATACAGGATATATTTATGCTACAATGTTGTAGTATGGTAATAGCTAACTATCAGTAACAATAGTTTACTGTAACATAAACGCATATTGCTTGTATCAGCGTTAACCCAATATAAATACATGCACATCTTTGAATAAACTCTCTCCCTACTGACTTACACTTGTGGTATCACTTACACCCGTCGTCCCTCTAATACCCAGTTCGAACTCCATTAGTACATGGCGACCTTGGCTTAGACGAACAAGGAATCTTCAGAGGAAATTCGAGAATAACAAGAAACCAACTGCCCAAGAACCGCGAAACGAAGGTTTATTTTTTTTATTAACGCAAGACAGAAGAAAAGGAATAATGGAAGCAACACTCAACATCACACTGGAAGGCATGGGCATCACTCTGGTCGGCCCAATAGAAATACTGCAAAGCCTGCGGATAACGGTGCAGGCAACGGGTGAAAGAAAGGTCGAGAGGACCGCCAATGTAAAAATAACGGCTGCAGCGCACCCCTACGACCAGCTGAGGACCAAACAGAACCACAACCACAGCAACCACAAGACCTCGACATACCACCAGCACAGCAGCACGAGTCACCGGTAAGGCCCACAGCGCGGGTCACACCGCAGTTCCACCGACCGAACCCGCGTAGAATAGCGCCACCAACGGAAACGCCGCTGGCCAGGGCGCATAGAATAGCCAGGACGACGGCCCTAGAAACAAGCGAAGAGCGACCTGCGGACCAAGCTCCGGCGTACGTGCCGCTTCGCCGACCCTGGAGTGGCACAGGACGAGGGTGGCACCGCAGACACCACCCGCCCCACAGAGTTATAGGTTTTTACAAAATTATTTTATTACTATTTTTTTTTCTTTTGCTATCAAAATAATTTTAATTTCAACGGGTTAACGCTAATGCTATACACATATATTTTTTTTAATTCATTTCAAAAGTTATAATATCATAATTGTTACCAGTGTCACTTAACCCAATTTCAGTATTCGCAAATAAGTTGCGAAACACTCGCGCACGAGCGGATGCCTACCGCGAGCGTAAGCAAAATCTTAAGTAGGTCGTGCGTATTCGCCAGCTACAAGTAGATTTTAATTATTGGTGAATGTAATTTGATATTCACACTTAGAATTTTTTTTGCGTAAATTTAATGAACTTCAGCTAGTTAATTGGGCTGATCACCTAATAATCTACTGAAAGTTAACTAATAATTGTGTTAATAATAACTGTTCATATAGAATTGATTTATTTTAATAAAAAATATCTTTTTTTTTAAATATTCTCTCAGCACTTAGGTTAAAAATTATAATACGGTACTAGTTTAGTGGTTTTCTCAGTTGGGGCCGCGCTGCCGCTACCGCGTCACGTATTTGTTCTCGCTGGTCCGCTCGTGCCGTAAATACGAAGTTTAGTTTTGTTTTGTTGTGTTTTAGTAGTTTATACCTACAATTGATACATAATGAGAGGCTTTTTATGAAACTAGCCAAAAGGTCTAATTATTATATATAGAGTATATGAGTGTTCAACCATTGAGCCAGGAGCCATTATCGGGAAATACCTACTCGAGCCAGCTGAGGGGAAGGGATGTAGGCGCGTTTCTGAACACATTAAACAGGATTTATTATATGGGTGTATATAAAGTTATAAATAGTGTAGTTATTAGTCTATTCTTGTCTATTTTAGTTTTCCTGAGGATTATACTATTAACGTGTTTTTTTTTATACATTTGCTTTAAGTCCTTTTACAATAGTCTGGAAATAAAACTTATATAAATGTACCAAGTTGGTTTATTCCTCGAAACATATCCATTATAAACATTATTTATACTCGTATCGCTAATAATTATTTAGTTATGGACTTAAAAAGAACTGTCTGATCCGTATGAATAAAATGTAATTATTTATTTTAGAAAACTGGGATTAAAACTATCCCAGACAGAGACAGAAGAAGATAGATAAATTATACATTTTCGAAAGCATCCAGCGCAGTACCTACAGTATAGATTCTGAGATGATTGGGCATATACATACGGGTCAATCTGGCAACTTCCTTTTTTAAGTAGGATAAATTGCATAGGTACTTGTTCTATTTATTATGGTCTCCGTCTCCAACCTCCGTTATACAGAGTTGTAAGTGTACAGATTTGCAGAATAAGTGACATTATTTGTTTTGTTTTCAGATTATCTAAATATGCCCTACAAAATTGTACAAACCGATGAAAATGGCCGAACTTTACTAACTGCAGTACCTGATGGATGGGAAGAAAATGGCTGGCTGAGCTGGCCAAAAAAACATGAGAAATTAAGGACAGTACAGAATTCATTACCAGAAACAAATTGCCGGAAAATTAAGTGTACTGTGAAAATGCGGGATGTACCAAATTATTCACAGGCAGAATCAGAAATTGATAGAATGAGCAACTTTTCTGATACCGAAACGGACAATGACAATATAACCAAGGCACTCGGCGAACGAACTCAACAAAATATAATAATATGGATCAAAATTACAATAAAATGGCGATAGAGTGTAGTAGGATGGTAAGTACTGTAGAGTGCAAAAATTTGATGATAATAATGTATCTTCGTCGTAATTTTATTTTATGTGATTTTTTTATGGTTTCAGCAGCAGCTACAGAACAAAAAAGAAAATTGGATAACACAAGGCACCGAATCTCAATATTCACAATTTCTAACTTCGCCAAACGAGATTCTTTTAAATCCTCTTCTTGCTTCTCCTCAGTTAGTTACCCCAAATAGTGACACATCAATGCCATCTCAGAAATATGCTGTAGCACAAAGCATTAATGAAGAATCCTCCGAACAAACAGCAGAAGATTTAGAAGTGATCCCGGAAAAATATACTTCAATAGAATATGTAAATTCAACGCTCCAAATGGTGGCGGAGAATAATAGTGCTTTACCATCTACACCGAATGCAACTGTTAGTAATGTGATTGAGATAGATGGAGTTCTAGCTATAGTCTTGCAAAAACTCGAAAAGATTCAAGAAGATGTCAAAACAATATCTGGTGGAATTAAAATTATTACTGAAAACCAGCAAACACTTTTTCAAAATCAAAATAATCTGCTATTGAAACTTGTAGAAAACCAAACGCAACTTGAAGAAGTTATACGACACTCTTCTAGGTTGACAGTAGATAATAGAACCCCTGATGTAGAGCCTGTTAGTAACAAAAAAGAGTTACAAGAATTAGAACTTCAATTAGCAAATCCTGACTTTAAAGCAAGGCTTAGGAACACATTAGAAATAGTATGTAGCAAAGGCAAAAATAGAGGTGTAACTAATGCATATTCTCTGATTGATCTTCTCTTCCAAAGAAGTTTTTGGTGTCAGTGTTCGTGGGCTGGTGGTTCAAGATCGGAGCAGTCAAAAATTAGTCTTAAAAGTTTTACAAACATTTTCGATTTGTTTTTCTCCGTTCTTCACGAATCAGATCCTGACTTTAAAAAGCCAGATTGTGAGCAGTTCTTAAAAACGGTTTTAAAAAATTCTCGTCAACGATGTGCTAGTAAACAAATAAGAATGTCTACTATGAGACAACGACAAAAAGTTAGAAAAATAACTTCAGTTTCCCCTACTAAAGTCTCAAATTCTGACGAACTGCTAGACCAATCTAAAAAGATAGGTAAGGGTTCCTTAGAAGTTTCTAAGAAGCCGCCACGCGAACCAACTCAAGGGCCAAAGCCGCCTTTTTATGATGAAACTTCATCAGAAGATGAGACAATCTGTTAGAAATGCACACGCCCTCGTGCCTTTCACATAAGCCCCCACAAACTCATACCCATACACACACTCATCCCTTACCAGAGAGTAGGGAGTTGTAATAGAGGTTTACTCTCGACCAAAAAATCGTACTATGAAGAAAACAACAAAACTAGATGGCGATGGCTGTGACCAGCCGTTTTTTTAATATAATATCGATGACAGTTTTCTTGAGACTCTTTTGACAGAAACAAAATGGTGAAGGAACTTTCCTCTTATCACAGCTATCACATTGACAACGGTTCCTTAGCTGATTATTAGCCCAGGTCTTCATTCTTTTTTGGATCGCCAATTCCATTTGATTTTGATTGTATATGAATACAATGCAATATGTAAAACTTTTTTATTACTATTTCCCAAAGACAAGCAGATAATTTTCTTACTATAAGTTCATTAAGCCCATCTCAAAATAGGAAATAAATGATGATAGAGAAAATAATAAGTTGATCAGCGATTTTTCTTATGTACCTAGATATAATTAGATTTATGCTGTACTATCTGATCTCAGTGTGATAATGATTAATATGATTAAGGGCCGATTTTTTAATTCCCAGATAAAATTATCTGTCAGATAAATGTTAACTGTCTTTTTCTTTCAATGACTTAAAAAAAAGATGGTGATATTTTTAACTGACGGATAATTTTATCTAGAGATTGAAAAATCGGTCCTAAAGGATTTATTTTGACGATTAGCTTGAATCCTTGGAATGCTATTTTTTAGATTACCTATCTTAATTCTAAAATTATGTTAGTAAAATGTGATTAATTTATTTTTACTGTATGTCTCCTCACTTTTCAAAGAAAGAACAAAAGTATTTGTTAGTATATGTAAGTTAGTTTTTCAAGAGTTGCCTAATGTTTAAGTTTGTAGTTATATTCAAAGTTAATACAACAAGTGTCTCGTTGATTAACCATTGCTGAAAGATTTAAAATTTATTATGCACGTTAATTACGTTTACGCTGTAATGCTAATTAATGCTGTAATGTAAGGCTAATTTCAGAGTACAACACATTTAAAGAGTTACAACTTAAGACTTTAATGAGAGAATATTTGATGATTAGCTTTTTTGTTATAACAGAGAGAAGGGAGTTACATAGAGCTTAACCGCCAAATTAAATATCGTGCTATGAAGAAAACATCACAATTAGATAGCAATGTCCATTGAGGGCATTATTCATATAATTTAACATTAGTAAAGTACGGACCTTACTAACGCCTTTTTGTTTGACGAGAAACCTCTTTAACAACTCCCTATATTCTGTATCAATAGTGTCATCGATGAGTACAAAATGATTGGAAAGAACCTGATAGTTGAAAATAAGAGAAGTAATTAAACAACTTATTGCCTTTTTCTGTCTGTTTTATTTCACACCGTATGTAACAAAGGTATAAAAAATAGCTCGGAATTGTGCTCAATTTTAACTAATTTACATTTCACATTTGATGCATCACAAACCACTTTAATTTTACTACAGTTGCTACAATCAGTTTTGTATATAGACAGGAATGAAGATTTCAGAGGCTCCACAAAATCATGTAGCATGCCCGCGGGTAACTACGGGAGTGCTTGCATCTGTAATTGTGCAACTCTCGTGCCACTAAGTAGAATTTGATGGTAAAATTGTATCTTATTGTTCTTATCTTTTAATTAATCTGGCTTTCTAGAGATGTGTCGTTCGCGAATGAAGGATTCAAAAGAAGGAACTCTTTTCAACATATCACTCATTCAGTCCTTCACTGAAGGATCAATTCCTTCGTTTCCTTCAATTCGTTCACTTTATCAGTGGTTCAGTAATCAGAAGCGTCCTTCCTATCCCCTCTCTTGCATCCTAATTAGGATGACTGAATTTAGCCAAGTGTAATAAGCGCTTTACGCGGTTTGCCTATAAGTTGAGAAGCTTTTGTTTATGAACAAGTAAATAACCTGTTAATTGTATCGGAGAGTGAACGCTGAAATTTAAATACGAACTTATATTATTGTAATTGTTTGGACATTGTTATAATAAAACTTTGTGTGTGTAGTGTATAAAAACGTTAAAATTTTGTAAAGTTTGTGTAAATATAATTTTATTGAATTGTATATATTAAGAATAGATATTAGGTAAATATGTATAAATAGGTGTGTATAAAACTTTTCTAAACTGCAAAGACTATGTTGTTAGAATATTGTTAGTTAAGTGTTTATTCTGAGACTGCGTGATACTGTGTCTAACTTAGTTAAACGTGTATTTGAAAGACTATATTTTTCAATATGTCGTCCAGTAGGAAAAGAAGTGCAGTTTGGAACCACTTTCAAGAAGAAGACTCAAAAAGAGCAAAATGCTGCTATTGCTCCACTATTATAAGTGTTTCAAGTGGTAACTCAGGAAATCTAAGCAGGCACCTAAAAACTAAACACCCGACTGTAGCACTTGTCCCTCAACGTCAAGGACCAGTGCGACTTACTCCAATTCCTGAAGATGCAACCATATCAACACAAGGAGCATCCACATCAGCACAAGGCGCATCCACATCAACACAAGATACATCCGAAGGGCCTCAAAATACAGTACTACCAACAATGCGGCAACCACTCCGCGGTGTTCCTTCTCAACCATCGATGGCTCAATTTGTAGAAAACACGCGGCCAATGGCACCGCGTCGAGCAGAGATAATTGACGAGCAATTAATTAAGATGATTGCCCGCGGCTACCATCCTTTTGCCATGGTAGAGGAGCCCGAATTCAAAAAAATCGTGTCCATGCTTTGCCCATCTTATTCATTACCAACGCGCAAAACAGTGTCGGAGAGTCTTTTGCCAAAACTGTATAAGCGAGAACTTGAAAAGGCTAAAACCAAAATTGAAGCTGTCCCGGCAATATGCCTGACAACGGACGGGTGGACATCATCAAACAGTGAAAGTTTCATTGCCGTAACCGCCTATTTAATGTTATTTAATCATTACGACCTCAGCTATATGCTGGTAAATTTATGCGGGTTCCTCGCGAACATCCTGTATAATATTTGGTGGAACAGAGTTTACGGAGTGACATTGTGTGTGCCAGGATGGATTTTTTGAGAGAAATGAACCACTTGATAAGAAGTAACGATTCTCGACCGCAATTTTACCTTGACGAGACTTGGGTTAACCAAAACCACTCAAGGAAACGTATGTGGCACGACGAAAATAATCTTGTGGTATTCCGAAACAAAAAAACAGGAAAAGTGTCAGACTTATTCTTTGCCATGCTGGATCTGCAAGCACTGGTTTTGTGCCTGAGGCGAAATTATTATTCAGAGCCGTGAAATCGAAGAACGAGGACTACCATACGGAAATGAATGGTGAAACATATATGTAGTTCATAAACTTTTTGAAAGTTCTTGAAGAACCATCCGTAATTATCGCCGACAATGCAAGTTACCAGTCTATGCAACTCGAAAAACACTTATATAATTTTACTGACTAGTCGAGGTTGTCATAAATATCCCTTCATTTACACTCATACCCCTTAATTTTCTAACTTATTATCAACATATTTGAGATGTTAATAATTAAATCATCAAGAAAAATGTTATTACTGATGTCCCATTTCTATTACGTTCATGAACTTTGTTATATGTAGCAGTGTGTATTTAAAACTTTTGTGATCTGTGTTCGTGCCAATCAAAATTGGCTATAGTCACGAAGACGTTGGTACGCACTTAAAATAGTCTCTTGCGAAGGTGTTTCCTGTTCGGAAATGTTTCGCGATATGTCCTTTGCGCACGTAAAACACTATCATTACACTGAGCTACCATCCTCACCATATCAGTACACTCTGTGTTTGTAAACCTAGCCATTGCAATTACATTACCCTGTACAAGTCAAAATGCTAAATAAATGTTCCTAATTATGTTACAAAGAAGAGGTCTCAAAGCACTCACATGCTAAGACTTACTATTATTTAGTATAAATAAATACAGATTGTGTAAAGTTAAAAAATAAATGAGTAAAAAGCAAAAAAATTCTAATGTGGCTGTGGAAAAAATGAGATTTAGGCCAAATGTACAGGTTTTTTAAAGTTGTTGTCCGGATTCAGCAAATTTGAAGAAAGCACCCCTAATAGTGACTAATGAATAAAATTAACACATGAGGAGGATGTGCCACAAGTGGAACATTCAAGAAAACAAGGAATTATAAGGGACCCCCAACCACCTCCACCCTCAAGAGCATCAACTTCATAGAGACAAATAGAAAACACAGATTACAGAGATTACACATATTATTTGTAATTGACATTAATTTAACTACTTTGCCTTACACTCCTATGGAGATAGAGACAGATGAGCGATGATGAACATAATGTTGAAGCGTTAAATGCAAAAAAAACTGAAGGGTGAATGATTTCCCATGGAAGGAAAAATATAAAACAATGAGCAGTCGGAGTAATGTAAAACGAGGCGCTTAATTTTCAATTCTGTCTTGGATTTGAATTATAACAAATAATTTAGCCAAAAAAGGCAAGGACACCTAATACTTCGAAAGAAGACCATACTATACGAGTAGTATCAATGGGACAGTATCTCGATACTTTAATGGAAGTCCAAAAAGAACGGCGGCCGAGAGCAAGCAGCTATAACCTTAAAAATCAAAGTAACAACAGACACACTTAAACATCCTAATTTAAAAGACCACAACGAATAACGCATCACTGTGTAGGTCAATTATCTACCTACACGATTTCATTAAACCTCTCACAACTCGGCCCATCGGCCTAAACCAATCCGAAACGAAAACCAGAAGAATTTGTGATTTTATTAATCCATGGTGGCACTGATATGATTATGAATATTATGATATTCCTCATGTATTTGTATTCCCCATCTTTTCAGTCTGAATCACTACAGAATAATTCCAGAAAGTATACAATATTATGTAACAAACAATGAACTAATCAGCAACACTGCGGCACCGTCTACACCGAGGGAATTTTAAGCAAAAATATTAAAATATGCATTAAATTAATTCAGACCAGACACCTGGATGGACTGTTACTGTTATCAGTGTTGCCAACTCTGAATTTCATTCAATGCTAAAATTTTGTTGAAAATCTGCTAAAATTATGCTAAAACTTGATAAATTCTGTTAAAAAATGTGCTAAATAAAAATAAAAAATGTATTGTGATTATTACAGCTTTACAACAATTCTTTTGGTGGTCCATGCTAAACTTTCAGAAAAAAAATTGCTAAAGATAAGTAAATTAAGAATGTCAATGTGTTAATCGACATTTTTTTTATATTAAACCAAATTAGCTTTTTTACAACAGCATACAAACAATCATAGTAAAATATGTTAAAAATGAAAGTGGCAAAAAAATTACGCTTTTATTACGACTTACAATACAACTTCATTGCACACCAAAAGATAAATAATAAACTTGATAGTTATATTATTGTCAACCATGCAATCGAAGGTCATTTTACAAACTTATGTCATCACATCACCAACTTGTATGTTTCTAAATTTAACATTTATCTGTGTGTTTGTCACTAACAGGTAACATTTCTATTATTTACAAAATTATGCCAAAAATTATGCCAACTGCTAAATATAAAAATTTTCTGCTAAACCAGTCCAAATTGTGCTAAATTTAGCACTGAAACTGCTAAATTGACAACACTGACTGTTATTATATTTTTTTAGGGTCCGGTTAATGCCCGGCCCCGTATTGTACAGCCCGATAATTGGCGACCCCAAAAATGGTCGCAGATTATCGATACCGATAATGCCCAGCACGATATTCCCCGGCCCGATAATGTACAGCCCTATAATTGGTGTCCACTTTTCCAGTAGGTCGACGAAGCCTCGCTGCGCGAGGCTTCTATTTCTGCTCTGAGGGACACAAGCTGACTAACAAACCTAACCTAAAAAAAGGAGGCTTCCAATTATTGGGCCGGGCATAATTGGCTTGAGCTTTATCACCTTGTACAGATAATGCTCGGCCCGATAATTCGAAGCCATTGGGCTCGAATCGCTGGTCACCAATTATCGAGCTGTACATTATCACCTTGTGCCAAACGTGGCTTCGAAATATCGGGCTGAGCAAGAAAGCTCGACCCGATAATCGGCGGCCCTGTGGTCGCGGATTATCGGGGCTGTGCATTATCGGGCCGGACTTTATTTTGGCTGTGCATTATCGTCTCCCATATTTTTATTTTTATTTTTTTCGTTTGGTTTGGTTGCCACTGTTGCCAGTAAATAAGGTGTTGCCCGCCCGCCACCGATTAGGAATGTGGAAATTTAATCGATTGTAGGAACTATCGATTAAAAATCGATTATTTAAAATTAAAAATCAAAATCACAGCTACTGTTTGCTTGTTTAGTTAGCTTTTGGAAGTAAGTAATCCTCCTTAAGGACAGATGGCGTAAGCGTCTCATTTCATTATAGGTAATTGTAGGAAGTACTAAAAAATAAACGATTTTTTATTTATCGATTTTTTCAATATGGAAATCGATTATATAAGATAAAAAAATCGATTTTATTACTTGATCTCCATATTGAAATTAACCGGACTCTAAATAATACTAACAAAAGTCCGGTTAATTCCCTACCCCGTATTGTACAGGCGATAATTCGCGACCCCAAAAATGGTCGCGGATTATCGGGCCGGGCTTTATCACCCTGTGCAAAACATGGCTTCCAATTATTGCCCTGAACCTGAACCCAGCTTGTTCTACCGATAAAGCACGGCCAAATAATGCCCAGCCTGATAATATGCAACCTAATAATTGGTGTTCATTGCTTCTGATTCAAGGACTCCAATTAACATCCTTGACCGATAATGCCCAGCCCGATATTCCACGGACTGATAATGTACAGCTCGATAATTGGTGTCCAGTTTTCCAGCAGGTCGATGAAGCCCGGCTAAGCGGGGCTACTATTTCTGCTCTAAAGGACACAAGCTGACTAACAAACCGAAGCGTAAAAAAGGAGGTTTCCAGGTATCGGGCCGGGCCGGGCTTTATCGGGCCGAGCTTTATCACCTTGTACAGATAATGCTCGGCCCGATAATTCGATTCGAAGGCATTTGGTACGAATTACTGGTCGCCAATTATCAGGCTGCGCATTATCACCTGTGCCAAACGTGGGTTCGTCATATCAGCCCAGCATTAGAGCGCTTTCACATTGTACGACCGATATCGTTATCGGACACGACGGCCGATAGCCGATATCCGATATCGTGTGATGTCTTCACATATCTCCGATAAAATCGTGTCGGATCGGCAATTTTTTGAGCATTGTATAATGCCAGCCTATAATAGAAAACTTTATTTCCTATATCTATTATAGTGAGATTCGATAGAACTGAACAAAAACAATAACAAATATGTTGACTGACAATTTGGATCTATTGTCTATGGATTTACTGTGAAATAGTGATGGGAAAGGTATAACATTAATTAATCAATCCATTTGACATTAATGAAATTATTATTAACTACCCTAACGAATTTTTGTTTTTATTTTATTATCTTTTGTTGACAACAGAAATACACATTCTGTGAAAATTTTAAGTCTTTTTCTTTTACGGTTCAAAAGCTAGAGCCCGTTCCGTTGGCACCCTTTGGGTACGGAACCCTAATAACGCAGTTTTTAAAGTTACGTGCTATTTTACCTTTACCTTTACCGGTACCTTTTCAACAATATTTTTAAGGGAAAGCACAGTCCGTAAATTACAGAGCCAAATTGTTGCTATCCAGTAGTAAAAGTCCAGCCAAAAAACAATGTTTTTCCAAGTCAAGAAATGGGAAAGCAAAGTCGTATTTCTAACAAAATCGGAAGACCAGAATAATGCGAATAAACGTTTCTTTAATCTTTGTCACTTCTTTTGGCGGTTGTAATCAGACGAGTAAAAACGCAAGGATCTTGTTTTAGCCTTTTTCGTAGTTGGGTTTTCCTATATACATTTATTGGATATGGCATTCATTGCCAAAATCTATAATTAAAAAATAATCTTTCCGAAATACTAATCGATATCAAAATGTCATTGTTAATAAAAAGTAATATATTTTTAAAGAACGGACATTCCCATCACTACGAATCCAAAGACATTATAGATTTTTACATTTTAGATGAGTAAAAAAATTTGAGTAACATTTGACATATAGAAAAATGGTATTGACTAAGTTTGTTTATACTGAAATATGAATAATTAATGGATATTTTAATTAAAAATGAATGAAAATACAAGGTTTATGTATATAAATTGTTGATAAGGCTATGTTCGTTCTTAAAAAGTGCGTGATTACGAAGTAATGAAGGTAAATCCGTTTGTTTACTTGTTTGTCCTTTTCTATTGAATCTCACTATATATTTGAGACGTAAAAAAGATCTGTCAGGGCTGTAAATTATCGGGCCGGATTTTATTTTGGCAGTGCATTATCGTCTCCCATGTTTTTGATTGATTTTTGATGATATTTGAGCGTTTTCCAAAAAAAATACCGGGGTAGCTACTTTCTCAAAGTATGGACTTTTGAGGTTTTTCTGGCTCAGAATCGTTAGTACATTCGAACCTTATACGTAAAAAAAAGTGTCCCAAAATTTGTATGGGATTTTGTCTTTCCACTACGTCACGTTCATACAAACACTATGCAAAATGGTGACGTAATGGAAAAAAAAAAGGGACACTTTTTTTTAACGTATAAGGTTCGAAAGTACTAACGATACTGAGCCAAAAAAACCTCTCAAGTCCATATTTTGAGAAAGTAGCTATCCCGGTATTTTTTTTGGAAAACACCCAATTGTCAATTTGTCATTCTTGGCGTTCACGTTGTCACTCACATATTCCGCACCACCGCATTTTCGTTTTGTTTGTTTGCGTCGGTGTTAAAGTAAAGATAGCCATGATTTTTCATTTGTTCATATGCGGGGTCTTTTGTCTTTTCTGTAAACTGAATATTTGTTTTGTGTGATGTCGCTGTTGTAATAATAGTTCTCTAAGCTAAACATGGATTGTGATATTTGTCGGTTAGGTCTTGTCAGTGGGACTGATTTAGGGGATAAATGTCCGAAGATCTTTCGATAAGGGTTTCTTAAATGATGTGAGATTGTTTTAAGGAATAAATAATGTATCTCAGGATAATGTAGAAATCTATATAAAATATCTATTAATAGAATCATGTGTTTGTTCCTATCTTGTCAATCAAGTGAAAGTTTTTGTCTAGTCAGTCAGTTTCTTTAATTGTGTTTCATTTGAATTTGCTATGAGCAAAGTCAATGTACTTCCTTTTGCTTGTTCATGTTTGTCTGGTTCAGTTTGTCTCAGGGATCAGTCTGTCTTATTGCAAATGGGCATTGGGGTCCACTAGGTTGTTTAACAAGGTGTGGAAAAGTCAACCAAGTAAATACTATTCAGAGGCCTTGCCGACTTGGCAGTGGATAACTGATTTGTACTGGCAGGCAATTAAGTAAAACAAGGATATGAAATATGAGCAGCGCCTCTTTTATTTATCACTCATTAATAAAAGATCACTTTTACGTCATGGTATAACCTGGTGATAGCATCAATTAATAAAAAATAATTTATAACACATTATCTGGAACAAGAAGCTGCTTATCGCTTGATGGTTGACAAGGAAAGAAACGGGAAACAGGGTTGCCTACATGCAAAAGTTTAAAACAACAATATGAGCATACCTATACAAAAATTAACAAAATATGGAAGCTGTACAAAAGTGGTGATTTTTCAAAACAAGTTAGTAAAGCTAATGTGACTCATATTCTTGATTAAGTTGGGTTTATATTGTCTAGCTTAGGTCCTGCCGTATATCATCTGATACCCATGGCAAATTCAGTGCCGTAGCGTGGGTTGTTGCCGCCCGGTGGCCGACTGAAAAATCTCTGCCCTCAGCGCATACTCTATTAGATAGCGAAGAAAATTGGTAAAAAGTCAGAGTATATCATTCTTTATTTCCATTCAACCCAACTTATTAACTTTTTCATCTAAATTCTAGCATTCCATTGAATTATGTCGTAGTTGCTTGTCTTGGATAAGTTTATTAATAGCAGCACAAATTTGTCCCTGAAAGGATTATAGAACAGTGCACGGTATGATGTCCGTAATATAGACAGCAAATTTTAATTAGCATTTGGGAGATGGGTTCCCCCAAATTATAACTTGAAGTAACGGGTAAGGGCTCTTCCAGAGCACAGCTATTAGGCAAAGAGGACTGGGAAGTAGAAGTAGTGTCTCTATGGGCTTCTACATCATAGGCCTTCCCAAGCTCGCTGTAGTTTAAATCTAGAGCAGGTTTTCTTATCACATTTTGATGCCTATTTGTATGTTCTTGCCATTCACCAGAGTGCTTTGACGATGTCATTAGAATTTCGTGACGGTCCTTCCATTTCGTTAAGGAAATTTCACCATAATTATATTTTGTAATTCTTTCATCTTTTTTGTAATGGTTTTTGTATTAGTGTTACTGACAGTGGAGTTCCTTTTCGGTCTATCCGTAGAGTGCTTTTGGAGTGATTCTGAATTTCCTACTGAATTATAGTGATTGTCCATAAACGGAATGACCTACGTCCAACCTTTTTTCTAGAAACTTTTTCACGACTTTGTTTACATGGTCTTTTCCTCCTAAATTCATGTAATTTTTTTTCGCCGTAAACTATAACTTAGAAAAAGTCCAAATAGATTTTTTAATAAATGTAATTTAATTCCGTACTTACTTTAGTTCTCTGAAGGTACTGCCACAACCCATAACCGACCTTTGTCCGGAACTAAGGATTCGTCAATAGATAGTATTTTATCCGGGTTAAAGTCTTTTACATTATATTGTTGAAATATGCAATTGAGGACGATATTGTTGACTATCGTTAACCTTGGCTATTTTCAGATTTTTCTTTAAATTAAGAAATAAAATTTTCTTGATTGGGTAGTTAAACAATGTAAGAGTAACTTAGTAACTATTTTCTTGATTCAGTAGTTTAACAATTGTTCGGTAAAGGGGCCCAGCCGCATAATTGAAAGCCGGCCTCTATGTGTATGAAGTCAACTTTTACTGTTTTCTTGGCCTCTTCTTTGTCACGGAAACTTTGCAGTTAGACGTCCATACTATATGGAGTTTCTTTCTATTGCGCGCGCCGTCTTAGGATTGTGTCTGCATGCTCGCGTGCGTTTCTGTTTTTTTTATGTATAGATCTCTCTCTTCATACCATCTTGACACATTGATGTGTCTTCGTGAATCTCCTGGATCAAGCGGTTAAAGGACTCGTAGTTTTGGGTAAGGGTACCTGACACTAGGCTGTTGAAAGTTTGGATGCTCTTCAGTATAGCTGAGGAGGTGCGAGAACCCTCTGTTCACATGTATGATAATGATAACTGATGATTTCTTAGCGCACACCATACACTCTGCTATGACGCTCCTCTTTACCGTTTCCAGCAAAATGTGACCCCCCTTCATGATATCTGGTACATATTCCTGCCATATTAAATGACGTTCTGCAATACCTTAGATCAGTGGTTCAAAATCTGTGACTGATCGATCAAACATACTCTCTGAGAAGAACCAGCAAAAAACTCGTAGTTGCAGTTATTCATTCATATTGGAAATCATTGACTTTAGTCAAGTAAATATTAGATTGAAAGTGAAAATCTTAAAATTGTTTTCCTCGATTTGAACCTGCATCTTCAGCGGCCGTTGGGCCAACACAGGTGCACTACAAATTGTGGCACCGATTATCCAATTTTGCAACCAGTCGCCTCATAATTTTTATCCTACTCCTACTTTTTAATCTATTATAAAGCTGCATTGCGACTTTTATCCTTCATGTAGCGCCATCTACCAGTAAGTAAGTAGTCTAAACTTTATATAGGTACGGAAATGTCATCCCAATCGTCCACTGACGAAGTTGAATAGATACATGTAAAAAAATCCTCGCTGAGAAGAACCGGCAAAAAACTCGTTATGACCGATCGAAAGTTGTCATGACGCGCAGGCGACATTTGTTCGTCCGTTTTTCTGCACTTTTCTTAAAATGATTTTTCGTTTCCAAGAAAGGGTTCAAGATTGCATAACGGTACTTAGTACATACATTCTTCATCATCAGCTTATAAACTTCCCACTGTTGGTTGGACACAGGACTACTCTCATATATAATTGCATGTCGTTACTTAAGTGGGTATTTGATTTGAGCCACTTAAGCGATCATTTCAGGGATATCTTAATTCCATAGCACTCCTGACGACAACAAGAGTTGCATACAATTTTCCCATGGCATTCTGGCTGGCATGTCACGCGATGCGCCCAGCGCTCCTTGCGTAGAATAGGCCATGGAGACTGGTTTGGGCGAGTCGCCCAGGGCGACGTTAGTGCCACATTGGAACCGATGCGGGGCAACACACGTCGCTCCCAGGCGCAGCGCACGGTGATTCCGCTCCCATACAAGGGCGGCCATAAATACCTCAACTCCAAAAAAAGCCATTTTTTCGATTTTAAACTATAGAGGGTTATTATACAAGCATGAAATATATCATTAATAACATTTTTAGACATTTATAATAAACTTATGTCACTATTTTTATAAAAAAAATACCTGTAGTCAAAACCATTTTATAAAACGTTATTATTTTAAACATAAAGCCATTAGATAAAAATATTTTGTAATTAATGAAAACATAAATGAAACATCATTCATACTACATAAATAATAAAAATATTTATTTTAAGACTATTTACATATATACAAATAAGGTTATATTAAAACAAAGCGATTACTTAGTATTTATACATTCAATATTACTTACTATTTACACACAACAAGTCCAATACAGATTTAGACAAAGAACTTTTTTTTTTAACAGGGGCCATTCCACGTGGTTTCAACAAATGGGTGTGCAACATGATTTTTGATTTGAATAAAAAAAATTGAGGATATACTTTATGGTGGCAAAAGTGCTAAACCACCACTATTTATTTTTTTCATCTTTTAATTTTCGAGCTTTGTCCATTTGAAATAAATAGTGGGGTCTAATTCCTGCTTGTATACAGGGTGGAAAGACACGACGATCCTTCTCGCAAAGGGGGGTTAGTTTAAGTGATGGAGAATCGTTTCGTAATGTTTAGATTTTTGTTACGAACAAATTAGTAAAAATATTAAAATTAATTAATATTCTTCTTAGTGACAACCCTACTATTACTACGTTATATCTACCTACATGTAAGTGTAATGTGACACTTTATGTTTACAAAAATATTTACTTTGTGATAAAGAGGTGGGTAGGATTGCAATGGGAACAAGTTCAAACAAACAATAACTACTTTATTTACAACTGAATAATTATTGATTCACATTCTATGTTCAAAGTTGCCTCCGTGCATTATAATGCAGGCTGCAGCCCGTGCGCGAGTATGCCGGTGTACCTTTGCTAATATTCGGTCTCGAACGTTTCTACGGCGCAGGCTGGCGAAAGCAAGGGTTAACCTTTGCCTTATTTCTTCGGCGTTGTCACACTCCGTTTTGTACACTATATCCTTGATAGTCCCCCAAAGAAAAAGTCCAAATATCTTTGTCTGTAGCGTCGTAACGTCTCGGCGGCATTATAATTACACTCCCCGTATAACATAAGCAAATTTAGGTAATCGCGGGCTCCCAATGGCATTTTGGAAATAGGTTTTATCGCGTAATTTGCAATTTGTCAATTTCATTTCAAACATCATATTTATGATCGACTTTCAATCATGCAAAGAGGTTAGATAGTTGTAAAAAAGGCGTTTATTTTATCTCGGCTGGGCGAATAAAGAGTCCGCATGACAGCCTATTACTTTAGTGCAATATCCGTCAAATATGTTACGTATTCAATTTTTTGACGATAACCAAAATAAAATAAAAAACAAGGACAGGCTATTGTATGAATTGCTGATGAACCAGGGAACAATATTAATTCAATCGAAAATTATTTTATGAAGCGAGTTAACGAACTAAAACCTTTTTATCAGTTTAGGTAAACATTTTACTTATAATGAAAGAGGTTACTATCTTCTTTAATTGTTTATGACGATTGAGTACTTTCGAGTGGTTGTCAGTTTCATGTCGTGTCATGTGAGTTATTTGTTGTGGTTAGAATTATTAACTAGAAAATTACATAAATACTCCACCAGATCAAAAAAAAAAATAAGTAGAATAACAGAGGCAATCACCTCTGCAAACCCTGCAACGATTTTTTTAGCGGTGCACGCAGACCTAAGAATGGATAAATGGCAACATGTTAACGTAATATCCTGACGTCTAAAGATTGTTTACAAGTAAGTTCATTGACCCAGCCACCTGTTTAGGGTTGGCACAAAGCAGTTTTTGGTCTGAATGTTTAAAAGGCTATAACTTGAAAACGGTAACATATATTTCCATAGTTTCTATGGGGGAAATATAGTGCTAAGGTTGAACTATCTGCCAGTTCCGCAAAGGTCCCTCGTTACGTTCCACCCTGTATAATATGCTCTAACTTTTTTTTAGAAAAGATAACGAAATAATTGTTGCTGTGTTTGATTAGGTAAGAACTGTGGATATCATACTGTATAACAAAAGTTATCTGAATTAACCACGAAACTATATCAAAAATCATGCCGCACACCCATTTGTTGAAACCACGTGGAATGGCCCACAGGTAACCTTCTGAAACTTGATATTAGGGGATCTGAGTGAAGAAGAAGTCGATTAATCAAATCAGTATTAGTCCAAACGCGGTTCATTTTTCGTGTGTGATCTAGTCGAAATGCTTTATAGTATTTGTTACTCGCTTCAGCTGCTTCTTCAGACAGTTCTCCTATTGACAGTAGGCCGTGATTGATAATGTCAGCACCATGAATCAAAATTTTGTGGACAGAAGCAGGCAAATAGTACCATGTATATTCGGCAACTAATTGCCGGGCAGTTTCTAAAGCGAAATCTCTGAATTTTGTCGCATCAATGTTATATCCCGAATTGATACACTGAAGTACAGTCCAACAACGATCTAGGAAATCCTTCTTAATACCCGTAATTTCAGCTGAAACATCTGAGCTCGAGAAGAACCGCCTAGCAGTGTTGCAGTTTAAGTATAGATTACAAAAATCCCAAGAGGATGCAAGAAATAATTTAATTAAGACAAAAATTAATAGAAAATTAAGTTATTATTTAAAAACAAACCCTATTCACTATAAGATAGGAGATATATTATTAGTAAAAAAAGAAGGTAGAGATAAAATTGACCCTGTATATAAAGGGCCATATACTGTACTTGAAGATCAAGGTACGAATGTAAAAAAATTAGTTTTAGGAAAAGAACACATTGTGCATAAAAATAGGACATAATCTTATTATATATAAATAAAACTAAAAACACATTAACATTAAACATATATAATCATAAAAATAAAAAAACCAGTACACGTAAAAAAAAAAAAAACACAAATTAACACCAAGTTCACCGCCACTTTCACAACACAACGCCCAAATCATCAGTCATGCCAACCCAGTCAATCCGGCGCCAGCTGACACGCCAGAAGCTCCCGCCTGCCGTCAGTTCGTAGTCCACCAACAGGAGCTCACCGTCCCTGTCCAGAACGCTCAGTTCCAGACAAAGCGTGAACTCCAGGTCTGGGTCAGGAACGTGGGGACACATGAGCGGGTGGCCCACCACCGCCGAAAAATAGCTAATGTAGTGCCCGTTCCACCGCGTGCAAAACAAAAACGGCACATGGAATCGTACATCAAAAGAATAGCACACCTCGAAAATCTTCAGCAAAGTAGCGTCAATTACGGACGACATTATGCGATGGATTGAGAAAAAACAATAATAATAAATAAATAATATGTTTTATTTCAGGCAGTGTACCCATATTACAATGTTAAACTTAAAGTAATTAAATTAATATTATATAGAAAAGAAAAAAAAGTTAAGATAAAATACAATAATATAGACAAGCAAGACATTCACAAGACATCACTTCTTATTGCTATCACGGTGCACAGATAGCCAGCGCTTCAGGATTAGGCAGTCCAGGCGCTCGGACAGGGTCTTGAGAATCTCATTATCCGACGAGAGAATTCTGTGTCTGAAGGAAGCTATGCGCGACCTTACAATGGCGAAGTAGTCCGGAACGCGAGCCTCTGCGAACATACTCGATGCACTACAGTAACGGGGCTTTTTCATGAGAATGCGAAAAGCATCATTGTATTGCACTCTCATTGCGCTCATTGCACGTCTTGTGTAGTTAACCCAAAGCTGACATGTGTAGAAGCATTGACAGTATGCTCTAAACAGTGTCAGCTTCACTGGTTCACTACACCGTGCGAACCTTCGTGCGAGCATGTTGCATCTTACAGCAGTGGCCCGGCGTTCGCGTTCTATATCGGGGTCGTCTTGCAATTTTTCTGTCAGTATATGTCCCAAGTACTTGAACTGCCCCACCCTCTCAATTGAAGCTCCATCCAAGAAAACTGGCGGAACGTTGTCCGGACCCTTTCCCGCTCGAAAAACCATGAACTGCGTCTTTTTAACGTTATATTTGAGGCCATGGTTAGACGCGTAACGCTCGCAGATTTTCAAGAGCCGACGAAGACCCTGAACTGAAGGGCTGAGAAGAACCATATCGTCTGCATAACTAAAATTATTCAGACAAGTAGTGCCTATATGACAGCCTACCTTAGTTTTTCTCAGCTCGACAATTAGGTCATTCACATATAAGCTGAAAAGGTCCGGAGAAGTTAGCCCACCTTGACGAACTCCACATTCTAGCCTATATTCGTTAGAAATGGAGTCGCCCCATCTTACTACACCTTCTATAGACTGTGCATGCTTTGAAACAACATAACCTACTTTTTCACAAGTTTGGCAATCAGGGTCAAATTAAGCCATTACCGAAGTGGCTCTCGTACTTTTGAACATATAGGTGAGAAAGACCATGGCATTGACCATCACACACAAGTTCACCATCAGTGATACCATGGAATCTATAGACTGTGCATGCTTTGAAACAACATAACATACTTTTTCACAAATTCGGGAATCATGGTCAAATTAAGCCATTACCGAAGTGGCTCTCGTACTTTAGAACATATAGGTGAGAAAGACCATGGCATTGACCATCACACACAAGTTCACCATCAGTGATACCATGGAATCTATAGACTGTGCATGCTTTGAAACAACATAACATACTTTTTCACAAATTCGGGAATCATGGTCAAATTAAGCCATTACCGAAATGGCTCTCGTACTTTTGAACATATAGGTGAGAAAGACCATGCATTGACCATTATTTACAAAGGGAGACTTGAGTAATAATAAAATACATTCCATAGATATTCTGATATCTTCAAACGTTCGTAATGTGAATATTTTGGCGAACATTTCCTTTACCAGGGGCTTTGTTTTTTTGGGATTGCCGCATTGTCAATGTCAGTGCACATACATTTCATTAAATGCTCAACGCACAAATAAAGTGGGACCAACGCAATTTTTTCATTTTCTTCACTTGTGACATGTAGAAAACAATAGTTTAAATATTCTAAGAGAGTTCTGCCATTAAAGGCTTGGCACGTCGCATTAATCAATGCAAAACTAAAGTCCGTTACGACGCCTTCAACGGCAGGCTAACAAGACACTTTTATGCAAAAAAATCTAAAATCACTTAGCATTTTGAAAATGCTAAGTGTCATGTGCAGCTGAGACCATTATGGAAAATGGGGAATAAACGTTGACTTTCTTTCAATTGAATAACACCGGAATTGTACCCAATTAGTAACCCGCGATGTCGGCCACTCATCTCGATTACAATATAAATTTATATTTTTTTCATATTTACATTCACATTGTTCTGAATAAAAGCAGTGTTATTATTTTAAGGCATATTTTTTACATATTTTTTTATGACGGCAAATTATCTCTTGTTTTAGTTTTATTTTACAAATGATTATCCTTATTTAAATAATTAATTAACTAACCCCTTATTTCATCTAGTTTAATTATTTTGATTTTATTGTGGTGTTATGATGAAATCTTCAAATTCTGTTTTTTTTTAACATATTAAATAAAGTGATCAACTGCCTCTTATTAACCATATGGTAAACATGATGTTTAAGTATCTACATGAACATAATCAATATTTACAATTCGTTTTGATTCTTATGCCATCCACTCGTTTCACTTTTTTTAACACAAAACAAGCAGCGGTGCTGCATATTATCGCTGTATTTTATTATAGTTGTCTTTAAAAAACCCCTTTATTTATCAAAGTTTTTCTTCTTGGCCTGTTTTTTGTTATTTACAATATTATAAAAGATATCAATCATTATAGGACCGCAGTTGTGACCATCTTTTTGAACGTAATGTTCTCTTCTAGTTATATTATTTATTACAACGTTTATCGATTTTAATTGAAGCAATACATTTATATTTGTTTTGTATAGATTTTCATGCAGTTTCTAGAGTTTCAATTTTTACTGATAGGATTGCCATCGTATAATGAAAATTACGACAAAGTGGGAATACCGTGTTTTTTCATAATCTATTATTACGCTGTCCAGAAATGATGGGCTGACATTAATTTGTTCAAATATGTAATAACTTGATTCCACAGTAAGTAAATGAAATCTGTTTTGATTATAAATGTGTAATAGATGGTCAACAACGTTGTTCATTGAATATTGCTTTCCATTGAGCGTAATGTATTTCCTCTATTAATATACTTTTAATAATCGAGTGACACATACCTGCCATGTGATTTACTACGTACCGTCTGCCAATTTCTCTATAGTATTTTTCATCATTTATTAAGCCATTATTTAATATTATATTTTTAATGTCACTATGCTGCAAATCATATAGCTCTAGATCAGCAATATCACTACAATGATTGCAAATGAAAGGTTTATCTACAAAATCGGGAGAAGCACAACTATGAATTTCTTTAGCACATATTTGATGGATCCACATTTCGCATGTGTCACACTGTACCCAATTAGTAACGCGCGATGTCGGCCACTCACCTCGATTACAATATCAATTTATATATTTTTTCATATTTACATTATTTATTACAACACACATTGTTCTTAATAAAAGCAGTGTTATTATTTTAAGGCATCGCATGATATTTTTTTATATTTTTTTACATATTTTTTTTGACGGCAAATTATCTCTTATTTTAGTTTTATTGTGCACATGATTAACCTTATTTAAATAATTAATCAACCAACCCCTTAGTTAGGGTATTATTTCATCTAGTTAAAATAATTTGATTTTATTGTTGTGTTATGATAATGCAATTAGTGTCATGTACAGCTGAGACCATATGGAAAATGGGGAATAAACGTTGACTTTCTTTCAATTGAATAACACCGGAATACAGCAAGATTCTTTTAGTGTTTTTTTCATTTCCATGAGGATCCTGAACAATGCTGCCAGTTGCGTCTAAATGTAAATACGTTGGGTTTTCGCGTTTGAGGCAGGCTACTTGTTCGGGACTATATATTTTGATATTCAGTGGAAATGAGACTTCCTTTACGAAATTCGTGTGATCTTCTTGATAATGTAATAAATCCAAAACGCCATTGCTATTCCTGTCGTTGATAGCGTGTGCCTCGCACCTTATTTTGCGTAAGGTATCGTCGGACTTGATGCCTTTTAAATCAATTGTTCTTTTTAAATGATTTTCATTAATTTTCAAAAGTTGTGATTTTTTATATGCAAAAGCTCAGTTTGTAAATACTCAAACGATTTCGAACATTATTTATTTTTTTCAATTTTTTGCAAAGGACTTCATAATAATCACCTCTAGGTCGTCTGTATGAGATTGGCTTTTTGGGGAACTTCCCTTCTTCTAAGATCTTTTCGAGTTTTGATAATTCACCTTTTTCGGGCTGATATTTCGCATATTTATTTGATTGTACAATTTTTTTTATCTTGCTTTTAGAGGCCGGAGTCTTTGTTTGTTAGAATTTTTTATCGAAACCAAGATTTTTTTAAATTACAATCATTTAATTCCCCATACTTGGCAATCGTATCTTACAATATATTTCTTCGATTTCATTAATTTTCAAAAGTTGTGATTTTTTATATGCAAAAGCTCATTCATTTATTAATTTTCTTTTTAAAATTTCTCGTTCAACCCCTTTAGTGTGCATAGTTAAATTTTGATTATGACTGTAATTTAACTCTTCACTCATGACTGTTAGATGTTTGTTTTTATCTAAGTATATTTTAAATTTTTTACAGTTTTTGTGGTTGCAATGGGCTTTTATCATAATTTTGTGATTTTTTAAGTATTTTATGTATTTAAAAATTATTTGGCATGTATTATTAATATTTTTTTTGTATTATATGTCTGAGAACGAATGGGTATGTTGACGTATTTAGTTTGCCATCGGTAAAAATTTCCTTCCATAATTCATCGTCAACCATTACTGTACCTTCAGTTATATTAAAATCGCCTTTATTTATCAAAACATCCATGTTTTTGGTACCCATCGGTAAAAGTGCTATTGAAGTTTCAGCACTCGAATCTGCAGAGTGATCTAGATTCAGAAAACATTTGGGAACCTTTGTAATTGGAGGCGAGACCTCTTTTTTCTTCGCCCTTTGATTAGCGCTACGAGTATCTATATTATTAAGAGGTGTTTGATAATTCTCTAACCCTTCTCGCTCAGAACATACAGGCGATGTCAAAGATTGGGGAGACGATCGATTGAAATGATCTTCAAGATCGTAAACAGGACTTTCCGTAGGAAGGAAACCGAGGGGATAGTCTCCCTGGTTCTCTTTTACAGGCGGTGAACGCCTGGGATTCTCCGGCTCCAGAACTCAAATACAAGAATGGTCTTGCGAATCACTTATTGATTTGTAATATTTTGTGTCACATGCACAGGCGTAGTTACAGCTTGAGAACACAGAGGTTGCACGGGATCCTGACCGAGACCACACTCACGATGTCCAGGTGACATGGAACCCGTCAGTGGTACATATACAGACGATATCAAAGATTGGGAAGACGATTGATTGGAATCATCTTGATGGTCGTAAACCGGACTTTCCGAAGGAAGGAAACCGCGGGAATAGTCTCCCTGGTTCTCTTTTAAAGGCGGTGAACGCCTGGAATTCTCCGGCTCCAGAACTCCAATACGAGAATGGTCTTGTGAATCACTTATTGATTTGTAATATTTTTGTGTCACATGCACAGGCGTAGTTACAGCTTGAGAACACAGAGGTTGCACGGGATCCTGACCGAGACCACACTCACGATGTCCAGGTGACATGGAACCCGTCAGTGGTACATATACAGACGATGTCAAAGATTGGGAAGACGATTGATTGGAATCATCTTGATGGTCGTAAACCGGACTTTCCGAAGGAAGGAAACCGCGGGAATAGTCTCCCTGGTTCTCTTTTACAGACGGGGAACGCCTGAGACCCTCCGACTCCAGAACTCTAACACAAGAACGGTCCTGCGAATCACTTATGGATTTGTAGTATTTTTGTGTCATAGGCGACGTTACAGTTTCAGAACACAGCGGTTGTATAGGATCATCACCAAGATCAGATTCACGATTTCCAGATGAGGAGCTGTCTGATAGGCTCTGATGCATACAATTCTCACGAGACTGTACTGGCGTGAACGAACGCATTTGAAATGAATACTTTGTATCAATCTTTGCATCCGAATAATATGTTTTATATATGCGTAACCATAGTTTGTAAATACTCAAACGATTTCGAACATTATTTATTTTTTTCAATTTTTTGCAAAGGACTTCATAATAATCACCTCTAGGTCGTCTGTATGAGATTGGCTTTTTGGGGAACTTCCCTTCTTCTAAGATCTTTTCGAGTTTTGATAATTCACCTTTTTCGGGCTGATATTTCGCATATTTATTTGATTGTACAATTTTTTTTATCTTGCTTTTAGAGGCCGGAGTCTTTATGTTTGTTAGAATTTTTTATCGAAACCAAGATTTTTTTTAAATTACAATCATTTAATTCCCCATACTTGGCAATCGTATCTTACAATATATTTCTTCGATTTCCCATTTTTTAAAACAACATAATCAGAAATACGACAATGAAGATATCGACTACAATTGTTTATAAATACCTACAAAGCCAGACCCAAAACCATAATTCTTGACAGAAGATATTGACGGCGACAACGACAAATGACGATTACGAAGATATTAGTGATGATTTATTGACAAGATAGACACAATTATAATAGTGCTCCAAATTTATTTAAGTATTCATTCGAAATAATCAACAATGTACCTAACACGACCACAATGAAAATATAGACAACGACGATTAAATAGGCACAACGAAGTAGTTCCCCAAATGTAAATTTTTTCAAAGTATTCAATCAAAAGTAAACCCAAAACTGGCCAAGAGTATGTCGGCCCATGCTCAGTGTAGGGTTCCATAGCCGTAACTATAAGGAAATGTGCTACAGATAAAAATAAAGCTAAAAAAATTAACAACTGACTACGAAAAAGACCATGACAAGATTTCTGCTTGCGTGAGAACGAGAACACAGGTTCTTGCTATTGGAGCTCGGTCTTCGGCTTTGCAGCCTCAAGCTCGTCCTTCGGGCTTCCGAAAATGACATTGAAAGAGTCTCTTAAGCTTTTCCATTTTCTTTGTAAGTTGGCAGCTGAAAAGATAATTGGTAGAAAAGTAAGTTGGTAGTTAAATTTTATTCTTCTTCTTATCTTCCTATTCCGATCTGACCGTCTCTTCCTCTGAGGTATCCCGTAGTGAATAGTTGTCGTCATTATCAACTTCACTATTGTATTCAACTTTTAGTCTTTTTGACTGATGTACTTTTTTGTTGGAGGCTTTTCTTTTGTTTTTCTTACAGGTTCCTGAAGTAGATGCTACTGGATTTGTCCAAGGGTCAATATTTTCTTGTGTATTTTTTCTCGCATCAAGAATATTAGGCTTTGCATCTACTTTTGTGAGTTTAAGTGCCCTACACTGTCTTACGTCTTCATACGCTTGGTTTTCTGGTAACTTTCGAATATTTGATAAAGTTGTTACTTCGTCTTGTCCAGTCGTAGTTGTTTTATCTGGTTTTGATTTTTTGGATTTATTGTCCAAAGCGTTTTTCTTTTGTGGCCTTTTTTTAACATTAGCCATGAGTATTTCCAAGTCTTGAGATGAAATCGAAGCTCCTGGTTCCACTTTTAACTTTCTGTTTACTGCAGATTTTTTTAGCGGGTTAGGTGCCTTGGATTTTTTTAAATAATCAAGAAGAGCAATATCTATTTTATAACTCGTTTCAGGTTCAAAATCTGGCAATTTTTTCATCACTTTGTTTGTATTTAAAGGGACAATGCCCGTGGCCTTAAATCCAGCTTTAATATTGTCTTTGTTTGATATTTCAATATTTTCGAGCAGCTGCTTTAATAGAATCGGGAAATGAGCTTTATTTATTTGTGTCTCCGAGGGATTCTTTATCTTATACTCTGTCAGTATTTGTCGCCAACATTTTTTTAAAGGTCCAAAATAGGCCACGTCTAATGGTTGAGATATGTGGGTGGAGTTTGGCGGCAAAAATGCAAATCGTATGTTATTTTGCTCACACAATCGTATGATGTTTGGATTCATATGGCTAGACAAATTGTCTCCGATAACGACTTTCGGTCCTTTAAGCTTTTTAGCCCATGGTATAACGGTATTTTCGAACCAGTCCTCAAAAACTGTGGCGTCGAACCACCCAGACTTAGTCCGATTATATCTCGCGTCTGGGGGCCCATTTGAACACCAATTGGTCCACAAATGCTCCGATTTGTATACTGTATACACTGGTAGTAGACATCCATCTGCACTTGCTGCAAACATAATAGATATATTCCCTTTGGAATGATTTAAAATTCTTTCGGGATACTTAACTTTCCTTTTAAATATACATTTGGTTGACCCCGGGTCATCAGATAAATTAGATTCATCGTAATTTAGAATGTTATTTGGAGGTACGTCTTTTACAGTGTGTTTTAGATTATCGAAGTACCGTACAGGCCCGTAACTTCGCCTGGGTTTTGGCACTTTTTTGCAAATTTCCCACAAATTAACACCCTATTTTTGCTTGTTAAGAGCAAAAACAAATTAATCTAAAAGGGACTTTAGTTTACCGTAGTTTAAAGTCTAAAATTCGCTAAAGAATGACTACAATTGGACTCCAAAGGTGGTAGGCGAAGTATAGGCAAGATGCCCTGTCTTCGCCTATATACTGCCGGAGCGTAAATTATAGACAAAATTTGAAGTTGCCGCCAGCTATCTTATTTATTTTTAACGTGTATTTCGAATTTGAACCTTAACTATTCCCAAATAGTCATATTTAAAAAAAAAACGATGGTAGGCGAAGTCAAGTAACGATCTGAAGTTAGTTTCATACATTTACTGTACTTTCGATAGGGTTGTCAAAAATCACGTCATCTTACTCGACAACAAAAAAGAAAGGGTAATGGTTTAGGAGTAGTAAAAAATACTTGTTTTAAAATTATATATATTATGAAAGATTAGGTAATCATCTATTTTTATCTTCACACATTTCGTCACATTTAAAATTGAGTAACAAAATTATCTCAGCCTCAATCATCACAGCCGTCTAGCATAATAGTAAAGGTAAACATGAATCAAAAACAACTAACTTTCTGATTCTGACTTAAAAATATTCCTAAGGGTACATTTAGATTTCTTCTTAGAAATTACATAACACCTAACTAGGTCATTCATAATCCTATGTTACGTGGAATAATTATAATATCACAATATATATTGTTACGTCCGTGGGGTAGGTAACGTGATAGAAAAATGCACTAATTAACCACTAATTAAAAAGGCAAACTTTATTGCAAAATTACTAATTAACAAGGCTTACTTACTTAATAAATCACTGTACTAATCACTTCACTATAACGCACTTATTAACTTTTCGCTCAGGTTCGCTTCGAGACTCGCACTGTATCGCCGTTAGTTCAAAACTGACCGTGGGGTCGTGGGCGCGCGGCTTATATATCCGGAGGCCCTTGCTCCACAATGTTCCAGAGAAATCCCATCGCGAATGTTCGGTCCAAAGTCCAAGGGCGGTCGGTGACCCCTCGGTCAATGACGCATCGCGAGTGTTCTAGGCAATCTAGATTGTTCGATGTTCGATTCGGCTGGAACATTCCCGACTATTGCTATCCCTTTCTAGTTCTGTCTCTTTCACACACTTCTCGAACCTTCTCAATATAGCTGTCTCTCTCTAATAGTGCTATCTCTTTCACTCCTTCGTGAAATTTCGCCATATACTGAAGTGTACTTCAAAGGCCCATAAGGGGTCCTGAAAACGCCTGAAAACGGGTTTTCAGGTTATTGCGCCATCTGATAGAGGGTGCCCTGAAACGGACTGAAAACATGTTTCAGGCGCCTGAAAACAACGGCAACTAGGGTGAATTTACAATCTTCTAGTATGTGAAAGAGCCACCTCTGAAACGGCCTGAAATCACTTTTCAGCCTGCTGAAAACGCTTCTAAAGCACGGAAAATCACGTTTAAAGTTTTGACCTATACCACCGGCGCAACACTACCCCCTCCTAAGACATGCTCGTCCCGAGCATCATTATTTCCGTGGTACCTCGCCAGTCGGTCAACGTGAACAATCTTCGATGGACTACGAGGGTTTCGCTGTATCCGATACGTGACGTCGTTGATCTTTGTGACTACCCTATATGGCCCTTCCCAGTTTGGGGACAGTTTTGGGGATTTTCCTTTCTTTCGCATCGGGTTATGTAGCCACACCCACGATCCTTCCTCGAACCCAATTTGGTTAGCCTTCCTGTCGTATCGGGTCTTCATTCTCGTGCTAGCTTGAAGCCCGTGTTCACGAACAAGACTGTGAACGTCATCAATCCGATCCCTTAAATCACTCACATACTCGGTGATGGACCTCGGAGTATCAGGAGGACGTCCAGTTAGAAGATCTGCTGGTAAACGAAGCTCTCTTCCGAAATTAGCATACGCTGGAGTAACCGCCGTACTTTCATGGGTTGCTGACCTATATGACATCAAAAAGAGAGGAATATGCCGATCCCAATCCTTTTGGTGATTCTCAACAACCTTGGCCAGATGTCTCTCTAGAGTCTGATTGAATCTCTCCACCATTCCATCCGATTGTGGGTGATATGCCGTAGTCCTCGTCTTATGCATCCCCATGATTCGACAAGTCTCTTGAAAGACCGCAGATTCAAAGTTCCTGCCTTGATCACTGTGAATTTCCAGGGGTACTCCAAATCGACAGCAAACTTCATTCACCAACTTGTCCGCTATGGTGACTGCTTCCTGGTTAGGGATGGCAAACGCTTCAGGCCATTTGGTGAAGTAATCCATCACGACAAGAATGTACTTGTTTCCAGAGTCAGATGTCGGGAACGGGCCTGCGACGTCTAGCGCAATTCTTTCCCAAGGTGCTCCAACATTGTACAGTTTGAGCGCTCCTCTACTACGGGTGTGCGGTCCTTTAACTGCTGAACAATTAACGCACTTCTTGCACCAGTTTTCGACATCTTCACGGCAGTGAATCCAATAAAACCGTTGTCGGATTTTCATTAAGGTCCTTTTCATTCCAAGGTGTCCACCAGAAGTACCGTCGTGGAAACTTTCCAAGACATCTTTCACTCTTTTCCTTGGAACGACCACTTGTAGATGAGCATCCTTCCCATTCGCCGATTCCCATTTCCTGCATAGTACGCCATTATGCATAACCAAGCTGTCCCATTGTGCCCAGTAGCTTTTCGTTACCGTACTCATCGGAGCTACTTCACACCACCTTGGTTTGGGTACACCCTCATTAATCCAGTCAAAAATGGGCTTCACGTCAGGATCCTCTTGCTGAGCTAGTTGCATGACTTCATCACTCCACTCTTCACTGACTGTGTCAGTTCTCAGCATCCTCAAACACTCCTTGCCCTCTTGTCTAAGACAATGCTTACAGTCGTCCGGACAAGGTCTTCGGGAAAGGGCGTCTGCGTTTCCATGTGATTTCCCACTACGGTGTTCGATGACGAAATCATACTCCTGAAGTTGTTCAATCCAGCGTGCCACCTGGCCCTCGGGATTTTTAAACTCCAACAACCACTTCAGAGCAGCATGATCAGTCCTGATACGGAACTTCCGCCCAAGCAGGTATTTACTGAAATGCTGTAACGTCTTGACAACTGCCAGCAGTTCCCTTCGAGTGACGCAGTAATTTCGTTCTGGCTTTGACAACGACTTGCTAAAGTAGGCGATTACAACTTCGTTGTCTCCCTTCTTCTGTGACAAGACTCCTCCAATACCAGTATTACTGGCGTCCGTGTCAACAATAAAATCTACTGCTGGATCTGGATACCCCAGTATTGGTGTTTCGCAGAGTCTTTGCTTGAGGTCGTTGAAACTCGCCGTACACCGATCGGTCCAATCAAACTGTCGCTTTTCTTCCGTCAGCTCGTGCAATGGCTTTGCTATATCCGAGAAGCTCTTCACAAACCGCCTGTAGTATGAGCAAAGTCCTAAGAATGCACGTACTGCAGTTTTGTCCCTCGGTATCGGCCAATCCTTCACGGCACTTATCTTCTCAGGATCTGTCTGGATACCATCCTTCGAAATCACATGTCCCAAGTAATTGACTTTTCGTTTGAAAAGTGAACATTTCTTTGGACTCAGTTTAAGGTTTGCCTCTCGTAACTTAGACAATACTTGCTCCAATTTGCTGAGGTGATCATCGAAGTCTCTACCAACGATGATAATGTCATCCAAATAGACCAAACAAGTATCTCCCAGCAATCCAGCCAGTATTTGTTCCATCAATCTCTCAAATGTCGCTGGTGCATTGCATAATCCAAACGGCATAACATTAAACTGCCAGAGCCCCTTTCCGGTTGAGAAAGCCGTTTTCTCCTTATCTTTATCCTTGATTTCAACTTGCCAATAGCCACTTTTTAAGTCCAACGTAGAAAACCATTTCATTCCATTCAAAGTGTCTAGGGTGTCGTCGATTCGAGGCAATGGATAGCTGTCTTTCTTAGTGGCATCATTCAATCGGCGGTAGTCGACGCAGAACCTCATGGTCCCGTCCTTCTTCTTCACTAAAACTACGGGGGAACACCACGGGCTTGTTGAAGGTTCGATAACGCCACCCTTTTTCATTTCCTCGATCATGTCTTCTACTTCCTTCTCCCGAGCTACTGGAACTCGCCGGGGTCGCTGTCGTATAGGCATGACTTCACCAGTGTCGATCTCATGCTGTACGACTCCAGTTCTTCCGATGTCACTGTCGTGCGCAGAGAAGACATTGCTGTATCGCAACAACAATTTACGTGCTTTAAAGAGCTCTTCCCTGGTGAGATCGTTTCTGGAGCCATCCAATAACCTTTCAATGTCCATTGGAGGCACAGAACACCCAGGTTTCTCGCTCTCCGCAGAACCTTGACAGCTTCGTATCCAAGATATTTCCTCACATAATCCAACCAGAGCTCCTTTACTAAGGACGCACTCGGTGTCACTTAAATTAAGAACTCTCACGAAAGCTGTAGACGATGTTGTTACCACCGTGCGGGCTGTCATCCATGGTTTACCATCTTTGACGTTTTCCACAACAACACAACGATGACATCCTTGTCTTGTGCTGTACGGCAATCGCACTGGAACAAGAACCTGTGCCCTTGGTTGGAGGATAGTTCTTCGAGTACAGTAAACATTCCCATTTACTCCACCCTCCATAGGCACCTCATCAGGCCCAAATTTCAGTACTCCAACCTTCAAGTCAATTTTACAGCCATGGGCTCTCATAAAATCCAGCCCAATGATGCAGTCGTCGATGATGTTAGCGACGATCACTTTATGCCAGTAGCTCTTATCACCAATTTTTAAAGCCACCTCTCGCTCCCCCTGTATGGGAATGTACTGGCCGGTAGCGGTTTGCAGCTGGAGATGCGTAGGTCGGACTAGATGATCTCCAGTCTGGTGCTTCAGAAGCCGAGAACTGATCACCGTCCGAGAAGCTCCGGTGTCGATGGTAAGGTGTAATGGTACTCCACCAATTTCTCCTTTGACGACCAGACTATTCCCGTCATTAGCCTGTGAGATCATAACTGGGACATTTCGACCACCAGCCAGCACTCGTCCCTTAGTCCTGGCTTTTACTCGTTTCCCTGCTGCGGCCCGGATGCCACAGCGCCTGGTGCCCTTGCCACTGGAGTGAGATCCCGTTCTCTCCTGCTCCTTTTCGGGCAACTAGTCTGTATGTGGCCACGTTCTCCACAATGGTAACATCGTGGCCCAAACTCACGACGGGGAGCAGTCGGCTCCCTAACAGACACTTCACGTACCCTATAAGGCCTTGACGGGTCCTGACGCACAGCTTCTACCTCTAGGGCGTGAGCCACTGCATCCTTCAGGGACCCATGGTGCCCCAGTCGCACTGCAGCCCGTACCTCCAAATCGCGTATTCCGTCAACGAAGGCCTGCACCAGCGTGGTGTCCACAAAGGAGGCGGATGTACGTTGGTACGCCTTTCTGACCAACTTCTCAATTTCTAGGGCCCACTGCTGCAACGTTTCATTGCGCCCCTGCGCCCTGTCCTTCAACTGAGCACGGTAGACGTGCTCCAGGTGCTTGTCACCGTAACGGGCCTCCAACGCCTCTAGAAGCCGGTCGTAACTTCTCTCTTCTCCTAGGGCTTCCAGTATGGTGAGCGCCTCGTCACGTAGCGCTAGGGTTAGGGCTGTCCTGGCCTGCTCCTTGCTCCAGCCGTTAGCTTGGGAAACGGACTCGAACTGTAGCTTATAAGCTGTCCAGGACGATGTACCATCGAAGGGAGGTACCTTGAATCGTCCTCCTCCCGACACAGGTACCTCGGCTGCACAGGTACTCGTACCGCTGGCCACTTTTATTTCGAGCTTCTGGAGGCGGTTTTTGTAGGTGTTGACTTCCTCTTTAACAGTCTCGACATTCGCCTTAACGTCATGAAGTCGAGTGTCAAATTTAATGTCCATGTCCGCCAGTTTCTCATGGACCTCACACATTTCACGTTTCCATTCTGCCGCGGTCTCGTGCACGTCCCGAAGCATTCTCGATTGTTCTTCTTGCTTCTGGGACTGTCCATGTAGTTCCTTCTGGATTTGTCGGGCTTGTTCTTGCTGTTGACGAGCTTGCTCTTTTTGTTCACGAAGCCCCTCTTCGATTTTCCGGGCCTGTTCTTGTTGTTGACGAGCTTGCTCTTTTAAGAGAACTAAGATGGCATTGACGTTCATCTCTTGCTTACATGGGGCCGGTGACTCTGATGAGCCAGCGTCCGGCGCAGGGTCCTCACCTGCTGCAGCTTGGCTCCGCGTCTGCACTCCCTTCGGCTCGTTCTCACGTGGTGTAAACGGCATTTTCTATCTTCACTTCTGACACCAAATGTTACGTCCGTGGGGTAGGTAACGTGATAGAAAAATGCACTAATTAACCACTAATTAAAAAGGCAAACTTTATTGCAAAATTACTAATTAACAAGGCTTACTTACTTAATAAATCACTGTACTAATCACTTCACTATAACGCACTTATTAACTTTTCGCTCAGGTTCGCTTCGAGACTCGCACTGTATCGCCGTTAGTTCAAAACTGACCGTGGGGTCGTGGGCGCGCGGCTTATATATCCGGAGGCCCTTGCTCCACAATGTTCCAGAGAAATCCCATCGCGAATGTTCGGTCCAAAGTCCAAGGGCGGTCGGTGACCCCTCGGTCAATGACGCATCGCGAGTGTTCTAGGCAATCTAGATTGTTCGATGTTCGATTCGGCTGGAACATTCCCGACTATTGCTATCCCTTTCTAGTTCTGTCTCTTTCACACACTTCTCGAACCTTCTCAATATAGCTGTCTCTCTCTAATAGTGCTATCTCTTTCACTCCTTCGTGAAATTTCGCCATATACTGAAGTGTACTTCAAAGGCCCATAAGGGGTCCTGAAAACGCCTGAAAACGGGTTTTCAGGTTATTGCGCCATCTGATAGAGGGTGCCCTGAAACGGACTGAAAACATGTTTCAGGCGCCTGAAAACAACGGCAACTAGGGTGAATTTACAATCTTCTAGTATGTGAAAGAGCCACCTCTGAAACGGCCTGAAATCACTTTTCAGCCTGCTGAAAACGCTTCTAAAGCACGGAAAATCACGTTTAAAGTTTTGACCTATACCACCGGCGCAACAATATAATATCAAACATTTTTGCTTGTATAAAAACAAATATTAGGTATTTTTAATTAATATCCATAGTATTTTGGCACTATTTAACAATCAAAGAAGAACCTAGTAAGTCATACCTACTAGATGTAAATGTAATATCAATACTTAAGGATAGAAACGAAATTACACCTGACTAGGTGAGTACTAGTAACAATTTAACGAGATCAATCATAGACTTAAAACTAAGTTGTAAAGTAATCACAGCTATCTTGCTGGATAATAGATAAACATAGTTAGGTAATCATGAATCTATTATACATATCGAGTAGATTTATTTATAAATCAAATATTTTTGGTAGGTACGAGTAGGTAGCATAATAACTAAAAAACTGGTCACATTATCGTTGGCTTCAAGATATTAAAAGTTATAATTAGCACAGAGTAAATATTCGGAACACAACAGTTTCACAAGCATACAATCTTAATTTGAGATCCATTCACGTACGAGTTACGTTAGACATTAAATCGGTCTCAACTCAAAGAGAATCAGTCTCGTAAAAACATAAAATTATACTTAAAAAGTAAAATAAAGTATTATAATATCGTTTTAGAAAGGTAACTATTGTAGGTACGTTGTAAGCACTGAAATCGACATGAAATATTATTTGACCCCGTCGAGTAATATCTGGTTCTGGTAATATCAGAACAATATCATCCAAGTGCTTCATTGTGCAAACATCATCGACCCTTGGGTATGTGAACGCAAATCCTTTATTAAATTTGGACTCCTTGACTTTTCTCACAAATTTGACATCAGGAATGTTATTTTTAATTGATATCACTTTTCCTACGAAGTGTTTCAAACTCTTTTTTGTAGCAAATTTAGCCAAAACCCAGGAATCTGTATTGAATTCCTTATTGTCCTCTAAAAAGTATTCAATTTCAGAAAGTCCGTAGGGTAATGACGGGTCTATATTTTCCTGTTCTTCTTGAAGAGTTGCTGCAATCTAATCATCGAATGTTGCATAATCTGAATCATCTGTATCAGACATATGCACATCATTATCAGAAGTTGTCGAGCTAGATTCACTACTTTGTGTTTTTTTTTTATTTCTTACAGATTTGTGTTTTCGTGTTGCTGTTTGCTTTAAGTTTTCTTTTATTTTTCTTTTCAAAAATATAGCGTTTGCTTTCTTATCTTTAAATTCTGCTTTCGTTTCATGTGCAGTTTTTTCGACAGTGTTTCTTTCTATCTCTCCAGTTTCTTCTTCTTTCGTTTCATTTTCAATTCCTTTTCTTTCGTTTTCTCTAGTTTCTTTTTTTCTTGGGACTATTTCCAGGCGTAAAGCCGACCGCGTGATTTTAGCCCCTTTCGTTACGCACTTAATTTTGTCTTTCTTGCTTTGTTTGTTTGTTTCAGACCGTACAGCTGGTATAGTAACATCAGAAGTGATTACAATTTATAGTAGTAGCCTACTTATAGAACTGTGGGGACCAGCATCGACCTTTCTTAGGCAAGAATTAGGGTTATCTACATCACTTCGCCTCTAATATTTTAAAGGAATTGGGGACCTGCATGATGCAGGACCCCCATTTCCATCCTACTTATGCATTAACGGAAATTGCTCTGAAAATACTAAAAAATGTCTCCGTAAATCGAAATAAAAGAAAATAATAAAAATTAAATTGCAACTGATTGACTTTGTTTTACACGTTTCTATGGCAGAACCATGTAATTAACGGGCGGCACCGCGGGAAGGTACAATCAGTCTAGCTGGAACTTTTATCATTTTTTTTTTTATTTTTATTGCAATTTTTTAATTTAAATAAACAGTACGTAGAGTCTAGATGATTCGAGCTGCGCAATAATTCGTTGGGCGTGTTGGGCCCGACTTCGGTTCAGTTCGGCGGTGGCAGCTTCGAAACTACAAAACCGTAGCAGCAGCTGGTTGCTTTAAATGAAGCGAGATTCCATTTGGAGGCTGATGCTGACTGGATTTTGCTGAGGTGTTGCGCCGGTTGCGAGTTGCCAGCTGAGATTTTTTCTGCTATTATTCTGTTTTGACGTAAAACTTTGACGACTAAATCGTACTCCGGAATACCTTTAGGTTGAAATCTGTTCAGTGCGTCGATTACCAGGCCCAAGTATACTTTAAAATCCAGTGTCAAATTACCCCATTCAGCTTCAAATAAGACATCGTTTATTAATTTTTCGGCAAGCATTTTTTGCTGGCTTGGCATGTCCCGTAATATACTTGCAATAACCATCGTGACGATCTTCCTTTCTAACTTCATCCCAGGGACGCTTGAAATGGTTATTAACAGATTGAAGAACACTGTTGACGAGACTCATATTTTTTTATTTTTTCATTCAAACAAACAGTAAGTAGAGTCTACATGATTCGAGCTGCGCAATAATTTGTTGGACGTGTTGAGCCTGACTTCGGTTCAGTTCGGCTTCGAAACTGTAAAACCGTAGTAGCAGCTGGTTGCGTTAAAATGTTGATTCTCGAAGCGAAGCAATATTCCTTTTGTGCGCTGATGCTGACCAGTCAGCAGAAGAAGAAGATCCAGATCTTGCTGAGGTGTTGCAACGGTTGCGAGTTGCCAGCTGAGATTGTTGCTGCTATTATTCTGTTTTGACATATAAGCAAGCATATATTCGCACGTATGTAAGTCTTGATAAATTATGTTTCTTGTTTCCGTCTCCATGTAATTTGTTATTAGCTTTAGGCTTCTAGTTGTGACGCGTAGTTTCTCGATATAGGCGGGTCCATAATACTATTTGTGTCATTCTTTCACTTGTACTCGCAAGACTCCTAAGTATAAGCCAGCGAAACAAAATTAATTCTTAGGTCATTCAAAACGGCATTACTTTCAAAAAGTGTATTAGGTATGGCGCCTAAATTATACAATTAATTGCCAAATTCTGTAAGAGAATATGATATGCCACAATTTAAAAGGGCGTTATTTGATTTTTTTAGTAGATAAGGCATTTTATACTATAAAAGAATTCTTGGAAAGTTAGTAAGTAGGACTAAATAATATAATTAGCATGTTGCATGCTTGAACAACATTTGTATGCCGATTGGCCGAACATAGTGATACCTCATTAATATCTGTACCACCTTTGTAACCTATGCTACACAAATAAAATATACTTTACTTTACTCCTTGTTTAATACTTTATCACCAAACAGTTCATCGGATGCATTACCAACGGTTCGTGAAAGTGAACCGGTACGTTCCGTCCGTCACGTTTAAAACTGCTTCATTAATTTCTTTAACGTTATCATTGTGGGTGGAAAGAGAGTGGGCGCAAGCGTCAGGTTCGTCTAGAACAGCAAAAGAAAAAACAATATCAACGATGTTACATGTGAAAAGTTTGAAATGGGTCATTATTTGAGTGTTTCACCCGCCTCACTTTCGTGGATACATTATTGTCGAGATTCCGGCAGATTTTAATTTAATTTGAAGGTATTTGTTAGTAATCCCGGATATGTACAAAATAGCTCGATATGAGACTAAAATCTTAGGGAACTTCGACAATAATGTGTCTGTGATTATGTTTGAATGTGAGGCGGGTGAAACACTCAAATAATGACCCAAATATCAATTAAATTTTGAATATTTCTTCCGACTTTGACTCGTTCGTAAGGTAGTTTATTAGATCCGAGGTCTAGTAAAAATTTTGAAAAAATATCGGCTCGGTTTGTCGTTGACAAGTAGATACTGCTAGGGATGAAACTGCTAAGCCATTGACCGCAAGCATGACAAAAAGTGACGTTAACGTGATACGGTCATGAAAATAGAAGCTTCCTGCATTGCTTGGTGATATTCAGTGTCGTCGTCGGCCATTCCAACCGCTTTAGCAGCATCTTGGAATGTAGTTCAATTTTCGCCACCGAGTTTGATGAGATCTACATATAACTACGATACGGAACTGCGGATAAAAGTACGCGGAGATAAAATAGTTCAACCTCTATTTGGAACGACCCAGAAAAGACGCGCAACGCAGTCTCTCTCCCCTTTGTCTATGAGTGACGAATTTACCTTAACTCAATTCGAATATTTGAACAGCGGTTATGTTTGGTCGACGTTGGTCAGGCAAATGAACCGGTAGGCAACTGTGTTACGGTAGTTTCGCGACTTGTAACATCAAAATCCAGAGTCCTCCACGCCGCATCACACGATCCTATGTAACGTTTCGTAACGTAACTATGTTGTCATGACGAAACTATTCCGGAATTAAAGCAACACGAGATGCATCCAGACCTTTTGTGATATATTTAAAAAGGTATTTTACAACGGATCGCAACTACCGATAAATCGGTAACTTTTACATCACTGTCGTCGCGTCTGCATCATTAAAGCAGCGATCGTCTGTCAGGATGACTTTCATTGCATTCGTCAACACCATGACGATTGAAAATGTAGTATTGCTGAATCCCGTAAAAGTGTTACTGTAGATTGTGTCGGAATGGTCAGTATTGAATACGTCTTCTGTTAATATTGCTTCTAGATCATTTAACCGCGCGTTCAATTCTGAGGGAATCTATGGGTGTAAACCACTGTTGATCCAGTTAGTGGATATTTTGGAATTCGAATGATTCCCTACTTGTACTTACTACTACTTTAGAAACAAATTCTTCTAAGAAACAATGGGCATGATAACCAAGGGTCATTTATATTGGGTGCGTTAGCGGGACGTGCTTGGAAGTATAAACAATCACCACTGTATAAAATGTGATCAATTTCCGCGGTAGAGAAAATGTTGCGATGTTTAATAAAAGATAAAAGTTGTAGCGCATATTGACATGGCTCCACAATGCGCTAATGCGTTAAGCCTAATGAAAATGAAGTAAATTGTAAAAACTGAAACGTACGTGGGTGGAGTGGCCGGTGTACTGCCATCTGGCCGAAATATTTTTCGCCTAATTTCACTTCCCAACCAACTTATTGCAGTACTTTTAGTTGGCAAACCAATGCTTAGCATAGTATTATTTCGCATACTTTTTATTTGATCACAATAATATTTAGCAGATATTCATTTTACCAAGATTTATTTAGAAAAATAGTCACTAAGCAAATGTTTTATTGTATTATCTAAAATTGAAAAAGACGACAACTCCAAGGGAAACGAGTTGGTATAAAGCGAAAAAGGGGGGACGGGGGGGCGAAGCCCCCCAGAAGGGGGGCTCGGGGGGCGGAGCCCCCCGCATGGAAAAAACTTTTAAAACCATATCTGGTTTAATTTAGGTAGGTTGGTTAGGTCGCTTGCGTCCCTTAGAAAGAAATAGAAGCCCCGCGCAGCGGGGCTTCGTCGACTTGGTCACAGCCCTTTCAGGTTGAAACTGTGACGCTAAGGAAAATTAACCACAGCCCAGTTAGGTTAATAGGTCAGTTTAGCTAAATCTAAGGCCTACTCTCCCACTTTTATTGAGTCGGAAATTTTATTGTTCGGTGTGCGCGCGTAGGATATTTTGGTTCGAGGTTCAGGTGGAGCAGCAAATGGTGAAGACGGTTCCTTTTTAACAGTTTAATTAATTATATAAAAATACACAAGTGCGTAAGTATGTAGCGAAAAAGCGAGTAAGTCCAGTATGGCCGCCTGCCCCGTTCCCGGGCCAAGCCCCCGGGCCTCGTCCAATCACAGGAGCCGTAGATCGCGTGATATCGGCGCTGATTGGCTCCGGATGACGCGACACGTGTACGGTGCTCCTCTGCACGGTCTCCCACACAAGTTGCGTTGACATACTCCCGGCCTTGGAAACTCCTAGTTTTCAGTGTGATTGTGCAGTGAGTCGACTAGAGAGAGTCGACAAGAGGACTCACAGGACAGCGACTTATTGGTCTGTTTGAAAAAGTGGGCATATTTTAGAAAATGCGCGTCTCACGATGCCATTAGCTGTTCTAATATCGGCCACCCTTGATACGCCGTCTTTTCCATGATAAGTTTTGATAATTCTTCCCAAGTTCCATTTAAGCGGGGGTGAGTTGTCTTCCTTGATAACAACCAACGTGTTTTCTTGAAGATCGGCAGTTTTGAACCTCCATTTTGATCGTGTCTGCAGCTCCGATAGGTATTCCTTTGACCAGCGTACCCAAAAATGTTGGCGGATCTGTTCGATTCGTTGGTAACGCGTTAGACGATGCTCAGGAACGTAGTTCAGGCTAGCACACACAGGCGCAGTTAGCGGACGACCAACCAAGAAATGCCCAGGGCTCAGCGGTAATAAATCGTTAGGATCAGACGACATTGGTGTAAGCGGCCTGGAGTTGAGCACGGCTTCGATTTGAGTCAAAACCGTACTCAGCTCTTCAAATGTCAAATGTGCGTTGCCTACCACGCGTCGTAAGTGATATTTACAACTCTTAATTCCGGCCTCAAACCCTCCACCAAAATGACTAGCATACGGAGGATTCATCCGGAACTTGATCTTTTGGGATATCGCGTAATTTTGTATATCTCCAGATATGCTGGATAGAAATTTCTCAAAATCGTTCATTAGTCCGACAAAGTTTCGTCCGTTATCGCTCCGAATTTCGACAGGTTTTCCGCGACGCGAAATGAAGCGTTTTAATGCTAGGAGGTAGCCATCAGACGACAGATCACTGACGAGTTCCAAATGAATTGCGCGCGTTACAAAACATATGAATAAACAAATATACGATTTAGTAGTTTTTGCACCCCTACCCTTGCGGTTCAAAATGAGCACTGGACCAGCGAAATCAGCCCCGCAGTAATTAAAAGCATACCCAGGTTCTAGACGTTCTTGTGGCAAGTTGCCCATAATAGGTGTCAAAGTCTGACCTTGCATGCGCTTGCAAGTTACGCAGTCATGGACAATTTTTCTTGCTAGATTTCTGGCCCCAACTGGCCACCAAGACTCCTTAATAGTAAACAATAACAGCTGTGGTGGCGCGTGCAATAACCGCTTATGTTCAAACCGGAACAACAATACGGCTAAATGATGTTTACAAGAAATTAGAATAGGATGTTTTTTCTCGAAACTAAAGTGACTGCAATGGCCTATGCGGCCTCCTACTCTTAATAAATTAGCTTCGTCAAGAAATAAATTTAATTTCGTTAGACTGGCGCCGTGTCTACCTTTTAATAACTGTTTTCGTGATAAACAATCGTGCACTTCACGATATGACTCATATTGTGATAGCCTAGCGAGCGACGAAACAGATTCATTCAGCTCGTCGATGCTTAATGGCCCCGTCCGTTTATTCACTTTATTGCGCGCATTGTAAACAAATCTCAAAACATACGCCATGGCGCGTTGTATACGATTAAATTGTGAAAATCGAAGAAAAGTAAACCATCCCTCGTGATTATCTTGACCAGCCACACAACTAACGGTAATATTTGATTTTATCTCAGGTAAATCAACATTATTTGGGTTAGATAATGACTCGGATTCAATTACATAATTTATATCGTGAAGGAATTGCGGGCCTTGTCCCCATAATGGGGAAGACCATAAGGAATCCAGCGACCGACCTCGCGATATTAGGTCAGCTGGGTTGTTTTCACTTCGCACATGACGCCAGGGATTATTTTTTGTCAAATCATGTATCTCAGTAGTTCTATTTTGGACAAAGGTTTTAAGTAACTGAGGTGACATGCGTAGCCAGCCTAACACTATAGTCGAGTCTGTCCAAAATACAACTTTATTGAACCTACTGCGAAGTGAATTAACAATTTTTGTATATAGTCGTGCTCCAACTAATGCTCCGCATAACTCCAACCTAGGAATGCTCACAGGTTTAATCGGCGCGACCTTTCCCTTACTGCATAACAACCTAACCGTTACATTGTTATAGTTATCAATGGCGCGTATGTATGCGCAAGCGCCATATGCAGTGAGAGAGCTATCGCAAAAAACATGTAACTCTAAATAGTTAGGTATGTCATTTAGCACGTAACGCGGAATGCGAATAGTTTCTAGCTTCGAAAGATCAGTGACGAACCGTGTCCAGATCTGGGCGACGTCATAAGGGACCGGTTCGTCCCAGTCTAATTTTAATAGCCACAACTTTTGTAAAAGTACTTTCGCGGTAATGATAGTTGGGCTCAATAGTCCGAGAGGATCATAAATTTGCGAAGAACCCGATAATATTGCGCGCTTTGTTATCGGCTTGGCATTAATCTCAAACTTAGAGTGATAGAATAATTCATCAGAGCGGTTATACCATCCTAACCCTAAGGTTTTATTTTGTACATTGTCACCTAATGACAATTCTTTTTGCGAATCATTAGATTCGTTAAATTCGCTAAAATCGAAATTGAATATCCATTTTCGCAACGGAAAGCAACCCGATTGTAAAACCTTAGTGACATCATAACATATTTGCTTTAATTTATCTTTGTTAGGGTTGCCACAAATCAGGTCATCGACATAAAAATCGTTTCTAATGATGGTAGCTACTTCGGGATTTTCACACTCTTGCGCTAACTGCTTAAGGCACCTACAACTTAGAAATGGCGCCGAACTTGTACCGTAAGTGACAGTTCGCAATCTATACACTTGTAAGGGATCAGAAGGGTTATCTCGCCAAAGAATTAGTTGCAAATCCCTTTGCTTTTCGTCGACCAAAACTTGTCGGTACATTTTTTCGACATCCGAGCAAGCGACGTATTTATTTTCTCTAAAACGCAAAAGTATAGGTAGCAAATCGCCCTGTATCGGCGGCCCTACCAGTTGTAAATCGTTAAGTGAGTTATTTTTTGAAGATAAAAAGCTGGCATCAAAAACCACGCGTAAACGCGTTTTAACCGCGTTTTCGCGGAATACACCGTGATGCGGCATCACGTAATGTGGCGTCGCGTAAGTATCTGCCCGTTCCATATGACCTAGGTCGCAATATTCTTTAATAAACTCACGATACATTTTCTTATAGTTAGGATAACGTTCTAACCGTTTTTCTAATGCGTAAAATCGTTGTTCGGCTTGTTTGCGTGTTTCACCTAAAGTCTCTGGCGATTGTTTGAATGGAATAGTTACGCAGAACCGCCCGTCATCAACTCGTTTTGTGGTTTTTACGAACAATTCTTCGCAAATACGTTCGTCTTCACTGCGCGATTCATTAGGCTGATGACTCACCGGCGCGTCCTCAAGCTCCCAGAACCTACGTAACTGTTCGTCTATAGAAACCTGCATGTCCATAGTTCGCATGAAGTTACACGTAATACTGGTGCTTTTATTGGTTTTATTTAAGATTGGTCCGCCTAAAATCCAACCTACATGCGTATTTTGCAGAACCGGCCCGTTACGTAAGCGAATCAGGCCGTCTTGAAGCAAGTCCCAAAAAATATCTGCCCCTAACAGCAGGTCTATCGGTTGACTTTCATAAAAATTGGGATCCGCTAAAATTATTCCGTTCGGTATAACGAATTGATCGTTGCACATAGCAACAGAAGGTAATGAGGAGGTTATATGCGGTAATACTAAACACTTTATGCGCGTAGAATAAGTGCTAGTTAAAGATTTCATTTCAATATCACAAGTTCGCGTACATTGTGATATCGAGCCTCCTACTCCCTTTATTTTCTGAGTGGACTGTATAAATTGCGTATTTAGTTTATCACATAGTGATTGCGTAATAATGCAGCGCTCGCTACCGCTGTCAAGTATCGCCCTAGCCCTATGATAATTACCTAAATTATCGGCTAATTCTACAACTGCAGTTGACAACAGAACCGGTTGCGCAGATGACGTCTGCGCGGTATGGACATCTGTGCATATTTCGGATACCGGGACCGATTCAATCTGCGCGTGCGTTGATATCAAATAGCTGTTTGAAGTTACAGTGGAGGTATGGGGCTCATTAGGTTGATTTTGGCTCGGCCTCAGTGAATTAGAACAGTTATTTGTTGCGATAACACTTACTTCTTCGCGATGAATTATGGAGTTGTGTTTTTTGTCGCATTTCCTGCATGGCCCATACCTACACGCATCAGCTGAGTGTCCGATGCGTAAACAGTTTTCACACAAGTTTTTGTCGTGTACAAATTTAATTCTATCCTGCATATTTAGATCCAAAAACGCCTGGCATGAATATAAGGGGTGTTTTGCGTTACACATCGGACACAGTTTAAACTGTTTTTTAAATGAGAGTTTACTTTGCGGTTTCTCTGTCATAACATTACAGTGAACTTTAGCATTGGAGTTATTATGTGTGTATTTTTTAGTGTCTTGCGAATTTACTTTACTGTGCGTTACGATTAACGTTTCAAGCATGTCTGCCCTGCCTCGTAAAAAGGTTAGTAAATCGTCAATAGTTAGTTTAGACTCGGCGGTTTTCCGCTCAGCTGACTTTGACAATAAAGACCCTTTATGCTGCTCCCATTGTAGTTCTGTCGTCGAATCAAGCTTAGAAACAATCATATAGATAAGCAAGGTATCCCAATACTGTACAGGCTCTTTTAACGCTTTAAGTGCGCGTATATTTTTTAATACGTTATCTATAAGTTTTCTAAGCAATGCGGGCGATTCTTTTGGCAAGGTCTGTAGTGAGAACAAAGCCTTCACATGATTGTGTACGAGTAGCCTGCTATTATTGTATCTACTAAGTAGCAATTCCCATGCAATCTTGTAGTTATCGGCTGAGAATTCAAGCGAATCTATAACTAACTCTGCGCTGCCCGTGAGTGACGATTTAAGGTAATGAAATTTTTGTATATCGGAAATTTCATTAGAATTGTGGACTAGTGATAAAAATGTGTCCCGAAAAACCATCCAGTGCTCATGTGACCCACTAAAGTTTGGTAAAGATATTATTGGCAATTTAACTGAGTGTAACGTACTATGATGATTATTACTTGAATGTTGACTGTCAATTTGCGTTTGATCCTTGATCATATCCTCTGCGTGAGCCAGTATACTGTAATATTCAGCTTCAAACTCATCTCGAAGCTCGAGTTGCGCTTCAAGCTCGGTTTCAGGAAGAATCTCTTCGATTTGAGATTGAATTTTATTGAATTCAGCATACAGGCCCGTGGCCCCTCGCGTACGAAGCCTAACTTCGGAACTTTGGTTGCTGGATAAAACTTCTTCGAACGATTCTATGTAATTAATGAACTTAGTGAGTCTACCTTTTACGGAACCTCTTTTTTTAATAAGATCCCTCAAGACCACTTCCTGACTCTTCTCACCCGCGGGATTAGTCATTTTGGTACGGAGAAGTGAGGTACTTACAGTTGTCCGGATTATTTGTTACACCCTGCAGCTGCTAACATTCAGCTGCCGTGCTAACGACGATGCGAGCAGGCAGATCACACAGATGACACAACACTGAAATTTAAATACGAATACGTGTCAAAACTGAAATGAGACAGAGTCGCGATTCTTAGTTGGTTCGCCTCACCAAAAGCACTGAGCTGCTGCCGGTGGCTGTATTGCCGATTGCGTTACTCTCGCCAATATCCTCTCAATCCACGATGCTGGATGTATCAGGTACGAAGGTCCAAAATTATGTGCGCGCGTAGGATATTTTGTCGAGGTTCAGGTGGAGCAGCAAATGGTGAAGACGGTTCCTTTTTAACAGTTTAATTAATTATATAAAAATACACAAGTGCGTAAGTATGTAGCGAAAAAGCGAGTAAGTCCAGTATGGCCGCCTGCCCCGTTCCCGGGCCAAGCCCCCGGGCCTCGTCCAATCACAGGAGCCGTAGATCGCGTGATATCGGCGCTGATTGGCTCCGGATGACGCGACACGTGTACGGTGCTCCTCTGCACGGTCTCCCACACAAGTTGCGTTGACATTCGGTGTATTGAATTTCGGAATTTTAAAAATCGGTACATTGATTATCGGAATTCGTATTTTTGATGTATCGGGTTATCATAGATTCGGACTTTTGATGGTTCGGTGTATAGGTTAGGTTAGAACTGCGACCTGCGACAAGATGGAATGAACAGCCTTATAACAGCGTATATTAGTATTATGCGTCATAATATTATGAGTAAAATAACTTATGCCATTAAATACATTCGACAAAACAATTAAAGACATTTTGAAACATGACCAACTAAATATTTTGCTAACTAATAATATTTTAAAAAATAATTTGCGATACGTTATATATGCGAAGCATTGGTTTGCCATCAGATGATTCTGCGAAATGAAACTATGGGAAAAATAGTTTGCGAAGTGATAATTTGCCTTATAATTTTCGGCCACATATTAGTAAACCAGTAGAGTAGTCAATAGTGATTTTCCCATTTTTGGTAAAGAAACTTTAAAAAATTACATCTCAAGAACCGTTCGTTTCCGCAACCTGAAAATTCACAAATCGCTTTATTTTCATGAGAAGTATCTACATACAAAATATGAACCTCGAAATCGATGGTCGTCAATGGAAATTTTATCCCACCACGGAGCAAAAAAATCATTCTAACACTCAAAGCAGACGTCAGATGTGGAATGAGAATGACAATGACAAATATATGGTGCCATGGCGGCCATAACAACCATAAAGCACGCTACACACCATTATTCTGCAATTAGTTAAATGTATGCAAAATATACGCCCGACCACATGGCGTCGTTGTGGTGTGGTTGTGGCTGTGGCTTGTGGTACGTGTGAATTGACCCTAAGGCGGTGGTCTGCAACAAACGCCGTCGGCCGCGTCCGGCGTCCGCTGCACGCCGCGTCATCTGGACGCCGCGTCAAGCGTAAACTGCGATGGTCACTCTGGACGCGTAGTTTACGCTGGACGCGGCGTCCAGCGCAAACTGCGAATAGTTTCCTTCCAGTTTTCTCGCCACGCTCAACGTGAATGGACGTAAAGTGAATAACTATGGATGAACAGACAATTTTAAGACTTCTTGAAGAAGAGGAGGAGGATGATGATGTTGTTATACAGTTATTGAAACAGAAGAGAAGAAAAAGGCGTCATGACATTTTTGTGAAAAGAGAGATTGAGGGTTGTGTTTTAATACGTTGATAAAAAAACATTTATATAATAACGATGTTAAGTTTAAAGAATAATTTCGTATTTCAAAGGATCAGTTTATGACTGTGTTGGATTTAATCAAGGATGAGTTGACAACAGCATCGTGCAACAGATACAAGAAACCGATTTCTGCTGCCGAAAAATTGAGCCTAACATTAAGGTAAGTAGGTTATACAAATAATATTGGTCAATATAAGAATTATACTTATTTATTTATTTAAAAAATGTGTGTTATCATTACACATTAGGTAGTAATTAGGAACATGGAAATGAAATCGATATCGATGTGTTACTTAAATTATTTAGGGGCTCCAAGCCCAATTTGAATCTTCCGACGGCATTGGAGTACGAGTAAGCTGCGATGAATGTTCTGAATTTGGTGTATTCGGATACTGAGTACTGGAAAGCTGCGATGACTGTTGCGAATTTGTTGTATTCAGAAACTGAATATTGGAAAACGAATTGAATGATGAAGACTGTAGGTTCGGGTATTGGACATGTTGCGTGTGATGCCTTATTTCAGCATCTGTCACTATCTGACATACTTTTAGTCTAATCTCACTTTGCAAATATGGTGGCAATTTATCCGCAATATCTGCCATTGATTCGAAAAACTTTTGCATTGTGTTTTATGTTCTGATGGTTTATTTATTATCTTGTCATACAAAGCTGACCGCTGAGCATCTCTTTTTGCCAACATATTCATAAGAGGATCACACGACTTCTTTTTTGTAGATCGCCTTTTATTTTGCAGATCAGTAGTGTGGATATTTTGCGCGTCAGGGTTCTGATTATCATCTTTAGAAAGTTCATCGCTAATCGGTTGTTGTTCTTCACTCTGTTGGTTACTCAGTTCTTCTTCATACTGCTGGTCTCCTTGTTGTTGTTCTTTATCTTTGTTCTGCACCTCATCAACTGCCTGTGGTTCATCCAAGTTTGTGATGGTTTCGCGTCTTTCATCAGTATCTGAGAGAAAAGACATTATACTCATATATTCCCAGCTAGAATTTGTTCTTTCTGATCCAGTTGATTCACCTCTTTTCTTCTTATTAAACTGGTCACGTAGGCTCTTCCATCTTTTTTTACATTCTGAAACTAAAGGTAATACAATATAAATATATTTTATGCCACACCTATTAAAATAATGTACACAACACGGGAGGCAATAAAGAAAGCCTCAGATTGCATATTTATCACCCTTGCCTGCGGCTCGAGCGTCAAATACCTGCTGTCTGAGACATTCTTTGTTTTACCTCCCTAGGTAAGTAACGTACTATTTGGTAAATAAACTTTAATTATAATTAGACAAATATTTATATTCAACATATTTTGTTTTTGTTTCAGGTTTTTGGCTACTGGAGAAAGTATGCGGTCACTTGCTTTTCAGTTTCGCATATCACACAACTACATATCAGGTGTTATAAAGGAAACGTTAAAAGCACTATGTAAATATCTTACACCTATATATTTACCAAGTGTCACTGAAGATATTTTAAAAAATTCTGCTGAAAAGTTCATGTCGACGTGGAATTTTCCATGCTGTGGTGCTATTGATGGCAAACACTGCCGTGTCAGATGTCCTCCCAATACAGGATCATTATATTATAACTATAAAAAATTCTATTCTATTGTTTTGCTAGCTATAGTAGATCCTGATTGCAAATTTATTTGCGTGGATATCGGATCTTATGGGAAAGAAGGCGATAGTGGAATATTTTCCAAGTCAATAATGGGCAAGCAAATTGAGAATGGTACTTTTCCGTTTCCTGCAGACAAGCAACTACCTGGTACTGAGATTTTTTTACCTCAGTTTCTAGTGTTTCTGCCACGTTTAATGCCGACTGCCTGCACACGTCACGGATGCCTTGTCGCTTGCGGGCTTCAAATCGCGGTTAAAATGTTGGCTTATCGAGAACACCTTTTATAGCTTTAACGAGTTTATTGTAGCTACGGAGTAGGTACTATTGCCTACCTATACTCACTATTGTAAGTTGTAGTTTGTAATTTTACAAGCATTGTAATATTTTTTAAGCAAGTGTATTGACATGTAATATGAATTATTATGAATAAAATGAATATGAATATAATGAAACCATATTCTACTTCTCAAGGTGCAGCAGATGTTGAAAAAAGGCAATTTAATTATCGGCTTAGTCGTGCTCGAAGAACTGTAGAGAATGCGTTCGGAGAGTTAGCAAATGTTTTCAGAGTGTTTTATACGCCCATACACATAGCTCCCGAAACAATAGATTATCTTATTATGGCGGCATGTTGCCTGCATAATATGTTAATAACTGAGAAACTAACTCACTACGAAAGAACGCGGATCATCCGATGAAATAATCAAACCCGGAATATTGAACTATCTCGTTGCTAGAAACCCAAGTTCTATCCCTCAACCAACAAATCAGGGAAACGCATAGCAATTAACAGCCCCTCTAAGTGAAAAAACAACAAATATACTACACAACAATCATCTCCCAAGCCGGCCGGTCACCGAGGGAGATTACGACCAAAACCCTCCAGTAACGCATGAACAGACTTCAAACCAGATATATACCAAAAATACAAGCGAAATAAATGTAAAGGACTTAACAGCCACGAACAGAGACCTTTTCTGCGTAGCGACATACAACGTCAGAACTCTATCATCCCACGCCCGTCTGATAGAACTAATAGACGCCTTAAATAATACGAAATACGACATAATTGGTCACTCAGAAATAAGGAGATTAGGTAACTCAATACAAGAGTATGAAAACGTCATATTTTACTACATTGGCGAGACTGCAGGCCTTTACGGCGTGGGATTTCTCGTCAAAAGAACCTTAAAGAAAAACATCGAGTGTTTTATCGGCCTATCAGAACGAGTAGCACTGCTGAAACTAAATATTAATAATTTCGAAGTCAGCATCATACAGGCATATGCCCCTACTATCGCTGCAAACGATGACGAAATAGAACTATTTTATGACACCGTCGACAGAGCCCTCAAAATATCCGGAAAAAATATCATAGTTATGGGCGACTTTAATTCGAAGATTGGCATTCCTAAACCAGAGGAGAGGCTAATTATGAAACGCCACGGCTATGGGGAAAGGAACAACAGAGGCGAAAGATTGATAGAATTCGCTTACGAAAACAAACTTTCTGTTTTGAACACATTTTTCACAAAACCTGCTAAGCTAAGATGCTGCTAAGATGGACTTGGCGTTCGCCAGATGGCGCCACTAAAAACGAATTAGATTATATCTTAACAAATCTACCCAATGCGGTTCAAAATATGCAAATTATCAATGTGACATTCCCCTCAGACCATAGGCTATTACGAGCAACACTGAAGATACGGAACATCAAGAAAAGTAGAGTCAAGTATACCAATAAGGCGAAGAGTCAATTGAAACACGACGAGGAAATATCCAAGTATGCACAATGTTTAAAGAACTACGAAGACGACCTCGCGGCATGCTGTGAAAACGATACCGTCCAAGAATACTACAAAAAAATAATCAATACTATTGAAACAAGTTTAAAAGAAGCTGTAATAGACAAAACGCAAAGAAAACAAAACGGTGCTATATCCGAACACACAAGAAAACTAATCCAGCGCAGAAGCGAATTACAAAAAATAAAGCCAAAAACAAGAGCAATGAAAAACGAACTACGAGCTCTATACAAACTTGTAAACAAGTGCATACGACGCGACTATATGAAACTTCGAAAATATACATTAGAAAGACATCTGCACGCCACAGGCAGCCTTAAAAAAGCATACAAGGAATTAAAATCATACAAAAAATGGATCGAAGGGCTTCATGGCTCCAATGAAATCTCTTACAACAGGACTGATATACTACACATAGCTTCAACTTTTTATAAAAAACTATATGACATTCCTGAACACGCAAAAACAGTACAATGTTGCACAGAACAACTGCTAGACCAAAATGACCGGGACATAGCTCCGATAGACGAACTAGAGATCGTAAAAGCGATAAAAAAGCTAAAGGTAGAAAAAAGTCCCGGGCCAGATGGAATAACAAACGAGGCAATTAAAGTAGGCTGCGCTCAACTGACAAGACCTATTACCCATCTGTTCAACATGATTCTAAACTCCTCAACGACACCAAAAGAGTGGTCTGAATCGGAGATAATACTGTTGTACAAAAAAGGCGACCCAAAAGACATTGGCAATTACCGCCCAATCAGTCTCCTGCCATCACTCTACAAACTATTTTCGACCATTATAGAGAAGAGAATAACTAGCACTCTTGAAAGCTTTCAACCGATCGAACAAGCAGGATTTAGAAGAGGTTACAGCACGATTGATCACATCCACTCGCTAGAATTGCTCATAGAAAAATATCAAGAGTTCCAGAGACCATTGTATATAGTCTTTATCGATTACCAGAAGGCTTTCGACACTCTACTCCACTCGTCAATATGGGAAGCTATGAGATCACAGAATGTAGAGGCCAAGTATATTACTATATTAAAACACTTATATAGTAACAGCACAAGCAGGGTAAAACTCGAGACAACAGGTCCTCCCATACCGATTAAAAGAGGAGTGAGGCAAGGTGACCCTTTGTCCCCCCGGATCTTCATAGCTGTTCTAGAGTTCATCATAAGTAAGCTGAGCTGGGACAAGGTTGGTTTAAAGATAAACGACCAATACATAAGCCATCTGAGATTCGCCGACGATATTGTGTTGCTATCAGAAAATACTACGGAACTGAAAACCATGGTAGAGTCGCTACAAAAAGCGAGTTTGGAAGTCGGACTGGAAATAAACTTTAGTAAAACAAAACTAATGACAAACGATGTACAAACTGTAATAACTTTAAATAACATACCCCTGGAATATGTGGACAGCTACATCTACTTGGGAAAACAAGTTTCTTTCCATAAACAAAGTAACGACCTAGAAGTAGACAGAAGAATTGCAAATACATGGAAAAAGTTTTGGAGCCTAAAAGAAATTTTAAAAGGCCAGATGCCTCTCAAAATAAAAAAGAGTAATGGACACATGTATTTTACCATCACTAACTTACGCTTGCCAAACTTGGAAGTTCACACGTCGAACCAGTAACAAAATCACGACATGCCAGCGGAGTATGGAGAGAAGCATAACGAAAATACGAAAAATTAACAAAGTACGCCATAGCATCATACGTCAAAAAACCAAAGTAACGGATGCTCTCTCGTATTCTAAAACCTTAAAATGGCGTTGGGCAGGCCATGTGGCCAGGATGCTAGATGACCGCTGGACAATACGACTGACTTCATGGCCGGGCCCTAAGGGCTCTAGAAAACGAGGAAGACCTTTGAAGAGATGGGATGATGACGTCATACAATTTTCTGGTAAAGGATGGATGAATGATGCCAAAGACAGAGAACACTGGTCGTCACTGGAGGAGGCCTTCACCTTCACAGAAGAGGGGTTCTTGCAAAAGAATTAATTTTAGAACTATTTATATTTAATGATTTAATTTTTTTATTTTTTTAATGCTTATAATAATAATACTAAAATAATATATCTAACTTATTGACATACTAAATGAATAATGATTGTTAATTTTAATGCACTCAAACTTAATGTCAAATTATTAGATTTTTTTAATTTTTTTAGTTTTAATTTTTTAGTTTTATTATTGAAATGTTTAATGATGTGTATTTTTGTCTTGCAAGAAATAAAAGGCTTTTTTATTTTATTTTTATTAACTGAGAAACAAAAAAATAACAGAACGCATAATGACGCACTTAATAATGCACAGCAGCGAATGCCAACCAGAAATTTGCTACCTGTACAAAGATCTGGCGGAGCAGAGATCCTTCCAGCAGTTAATATAAGAAATGAGCTAAAAAACTATATATGTTCACCAACTGGAAGAGTAGCTTGGCAAAGTAATTATTCATGAATAATAACACAAGAATAATACAAGTTTATGGGATGGTTACTCGTTGGGCGAACGGAAACGACTTGGTACAAAACTCGAAGGAATTTATTAACTTAACTCTACGTACAGTACTTTCGAATACCGCGCAAGTAACAGTAGGCGTTTCGACCGAGACACCGTACTGTAATATTGCGAGGTTTGCAATGGATGGCGATCAATTACTTGAAGGCAACCAACCAAGTACAAAACTTGCTCCTAACAATCTACAAAAATGAAATTTTACATGGTTATATGTATTCTGAGTCGACCTAATGATAGCGCGATCTATCTCGATCCCAGCGCCATCTCTGGGTGCCAATCTCTCTAACCGTGCCAATCTCTATTGTTTGTTCGTTTACATGCTCGATTTCGACATATTGTTTTCGGTTATTTAAGTATGACTGAAACCATTTGTGTGTTATGCCTCGTATACCAATACCGTATAACTTATCCAAGTAATATACTAAATTTTACTTTTTCGTATGCTTTCGTCATATCAAACAAGATCCCGATGGCATACTCTTTATTATTCAAAATATTCAAGATCTCATCAATATATTTGTAAGCTGCTAATGTTGTAGACCGTTTTTTTCGGAAACCGTTTTGAGAATCGTTAAATATGTTGTACTTTTCGCAAAAGGAATACAGACGTCTACACATCGCCTTCTCAAATATCTTAGATATTACTGGCAAGAGTGCAATCGGGCGATAGTTGTTAGGGTCAGTTTTTGAGTTCTTTTTATGTATGGGTTTTATCACGGCTCGTTTTAGCATATCAGGAAAGGTACCCTCCGAGAACGATTGGTTTATAATGAAGGTCAGCGGTGGGACTAATTCTTCTGCGCAAGATTTTATCAGCGTTGACGGTAACTCGTCGAGCCCGTAGCTCGGTTTGCTCTTTAGTCCACGTATTAAACCGTTTACTTCGCGCGGCTCGACGGGTCGTAAGAACATGGTGTTTTCGGTGGGTTGCAGTACGGGCCGGCCGCGCGGCTCGGCTGCCGCCCCGACCGCACCCCCTGTGACCGATGTCCCCGTGCGCGACTGGCCGGCGGTAGCAAACAGGTTATTAAACGTATTCGAGACAATCGTAGGGTCAGATGTTAATTTACTATGGACTAATAGTTGAATATTTTGCTTATGTCTGCTATTTTTTTTATTGTTACTTTGTTTTATTATTTGCCACATAGATTTTACTTTATTAGTTGATTTTTGCATTTTTCTTATGAACTGTATTTTTTTAGATTTTAATATTATATTTTTTAGAGTTTTTTCATAGGTTTTATAGTGTCTCTTTAATATTACATTTTTAGATGACATGACATGGATTCGTAACAATCTTTTGTGTAAACAAGATATTTTTATTCCACGGGTAAGCCATCGTGTTCTAGATGGTTGCAACTTTGTGCGTTTTTTTGGTATATTTTCTTCTAGGATATCGAATAGCTTATTGTTTAACAAATTATAGTTATCATTCACGGATTTATACGGAGAGATGTATTTTTCCCAGTTAACTGTTTGTAATTGTAGCTTAAATTTTTTTATGTTTTTGGCGTTATATATCCGTTTCGTTTGGTACCAACTGTTGGTTTTATAATTTTGGTTTGCAGTTGTGTTTACTACATCGATTTTGGTACACTTGTGATCCGAAAAACCCAATTCCATTACCGACGTAGTAAAGTTTGTCGTAAAGTTGGTAAAGATTAAATCAAGACAGGTTGAGCTATATTCATTTTATCTAGTGGCCTCTTTAATGTACTGTTTGAAATTGTATTCTAGCATAATATCCAATAAGTCCATAGTTTGTTTCGATTTTACCAATACGTTTGTGTTAAAATCACCGCCAATAATAATCTTTTTTGTTTCAAATTTCTTTTTTTGAAGGTGTTTCAATATTAATTTCAATTTATTGTAAAAAATTTCAATCTCTCTACTATTCCAGTACAATACTATTAATATAATATCATAATTAACAAGTTCTATTGCGCACAATTCTATGACATATTCGATGGACATGTCCATTATTTCCTTTAGCTCGATATAATCAACGTTATCGCGTATTATAATAGAAACGCCACCTCCGCTATGTTCCTCGCGATGGAACGACGCAGCTATGTGGTAATCTTTAAAACTGATAAGGTCTGCTTTTGCTTGAGTAAGCCAAGTTTCCGACATACAGAGAGCAGCACAGAGTGGCTCGCTTTCTTCCTGCAGAAATGCCTCCAGAATGTCTTGTTTGTTTACTAGGCTTTGCATATTTTGGTACATGATGCTAATCGTTTCGGGTTTCACGAAAGTTATCTTTTGTAAAGTTCGGACTCTGTGTTACCTGGTGTACCTCATTTGTATATCGTTTGGTGGTATTTTGTGTATGGCTTGAATGAAGAGACGGATCATGGCTATGGATTTTCCCTTCTACAATCAACTGGTTGTTGCGTATTACCGCATATAAGCCCTTTTTTCTAGCCTCAAACATTTCTCCACGCATAATATTTCGGTCTCTGAGTGAATTTGCATCCAAGAACTCGGATATTGTTAGTCCCGTTCCGCGAAAATATTGACTATTTTGTAAGATATATTTGGCTGTTCTTTTGCTGAGTAACTCCACCACTAGCGGGCGGTTTCTATTGTTTCTTCGGCCTAATCTGTACGTTTCTTCAATATAGCCTAGTAAGTCCACTCGCAAAATGTCTCGAAAGGCCCCGATTATACTGTCGTGCAGTTCCCATTCAAGTTCATTATAGAGTTCAGTAAAACCGTATATTACTATTTTCTTACTGTTGCTCTCCGGGACATAGGTGGCTGCAATAGCGTTGTTTCTTACAGGCGTGCTTACGCTGGCGTCAGGTTCCTTTATCCGAGATTCAGTCCGTAGTGACGAGTATTCTGCTTCAAGAGTGGAGATTCGCGATGATAGAACGTCGATTTTAGATTGTAATTCATTTTGGTCTGAAGCTAGGGTATTTATATTGCGCGTTATATCAGCCTTGAAATTATTAAAGGAGCTCTGGATTTCATGCTGTATGAGGTTTGTGATATCCGTCTTGATCTTGGCGTTTATTTCGGAGATAATAGATTTTTTATGTGACTCTAGTTTTCTGTCTAATAATTCACGTATTTGTTGAAGGGTTATGCTTGCAACATGTACTGGTGACTCCGGTTTACCTGCCGGCAATGTCTGTGGTCTCTTTGACGTGTTGGGAAAAGATAATGTGTCCCCAAGAAAGTTGCTATCGTCTATGGTCTCATCACATGACATATTTGTCACATCCAATGGCTGTGAAGCATTTTTGCTCAAACCTGCAGGGGACGCGGGGGTGTCGTCGTTGCGGCGCCGTCGTGCGATGGATCCACACGAGGAGCACAGCCAGTTGCTTCTTAGATCTGCTCGGTGCTCTCTAAAGTCAGCTGTTGTTATATTCAAGCACAGAAAATGATAGCTTCCCGTACAGCTCGAACAATTTAGCAATTCTCCTCTCTCTATTTTTTTATTGCAAGCTAAGCAATTCATCATGCTGTGATCTCAAAGCGCGGTAGCAATAGAAGCGGTTCGACTCTTGTCTTTAACTTATGTGCGTAATGTAATTTAAGCTCTAGCGTGCTATGAATAGAGCTTAGAAGTGAGCGTTAGCGTAGCGCGCTTCGTTGCGTATGCGGATGTGTGAATGTGTGCGTCGCATGTGCCGTCTTCCAGTTTTGCGCATGTGTGCGTTGTTGCGGGCGGCACAGCTGTTATCGTTTGGCCGTTAAATAATATTTTTAAAAGTAATTTGGCTGTAACTCACGTGCTTCTTGTCTGTTTCTAAAAATATTTTCACTATTACACAGCACTGATCGTCTGCTACACATCGATATATAATTTTGGTTGAAAAGTTTGTATTTTTCAATATTTTCGATTTAATATCGCGGAGAGCTCTAACACAGTGACTTTACGATTTGGCGGCCGCGCGCTTCTATGAAGATGGACCATGCTGTTTGGTGATCATGTACGGACCGTCTCGTCGGGGTGCAAACTTGGCGCTTATGCCTTTGCTCGCATAACTTAGAGGATGAAGCGACACCATGACCATATCACTCTCGTTGTATTCTGGTCTAGTCCGACGGTGCTGATCCACCAACTCCTTTCTCTTCTCTTCTTCTTTCTCGTGTACTTCTCTGGTTCTTTCCATTACAGTAGCCAACTGCAGCAATTTCGGGGTTATTTCCGGTATGAAGTTTTCTGAGAGTACTATTTGTCGGAAGTCATTGTAATTGTCATCCAAAGTTCTCAATTGTCGTCCGAAAGTTAGAAAGGCCGGAGTGTGAGACGTAGATTTGCAAACAGCAGTATTCATGGCAAACCTGATGCTAGGTAAATGTTCTGGCCATTCTCGGTGATTGCTTCCAATAATCATTGCTAACTGTGTTTTCAGATCCCGGTTCTTTCGTTCCACTGGATTGGCTTCGGGATGATACACAGGCGTATAAGCATGTTTGATCTTCAGACAGAACGAGACTTGCTGCATAATGGCACTGACAAATTGAGGCCCATTGTCACTGATCATTCTCCTGGGAAAACCGTAACGAAGGAAAACTTCATTTATCAGAACCATGGCGCACCTTTCTGCCGTGGCATCTTCTAGAGCAAATAATTCTACCCAACGCGAATTTATGTCCTCTATGATAAAGATCCACGTCTTACCATCGAAAGAAGATGGTAGCGGGCCAAATAGGTCAAATGAGATGACTTCGAATCGTTGACCCAATGCGTGGGTTTGTAAGAGTCCAGCTGGCTTTTGGTTGGATGGTTTGTAACGTTGACATTTGATGCATCGTTTTACATAGCTCTCGATGTACTTCCGCATACCCATCCAGTAGTGTCTACGTGATATGGCTTGATATGTCTTATCAGCGCCATAATGTCCTGCTTTAGGGTCATCGTGATACACTGCCAGCACATTCGCCCATTCGTGTTCTGGCACTACTAATTGGGTTTCATCCGAATCTGACTCCGATTTGTGACGATATAGAAGGCCATCGTTCATCAAATACCCTTTTCCACTCCAATAATGGGCATTTTCATTGCTACAGCCGTCTTCTAACGCATGGACTATCTTTTCCAGCTTCACATCTTTAAGTTGCTCGGACCTTATCTCGGCGGGACTGCGAGGACGCAAATCGACGGTGATTGTCAATCAGCCGGAAAAAATGGCCCCACAAAAGTGCTAGCCGATCGGCTTGGCTAGCTCATTTTGACTTAGTCTGGTTTCAACCATAGACGGCAACAGTTGTCAACAATGACGAAATGTTGCGTAAAAAATGCGTTAATAGCAGCAAAGAACAAGAAAGAAAGATGGGATATACTTCTTTAATTAAGGGCCAATTAATATTGAGCAGAATTACAAGAGATCTCATCGTGATTTCATAGTTTTTTAATATTAATTTTGTTAGTACAAATGTATGGATGACACAGAACAAAAATTTAAGGAGTCAGCATTCGATTATTTTCTTTTTTTTATAGAATTATTAATTTTTAGAAGTAATTTTTAAATTGTTTCAATTTAAGATTCCCACAAAATCCGTAGCGACGAGCACAATGGGCCGCTATCATAGCACAAGATAGGCGTGATGAAAGCGCGCGTTTCGGGCGCGGCTAGACGAGAAGTCTTTAATTTTTAAAGAGAAACATGCATTCAAAGATTTTTTGAAATTCTCTTCGCCTTTGTATGGAATTGATGGTAAAATAAAATTAATTATAGATTTCACGATCTTTTTTACTTGCAAGATCGAATGTTTATTAGAGAGATTTTATCCTGAATAAAATAGTGAGTGCTTATTTTTTTATTTTTAGGTGGTTCGATTCCCAGGTGAGACATGGGAATTTTAGGAAATCTTTTAATGCAGTTTTATTCCTTTTTAGAAATACAGGAATGTTTATTTTTATATGGATTCAATATGTTTGAGTCTCAATTTGTGAAAACCCAGATGTTTTTTGCAAAATAATTGAGTAGCTAACTTTACTATGTGAGCCAAATTAAGGATAGAAACGGGCGCTGAAATTTTGTAAGAAAATATAATTTTGGTCTTTCTGTATAGCAAAAAAAATATTAAAATCTTTTAACAAAAAGCGACTCCATTTATTTGCTGCTCACTTTTGACGTAAACAACGTAGTCACTTTTTGATAGGTGCCAATAAACTAAAGTTTTCAAATGTTCGTTTGCAAATTTGACACATAGGTGTCATGGAACTAAGTTATCTTTTGAATGACAGTTTCATATAGATACAACTTATAAATTAACGTTATTAGCGTATATTTGAGTATAACTACAAATGTCATTTTGCGCCAGATTCATAGACATTTTTATTTGAGACTGTGTGTCTATGTTATTATACGTCAATGGTACAATCGAACCAACTGAATCATGACCCACTTTGCTAACAATTCGTATGAAACTTTCCAACTTGTAAGGTCTATCGACACACTTAGGACGTTTTAGATCCTAGCAAAATTACGTCAATATAGGTCGGAGACAATTTTAACCTTTGTTATCATTGCAATAGAAACACATTTTACAGTCAATGTTTGAATCTCGAGCTAGCTCTCGCTTAGATAACCTTAACTTTTTGATGATGGAAAAATAATATTTCATAAATACAATGTTCTAAATGTGCGTCAAATGTCAAGTTATCAGTTGTCAGTCAATGTGAAAGAATAGAAACTAAATTGTAAAATGCTTAATAATTTTAAATGATGGCCAATTTAAAAGAACAGAGAGCTCGGATTATAGTCTCAAGTCAGGAAGGCTATGGCATACGAAAAAAATCACGCATATAGAATATATCTCGGAATACAGTGACAGTGCACTCCATAAATGTCAGTGTCTAATAAAATGATAACAAGTTCCTCACCATGGAAATCTATCTGTAAGCAAATTTCGACCTACTTGCATTTAGGAGTTTTAGCAAAATGAGCTTATGGTGGGTCATGATTCAGTTGGTTCGATTGTACATACGCCGCATTCGATCGCGGTGCTCTCGGTGCACGGTGGTCTGGATAAGGTGTCCGCCACAACGTTTGTACGGCCTGGAGCATATTTTACACTGATGTCGTGGGCCTGTAATTGTAGAGCCCACCTGGCGAGTCGGCCTGTCGGTGACTTTAACTTCATGAGCCACTGTAAAGCTTGATGGTCAGTCACGACGGTGATTGGTGATCCTTCAACGTAGCCTGCGAACTTTTTGACAGCCCAAACCACAGCGAGTGCTTCTCTCTCTGTCGTAGAGTAATTACGTTCTGCCTGCGTAAGAAGCCTACTTGCGTATTCTATTGGGTGTTCTTCTTCACCCTCTCCTTGGATGAGTACTGCACCAAGGGCGTAATTGCTTGCATCTGTTTTGATGGTATAGCCCTTCGTGTGGTCTGCTTGCTTGAGTATTGGGGTAGACGTGAGATGAGTCTTCAGAGTTATGTACGCCTTTTCTTGCTCGGTGCCCCAATTCCATACTGCGTTCTTCTTGGTGAGCCTGGTAAGAGGTTCCGCAATATTTGAGAAGTTTTTTATAAATCGCCGGTACCACGAGCAGGTCTGCAGGAACGACAGTACATGCTTCACATTGGATGGCGGAGGGCGATCGAGAATTGCCGACACCTTCTCAGGGTCCACCTTTAGGCCTTCTGGGGTTATCAAATGACCCAGGTACTTTATGCTAGTACATCCAAAGCGGCATTTGTCTTTATTAACCACGAAGTTGTACTCTCTCATCTTGATGAAAACATCCCGGAGGTCAGAGATGTGTTGTTCAAATGTGGTGGAGAACACTATTAGGTCGTCTAAGTAAGCCAGTAGTTTAACATGACTTAGGGTAACTCGAAATTTATCAATTATTCTTTGAAACGACGATGGAGCGTTGCGAAGTCCAAAGGGCATCCGTAGAAATTTATAAATTCCAAAAGGCGTTATGAATGCCGTCTTTTCTTGGTCGCACTCCCGTACGCGTATATGCCAATACCCAGCTTTTAAGTCCAAAGTCGACATGTATGCAGTGGACTTTGCTTCATGCAGGAGGTCGTCGATGCGAGGAATTGGGTACGTATCAGGCACTGTGATAGAGTTAAGCCTTCTATAGTCGACACATACTCTGACTGACCCATTTGGCTTCGGGACCATGACAATCGGCGCAGCCCAGGGTGAGATGCTTGGTGCGATTACTTCTTCCGCGATCATCTTCTGTATTTCTGCCTTAAGGATCTCCTTCTTGGGTGGTGTCAATCTATACGGGGGCACAGCTATGGGTAAATGACCCTGTGTATCTATCACATGTTCGACTTCCTTTATTGGCTTGCCGTTTGATTCGAATACGTCTTTAAACTCCTGGAGTAGCTCGTCGAGTTGTGCTGTTTGTGCTGCATCTATATCATCAAAGAAGAATTCCGAGCCTGGAGGAAGGGTAATTTCAGCTTCTTCAATGTTCCGTATAGCGTCTCTCATCATATACTCCATCCTTGGTGAGTATCCGTCGAAGAGTAGTTTCTTTTCAGAACAACCAATCTTAGGAGGTACCTCGGTAGCTTTATTTCTCAGCTCTGTTTCAGCACGGGTATCTCCTTTCCTTGTCGGCATCCTTTCCTGTTGTAAATCACCCTGTATCCCGCCCGGTTATATTTGAGGATACAGTGTGAACATAATTGTAGAAAGATGCAAAAAAAATATTAACTCACCTTTCAATAAAAACAAACTATCTTAAGTAGTGCTACGTACAGGACCCTTCAGTAGTTCAGGCTAACAAAAGGAGAATAAGGAAAGTCAGTTAGTGTATGACAAATTTATTTTTATTCTTCACTCGCCTGCGGCCTCACAGTACAAATTCAGCGTTTCCTTAGCACTACCTATTGTGCTCAGTTGGTAGAGCGTGGTCTTAAAGCCTAGGTTCTTCTAGTAGTGAGGTCACAGGCTAGTATAAATGTTAGTGCCTTAAGTTACACTGCCATCAGTTAAATTTAAACTAATCTCCTAACAATGACTTAATAAATTTTGAAGTCACCAACCTCGAGACTGCAGACTCTCATCGACACACCTTCTTACAGCAGTTCTGATGCCGGCAACAGCAACAGCAGGCTCCGGATGTTAGTGACCCGTAGTGTGCATGAAGACTATTCCGACGAGAGCGCTACAGCCCATGGGATTTATAGGTGAGGTGTGAATTAATACAAAACCATGTTCCTTTTGAAATATCACGAAATTAGAAATTGAATTTGAATTTAGAAATTAGAAAAATTAGGAAAAGAAAAAAATTAGAAAAAAACTTAGAAAACCCATCTTCAGCAGACAGAAGAGTTATATCCTCATAGCTCTGCGAAGCCCGCCACCCTTCATGAAGATGCCCCCGGAGGGCTAAAATTACTTCATGATGAAAATTAGGACTGCCTCAGCCGCGCCATATTTGTAGCCACCAAGGAGAACACAAACATCAGGAGTTGCTCCCTTCACGGCCCAGATGCAAAAAGCTTTTTGAAGAGCTCCAGCCAGTATAGCTAGACCTCCTCTCTTTCAAAGATCATTTCCAACCAAATTGTGTTTCCACTAAGGACCTCAATTTCTCCCTAATTGATTTGGAAATCTAAAGAATTTTAATCCTATTAATTAAGAGATAACATTTACTGATCAGAATATTTAACTATATTTACTTGTCCATTATATTCAAATTAGTTTATATTTTTATACTTTTAATATCTTATTATAATAAATGTTATTCCCCAATTTGCATTACAAATTTACCCTATAAATCTATTTATATGACATATAGCAACATCAGTATGTTGTATGTCAAGAATCTCTCAAATATGACACTAGACAGTTGTAGCAATGTTGCTAGACGAAAATAATTCTAACGAAGCTGTTCGAGACAATTGTAAAACCTTTCTCTTGAACATAAAATTAAATTTGTCATATTTAAACCTACAATTAAATGCAAAAACACAACGTGACAGTAAATCTACCGGAGCAACTTCCACTCTGCGAGATGTAGAGGCTGGTTGATCAAACGTAACAAAACTCTCTTGATACAATTCGAATTCTTGTTGGGGCTGTTCTATATAACTCCAAGTGAACTGGGCGATGTTCAAAATGATGCCAGCTTTTTGTAGGAAGTCAATTCCTAGCAACGTTCGGTTGTCTTGGGATTGCAATAAAACGATGAAAGGAGTTTTGATACATCTGCCACACAGGTTGATTTCAGCTTCGAATGTCAGTACTCGTTGTAGTTTTGAGTATCCATCTGCCAAAGTGACTGTAGCTCTTTCCTCGGAGAAGCTTTGACCACGTGCCTTCAACATTTGGTACAATTCAATCGACGCGACGCTTACTTTGGCACACGTGTCTACGTAAGCTCTGCCTTTAATGCCATTAACCTCGACAAACACCATGGGTCGAGATCTCTTGCGTAGCTGCACGTTGATGGCACAGAATCCCAAACCGGCTTTGTTCCCAGGCACCTCGGTCTGTTTGTTGTTGCATGTCTTGCAGTTGCTGCGGTAAACTCCCGCTGTACCACAACCGTAACAGGAAAAGTTCACCTCTTTGGACGTAGATGGCGCTGTATTCGTTTGTTCATTACCAGCTTCCATTGACTTCTTACGTTTTCTGCATTCTTCTAAAACGTGACCCAGTTTCTTGCAGAAATTGCACCGGACCACCTTTCTTGTGCGTGCCGGGGTCGTAGTCTCAGGTTTAGAACTGTCTTTGGTTTTCTCAGCGCAGTCTATTGTATTTTCTTTTCCTGCTTTTTCTTTTTGTAAAGCTTCTGTGCTCCTTCCCAGGTAGCATTTAGACGTCATTATGTCGCCCGTTTACGGTACTGCTCGACGTAAGAGACGTCATTTCTTGACGTCGGGGGGTCCCAGCAGATGACGTCAATTTGTCACAGCCTCAAGACGTCAATTTAGGGACGTTACAGAGACGTCATATACTGAATTCATGGGACGTTACTGGGCCGTACATATTAGGGCAGCCACTGACGTTGGAGTGACGTCATATACTAAATTCATAGAGACGTTACTGGGCCGTACAGTCAACCAATTTGATTCCTAGGCCACCATAGAACCCTGTCGTAGTGATGTACTTCGCTAGATACGATGTACGTACGTCACTACTATGACAGGGTTCTATGATGGCCTAGGAATCAATTGGTTGACTGTACACTTCAGGACCTACGGGGGATGCCAGCATAATGCATCCCCTGTAAGTCAACCGTGCTCACGATATGATTGTTTCCTTATTTCTATTGCTAAAAAAAACAAGTATAATTAGGTAACTTTTGTAGTTTTTATTTTTTCAAGATTTAAAATAACATTGTTATCTCTAAACATTGGACTTATACTAAACTAAAAAAACACGACCGTAGGTTTGCCCGGTAATACGGGAATTCTATGTAATCAATGTATTATGGGTGACACAAACAAATTAATAAAGTTGTGTAACTTATGTGGTATGATACCTTTGCTCTTCTTAATTATTGACGTTTGCCAACTATAGCCTTTTTCGAGTATTTGATTTTTTCTGCCATGTTTATTTTTATTTATTACTTTTCTTCAATCTTTCAGGGGCATGCTTCAACCAAATTTTTATGGAATCTTCTACTTCTTTAGCTGTAGACCCAGATGTTGTGGTGACAACTCCTTCTATAAAGACATAATACATTTGTTAATTTTATAACTACGCAAAATCTCCATCTCCAGCATATCCCTCCCTCCCTCAGTCAATTAAAACTAGGTTATTAGTAAATACGGAGGATGGAGTTGCATTAGTAGGAACAACTGAAATTGTATGGTCAACCAATTTGATTAGTAGGCCACTTTGAACCTTTTCACAATGAATGTTGTAATGTGATGGCATGCTGGCATGCCTGAGCTAGTGCTAAGTTATTGTAAAATGTATAGTGAAAAGGTTCAAAATGCATACCTATATAAAGTACACATTTTATCTTGGAAAAACTGAACAGTCACAGAAAACTTTCACCAACATCAGTAAGCTCTCGATAAATCAGGTTTAATATTGCATCCAAATACCATAGTCAGGAAACGAACCTTATGGCCTGTTTAAACTGATTAGTGATTAGAGTTCATACATTTGCTGCAAATGCGAGTAGCTTTTGTAATTTGTATGGACTCACACTAATCACTAAATCAACCGAAAGCGGCACTGTTAACTTGCTTTTAGTTTATAGATACCTATAGCCAAATCCATGTGGTTCGTAAAAAACATATTAAAATATGCTTACCAGTCTCACAAAAAACTCTTTGCACGCTGTATAATTTCCATTTTTCATCTGGTGTCGCAGCATCAACCAAAACTTTTTCAAACGCCTTAGTTCCTTTAACGGGTGGCCAAAAAACTTCACAACGCCTTGGCGTAAACCACTGATTGTTAATTACCGATACTATCCCACCGTCTTTTTCACTAAATTGTATCACTGAGTACATATTAGTTGTTTGATCTTGATGAAATTTAAGTCTTGAAACGCAGACGCACAACACAGCACAGTAAGCTCCCCAGATGGTCTTGGAGGAGAGGGCAAGTCCGACGTGTCTGCCCGTCGACACTCTGTCTCCAAGAACTCCACCAGGTCCTTGAAGGCCGGGAGGTGCTGAGCGCTATCTCCACCGTACCGGTGTTCGAACCGGGCCCGGACATCCTCCGGCAACCGGTTGAGCAGGAAACTCAGCAGCATGTACGACCACTGGTCGACGGGGAGGCCCAACTTCTCCAGTCCCTTTGTTGCGCTGAGGACCGGGTTCAGCATTAGGGTTCGGATGCCGGAGACCTGTGTTATGCGGGGAATGGACCAAATTTTCCCCATGAGCGCGTCCGCTAGCCGTCGCACGTTCTGGTATCTACTCCGCAGCAACGTGCGCGCGGTTTCATAGTTGTAGTCGGTTACCGACAAATGCGCGACCAGGTCGCGTGGCTCCCCGACGAGAGCAGACAACAACTGCGCTAACTTCAAAGATGCAGGAAGATCCGTCCGGGCATGTACCAGACTGTCAAATAAATCAATAAAACTGGTCCACTGGTCTATGTCTCCCCGGAACACAGGAATTTGTATGGCAGGTAGGCGAGCTGCCAATGCGGGGTTCAGATCCCTAAAAGGTTTACCCTCGGTTGGTACGGTAGCTGTCCGAGCTCTAAGCAGCTCCGTAGCCCGCTGGGTAATCTGATCCACTAAATCCAGGCATTGGTCGAAATCAGCCTCTACTTGCTCACAATCCGAAGCGTCCTGGTCATCTCCGGACAGAATTTTTTCCAATCGGGACTCCAAATCTGTAAGTCGCTGAGGTACCTGTTCGTATCGCGACAGCAGTGCGTCCTCCCGGTCTTGTCTGCCAACCAAGGCAGCCGCTGAGACAAACCCACGCAATGCGGCCTGTATTGCTGCTTTGTGGGACATATTTCAAGCAATTTACCAAATAAACACAAACAAATCAAACTTATTTCCTGTGGAAATTCCTTAAATGTGAACAATATGGTCACCCTATTTATAATAGCAAATATAAAATTGCTTATAAACAAATCCAATTTATTTAATTTCAATTTGTAACTATTGGATATAACTTTAACTCAAATGTATCACTTATTCCAAGTAAGCTTATCAAAAACTCAATTACAAGTTAGCTTTGAAATAGTTTCAAACCACAATATCAATTACAATGTACAACACCAATGATCACAGTGAGTTCCAACTTGTACCCGAGATGTATTTTCAATTTTCCAACATTTGTACCCCCACAAACAATACAATATGATTAGCTATATGCTACAAATAATCATCCCAATATTCTGTTTGCTAGAATTTAGTTAATTTAAAATTACCAACAATATTGGGTCTCGGGATAAATTTTTTACTAGAAAATTCACTAAACTAACAGGAACCTCGGTACAATTCCGATCCAAAACACTTGTATACACTATGGAATTACCGTTTAAGACTTAATTATCAATACAAGTGCTCGAAGTTGCAATTTAATGTCCACGTTTCTAACCTCAAAGTGGCCACACGTGTTTGCCCAATACCCCAAAATGTTACCCAGAATGCGATTTTTTTGCCGTGAATCGCTAAAATAAACCACGCTAATGCTACCAATTGTTCTAGACGAGACCCGGGTGTCTCCGACTAGAATTTACCCCGTTTCAGGGTGCGAAAAACTTATACTAATTTAGGTTCTCTGACTGTACGTACCTCTGCGACGTGGGCTTGATGTGGGCTTTATTTTGTCAAGTCAAAGTCGGGCAGTCAAGTCTATATCAGTCAGGAGTCAAAGTCAAGGTTCTTCAATGGGTCGGGAGTCGCTTGATGGCGAACAATGCTGTCCCGAGACAAATCCCAAGTGGTGCGGTTCGCGTCACGAAAACAATCTACGCACTTCAAAATTTGCACAACCGTTTATGCACACAAAACAATCACAAAATCCACTAATTCGACATCCAAGAGGAACACCGATCGCGAGCAACGCGTTTCCGTCGTAAATTAGGAAGAGAGAATGACAGCACAGACGTCATGAATACCGCGCTTTTGAGCTGTCAAAGTATGTTGAGGTTATAATTCTTTTGACATTGACAAAGGGCGCGTTCCGATTCAATGTCGGAAAGTAACAACATTATTAATTTAGTTTTGACAATAGAACAATCATATTTTTTATTTACATTTTACAAATGAAGAGGGTTGAAATGGGATTGGGCATTAATTAGACTATATAAATTTTACACAACTAGACTAAGAGTAGCGGAGCTCTGACCTTATGACGTCACTAAGTTCATAGTTGCATCTCTGTCTAATTTTGAATTTCAAACCCTTATAGCTCGGTCGATTTTAAACATTGAGCAAAAAATTTTTCACTGTTCGATAACATGGGCCGAATAGAATGAATTTCTAAGATTTAAAAAATCTTGTTAAAATAGCCTCTTGTCAAAAAATCGACTAAACTGTAATTTACATTATTAATTTAGTTTTTACAATAGCATAATCATATTTTTATTTACAAATGAAGAGGGTTGAAATGGGATTGGGCATTAGACTATATAAGTTTTACACAACTAGACGAAGAGTAGTTGAAAATCATTACATTAACACAAATGTCACATTTAAATATTTTCTTACATTACTAAAAAAGCTGATTCTACAAATCAGTCCAAGACCCAAATTGACCAAACTTTACAAGTTATTATTAACAAACGGTACTTACGAATTAGTCAAATACCCAAGTGAAATTATTTACTTCGCAGTGCCTCCTTGCTGAGCCTTTTTTAAAATATCGTCACAGGTATCTTCCAAAATCGAAAAACTTTCGTTTATCTTTCGACATTCGTTCCTGATCAATAAAATAGAAAACAAATGCAACTTATGGGAAAATAGTGGTAAGTGGTCTTTACACATCCAACGCGTATTAAGATGTCCCAGCATAATAGTTTGGGAGTATTGTAATATTCCTGTGACATACAGCATGCCTTTAACTAGCTCTTCAAATATTTTTGTCAAAGAGTTGACCTCATTGCACAAGGCAATGCTTGGGTACGTTAAGCGAGTGTTAGTATCCCATTCTTTTAAGGAAATTTACTTGTAAATTCGATCCGTTTTATCTTCAGCTTGTAACACGTCACGACATCTGTTGCAAGTGACGCCAGCCAACATTTTTTTAGCCAGATATCCGCTAACGTACACTACTGGTTGGTTGTCGAAGTTGATCAAATCGTCTTCTTGTTCATCAGTATCAGGAATGCTAGAAAGTGGTGGAAAAGCATCCGGGTCTTGTAGTGCAGGCCTGTCCGCTTCAGCGAAATCTGGTACAAAACCTTCCGGTGCAGAACCATCCGGTGCATAAGTATCACGTGCAGAAGTATCCGGTGCAGAAGTATCCAGTGCAAAAGTATCCGCTGCAGAACCATCCGGTGCAAAAGTATCCGGTGCAGAGCCCTCTGTTGTACTAAAGACTAAATCATGGAAATCGAACATAATATTATTTCCATCTTGTTCACAATTTCCGCCACGAGAAACTGGTGTACTCATCCTTGTCAATATTGTTGACTTTAAGGCTGATGTAAAGTGTTGGCAAGTTGGATTCCTGTTGGTAGGGATGTGTTGCCTAATCAGACCAAACAGGTTTTCGAGCGAATCTTGATTTAGCTGTCGCAAGTTCATGTGTTTCAGTCCCCGTGAGTCTAAATAGCGCCAGATGTCTTCAAGGGATGCTAATGTTATTAAAAATCCCTTCACACATCTTACATTTTGTAAGGGTTTACCATTTTTTACAAACCTCAAGGTTTTCAGTTTGTTCTTGAAGTCCGTCCATTTTTTGTGGTGAAAGCTATTTTTTTTTACGTTTTCTCTCGTATTTTTTTTAACGTCTTTGTATGATGCAGGGCCATTCGTTACGTCAAAGAGGTGGTCTAAATCCTCTATGATTTCAGCAGATTCCAAAAGCTATAGATGAGCCTGAAGGTGCTGAAATTTTATCTGCTGGGCCTGAAGGTGCTGATATTTCCACTACAGAGCTAGAAGGTACTGATATTTCCCTTGCGTAGGTCGAAGGGGCTAAAATTAAAATATGTCATTATTAATGATGATGATAATTAATATTTACATTAAAATATGAAAGTAATTAAATGATAAGCAGTTTAAAAAATTGTTCAGCCAGTAAAAAAAAGTTTGTTTTTCATAGTGTTTGTATGAATGACAAAGTTATATTTGCGGTTGGTGAAAAAGTGCTGTATATCAAAAACTGCTTACTGTATCTAGTTCAAAATAATTTTCGTTTAAAGTGTTTATTGAGCTTTACAGCATATATTGTTTATAGATTTTTCACTTTCTTATTTTAAAAGTTAGAGGGACAAAAACTATGAAAAACAATCTTTTTTGCTGGCGCATAATAAAAGTGGTATTTTGGCTAGGGTGCAGGTGCAGGTAATGGTACGGAACCCTTCGTGCGCGAGTCCCACTCGCACTTGCCCGGTTAGTCATGTTTTAACGGGTCTAATCGCGATAAAATTATTTACTAAGGTGAACAAATCATTGTTTTACCTTACACTCCCGACGTTTCGACATATAAAAAATGTGTGAAAATTGCGAAAGTTTAAAATGTTAATTCTTGTTCAGGAAATAATCTTGATAATGTTCCGAAATTAAATCCTAGTTGAGCAGCTTTAAATAATATGAGTTTGCGTAATAAACAGTTAGTCTGCAAAATAACTACTTGACCGGCATGATTTCATTATTGACCAGCAGAGAATACCTACATGTCTACAAGCAGTGTATTTGATCGGGTTACCTATCTGAAACACTAAAAACGTTAGTCCGAATTTCGTTTCGGCAAAAACTATTCGACAAATATCGTTTCAATTTTTTTTCGTTTGTCCGAATTTTCATTTCGAATTATTTCGATTCGGCATTTATTGGTTCGGTTTTTTAATCATTCGACAAATTACGGTTTGCCCTAAATCTCGTTTCACCATAATATCAGTTACCCGAAGTAACGTTTCGATTTATTCACCATTCGACTTTTTTCGATTGACTTTGATTTAATTTGTCCGATGTAACGATTCGATTTTTAACTATTCGACATGTGTACAGCTGGCATTACAATTTACAATTATTTATTTTTATACCTGGCAAACTAGTCTGCAAGAATCTACCCGTTTTGTACTTTGATAAAGATAACCTTACCCGCCACATAAAACTTGTTATAGTGTATTATTAAAGCTAATACTGAGTAGTACAGCGCGATAGTGAAAACTTATTTAAATATGTCTGACCTAACCTACTTTTTTCCTAGCAGTTCGTTTTTGTTGGGGGACGCAGTTCAAACCTAACCTAACCTATTTTTCTGGTAGCAGTTCGTTTTTGTTGAGGGACGCAGTTCAAACCTAACCTCACCTATTTTTCTGGTAGCAGTTCGTTTTTGTTGGGGGACGCAGTTCAAACCTAACCTAACCTACTTTTTTACCTAATTGATCCTTTGTTTTGAGTTTTTTTCCATGCGGGGGGCTTCGCCCCCCGAGCCCCCCTTGTGGGGGGCTCCGCCCCCCGTCCCCCCTTTGTCCTTCTGCCTATATACGTTTTCTGTGAAAGTCACTTCCCCAAACGGCCACTTTTTTATGAACCAACCTAACCTACTGACCTTTCCCTAAAAAACTAATAATAACTAATTTTCTTTTCTAAAATAACATTTATTTTAGATTTAGGGAAACATACCTCTGCCGAGAAATAACTTGGGATATCGTTAAAAGGTAAACTGAAAATATGCCTAAACGTGTCCAGTGCGAAAAGTATCATTGGGTAAATGAAAAATGGGCAACGAAACAAAATACGTAACAATTCATAGGGCAAGTGAATGAGATGGGAAACGTTTTTCGGACAAACGAAACTTTTACTAAACGTGAAATGGTGAACAGAAAAAAATACGAAACCTGTCATCGGACAAACGATAATAATTCGAATAGTTTTTGGCCAAATGAAATTCGGTGAATGGTTTTTAGTGTTTGCGATAGGTTACCATTTGATCGGTATGCATATTAAATACATGTTAAGCAAAATAACTAATTGTGTTGCGTTTTTTGTTGAAAAACTGGCAATGTAGGTTAAAATTGGGCAAAACAAGAGCAAGTGTGACGGAACGTAGCCTCGTCAACATATTAAAAAATAATTTACAGTTCATTCAGAATTTGAAACTTCAGTTGCAATCTTCAGTTACGGGTTTCAGAGCTGGAAAAATTGTAAGGATTACCAGTTCAACCAACCGAACTGAAGCTCCTAAGAAATGCAGAGTAATGGATAAAATCCTAACATTGCTCAAACAATTACGTTAGGCGTTTGGATAAACATTATATTAGGAAAAGATATGGAAGATTTGCAATCTTACCTAGTATAATTATCCATGGACGTTGGTGACGAAAGCACTCAAGGTAGGGTATATTTACAACCATGGCACTTATAAATATAACATAGGACAGTTGCAGATTATTCCAATACTTAATTAATTTTCTTCGCCACGTGAACGTAAACAAGGAATGATATCGAAACTGACCGAATGTATTTGAAGTGATGTCACAAATACAATCGCGTAAGTTATGGTTTAGGGAAAATTATCGGAATTAAGATAATGTTTTAATTTAGATTAATTATATTATATAGATTAGAAAATTAAGAGAAAATTATTGGTGAGTTTATGAAAGTGATTTGTGATAGCTAAATTAATAATATTATTTGCGGGTTCGAATGGGAAAACTTAGTTAATACAGAACTGATTGTCTATGGCAAAGATAAGTAATCGAAAGTACCCGTAGATAAGATTCCTAAGGAATAGACCTTTTGCTCTTAGACATAAGGTTGATTTTGGGCAAACCGTAAAATATTGGCGCCTTTTTATGGACCAATCACAAAGCGTCCCAATGATATGCATATGTGTGCAGTACTTTTGGACTGTTGGATTATCGAAAAATGTTGCCAATTACTGGAGGAGCAAATTGGATTGGAGAATAATTGTATGATTAGATAATAAAATAGGTAGACTATAATTAAGCTTTCTAGTAATTAGAAAAGGACATTAAAAGGATAATTTGTTTATGTGTTATTATACGCCAGGGCAACAGGTATTTTAGCATAAATGGGAGATAATCGGGAATTTATGTTTGAATAATTGGGAACACCACTTACGAAACAGGCGGATATATGGACTACCCTCGAAATAAAATTCCTCAAATCAAACAAAGAAATAGGCAGTATGTCTTTAGCCATAAGGGCGATATTCAGCCAAATGAGAAAGTGGCGTGATCTTGCTTCTTCCAATCAGAGGATGTCCCGGAACTATGAATGTGTGAAATTTACCCTGATGAAGAATCGTGCATAATGAGACTGAGATATCGAAGGATGGACATAAGGTTGAAAATCATGTACATACGAAAAACCGGGAGAAACGTCTATAAAACCCGATGTAACCAGTGTTTCAGGGTTCAGTCTCGCCTCGGCGACACTGAAACCAACCTCAGCTCTCGCGAGCTGCCATCAATAGTCTACGTCGTCAAACCAGCCCTGGAGGCTGCCAACATTTAGTCGCCGATACTAGATCTCTGCGAAAGCTGTACAGGCCGGTACAGGCTATGTCTAGTGTTAGGAAATAACTGAACCTTTGCGAAAATCTTTCGAGATTATGTTCAGTTATTAGTCAGATTAGGGATCTCTTCAATTATTCTCATCTGCGGCTTGCCGACGGCGGAGCCCTGCCCATTTCCAGCCAGAATTTGGGACTTCTTCAATTATTCTCTTCTGCGGCTTGCCGACGGGGGGGTTATCGCCATTTTTAGCCAGAGTTAGGGACTTCTTCAATTATTCTCATTTGCGGCTTGCCGACGCGGAAGCTATGCCCAAATTAAGTCAGGTTTTAGGCACATTTTAGTCACATCTTAGTCGAGGGTTTATGACCAAATTGGGGAAGGCCTACATCCATTAATTAGTCCAGGCTGGGCCTACGCGGGAGCCATGCCCATTTTTAGCCAGATTTTAGGCAGATTTTAGTCTTAGTTTAGTCACATTTCAGTCAACAGGTCCTATGTTCGTTAAGTTAGTCCAGGCCTACCTACAAAAGGGTCATGTTTTAAATAGGAAAGATTTATGTCCATTTTCAAAAGTTCTGTCTTGCATACAAGGGGTTCTTGTCAAAAAATTTAGGGGAGACCTACGTTTAATCTAGGCCGACAGTCGGTAAGAATCCTGCGATCATAGTTTGAACCATAATATGAAACTTAAATCCACGTTACAGCGGAGGGAATCGTCAATAATCAACGGCGGGGCAGCGGGGAGGACACCCTCGGCTTGCCCGTGCTCTACGGCGTGCACCTGGTCCTAGATTGAAGATAACAAAGACAAACGAGCAACGGCGAGGCGGAGGGCTGGCTGGCGGTGAACGTGCAGACCACGGCGGCGGCGTGTTTCTGTCCTTACAGCGGAGGGAATCGTGACTATCGGCGGCCGAGCGGGTCGGCGGCGGGCGCGTCGTCCTGGGGCAAGATCCGGTTCCTGTTCGTAGAGGTTTGAAGACATCGAGGGGTAAGTGTTTTATTTTATCACTGGTAGGGCTATCCGTGTGGGGGTTGCTTGTTTTGGGAGTCAGAAAGTCATAGGCCTGTTTGGTCCTAGAATTGTCTAAAGTTTACTAAAGTTAGTATCATATTAAATGCATTTTGAGTCAAAGATAGCAACAATTTCGGTTGAGACGTCAAGCGAAATTGTTAGCATATTTTTTTGATCGAGCATAGGCGAGGCTACCTAAAGGTTCTTTGTGCATGTGAATCTTTGTGTATATCATCATTATGTTACTATTTTCCTACTGAAACCTTTTATGACATTGAACTATTGTTTGCGTAATGTGTACCGAATATGAATGTGTTTATACCATTTTACGAATTTTTCCTTACGATTGTTGTGTATGAAGGTATTTGTGCAGAACAAATTAGTGCGCATCATATTATTTAAATTACAGTTAATTAATGCGATAATTTCCACTCGGTTTATGGGGATAGTGCGTGTCTATATATGTATGAATAGACTTAGGTCGGCTTCTACATTTTACTATGCGGTTTTACATAGTCACTCGCTAGCGATCATATGTCTTATGAACAAGGCGGATATGAGTTTCGTACACGTATGAATAGAATTAAGTCGGGTTTTACGTATTACCTCACGGTATTACATAGTTGTAAGCTTGCGTTTAATTGATGCGTAAACTACTATTTGTTTATGAATAATGAGTTTATAAGTTACGTACAGGTACGGTTGGATTTAAGCCAGGTGGTACGTTATCGTATTGTGGTGTGAATGTGCGGTTTCTCTTGAATTTTATAAGTGTTCATTTATCTGAACATACACATTTTCTGCAGCGTATTTGCAATCATACCCTCAATCTTTACTATACTGAGTTATGTATGCAACTTACTTCCTAGGAAGTTTTACTTACGAATCTTTAAGAGTACGAATTGAAACATATTCAAAACACCGAGACCTTTTGTTGGATTCACCGAGATTTATTTATTCTAATTATTATGCATTTATGTGTTGTGAATGTGATGAGTCGAATCTATTGTCGGATACTTGCATGTAATTTATTGGGTTGGATTTGTTACTTATTGCATTTCTATGAGTGGATGCTTTTATATTTTATGATGATAATCCCGTGTTCAGGCAATTATTACCCGATGTTTATTCATGTTTACATAAACCTTACACGCTCAGTCACACATACTTGCACATTAATTTAGTATAGGGTAAGTTAGCAGCTGATAGTCGTAAATTTATTTATTACTTATAGACAACTTCAAGCATTCTTTTGGGAACCGAGTAGGTAGTAAATTGATCTTAAAGGGGGGGGAAAATGAGGTCAATTTAATAGGTAGATAGGGGGTGTATAGTTAGCAATAGATATATCATTACTATATGGTATTAGGTAGGTGCCGTGGTAATCGGGGGGAGACGGTTTGTCTGCCATATTGCCGTAATGTGACAGGGGGGCGGTCTCTGCCTCCGGGCTGACTGTACTTACGAGATAGGCTAGTAGTTCTGGGGATAGGTTTCAGAATTGTACTCATGCAGGCAGGAGTCCTGTCGGCAAGGTTGCAGTTCCTTAGGGGTTACTGATAGTGGAGGTAATTGTCAATAGTGTTGGTCCGTAGTTTATATAGCTCATCCTGGTATAGTCCCGCCGTTTGTGGACCCATGGGTAACTCAGGCTGACGTGAGTGTCTACTGTATCTCCCCCTAATGGCAGTGGGACTGTAAGGAACCCAGTATCGTAGCTGAGCCCTCATCGGCGGCGCGGTACTCATTTGACTAGCGGCGGATCGCCTGGCCTCTTTTCAGAGTTGAGCCTCGCTTCGGCGAGAAGATCCAAAACGTAGTTGACCCTATTTATATTCGAGCTTAGTTCGCGATTTGTTTGACCCTTTGCTATTAGTGATCCATGGGTATCTTATAGGGGGAGCTTAGTCCTAAGGATCATACCGACCAGAGTTGAGTTGTAGTATTACCATTTCTTATATCGTCACGCCACATTATTATGCAATCCCGGGGAGGTCAAGGTCCATATCCCCGCAAATGTTAGTGGGAGTCATGCAGGTTACGACCGGTGTCTGTTGAGTATGTGATTTTGAACTCTTTAGCGTGAGTGCTTTGGGAGCTGTATTATAATTGGCTTAGGGAGAGTTTATTCTCAATTACATAACAAGTTTGAACACTTGATACACCACTCTTATTCGTCAATAAGAACCAGCTCTGGGAGGACCCTTGGTAGCTATTCGAGTAGGGATTTAGGTACACTGGTTTAATCCTAGGTTCCCACATACCGACTTTTAAGACATCAAAGTCACACTTAATACATATCACATTATGATTTAGGCTTTATTGACTGCTTACTTTTGATTTGTTCTTTATCATATTATGAAATAGGTTTGACTGACTGACATCTTAGTATAGCTAGGCCAAGACACTTGACCGTTATAGGGTTACTGACATCCTGCCTTTGACAAGACTACTAGACTGAATACTATGACTAGACCCTCTACATACAGTGACTGTACTGGTAGGTCAACTGACCGGTGGATGGTTATTTTGCGACGTTTTTTACCATTCGCAAAGCCCTACCTTACAAAACGTTGGTAGTTTCATGAATTGTGAAGATTGAGCAAATTCCATAAAATAATCCATCTTTCACAATTCTTCTTGCCAGGTATTAGAGCAGAATCAGTCTATAGATAAGCCTGTATCTTAGCTTATGTTGTCCTGCATGTGGGGAGCTGGGACTGACATATGCTATAGATACAGCACCTTAGTTATAACACTACGTTATAACCTCCCTATTTGCTGTCCTCTCAGTAATATTGGCATCTGAGCCGATACAAGAATTTCCCATAAATGTTATATGCCTCCAGGCATTTTTGTGGAGGGGGCTTATCGTCTATGGCCGGAGCTACTGGTGGTTGCGGAGGTAGGAGCGCCACCCTTGCCACAACTCTAATACCTTTTTTTATACTATAATATCAACGACTATAATCATACAAAAAGACTACTTCAATTGACAGACAATTTTGTATAGAATGACTCATGACTGCCTTCCCGCCTCTCTAGAACCTTCTGTATAGTCTAGAATATAGAACTCTAACATGATATCATCTCTTATTAACATTACGCCTTTCTTACATAAGATAATAAAAAGTTAGCTCATTTATTTTATATCTACCATACTTACATTTCCTTCAATCAAGTCAAATATTCCTGCGGAGTCCCTGTCTTATCGAAAAGAGTTCTGGGTTATCTACACCACGACGAAGGGTCCTACCAATACTAGAACGATCACGCCATGGCCAAAGACAAGCTTTGATTAATATTTTAGGTATAGCATATCAACCATTCAGTAATAAGTATTATAGGAATAGTTCAGTATTAACAGCCTTCAGTACTTACACTAGATTCAGAGAAAATTACCAGTAGTTTCAGATTCTTTAGATTTTCATTCAGTACTAAATTTCAGTAGTATAGGTTCAGCTACAAAATTCATCGTCATGTAATTTCAGTAGGGCGAATTTCTAGGGCGGGAAAGAAGATGTAGAGTAGCGAGAGTAGTATTTAGGTAGGATAGCGAATTATTACAATATGTGATGCCGTGATACCAGGATTAGTTAAAAGCTAGTTTAATCAGAAAAGTTACATTTATTATCATAAGCTTGTCTGTAGTAACCCAACAATGGGTTACAATTTGTTGTCGTTAATGGATAGAAAGACGGGGGGCCGCAGGGATTTATTGATTAAATTATGTGTATTTCAAAGTCTTAGTCATTTTAGTCATGAGCACAGGGCAGGTATCATTTCTATTAAAATAACTGCATAACTGTTTATTACCAAGCAGGAACAACATTATTATCCTTTTGCCAATACTTCATTATCATGTATTATCTTTTCACTCCACTATTAATCTGAAACAATAGAATAATTTATTTTTTATTAATTTCATTTTCAATTAAAACCACAGAATTATTTTTAAAAAATTTACAGAGTTTTATCTTACTAAACAGGTGGTTACCTTAAACCATGATCATAGTTTATAGTTAGGAAATAATCAGAAAATCATTTCTCAAAAATACCAACAATAATTATTTGTTTTATGACTCAAGTAAGAAATTGAGAAATTAATATGAATATAAATAATAAAGCAGAAACGTGCAATTAAATTATCAATTAAGGATCATACCAACCTAGTTTTATCAGTATTCATCACTGTAGAAAGAAAAATCCGTGTTTGGAAATTTTCTCCGGAGACTCTCAGAAGACAAATTATGATTTCTAATCGAATTGTATTCTGAGATGTAGTTATGTTGTAGTAGACTCATCATTAAGCTGGGCTAGTTATGATTAGTAGATAATAAAATCCACAAATAGGCTCCCAAGCACTTTGCAACTCTTATCTTTGCTTCATGAAGGAGGTGGAGGAGGGGTCAAGGCCGACGGTCACCGACATCACTTAATCATTAGAAAAGTTTGGGTTTGCTTGGTGATTCCAACCGGGCACTGCAACTCTTCGTGTACAATGATAGTTGAAAGTCAGATTTCAAACTATTTTTCAAATTAAAGGACATGTTTTCATAATTAAAGAAACCACTTTCATAGGTTATGATTTCAAAAAAAAATATATTATCATGGTTTGCAGTAATGTAAAGCTTGCTGTTTGTACACTAACATAATTAACTTACAAAACAGTTCATTGTTGTACATTTTCACACTCCAATATGCTTAAAATTTTAACATTTTTTTATACACTCACTAGGTTATATTTGCTTTGAATTATATGATTCATTGTTTAGCATTTACAAATTGATACCGGAAACCTGTTAGGATACATGCCCAGTCTTTATTTATCACACTTGAGAAAAACCTAGGTAGCGTTATGTATTTTTACTACTCAATAGTCAGGCAATTACAAGGAAAATAGGATATGGCACTTGTGACGAATTTAACACTCCCGACGCGTTGTCATAAATTAGGAGGGTTTGTCTTTCTAAGAAAACATCGCTGTAGCAATGAATGTCTTTGATAGCGATAGTGATGAGAAACGTCATGTCAGTGTCATCACAATAGGGTACTTTCCTGACAGATCAAATCAGTCATTTTTTATGAGTTATCAAAACGCTCGGATAGTATGAAGTTTCTATGAGAAAAAGCATAATGACGTCATTGTGCTCAAACATCAAATAATCTCCTCATTTATAGCTTTTTGGTCTTTTAAAAATCGTATAAAACGTTAAATAGGTGAATTTTAGTTGATCTTTGCAAATTTTCGAAAGCAGATTTCAAGGTTAGCGTGAAGTAATAAATTACTTGTTGATTACAGTACATTAGTAACTACAGGCAAGTACCCTATTAGAATGTCATCCGGCCGCGTGATGGCATTATACGTCGTTCAGTAGCGAGAAATATAAGCTAGTTTGAGTAACAAACTATATCTCGTGCGGTACAAAAATAAATTGTATTTATTCCATTCGTGACACATAATTATAAAGATATATTTGGCACTATTAGGGCATTTATGTTGAGAAAGTTCGTAATGATGAAATATTAGGTTAGCTGTAATTATGTCCACCCTACAGGAACATAATATAGGTAGTCGATTAATTATATTACGGGAATTTCTTAACGTAATAGTATTTCTTGTGCATCCTTCCTTTATGACATAACTATAACTACTTACATAAAACATAAGTAAATAATTGATAGCTTTAATTGTCCAGTAGTAATTTTATAATACAATACTTACCTTTATGACAAAAAAAAAAAAATTACAAACAGCATACAGAACGCAGAATTTTATTTAAATCGGTGCTTAGATAAAATCATGATATTACATTTTTGAATATGAAGTGACATTACTAAAATTGCAGTCAGTACATCCCTAGGTAAGGTGACAGGTTATAGACATAGAAAGGTTTAGGTCAAAAGTAAAAATTATGTATTAGGCAGATGAAGGGTTGAAAATTGTTTGAGTTATGTCATCGTACTTCAAGCAATTTTGTGGGCGTTCATGTGCCATTTTCGTCACAAATTAATTCTCCTATATTAGATAGGTTATCCCCAAGACCTGTTTAGTTAAAATTGTCAAATCAAATTATTTAACAGCCGAGCAGTAGGGAGCGTGCACGGCGAATACACCGCCAATCCAAATCTTGTGCATTGTTATATTATGGTCACATTGATATAAAGTGTCAATAATATGACTTGTATTGGTATGACCACGACTTACTGTATTTGGAATTGACAATTGTAGATGGTATATGATTATTCAGGCCTGCTAAGTTATCTTTTCCATTCGCATAAACCATTGATATTACTTCTAGGTCCCTATAGTAAAGAAAAGTTATGTAGTCAAAAGTAAAATTGTTTTTTTTTTATACGGATATTTCTAGAAAATAAAAGGGAAACCAACAACATGGTACTTTATTATTAATAGAATATCTGCTTAGATAATTGCGGTTAAAACATTGAGATTTATTGTTTGAATTCTACATCTAGACAATTAGGACAAAGTCATGAGACAATCAAAAATTAAATAGCCATTATTTCAAGACATTACTTCAAGAATATAAACATTTTATTAGCTAGTAACTTCTATGGAACAAATTACATCTTTAGCACATACCTGCTTTACAATTAAACTTTATTTTAAGGAACCAGCCAGTAGATTTAGGATAGTTTAACCAAACCTCAATAAAATTGAATCGACAATTACACCAACGTATTTTAGCACCTGCAAGTTACACAAATGACGGGTAGACTATTGAGAAGGAACTTATTTATTAACTTATTTGTCTAGATCAAATTGCTTAAAAAATAAACATTCTAGTAGGGTCTTACGACTATGATTTTTTTTTTGTAGCTTACTAAACACTAAGTTGTGACGCATGTATTACAGTACCGGATATGACTCATAAAAATCAAGAAAAAAAATAAAACATTTGTTTCTGTAAGTGGGTCCTCAAGGGCTCTTTTACATGTCTTATCTCAAATTCTTTTCTTTGGCGTCTCGGGTAATTGACCTTCTGGTAAGAAGAAGCGCCGGAAGAAACTCACCAGTTTCTCTTTTCGACCAAGAAATATAAAATTAAAAAAATTAATTAGTATTGGATATTAGTTGCAATACTGAGAGGTTCTAATTGATAGTACTATGATTTGTCCGTGAGGTTTCATTTGGTAATTGACAGCAGTAGTAAATTTCAATGAGTCCGGGAAGTGGTTCTCGAGTTCAACAGTTAGAGGGTCCGGGGGCCGCCTGAAAAGTTTAAAATTAAATTTGGTAAAAATAGTTAAACAACAAAAAAAAAAATAGGGAACGTTACATAGGTAGACTGTGGCACGGGTTAAAACTAGGAAACAGAAAAGAGAAAGTTCTGACACCTTATAGTATGTTATTATGGTTCCTTACTTATAATACTAACAATGATCGCTGTCTCCGAACCATAAATGATAGTTTATAGCAATAAGCTCTTGCATAACAAGATATTACCCATCACCACTATCTCCCATTATAACAACCATTCTACACATATAGGCAGTATGGACGACCGTTAGCGCATTTGCCCATTGCTCGACTCTCCGTAGATAAATTATAACCAAGTTAAGACCAGATAGGGTGTGTGATAGGCAGTGGTCATTTTATCCAGTCAATTGGTGGAATAATGCATAGGCATTATTATACTTATAGACTGAATTAGGATTAGCAGACAGGAGAAATAATACTTACAATCATGCTATTCAATAAACCGGGTCCGACATCTGGCATAGCTTTTTAACCATTTATTTTGTTTAGATTCCATTTACTCATGTTCCGATTATTAAATCGACATAATATATAATAAGCAACGTTATGAGTATTACTTTTTAAAGAGTCACAAAGAAGTCTGGTAACGTTGAAAACCTGTAAAGATACAAAATTACACGTTAAACTCAGTAGGAAATATATTATATCACTGGTAGCAACATTTAAATGTGGCCTAACAAAGGTAGTATTATAAAACTTACTTAGAATTTCGGTGCCATAGAATCCTTTGGCGTTTCCATTATATTATATGTCCAACATTAACTTACTTGTATCACATATACTATTTGCATACTAGAAGTAGTTTACTAGATTATCCCTTCATTGTAAGTTCTCTTAAGATATGTCCTTTGCTTCCTGTGAAAGATTTTAACGATGATTACAAAGTCAGTCTGCTGGTGTAGTTTCATGTACAAATATAGAAGATAGGCATTACACACATACTTACTCTTTTATACGTCATAGTCAATTCATCCACTAATTACTATAATATACCACGAATCCATTGGTAAAAGGTTAGTTATATTCTTCTTGTGGAATATTATGAACATTTTCAAAAGAGCTAACAGACAGCCGACTACTAGAGATGTCAAATGGAACTATGGAACCGCGGTTGAGTAAGCCGACAAAATTAAATATCACACATAGATGGTGGACTTTAACATTAGTATTATCCTATCAAATTTGGTCGGGTTAATCCATTACCATAGAGAATAAACGTAAAGGTGTTTACACACTTGAACGCATGGAATTTTGCATACTTTATGGCTTTTTATCCAACTTGAGAAAATGAAAATAATTACGATCACGTATTATCGTAAAGGTCTTTTGAATGCAAATCATTTTAGATTTATTACTTTTAGGTAGATTAGAACTATCGAGGTTTGGTTTAGTTTTATACGTAGTTTAATTGTATCAGTTTAGGATAAATTTTAAGTCATTTTACGTTTTCTATGATCTTGTTATTCTTTGAATTGCCAATTAAATATATATATTTCACGTTTTAGATTTTAACATTTATGACAGGTTATAAACGAATTACAATTACAAAATTATGGCACTAAAAATCCATATTCAGCGTTTTTTTTACGTCGTTTTATTTTTATCATTACTACTCAGAAAAAATGTTCAAAATCAATGACTGGAATTGACTTTTTTTTTATGAAACCGAAAAACAGTCCCGAGATAAGTATTATCAAAGTTGTCACGATTTGTTGTTTCGTTATAACAAATAATCATCGGACAATAGAGATTGTCAAGTCGCGTGGTTGAAACGTTTAAATATTTTAAGGATTTTCCGAATTAATCAAAGCAATAGGAATATTTCACATTGTATCCAATATCAGATTAGGAAGTCGGATACAACTCGTACATTCTATCTAGTCAGTATCGTATCGGAGGTTGGAACCGATATCAGATCGGGGCATGTGAGATCCCCCTAGCCAATGACAAAATATATTTTGATTGTCTGTGAATATTAATAGTTACCATATTTGAAAAAATTGGGACCCTAAGTGTTGCCATATATTACGGTGAAAATTTATAAGCTGAAATTAAAGGAAAATTAATAACCGACCAAATCGGGTGTCAGACGTGGGCAATAAGTTTAGCATCATGATTGAATTTGACATTTTGCCAGGTTGGCCGACTTTGAATTAATAATAAACTTTAAATTGTACTCACAGAGTCCACCATTTGACACCTTATGATTGTATAGAAGAAGTGTTTTTGAACGCACCTAGAGTTTAGCCGGAGTTGCCAATGTGATATAGTTTGAGATGAATAGGATATTTTGGTAGTAACATTTTCATATGGCAATATGACAGAACAATTTTAAGAGTTAACAGTTATACTTATGATGAGATTGACGAATTAATCGGAATTTGACATATTTTGAGACGGTTTGTTGGCAAAATTTACTTGCGAAACCATTGAGATAGTAATTAATTAATATGGACTAGATACTATTAGAATAATTTTATAGAACGGTGTTAAGTATTCAAAGTAGTGCAACACAGTCTGTTGGCTAAATTTAAATGACGCAAGCAACACTGAAAGATAATTGTCATTGTCAGATGTAACCGCTAAAAAAATATTATGTGGTTTGAATCATGTTTGCAAAGAAACATAAAAATTTTATCAGTAAAATTAATGGTGATTATAGTTTTGTGTTAGGAAGGTGATCTAGTTGAAAAGTGAGAACCAGAGTGATGAGTTCATTTTCGTGAATATGAAGTTAGTAATAACAATCCAACTCGAAAATATAACACCCTAAAGGTTAGTATAATTTTGTCATAATCATACATTCTGATAAATAGACTGTTGAAAATTAGGTAGAAACATCGCGTCCATAGGATACATTCAATAAAAGATGCGGCCTTATCAAGAATGAATGTTATAATGATTGAAAAGAGATTTGACAATAGTTGACAATTAATATCAGATCTAGTTGATATAAACATTTTACCATCCAGATAAACGGTTTACAATTAAAATAGTAAATTTACACACTAATTTTGTCGAGGAATCCTTCATGTGTTTAAGTTTCCTCTGCGAAACATTCCGGAATATCAATAAATACAGTACCTATAAATGTTTGTGTCATTATAACATTTTTAGTCTACATATGATGACATCGCATAGAGGTAACTAAAATAAACATCTTTTATACGGACCACTTTTCCCTAAAATCAATATTTACCGAGATATTGAAATTCAAAGACCGAGCGAGCCTGAGCAAATTTTAAACTTAGAAAATTTTTGGATTTTTTTTTTATGTAGTATAACCCTCTACTATTGTCACTAAATCTTATAAAACATGATAAAATAAGCATGTTTTATTACATAAACTTTTTCCCTCAGATTAGTATTTAATGAGATATTGGGGTTCAAACGTTATGAAATTTATATGAATTTGAGACTTAGAAAATTTTTGAGGGTAAATTTTGATGTCTATATAACCCTACATTTTTGTTGAAGAATCTTATAGGACATGATAAAATAAGCATGTTTTGTTATATAAACTTTCTTTCTCCGGTCAATAATTATGAGAGTAGAGGTGGTTCAAAATTACAAACATCCGAGGACATTTAAATTTTACTTTCTCTTCCTATAATTTAGGCTAGTCTTTTGCTTAGTCACAAATATAGAAGCATACAGGGTATGAGTACAAAGTAGGCTGTTAGAAGTGAATTTTGCCTTCAAGTATGACAAGTGGATTTAAAATAATGTCATCTCGTTCATAGGTCAAACCCACATTTACACCTGTAGGAGCTCCTTTAATGAAGATCAATAGATATGAATAAGAAAGATATATACCATCATGGGATATCTTGATGAAGTTCTTAATTTATTATCGCAGGTAGCAGCTAGCAGCGTTCGAGTATTTATCTCAAACACCCACAACAATGTACGCAATCACATAGATATTTATAGTAGGCTAGACGAATTATTATTAAAAACTAATACAACTCGCTCCGTCCAGTAACGGGTACTAGGGCTATCTTAGGTAACCCGTTAATTTGTAAATGGCGGCAACATCAAGATAGATCTCATTATCGTTTGTTTAACTTGGAATTCGTAAATAAGGTTTAAGTAATTTTGTTCTATATCAAATCTCAACTGGCGACTTCATGTGAGTGCAAATTAATTTCAGTAGCTCAGGTTAGTACGGAGCCATATTAAAGAAGCCTTAGGAGAATAACTAGTTAGCCAATCGAAGTTAGTACCTAGTGGAGGTATCAACTGGTCTTGTTGGCCTAGGGTAGCTCAGGGCCCTACTTGTTTGTTATTAAAATTATTAATGTAGTTTTAGGGTTCAGTCGTAATGAAGTCCGCTTTGATGTTACCTATTAGAACATTATAGTAGGGAAGTTTCACCCATCATTATCATCATTAATTCTTAAGGGCGCTTCATTTTTCTCTTTCCGTATAAGGGTAGTTAAACAGTTACAAAACGAAAACAAAAATAGGACATTAATCGTTAGCTACTAAGGAAATGGTTGCCTGTATTTATTTTGTTGCATCGGCATTAGTTGAAAGGACATTTTTCCTGGAAGAAAAAAAAATGATTAGGGTATTTATGATATTATTAACTCAATAACTACCAATGATTATTTTCCATATTTTAGACTGCTAGTCATTTATAAGTTATTCAAATCAAGGTCATGCCTATACTTTTATGATTATTTCATAGTATAATTTTTGGAAGTTTATTATCTTTTGAATTTCGCTGCATTTTATGACCTACATATTTGCTTAATTAATTTGATGCTATGCCATGAAATGGAACAAAGTAAACGGATATGTACTATTTTAAGATAAGTTAAAGAAGAAGTAATCCATGTTAAACCTTGAGGGATTAATAGGGGTTTTAAAAGGGTATTTATTAATTTCCATTTTACAATGTAGACATTATATATTATATATTTATTGGTATACAGGATGACTCTGAATATTGCAAATATAGGGGTTAATAATCATAACTATGGAATTAAAATTAAAGGTTCCAATTTGGAAAAAAGTTTTACTTTTATCATGAGTGGTGGTGGCGTTATAACTCTATCATTATAGTTTTAAAGTCTAGAGAGAGGAACCGGTATTATGTATCTTTTAAGGTATATCATAACATACAAAGGTATGATAGATATTTTTTTTTTATTTTAGGCTAAGGACAGTCTGTGCTGAAAAAAAAATTTATGAATCATTTTTAATTTTTTTTTTAGTTTTACTGGTAATACCTTGTTTGGTTGTATGAAATAAAAGTAATAAGGGCCCGATGAAAGATAGATGGTGTGAACTTTATTAATGAGATGGTGAGTAAGGAAGAGTGTGTGGCTAGCTGTTAGAGAATAAAAGGGGGGAGGGGACACCCGGGTTTTGATATGGGATGAATGTCTATGTGATGTATGTTATGTGGTGTATGATAGTGATGAGACAGTGAAGATTGCATTTGGTTAAATGGGTTTCTTCAACCGGACAAGGCTTTGCTGTTTAACTATTATTATAAGTTAAGATTTTATTTATTTAAGAGGAACTATTATTCTACGTTAGAGCCGAAGGCGACCACTGCGCATAATAGTTGGGGCCGGCTGTGACGGAACGTAGCCTCGTCAACATATTAAAAAATAATTTACAGTTCATTCAGAATTTGAAACTTCAGTTGCAATCTTCAGTTACGGGTTTCAGAGCTGGAAAAATTGTAAGGATTACCAGTTCAACCAACCGAACTGAAGCTCCTAAGAAATGCAGAGTAATGGATAAAATCCTAACATTGCTCAAACAATTACGTTAGGCGTTTGGATAAACATTATATTAGGAAAAGATATGGAAGATTTGCAATCTTACCTAGTATAATTATCCATGGACGTTGGTGACGAAAGCACTCAAGGTAGGGTATATTTACAACCATGGCACTTATAAATATAACATAGGACAGTTGCAGATTATTCCAATACTTAATTAATTTTCTTCGCCACGTGAACGTAAACAAGGAATGATATCGAAACTGACCGAATGTATTTGAAGTGATGTCACAAATACAATCGCGTAAGTTATGGTTTAGGGAAAATTATCGGAATTAAGATAATGTTTTAATTTAGATTAATTATATTATATAGATTAGAAAATTAAGAGAAAATTATTGGTGAGTTTATGAAAGTGATTTGTGATAGCTAAATTAATAATATTATTTGCGGGTTCGAATGGGAAAACTTAGTTAATACAGAACTGATTGTCTATGGCAAAGATAAGTAATCGAAAGTACCCGTAGATAAGATTCCTAAGGAATAGACCTTTTGCTCTTAGACATAAGGTTGATTTTGGGCAAACCGTAAAATATTGGCGCCTTTTTATGGACCAATCACAAAGCGTCCCAATGATATGCATATGTGTGCAGTACTTTTGGACTGTTGGATTATCGAAAAATGTTGCCAATTACTGGAGGAGCAAATTGGATTGGAGAATAATTGTATGATTAGATAATAAAATAGGTAGACTATAATTAAGCTTTCTAGTAATTAGAAAAGGACATTAAAAGGATAATTTGTTTATGTGTTATTATACGCCAGGGCAACAGGTATTTTAGCATAAATGGGAGATAATCGGGAATTTATGTTTGAATAATTGGGAACACCACTTACGAAACAGGCGGATATATGGACTACCCTCGAAATAAAATTCCTCAAATCAAACAAAGAAATAGGCAGTATGTCTTTAGCCATAAGGGCGATATTCAGCCAAATGAGAAAGTGGCGTGATCTTGCTTCTTCCAATCAGAGGATGTCCCGGAACTATGAATGTGTGAAATTTACCCTGATGAAGAATCGTGCATAATGAGACTGAGATATCGAAGGATGGACATAAGGTTGAAAATCATGTACATACGAAAAACCGGGAGAAACGTCTATAAAACCCGATGTAACCAGTGTTTCAGGGTTCAGTCTCGCCTCGGCGACACTGAAACCAACCTCAGCTCTCGCGAGCTGCCATCAATAGTCTACGTCGTCAAACCAGCCCTGGAGGCTGCCAACATTTAGTCGCCGATACTAGATCTCTGCGAAAGCTGTACAGGCCGGTACAGGCTATGTCTAGTGTTAGGAAATAACTGAACCTTTGCGAAAATCTTTCGAGATTATGTTCAGTTATTAGTCAGATTAGGGATCTCTTCAATTATTCTCATCTGCGGCTTGCCGACGGCGGAGCCCTGCCCATTTCCAGCCAGAATTTGGGACTTCTTCAATTATTCTCTTCTGCGGCTTGCCGACGGGGGGGTTATCGCCATTTTTAGCCAGAGTTAGGGACTTCTTCAATTATTCTCATTTGCGGCTTGCCGACGCGGAAGCTATGCCCAAATTAAGTCAGGTTTTAGGCACATTTTAGTCACATCTTAGTCGAGGGTTTATGACCAAATTGGGGAAGGCCTACATCCATTAATTAGTCCAGGCTGGGCCTACGCGGGAGCCATGCCCATTTTTAGCCAGATTTTAGGCAGATTTTAGTCTTAGTTTAGTCACATTTCAGTCAACAGGTCCTATGTTCGTTAAGTTAGTCCAGGCCTACCTACAAAAGGGTCATGTTTTAAATAGGAAAGATTTATGTCCATTTTCAAAAGTTCTGTCTTGCATACAAGGGGTTCTTGTCAAAAAATTTAGGGGAGACCTACGTTTAATCTAGGCCGACAGTCGGTAAGAATCCTGCGATCATAGTTTGAACCATAATATGAAACTTAAATCCACGTTACAGCGGAGGGAATCGTCAATAATCAACGGCGGGGCAGCGGGGAGGACACCCTCGGCTTGCCCGTGCTCTACGGCGTGCACCTGGTCCTAGATTGAAGATAACAAAGACAAACGAGCAACGGCGAGGCGGAGGGCTGGCTGGCGGTGAACGTGCAGACCACGGCGGCGGCGTGTTTCTGTCCTTACAGCGGAGGGAATCGTGACTATCGGCGGCCGAGCGGGTCGGCGGCGGGCGCGTCGTCCTGGGGCAAGATCCGGTTCCTGTTCGTAGAGGTTTGAAGACATCGAGGGGTAAGTGTTTTATTTTATCACTGGTAGGGCTATCCGTGTGGGGGTTGCTTGTTTTGGGAGTCAGAAAGTCATAGGCCTGTTTGGTCCTAGAATTGTCTAAAGTTTACTAAAGTTAGTATCATATTAAATGCATTTTGAGTCAAAGATAGCAACAATTTCGGTTGAGACGTCAAGCGAAATTGTTAGCATATTTTTTTGATCGAGCATAGGCGAGGCTACCTAAAGGTTCTTTGTGCATGTGAATCTTTGTGTATATCATCATTATGTTACTATTTTCCTACTGAAACCTTTTATGACATTGAACTATTGTTTGCGTAATGTGTACCGAATATGAATGTGTTTATACCATTTTACGAATTTTTCCTTACGATTGTTGTGTATGAAGGTATTTGTGCAGAACAAATTAGTGCGCATCATATTATTTAAATTACAGTTAATTAATGCGATAATTTCCACTCGGTTTATGGGGATAGTGCGTGTCTATATATGTATGAATAGACTTAGGTCGGCTTCTACATTTTACTATGCGGTTTTACATAGTCACTCGCTAGCGATCATATGTCTTATGAACAAGGCGGATATGAGTTTCGTACACGTATGAATAGAATTAAGTCGGGTTTTACGTATTACCTCACGGTATTACATAGTTGTAAGCTTGCGTTTAATTGATGCGTAAACTACTATTTGTTTATGAATAATGAGTTTATAAGTTACGTACAGGTACGGTTGGATTTAAGCCAGGTGGTACGTTATCGTATTGTGGTGTGAATGTGCGGTTTCTCTTGAATTTTATAAGTGTTCATTTATCTGAACATACACATTTTCTGCAGCGTATTTGCAATCATACCCTCAATCTTTACTATACTGAGTTATGTATGCAACTTACTTCCTAGGAAGTTTTACTTACGAATCTTTAAGAGTACGAATTGAAACATATTCAAAACACCGAGACCTTTTGTTGGATTCACCGAGATTTATTTATTCTAATTATTATGCATTTATGTGTTGTGAATGTGATGAGTCGAATCTATTGTCGGATACTTGCATGTAATTTATTGGGTTGGATTTGTTACTTATTGCATTTCTATGAGTGGATGCTTTTATATTTTATGATGATAATCCCGTGTTCAGGCAATTATTACCCGATGTTTATTCATGTTTACATAAACCTTACACGCTCAGTCACACATACTTGCACATTAATTTAGTATAGGGTAAGTTAGCAGCTGATAGTCGTAAATTTATTTATTACTTATAGACAACTTCAAGCATTCTTTTGGGAACCGAGTAGGTAGTAAATTGATCTTAAAGGGGGGGGAAAATGAGGTCAATTTAATAGGTAGATAGGGGGTGTATAGTTAGCAATAGATATATCATTACTATATGGTATTAGGTAGGTGCCGTGGTAATCGGGGGGAGACGGTTTGTCTGCCATATTGCCGTAATGTGACAGGGGGGCGGTCTCTGCCTCCGGGCTGACTGTACTTACGAGATAGGCTAGTAGTTCTGGGGATAGGTTTCAGAATTGTACTCATGCAGGCAGGAGTCCTGTCGGCAAGGTTGCAGTTCCTTAGGGGTTACTGATAGTGGAGGTAATTGTCAATAGTGTTGGTCCGTAGTTTATATAGCTCATCCTGGTATAGTCCCGCCGTTTGTGGACCCATGGGTAACTCAGGCTGACGTGAGTGTCTACTGTATCTCCCCCTAATGGCAGTGGGACTGTAAGGAACCCAGTATCGTAGCTGAGCCCTCATCGGCGGCGCGGTACTCATTTGACTAGCGGCGGATCGCCTGGCCTCTTTTCAGAGTTGAGCCTCGCTTCGGCGAGAAGATCCAAAACGTAGTTGACCCTATTTATATTCGAGCTTAGTTCGCGATTTGTTTGACCCTTTGCTATTAGTGATCCATGGGTATCTTATAGGGGGAGCTTAGTCCTAAGGATCATACCGACCAGAGTTGAGTTGTAGTATTACCATTTCTTATATCGTCACGCCACATTATTATGCAATCCCGGGGAGGTCAAGGTCCATATCCCCGCAAATGTTAGTGGGAGTCATGCAGGTTACGACCGGTGTCTGTTGAGTATGTGATTTTGAACTCTTTAGCGTGAGTGCTTTGGGAGCTGTATTATAATTGGCTTAGGGAGAGTTTATTCTCAATTACATAACAAGTTTGAACACTTGATACACCACTCTTATTCGTCAATAAGAACCAGCTCTGGGAGGACCCTTGGTAGCTATTCGAGTAGGGATTTAGGTACACTGGTTTAATCCTAGGTTCCCACATACCGACTTTTAAGACATCAAAGTCACACTTAATACATATCACATTATGATTTAGGCTTTATTGACTGCTTACTTTTGATTTGTTCTTTATCATATTATGAAATAGGTTTGACTGACTGACATCTTAGTATAGCTAGGCCAAGACACTTGACCGTTATAGGGTTACTGACATCCTGCCTTTGACAAGACTACTAGACTGAATACTATGACTAGACCCTCTACATACAGTGACTGTACTGGTAGGTCAACTGACCGGTGGATGGTTATTTTGCGACGTTTTTTACCATTCGCAAAGCCCTACCTTACAAAACGTTGGTAGTTTCATGAATTGTGAAGATTGAGCAAATTCCATAAAATAATCCATCTTTCACAATTCTTCTTGCCAGGTATTAGAGCAGAATCAGTCTATAGATAAGCCTGTATCTTAGCTTATGTTGTCCTGCATGTGGGGAGCTGGGACTGACATATGCTATAGATACAGCACCTTAGTTATAACACTACGTTATAACCTCCCTATTTGCTGTCCTCTCAGTAATATTGGCATCTGAGCCGATACAAGAATTTCCCATAAATGTTATATGCCTCCAGGCATTTTTGTGGAGGGGGCTTATCGTCTATGGCCGGAGCTACTGGTGGTTGCGGAGGTAGGAGCGCCACCCTTGCCACAACTCTAATACCTTTTTTTATACTATAATATCAACGACTATAATCATACAAAAAGACTACTTCAATTGACAGACAATTTTGTATAGAATGACTCATGACTGCCTTCCCGCCTCTCTAGAACCTTCTGTATAGTCTAGAATATAGAACTCTAACATGATATCATCTCTTATTAACATTACGCCTTTCTTACATAAGATAATAAAAAGTTAGCTCATTTATTTTATATCTACCATACTTACATTTCCTTCAATCAAGTCAAATATTCCTGCGGAGTCCCTGTCTTATCGAAAAGAGTTCTGGGTTATCTACACCACGACGAAGGGTCCTACCAATACTAGAACGATCACGCCATGGCCAAAGACAAGCTTTGATTAATATTTTAGGTATAGCATATCAACCATTCAGTAATAAGTATTATAGGAATAGTTCAGTATTAACAGCCTTCAGTACTTACACTAGATTCAGAGAAAATTACCAGTAGTTTCAGATTCTTTAGATTTTCATTCAGTACTAAATTTCAGTAGTATAGGTTCAGCTACAAAATTCATCGTCATGTAATTTCAGTAGGGCGAATTTCTAGGGCGGGAAAGAAGATGTAGAGTAGCGAGAGTAGTATTTAGGTAGGATAGCGAATTATTACACAAGGGCATTGATAATACAATAAATTATAAAGCTAATTTTAAGTACCTTCTTAATCGTTTGATAACTTTTTGATTTGATTTTAGAACTCTCATTATAAGTCTTACTTAATTGTGTTAATTTTTTGTTATGACACCGATATTTTTTTTAATGAATTATTCAGTTTTAAAGATAGCTTAAGTCCTTAGGGTACCTATACCTACATTCATTTCAAATATATTTTATATGAATAAAAATGTATTACTTTTATAACTCTTCTTAAATATATAGCCAAATACATCAACTCAGAGATCAAATTACTATTTTTGCAGGAAATGTGCTCATTTAGAGCATGAAGAAGTAAAGTATTTTAGCAACATTTATATGCTGAATAAAATAATAAAATTTGTTGCTTACCCTATAGTGCTTATCAAAATTTTATCAAACACTAGTCACTCATTGCAGCTTATGTAATTCAAATGCTGTACAAAAGTGTTTGAATGCTGTACAAAAGCGTGCATAAGACATCAATTACTGATTAATAATGAAATGTTTGTTAGTCATGAGATGCTGGTCAATTAGCTATTTCTGCTGGTAAATCAATTTTTTGCCCGCAAGATACGAATACTCTGCTGATCGATTAAATCATACCCTTAAAATATACTATAGACATGAGTGTAGCACGTGAGATTTACGTAAATAAAATATTAAATAAAAAATATTGTACCTAAAAATAAGCCTGAAGGTGCAGAAATTTTGTGTGGTGCAGTGCGTTGCGGTATAGAAAATTAACTCAAAACATTTTGTTGTTTTTAAGAATAAAAATGTATACTTTCATGTGACCAACAGGTATAATATCGATTGATTGTTATTTAATAAATATATTACAAAAGCTTGGTAATTACCGAGACAATGCTGACTTTCACTATGGAATTGCAGATAGTTATGATCATGTTGTATAATATCAACTTCTGATGTGGATATTTGGACTACAGAACACGAAGGCGCTGAAAAATAAGAAGCAGAAAGAGCTTGAAGATGCAGAAATTTCGTCTACAGAACTTGAAGGTGTTCAAAGTTAATGAATTTGATATTTAACATTTCCCTTTAACATTAACATCAAATAAAATAAATTAATTAAGCAAACATAAGCATGAACGATCATCAATGGGCAGCAGCATCATACCGTCCTGTGTGTTTTACCATCAAAATGTGGTATGGAAAATTTACCTAAATTTATACCACACGTCTTGTAAAAATACTTGGAATAGGTCATTGTTCAACGATAGACATCTATGAACTATTTAATTGGTTAAAATTGAACATTATATTTCTTTATTGTGTGACTGGGTGCGCCAAGAGTTTCTAAGCCGCCCATTTGGCCTCTGACATAGCTTTGCAACTACCATTAAGGTACTAAGCCGGAATCTACAGATTAAGTTACCATATGAAACACCAAGCAAGTAATAATCTGGTTAGAAGAAATCTGATAAATAAAATGGGACATAATCTAGTAAAAACTTCTAAACTGAATTCACAGTCTCACCAATTTCATGTTTTGATTTTGCTATGTGGCATGGAAAGTCAGCTAGCAAGTGGTCGGAGAGAGGTGGCATGTTTAATAATAGAGATGGTATTGCCCTGTAACAAAAATTACTCTTTAAATTGTAAAATTATTATGTATGCGGAAAAAAGCTAGATCGGCTTTTATTTTAGGCCTACTTACCATTTCTTTAGACGACTTTTCTTTCTATTAAAGTCTTTTGAGCAAAAATGATCACATATTTTATTTCATGGAGCTTTTCAATTGGAATGTATGCCAAGTCTTCATTTCCGATAACTTTCACCCACTCTACATCTGAAATTAAATCGTGTAAATAATATTGGAACTTAAGCTATAATGTATGCAGTACCTATAACCTGATTTAGGGATACTGAGTATGTACAGGGTAAGTAAAGCAGCAAACTGCATTAGTAAACTATAATAAAAAACTTCCTTAATTCAGAAAATGGGGATTTAAAATATGGATATGTTCGTGCGGTATTTGAGTGTGTTTATGGATCAGGTGGATTATGTAATAAGACTCTTTGGAGATTCCAATATACATCATAGGCTTTCTGACAATAAGACGTATAGTGTGCTGCAAACAATGCGTTTTATTGATATCTTCCTTTGTGTCAGTAATATTTGTACCAGAATCGGAAATCTTTGAAGAAGAAGTAACTGTATATGATGATGACACTTGTTGCTTTGGAGCTTCGGTATTCAAAGAGATATCACTGCTAGATTTTTCCTCTTCAATAAAGCCAACCCTCTTCTGTGTGTTTATTTTTCCTTTTTTAGACGGCTTGATCTTGATTGGGGATGTGTATTTGGATGTAGTAGAATGCTTTTTTTGGGAAACAAGCATTTTTTGTTAAAAAATTTTTGTCTGCACAGCTTTGCTTCTAAATTTAACTTTTTCCTTCGTCTTAAATTGGACTGATTTTTTTGCCGTCATGGTAGGTTCGGTGGATGTACTTTTATTTGTTGTTTGCTGTGACTCTGAAAGAAAAATAAATATATACTCATAGAGTAAGCAAAGACATAATACAATCATAATATTGCCAATACATTGTCAACCAGGAGTGTTAAGATAAAACGACTTAATGCTAGTAAATTCAGAATATTGGTAAGTATTCAACAAATTTTAAGAACTTATTTACAAAGAGATACTATATTTAGTATTCTTATTCCTTCCTTAGGTTTAAAATCTGTACATAGTACTTATTGTAACGGGGGCTTCGCTCATAATTTCCTGAGTTGGTTGGATGTTCTCACATTCTTGCATAACTTTCAGTCTTTTCCTTTTACTGTTTAGGTGTCGATACGCCGTTACTTACTAACATGGAGGTCTCGGTTTGCCGCCTCTCGGTAGACGAGCACCTCCCACTTCACATAGTAAGTGTCTACCTAAAGTCTAACGTCTACTTAAAGAGGACCTTGACATACTTACCAGCCTTGGACCTTCTGTCATTCTAGCTGGCGATTTCAATTCGAAACACCCATACTGGAATTGTGTGGCGTCGAACCCCAATGGCAACCGCCTCTACCACCTTTTGGGGGACCCACTCGATCTTATAGCGCCCCTTGAGCCTACTCACTTCCCTCCTAACGTCGAATACAGACCCGACATACTTGACATCTCACTTCTAAAGAACGTATCTCTAAGGATGCGTTCGATAGAAGTAGTACACGAGCTAGACTCGGACCACAGGCCAGTCATTTTACGACTCGGCCCTGACCCCAGTAGTGAACCAAGTACCAGGACCATAGTGGACTGGGAAAAGGTCAAAAAAGGCCTCTCAAAGGCGTCCTCCCTGTTCGACCAAATCCCCGAACTTATGACAAACACGACCGACATTGACATGGCTGTTTCTCTCGTTACTAGCTTCTTGCGTGAGACCGTTAGCGCGGCCTCAAAGGAGGTACCTAACGATCCCACCAAGCGAAGGCCGTTAACGCCCGAGCTAAAGGAGCTATTAGCGAGAAAAAAATCAAGCCATGAAAGACGCAGCTCGCTTCCCTTCTCCCGACAACCGGCGTCGCCTGCGGGTCTTGCAATGCGAGACCAAACGGCGACTAACCGAGTATCGGAAGAACGAGTTTAGTACTCTGTTAAAAGAGCTCAAACCCGGCCACCAAACCTATTGGCGGCTGGCTAGATTTCTTAAGACAGAGTTGACCTATACTACCCCTCCCCTAGAACGTCCGGGCGGCCTTCCGCCAGCCTTTGATGACGACGAAAAGGCCGAGTGTCTGGCCGCCAGCCTCGAGCTCCAATGCTCGCCCAGCCTCTTACAGACTAACGCCGACCACATAACACACGTTGAAAACGACATAACTATGAGGCTGGGACAACTTCAGGACCCCGCCCCTATTCGGATTGGATATCCGCAGCCGGCATTTCCCTCGAGGCATCGTCACGAATGACGTTAAGGTGATTTGCGAACGAGGCGATCGCCGTGTCGGTCTCGTCAGTTGTATTAATAATGTCAGGGATTGAAGTTAGGTGCGGGGTGACTGTCTCTACTAGACCTACTTCCACCTTTGCCCAATCCACGACGGTCTTGGTCTCGGGTGGAAGGCTACCAGGGTCAGGCCCGAGCCTAATAACGACCGGCAAGTGGTCGGAGTCTAACTTGTGTAGCACTTCTATAGAACGCAACTGTAAAGTAACGTTCTGTAAAAGTGCTATGTCTAAGATGTCGGGTCGTCTGTCATGATCGAATGGATAGTGAGTAGGTTCGAGAGGGGCGACGACGTTAAATGCTGTTTGGTCATCGACCATAGCATTATAAAGCCGAACGCCATTCGGATTGTTAACTAAATAATTCCACGACTTGTGTTTGCTATTAAGGTCGCCGGCTGCGATTACGACGCCTTGACTATCTAACTGGGCGAGAAGATCTAAGTCGGTCTGTAAGAGTGTGTTGTTTGGAGGCAGGTATACTGACGCAATCGTTACCGGGTGGTGACCCGATAACGATATACGGCAGATAGATGCCTCCATTTGAGTCAGGGCTGGGGGTTGGAGGGCGATACAGTGGAGACTACGGCGGAAGAAAATCGCAGTTCCTCCCGCGGGCCTATCTACTCTATCGTTCCTAACCATTTCATAACCCGGGATTCGGAAAATTCGGTGTGACGGCTTGTAAAAGGTCTCTTGGACCAGTAGGATATCGACCGCGTGTTCCCTAATGAACTCGACTAACTCTTCTTTTTTACCTCGTAGGCCATTGGCGTTCCAAAAGCCTACGATGAGCGAACGTGGTTTAATCTTAGAATTTGTACTATCCATACTAGTTCTGGATTAAACCGCTCTGTGAAGCGACTAACTGACTGATCTCGCGTAAGATAAGCGGGGCGGACACGCTGCAAGCAGTAGCGAGGGCTCGGTTAAGAGCAGCAAGGCGTTCACTAAACGAACGCACTTGCCTCTCAAAGCCGAGTCCCGCTACTGGTGCAGCAAGGAGCGGGGTGAGGGCGGCCCGGGCCGCGGAGGCGGCAGCGGCGTAAGATGCCGCTGCCTGGGGACGGGGCGCTGAAGGCGCCGGGCGCGCAGATTGCGCGGGGGGCGTTGAAGACGCGGGAGCAGGGGAAGCGCCCGCCACTGAAGGCGGCAGGTATTTCCCCTGTTTCGGGGCCGCTGAAAGGGCCGGGAAGTTGCGCGAATTGCGCTCGGGGGCCACTCGGCCTTGATTGCAATTGTGAGAAGCCGCAGGACTGGCCTCCCTGGTCTTGGCTAGTTGCTTTGGGGACTGAAGGCAACCCTGCCAGTTGGCAGTGTGGCCAGTCATTCCGCAAAGCACGCAAGAAGGAGGCGCGTCCTTCGGCTTGTCACATTCGCGGGTCGAGTGGTCGCCCGTGCATTTCACGCAACGGGGACGCAAGTTACAGCCCGTTTGGCTGTGACCGTATCGCTGGCAGTTGTGACACTGCCTAGCGAATTCTAACCGTTTGGGACGCTCGACCCGGAAGCCGGTCAGCAGGCAAATCTCCTTCAACTTCCAGATTGCGGTTGCTGACGGGTGGTTCGGGTCGAGTTTTACGAGAACTATATCGTAACGACGGCCACCGTTTTTACGATAGCAGCGGTGGACTTCGCGAACTGCTATCCCCTGCCTAATCAGATCGTCCTTGACATATGATTCTTCGAATTCTTTAGGAATTCCCCGAATCATAAGTCGAAGGGACTTCTCTTTGTCGAACGGATTCCGCTTGTACCGCAGATTCAGTTCGTCAAGGAGCCTAGCTAGGGCGCGATAGGTTTCCGAACCCCGGACGACGATTTTAATACCAATCGTATGATCGGACGCTTCGATGAGGGGAATGGCCCGCTGTTGCATGATCGCATGAACAGTGGGCCATTCCTGCTTAGCCTCTAAAAAGAGGAAGTCCTTGCGGTTTTTATTCCGCTCGGACCATGCTGACGATTGACCCCCGGGGGTCTGAGAGGAGGGAGCCCCGTCAACCTGTGCCCCAGGGGCAACGGACGCCGGAGGGGCGGAGGAGACGGAGTTGTCGGGGCTACGCGGGGGCCGGCTTCTTCGCAGCCGGCGCATCGGAATTTGAGGGGGACGCGGGAGAAGCGCGCGATGAAGGCCCCGGGGCTCCCGGAGGCGTCTTCGATCGCGTACGCTTCCCCTTCCTAGATGGGCCTGCTACGGTCCATGACTCGGTGTCCATGGCGTCAGAAAATTCGGGGTCAGTGGCGACGGGGACTTCGGGCTCCAAGCTGAGCTCCGGCGCTATTGCGCGTAGAGGGGAGCGGCTCCTTTTCCGGTCCTCGGCAGTCCCGCTGCACACGGGGCGTGGGCGGGACTGGCGAATACCGGAACGGGAACGAGAGCGGGCCTCAGAAAGGGCCGGGTTTGCTGGGGCGGGCGCGGCCGCCTTTACTGGGTCTTGCGGCTTCTTAAAATGAAGCCGCGGCCGGAGGGGCTGGGAGGTCGGGGGTGTCCTTAAGGGACTTGCGGCTGCGGGCCTTGCGGGCTTTCGCCTTCTTGGCCTCCAGCTCGAGACCCACTAACGGAGCGGGGGTTGCCTTAGGGGCTTCAGGTGCCTTACTAGCGGCGACCTGGGGTGCCGGAGGGGCCTGAGGGGCCGGGGGGGCCTGAGGGGCCGGGGGGGCCTGAGGGGCCGGGGGGGCCTGAGGGGCCGGGGGGGCCTGAGGGGCCGGCGGGGGGGCCTGATGGGCCGACAGAGGGCCTTTGGGGCGGTCGGGGACGTCCGTCATTATCCTCGTGAAGAGTGTCGGCAGCCTATCCACTGGGAATCCCTCAAGTTCCCACCCTGCACTCAAGTTATCGAGAAAACCTGGTCTGTCCATTAGGACTCGCAGGAGTTCCCGAAACACTATGAGAGTCCAGTGTGAGGACTTGTAATCCCCGGAGCTTAAGCTGCCTGCACTCCTAGCGCGGCCAATGGGGCCATCCTCGGCCGCCTTGCTGGCGCCTGCCTTCGCGGGGGACTTTTCTGACTCCATGAGCACTAACGCGGGCGCGGTCCTACAAGATGTCGGTTTATGTCGTGTCAGATTGACGTCAGAACAAGTCGTGTCCTAAGACTACTCTAATTCGCGCCTAGGAGAAGCCTACACGGGAAAGGGAGGGGACGTCTCAGGAGAGACGACGAGGGGACACTCTTCAACGTACTCTTCAATACTTGCTTTGAAAGTTGTATATATGCAAACAAAGTTAAAAACTTCGTAAGCGCGATGTAGGATACGCCTTGTGATTGATTATTCCTGATGACGCACTTACCAACGTCACGCTAGGTTACAATCTTTTGATTTAATGCTTATTACTTGAGAAAAAGATTGCTGTTCTTGACTATGGAGTCGATAAGGCATATAAATATTTTTTAATTATGTGGCATTAACATATTATTCAATTCAACCGTGTATAATTTATATTTGTTGTTTATTAGTACATTTTAAAAATAACAGAATTTTCATTTCGAAACTGCAAATTTAATGTTAGTTTTGGTTTGAAACCAAAAATAGTTATCTAGATGTTGTTTTATGAGCGGGGTTCGGTTGTTCAAATTGTCATGTTCACCGTTTTACCATACCAGTAAGCTCAATTTGCATTACGTTAACTACATTACGTTACTTGTCATTCGAATAAATATTAATCATCATTTCGATATAAATGAATTTATTTTCATTATTTTCTTATCTTTTCTCTTTATAATAATACCAGCAGTAATCACTTAATATAAGATATACCTAGTTAAAATTGTAACTTTTAAATCTTAATGTTTTATCAACAAAAAAAAAATATATATATATTTAAAATCTTATATCGACTCCACGTATTTTTCGAACTATGCTTAAGCTGATGCATCAGCTCAAACATACTCAATACTGTAACAAAACAAATCCACGTAACTTAATACGAGTGAATGGAGACATACGATCATTTGGAATAATGTCTATTGCTTAAGCGGTATTCACTTTAGGATCTTATTACTTGCAGCGGTATGTAACCGGATTAGTTTGTTTTTCTGTTCTATCTAGCTGCAGCGTGTTAGGGTTGCGCATGAATAATTAATGTATTACAATTTATTTACTTGAAATATTTTAACTATTTATAATTTATTATGGAAACATTACTTTTTATTTTATCATCATCATCATCATTATCGTTATCAACGGCCTATATACGTCCCATTGCTTACGCATGAGAAGGATCGGGCTTATAGTCCTAACGCTGGTCCAAAGCAGGTTGGAGACTTCATATACAGCTTTTTATTTCTTGACAGAAGTATGCAGGTTTCCTCTCGATGTTTCCCTTCACCGTAACGTAAATTCAACGGTAACGGTAAATATCGAAAGATTTATTTTATCAATATTTGATACAAGATCAAATACACGTAAAAATTACCACAGCCTACTGTAGTCAGGGTTGCATTCCAGTCAGCATCTCTGACTTACCAGGAAAAAAGTGGCATTTAATTTTCGTATTTATTTGGCCCTCTGTATCTTTCATCGTCATGAATAACTCAGTGTTTTTAGAGAACTGATTTAAATTCTTAGACAACTAGTTAAGATATGTGGTTTTATATCTTACCCTTGCTCTTTTTGATTCTTTAAACCATTATTTCGATGTATTATTTTATATTCAAATTTTTTGAAAAAACTATAAATTTAAAAGTGTTTGTAACTAGCTGTTTCATCAAATTTTTACAAATCAAGTAAACATCTCAATTTCATACTGTATTTAATGTTTATCCGTCAAATATTTTTGCAAATGTGACAACCCTAGTCGATTTTATTGGTTCAGCGATAGTTTTACGGCAAACATATAATTTTAAATATTGTAATTCTTTCCTTCGGTTTTGTGCTGCAGTTAACACGTGTGAAGTAAAACAGAAAGAAGATTAATTTATTTGACTATCCTAATATCCAGGAATTAAAATCATGTAAGTAAGTAGTTATTATTTATAAGTTCATTCGTACTATAGATACTAATATCCCTTTCGTTGCAATCATTATTTCCGGTTCCTGAAGGCTGTAGAAAATTTGCACACTAATTGGTTTTTTACTTTTTGCCCTTGGAAATGACTTGATTAAGTTTGTATTCTGTATGTCTACTCTTTAATAGTCAGGTTAGCTGGAATTAGACATACGTTTACTTAAAAAGTGTTTTTATCAATTTTTTATGAACTTTAGTAGCTTTAATGCCTTTTTATTGTCATTAGGTCCGAATCAGATTATGGTAGATACGAAGAGCTATACGAAGAAGAAAGACCTGACTCTAGCAAAAAAGGACAAAAAAAAAACGAGTGTTCTCTAATCGGTATGTACTTTTATTTTTATAACGTTTAATAAATTAATCGTAAGTGACTTAATTTATTGATCTAGCGCCTGAAGTCGCAATAAGCGTTTACTTATCTATAACATCACCATCTTGCAAAATTCCTAATTACGATGAAACAATATTTTTATCGTTAAGTAGTATTTCGTTTCACTATTTTAAACAGTCTTATATTTATAAAAGATTTAGTACTTTACCTTGAAATTCTCTGACCACCCGCATTGATTGTTTCATTTTCAGATCGGATTCGGAAGAAACAGTCGTCGTCAAAGAAGTGAAGAAAAGGAAGCTGCCTGTGCCTAAGAAGTATGTATCTTGATCTTTTGTCATAGTTTCTTTCAAAACTATATTTATATACATCATAATGAAATAAGTCCATTAACATTTCGTAGTAATAACTATAGTTTCATCATCAGATTACAAATTATTCAATATTACATCACATTAACTTTATTTAAAAAATGTGTGTAAGAAATTAGTACTCATTTTGAATAACCATTTTTTCAGATCTGTGAAACCGAAAGAACCGCAAAGGGTGATCGATCCCTTCGACTTATTCGGCATCGTGACTGTCGAGGAGTCGGCAGCTGCTGCACAGCACACTGATTCACCCAGCAAGCTGCCAACAGTTTTGAATTCGCGCGTGGCCAATGGAATCGTGAGTCATCGTAAACTGGTCGACGGAGAGTTTTATGTGGAAGTCAAAGTATATAGAACCAGTGACGCTGCTTCCATTCGTCCCGAGGAGCGCTGGCGAAAGGCTCTATCGTCATTAAAAATCCAAATGAATCCCGATGGGGACGAGTGGAGGCAGCTCCAAGTTTTTTTCAAAACTATACGCAAATTTATGAATGACGTAGAACCGGTGTTCTACGGTAACAAAGAAAAGTAATTTTTTTTTTTTTTTTACCAATATTTCTGACGAATTTTTAATTAGTCGCAGTGATTTGTGAGCTATCGTAATTAATTTTTGGTATGAAAGGGAATACGCGTAATTCTTAAATTTAAAAAGTGTAACCATTGCACCCGTAACGGACAAATTATTTCGGCTAATTAAAAATTCTAGTTTGTTATTTTTTAATTTTCATTTAACACATACTAAAAATAAGTTTTTCATAGTGTGAGGGTTAAAATAGATTAAATTAAAAATGCCGTTTTGTTCAAATTGTTAAGTAACTATTGATAGCCGAAAATGGATTGGTCACCTACGTAGTAATTTTCATAAGAAAAATTGCGCTGAACAATACATTGAAGGGGTTTATAAAGTTTCATCTGCTTTTCGGTCTAGAATTGCTTCATACAAAGTACCAGCAAACGATTATTCAGACAATTTATTACCGGGTGAGTTTTTACATAAAGTTCAGAGTAAAGTTAATTTTCTGACAGGGCTGCCAGATTGTATAATTGGATACAAAAATTGTATAATCGGAAGGGTGATTGTATCCTCTTTGTATCGTGGTCTCTCATGTATAATTGGATACAATTTTTTCCATGAGAATTTTTTCACAAAGGTTTAAGTGCTTACCAACATTGATTTAAAATCTATTTAAATATGATATCGTGTAAAAACCGCTTTACAGTGCTACCAACCTTATTTTTGTGCATGGAGAAGTAAGGATGACAGCGCTGCCACCATGCGGATAAAAAGTTAGAGGTGCCACCATGCTTGGGCGCACAAGTGTGAAGGTTTATATTTGCAAAACATTAAGATTTAAAAGTTACAATTTTAACTATATCTTATATTAAGTGATTACTGCTGGTATTAAATGCCATAGCTTAAGGCCATCCATATAAAGCAGATGAGAAATGACCTCACCCCCTCTCCAGAGCCTGTAACCTATCCGTGACTCTGTCAGCAAAATGCTAAGCAGATTCAGTGCTAGGCAGAACCATAGTGGACTCGAGCTGTCACCCTTTAGATCCCTCGTTCAATCCTTATGGATTCCTGAGGGCTAGAGGGGCCATCGCCACCTCCCAGTTGACGAAGGACTGTGATCCACTGCCCCATGCACGCGCGAAAGAAGGATCTCAAAGCAGCATCAACTTTATACCTACAGCTCCAAGATCCTCCTCAGCCTTGCGTTATATTTGATAATATTTCTGTAAGAGTGTATGAAAAACAAAGGTATCTTTTGTAGTCTGAAAACTCAAATTTTAACAGTAGGTATATATTTTTAATGTGATATAATAATAAACTAGCATTTTTTCAGATGTATTCCTTTATTTATTTATGCACTTAGACCTTGCTTCTTACGAGGGTGAATAAAAAGTTATTAGAACTGCATGGTAAATGAAGCTCTAGGGATATTTTTTTTTAAGAATTAGCTGTCTTTATGACATTACGTTGGCGGTAAATTTTGATAACAAATTCCGTGTAATAAGCTGTCAGTAATATCAATATTACACACTGAACAACATTTTATTAATAAAAAACAAAAAGCTACTCTCGAGACGACGTCGCCATTTTGATTTCCAACTGTCAATCGCATAAATGATATCTATTTCTATTTAAAATTTTCAAAGTTCAGTTGATTAAAAAAATATCTACCTAAACAAGAAGTTCGTTCGCGGTCGTTCGTTCGTTGTAAATTGGCAACACTCGCACCAATCGCAATACAAACGTTAAGGGTCGGGCGGGTCGGTCTTTCTTTTGTGTGAACCACGGAACATGGCGGATCGTTTTTGAGACAAATTCTTTATTTTTGCTCATTGTCGTTTAAAGTATAGTTTTGATAGGTTATTATACAGTAAATGACAGCAAGGCAGTGTGCAGCAGTGAAGGATTCATTTGCAAACGCGTATAACTACTTCTTTGGTTTTCACACGGCAGTCTGGCTCACGGCAGTCATCTTCGATTCATACGGATGCTATCGGCGTAAAATCGTGCCTCGACAGTGGACTGAGTATCGACTAATTCAAAAGAAGAAACATGGAGTTTCATTATTTTTGCTCATCGTCGTTTAAAGTATAGGTTATTATTTATTATACAGTAAATGACAGCAAGGCAGTGTGCAGCAGTGAAGGATTCATTTACTTCTTTGGTTTTCACACGGCAGTCATCTTCGATTCATCGGCGTAAAATCGTGCCTCGACAGTGGACTGATTAAAAAGAAGAAACATGGAGGAAACCAGCTTGCTACTTCACTCATGGTTAGTGCCACCGGAGGTGGTAAAGAATTTCCTCGGCAAGTTCTAATTGTCAGTTAATCAATGTTTTTAAAAATTTATACAAATGTTAACCCCACACAAAAATACTTAACCCCTAAGTAGCGAAACGTACATGTACTGTCAAGGGTATAACTACCTATGTATATATTCTTTAACTTATTTCACTAAAATAAGGTCTATAATGGTAGGTATATTATAATTATTTATGCCCTTAACTACCTAGAACTCGATTCTTTAGACTACGGCCGCACTGAGACAGGCGGCTTGCATAACGCCTTAGGCGAGTAGCTTAGTAAAACGAACGTACTAGAACAGAGGTTCCCAAAGTGGGCGATAACGCCCCCTAGTGGGCGGTGACGGCATCAAGGGGGGCGGTAAGAGAGCCAGAAAAAATATATAGTAGTGGTTTTTCGTTAACCAATAAAATTGGGGGGCGTTTAATTTTTTTATTTCTTTAAAGTGGGCGGTAGACAAAATCAGTTTGGGAACCTCTGTACTAGAATGTTCGCAACCGGCCCGCACTGCGTGCTTGGCGCCTTGCTATCGCTAGTCGCCTAACCTAACCCACGTCGCCGCACTGACAGGCGGCCTTAAGCCCTCTGTACACACGTGCGAGAATCGTATGCGAGTTTTATTACATTGCGGGTTATCGAGGTATAATGAGTTCAATCGACCTGTCAAACCCCGCAGTGTAGTTAAACACGCGAGTCTCGTACGTGTGTAACATGTATGTATATACACGAGTAATATTCTCAGTGAGGTAGCTGAGACTAGACAAGTGCACTTGATCGTTTCTGGACCCTGTGATCTGTTTGGACCAAAAATTGTAGATGTGCCTATAATGTTTTTTTATTTATACTTTTAGATATTGACATTTCAATTGAAAAGTTGAAAGACTTGACAGATGCATATCTTAAAGAACTGTGTCCTCACATAGGACAAAGAATGTCATTAAAATACCACATTCACGAATTCCTGGATTCTGTTGCTGAAACAGAAACAACAGACACTACTTTAGAAATGAATAAAGATGCCAGTTCCTCCAAAAGTAACTTAGTGTTAGAGGATTCAAGTTTAAGCCTTCCTTGTCTCAATGACATCAGTAACTTTTTCGAAGACTTAAATAGACACCCGCTTCCTGATTTTGATATAAGCACACTGTTGCAAACATCTGCCCATGGAAACAGCGTGCTTATTTACCACCAAAACGCCATCAGATCTATATAAATTTCGTACACCACTACATACAAGAGGTAATTTACTTAAGTCGTTTAGCTATAACTATTTTATGAACTTAAAACTCATTTTGCTTGTATCCATTTCTTTGCATGATTGTGGTGCTAGTGCTCGTGTGTGGCGTTTCTTTTTAAACCTACTAACGTATAGACTTGTACCATGGACAAGTTTATATTGAGTGCCAATACTAGTAAGCGCCCTACTAGTAGCAATATGGCGAAAAATAATGAAACACCTCCATAAAAAAAAAGTAAGGGTCGTGAATATAAAGAAACACCCCCATTAAAAAAAAGTGAAGACTGCGACTTAATAAAAAATGGTTATTGAACATAACTTTCAAAAATTGGATTTCGAAGAGGGAACAAGAAGCTGGTTCAATTATTGCATTTTGCAAGGTGTGCAATTGTGTAGTAATAAACCATAGAACAGCTCTTGTAAAGCATAGGCATATTGCCAAACATATTCAAAATATTAACATAATTAGTAACACGACTTCCGACTCCTACACAAGAGATACTTAAGCCCAAAAAAGAGGACGAGCTAAGAAACGAGCCGAGTTAAAAATATGTGCATTTCTAGCACAACACAACTTGTCGCTGTTTTTATCAGATGATTTGATTCCGTTTTTGGCTAACATTTATCCCGATTCGGAAATAATTAAATCCCTCCATGTTCGAAGAACCAAAACAACAAACACCGTTAAACATGTATTTGGTCCCATAATAATACAAGAAGTGGTTCAAAAATTAAAAAACACACCTTTTAGTATAATAATGGATGAAACAACCGACGTCGGCGTAAAAAAACAGTGTGCGCTAACCGTCATTTATGAAGAAGAGTTTCGCATACGGACGCAGTTTTTGAACAAATATGAGGTTAAATCTGGAAGAGCCGCCAATCTCACTAATGCATTGTTAAGTTGGGTTCATGAAAATAATATACCCTTGAAGAATTTTGTAGGCCTTGTCTCCGATACGACCTTCAACAATTCAGCATGGTTGGACAACACTGTTAAAATCAAAATGCGAAAGAAATAATAAAGCTAACTTTATTGAAATTAACTTTTTTAGTTTAATTAGGATTATGCACATCTGTTCAGCCATAGCACCAAAACTAGAGAGAAAGATAGGCGAAGCCCATCGACAAAACATTGAACAGTGTTACTAGCTTAAATATTTAAATCTTAAAACTATAAAACAAATGTATGTTCAGACTGTCCTGAACATAGTTGGGCCGGGCGAGGTGATCACATGATTACATGAAGCAAAACTTAACACAGATTTGGCAAGAATTTAGCTTTAAGGATAAACACATTTTTTAATCAAGCGGTAAAGGACATAAATTGGTCACAGGTCTAAGAAACACTTTATTTCCCATCCTCACCTCGGCTACTCTTACTCTATCATCATTTCCAGGAAATATCTTATCTACACGAGCCATAGGCCAACATAATGGGGCCGTATTTACATTTTTTACAAGTACCAGGTCACCTACTTTTATATTGGGTGAGCCATATTTCCACTTGGGACGACTTTGCAATTGACAGAGATAGTCATTAGATCAAGACTTCCAGAAATCTTGCTTCAATTTGGTTACAATTTTCCAAAATTTAAGGCGATTTACAGGGACATCTGTCAAATCTACATCTGGGTAACTTGTTATTGCCGTGTCAATAAGAAAATGACCAGGTGACAAATATTTGTACTCATTTAAACTCCAGGCCTTTGCTTTCCCTTGATCTCAATCAAGGGATAGCAAAGGCCTGGAGTTTAAAACTCCTTCGATTTGAACAATTACGGTATACAACTCTTCAAAGGTCAAGCAAAGGTTGCCTACCACGCGTTTTAGATGGAAATTGACACTCTTTACCCCGGCCTCCCATAAACCTCCAAATTGCGGCGCATAACTTGGTATAAATTTGAATGAAATATACTTTTTAGTACAGAATCTAAACACAGAATCTTGATGTTCCTTAGAACATTGCAAATCATACAATTCCTTCAGCTGATTCGCAGCGCCTTTAAAGGTCTTGGCATTATCACAAAAAATAGCAGTGGGCATTCCACGCCTTGGCAGAAAACGATTGAGACATGCTAGAAAGGCTTCAGTTGTAAGGTTTGATACCAACTCTACATGTATCGCCTTGGTAGCGAAACATACGAATAAAGCAATATAGCTTTTTGTAACTAAATGCCTTCTTATTCTAGCAACCTTAGTACTAAAAGACCGACGTACTGATAGGGCCTACTGGCAGTTATCCTCTCAGTGGGCAACGATCCCATCAACTGTTTTGCAGCCTCAGCCTTCAAACGTAAACACTTAAAACATTTAGTAACTACTTTCTTAACCTCCCTTATACCATTAATTATCCAATATTTTTGAGCAAGAGAACTTAAGACTAATCTAGCTCCTACATGTAAGAGACGCAAGTGCTCCCTTTCAATTAGCAATGTGGTAAAAAAACATTTTTTCGGAAGAATAGGTGGGTGTTTTCTATCATGCCAAATGTCAGCATTTTGCAGCCTGCCGCCGACGTGGAGTAAACCACACTGATCCACGAACGGATGTATGTCCGCTATGCCTGACTTAACATTTTTTCCTGCTAGCAGTGCGTCTATTTCCTTAGAGAAATGTTGCCTCTGGACATATCTAATTATTACAAGCAAAGAGTCCTGCAACTCTCTTGGAGTTAACACAAAGGTGTCAATTTTATCTTTTAATTTTAAGGCATAATTGTAAAACCTATAAATGTAAGCTACGACATTTTGAAGCCTATTGAGGCTAGAATACTTTTCGAATAGGTATGCTAAAGATTCGTCGTGCTGATTAAAATTGCAAGGCATCTCATTGTCAGGGTTAATAAAATTACCAGTGGCTATAGGCAATTCAGATTTAAAGTTAAAATCGGGGTGCTTGTATCCACTGTCGCACAAATATTCTCTCTATATCCCCACGCGAAACTAAGTCAGCGGGATTGTCGCAAGATTTGACATAAGACCACTGGTCTTGGTTGGAAAGTTCAAGTATTTGCTTGACTCTATTATTGACATAAGTATTGACTTTAATTTTTCCAGACCTGATCCAACACAACACTATTTGTGAGTCACTATATAGCGACACAGTGTGCTCAAACCTAGGCATAAGTTTCTCACTAACTCGAGACGCAACCTGGGCCAATAGTAGAGCGCTGTTAAGTTCCAGCTGCGGTATTGTAAGAGTCTTCGACAAAGGAGCGACTTTTGATTTCGCGCAAAGCAATTTTGACTCTACATTTCCATCGGCCATTATAACTCTTACAAAAATACAGCAACCGAAGGCTTTAAAGGATGCATCTGCGTAACCAACCAACTCTACTGACTGACCACTGTGGTTATACACCAACCTTGGTAAGGTAATTGTACCCATTAATTTTAAATTACAAAGAATTTTTTTCCATGCCTCAAGTTGCGCGTGGGGTAATATATAGTATCCCATCCTAGCTGCATTGACCACAACTCCTGCATAAAAATGTTTGCTGAAACAATTATTGGGGATATAAGCCCTAAGGGATCATAACATTGCCCTATAAAGGAAAGAACCACCCTTTTTGTAAAAACCCTGTCCTCATATAGATGGGGGGGCTTTGAAATGTAAACATATCCGAAACAATATCATACTTTAGCCCTAAAGTTTTAATTATTTTACTTGAATCGAGATCTACCTCTTCAAAGTATTTTAAATTTGTTGCTAAATCATCTAAGACTGCCGGGTAATTAGAGCACCATTTATGCAATTTAAAATTACCTAACTTGAGAAACTCAATTAATTCACTTTTAAGTTGATACAGCTTGTCCACATCATCTGTTCCTGTTATAATGTCATCGACATATGTGCTATTTAAAATAGCCTGAGATGCTGAAGGATAATTTTCGCCAAATAAATTGACAAGCTCTACCATACATCTTGTGGCCAAATAAGTCGAAGCCTTAAGGCCATATGTAACTGTTTGAAGTTGAAGGCAGCGTATTGGCTGAGTGGGATCGTCCCACCAGAGAATATTTTGAAGACATTTATGGTCCGGGTTTATAAAAATGCATCTGAACATTTTTTGAACATCAGTTATCAAAGTGAACAAATAAGTTCGAAATAAAATAAGTATGTCAAAAAGCTCATACAATGGCAACCATTTCCCTGCGCACGAAGAAGCCGCCCCCATGGATGGATTGGATAGGGCTAACAAACGCGTAAACCGGTACAAGAGACGAGGTTGCGTCCAATGCAGAGCACATAAGAGGCGCACGGAAAGCAACATCAAATGTACCGGATGCAACGTCTTCCTCTGTGTAGGCCAGTGTTGGAATGATTACCACACCCCCCCAAACCAAGAAAATCAATAATGATGTGTACTTGAGCAAAGTCTATTATAAAGTTTTAAATGTAATCAGAGTCTTCTGTTTTATTTTTATAAGGAATCTTAGTTGTTTGTGTTTAGATTTTACTGAATTCTTTCCCGTTGTAATAATTCATCCCTCCATACCATATCCCGAATTTTCTCTTTGATTCTACATCCCACTTGGTAGAAACATTATTACCGAACCGTAATTTTTGTATGTTAAATCTCCCAAAAAAGCAACGAAATGTTTGCGAAAGATAGGGTCCTAGCAAATGAAAATTAATTTCTCCCAATGAATAGCTTGGGTTCTACGGTGGAGCATACGTAAATACAAACATGCATACATACTTACATACATACATAGACTGTTAACATCATAACCCTTCCTGCTTTACCGTAGTCGGGTGAAAAAAAAGCGTGAATGTTATGTTTGTACGACACATTTGGATTAATTTTGATTGTAATCGTTTCACAATAAAAACTTATCTGTGTCATCAAAAGCGGTTCATACATAAACACCGTGAAATTTTAGTGGTTGTTTTCCCTTAAATCGCGAAAAAAAAAATCAGCTGATTTCGCGATTTCGGGGTTGGCCCCATAGTAAAAGTTGTTCAATATGACTTATGTAAAACACCCCTTTGGGAAAACAACCACTAAAATTTCACGGTGTATTTATTATACAAGTACCTAACGTGCTAAATGTATAACTATTACTTTTGTTTTTACCCAAGATGTAATGTTAGGTATGTTTTTCCGAATAATTTCCTCGTATGACCTGAGTTTCGTTACTACACACAAGCCCTACCTTATTGTTGGTTGGCGGCAAGCTCTTTGCTTGTTCCTGCTCATTGGAGTCAGGACTCTTGACTTCTTGGTGCAAGAGTGTATTATGATGCGCTTTGCATACAGCGCATTTGAAATTAAACTTACATTTATCATTGTGTTCATTTAAACAAACACTGCAGAACCCTTTGTTACTCTCAATAAATTGTATCCTTTCACCTGCGCTAGCTAGCTTAAACTTTGGGCAAACATACAGCCTGTGGATCTGAGAATGGCAATACTTACACTTAATCTTCTTCTTCTTTTCCTCGCTACTTGCTACATAGCTTGTTGCAAGTGAAGCTCTTCTTGGCCTCTCATATTGCTGTGAGTGCGAAGGACTGGCGGCCTGTGACAATGTCTCCAGTGCTGCTGCCTTTTTTTCTAAAAATTCAAAAAGCATGTCCAAAGACGGCATGGCCGTTGATGTTTGTTCTAGATAGAAAGACCTAACTGTATATTGATCTAACTTTTTTTGTAATATACAAACTAACAAGCTGTCCCATTGAGTTGTATGTTGCTCGAACCCTTTCTAAGCTCCCAGATGCTGTTTAACTACACCTATTAGATTTTATTAATTTGGGGCAAATCCAATATGTGGTTGATGTGGTGCATGATGAGTCTGGCCTTATTATTATAACGCTGCTTCAATAATTCTAACGCTACGTTGTAGCTGTCACTGGTAAGGGGCTAATGTTTAATTACGTCTAAAGCTTCCCCCTGAAGAAAGGAGTTTAAATAGTACAATTTATCACATTGTGATAAGGTTGTATTGTTATCTACGACGGACATGAACAGGTTTATAAACGTTTGGTACTCACTTAAATTTTCATCGAAACTATTAATAACTATATTGGGTAATTTTTGAAATGTCTTTTTATCGATTACACTGTTGCGGGCGTCGCGGGCTTTCTCCTCTGAAGACGTACTAATTAAAGCGTTAATCCGCGCCAGCAGGGAGCAAAACTTCTCCTCTATAAGGTCAAAATCTTCGGTATCATCTGGATCCAAAGCCGTCACTTCAATGTTCACCTCCGAGTACTGAGCGAAGGCGGCGAGCAAACGTTCCTTTTTCACCTTTAGAAACTCGATGTTCGATAGATCCGCGCTCGAATTCGATATATAATTGTCCATTTTAGTGATGGTGCCTTTGCATTGTCCACGACAAGCGATAAGACGGCGTAATTCATCCATTTTTGAGTAAGAACTTGTTGTATTCCCTTAACTTCAACAACCATGTGACAATTGTGACAATCTATGTATTGGCCTTGTGATATTGTGGTCAATAATAACTGTTATAGACGAGAAAACTGCAAATACTTTAATCACTTCGATTATTATCGAGTTCACACAATTATGCTAATAAAACACAAAGATTTAACTTGTAATTTCACCACGTCGAAGAGGATTCTTTCAAAGGCTTCTTTCAAGCGAGACGAGACAACCCGCCGCACGAAGTAGAACACGGCGCTCGGTCGAATACGCTTGAACGCAACCGCTATCGTATTCGGTCGGATAACAGCGTCGCCAGCGCATAGGCGCGGCTTCGCCACCGGCGATGATTTAACTGCGTAGATCACTGATTTTAACAAAACTTTTTTACTTCGAAGGACCATTTCTCATGTGCGATACTAAATAAAACAATGAGTTGCACAATGAGAAGTATATTGTTTATCTTTATGTAATTTAATGCACATCGTACATTTTGTTTAAGTTGATTAGAATCTAATGGCTGACACCAACGCCAGTGTTGCCAACCTAATATGTCAAAAAGAAAGGCAAACCGCCTCTTATGTGCGTTGTATCGTACAGGCGTCGTTTGCGATCGGTGCCCTCAGTGCAGACTTGGACGGCGCAGCTAGTACGCCCCCGCCGGAGCCTGCTGGACCAGCCAGTACGCCCCCGCCGGTGCCTGCTGAACCAGCCAGCAGTACCTCAAGCGTTGCCGGCAACACCGAAGCGGCAACGGCAGTGTCGGAATCAACGGACGTCACGGAGCGCCTCATTGACGCGTTGAGGACCATGAATCCGGTGAGATCTAATCATTATTATGTGTCTGATTTTGATCCGAGTGTTCATGACGTTGATGCGTGGTGTGACGAAGTAGATCGCGCCCGCTCGCAAAACCAGTGGGACGATAAAGAGTGCCTTGCTCGTGTGGGATTGTCATTAAAGGGTGATGCACGAGTGGACAAGCGACGATCGTAAATGGTCGAATTTCAAATTGTAACTTAGATCGCTCTTTCCGCGTCGCATCAACGTTGCAAACATACTTTTTGAGGTGATGATGCAAGACTCTGATGGGTACTCCACATATGCGGAATACGCGAGAAGATCTTTATTACGATTATCGCAACTGGTACTAGCGGTAACAGGTCTAAAACGCTGCTAGTCTAAAACGCATCTCGTCTAAAGTGCAACTGGTCTAAGTAGCTACCAGTCTACGTCGCTATTGGTCTAAGCAGTAAGTGGTCTAAAACACAGCTGGCCTAAGAGCACGTGGTCTAAGTCTTAGCTGGTCTAAGTAGTAAGAGGTCTAAGTCACAACTGACCAAAGTAGTGTCTCGTCAAAAATGCAGTTGGTCTAAGTAGTCATATGACTAAACATTTGCTGTTTTCTAAAGCAGGAACTAGTCATGAACTCGACTAACCTAAGTAGTAACTTATATTCGCCTAGTGACTACAATACGGCCAAAAGTTTTTTTTTGAGATTATTGTTAAAAAAAATTAAAAACAAAAATTGTTTTTTTTTTTAAATGTGACCGTATTGCAGTCACTAGGCGATGTGTCACGTTATCATGGCCCCCACCTAGTTCGACTTCTGCTACGTCCAATAAGGATTGCAAGTTAGTCAGGCTTCAAAAGGAAAACCCGGCCTCTGCAGTAATGTACTATTAACGGTCGGAAACCTCACGTTAAGCGCCGTCGGACACAGACTTGGAACTCATGTTCTGAGTCTGTGTCCGTTGGCATTCAATGTGTTAAAAAAACCCGGTCTACACCATCGACGTTTGGGTTACAAAATGCACCGGATCCGTCTGCTAATAGCGACGTGTGCCATAACGACGAAAGGCGCGAAGGGACCGCGCGTGGATCCCGCACTCTACAAATCAACCTCAAAAAGTGGATGCGTCAGCAGCGTTGAGCCAGGGCTGTTAAGTGCTATAGTTGACGTCTGGTTGACGGTGAACTAATGAATTCAGGCGGCGCTGATCCAGTGCCAAGCTGTTCTGTGCTGCTGCTGTGCTGCGCTCTTTACGCATTCAGCGCCAAGCATCACTACGTGGGCTACGTCTTGGTCTGTAGCACGCTAATTGCCGTATGTAGCGAAAATGCTGCTGAACCCGACTATTGAGTCTGTGGCACTCAGTGTTAAAAGTGGTAATTTCAAGAAGTGGTCATTTCTGGAAGTGGTCTTGTGTAGAGCAGTCATTTATAGATGTGGTCATTTGTAGCTGTGGTCATTTCAGATTGTGTTCCTAAACCGACGAAAGGATTTAGACTAAGAGCGTTTTAGACCAAATCAGCTTTAAAGGAGATGCGTCTTAGGCTAGATGTCTTATTAGACCAGTTGCATTTTAGATTAGGTGTGTATTAGACCAGTTGTGTTTTAGGCGAAATGTGTTATAGACCAGTTGCGAATTGTCTGCTAGGCTAGATGCTACTTAGACCAATAGCGACGTAGACTGGTAGCTACTTAGACCAGTTGCACTTTAGACGAGATGCGTTTTAGACTAGCTGCGTTTTAGACCTGTTACCGCTAGTACCAGTTGCGATTTAGACGAAATGATCATAACCCATATAATCATACGCGGTATAAAAGAATTGAAAATGAATTTGAATATCTCAGTTTTGCAATGGCATTGAACTTGGTGCCCATATAATGAAATGAAGTACATGTAAAGACCTATTTAATGACACAACTCTCAGCTCTGTTGGTTTTGGGTCCATTTTGATGCATGGTCCTTTCTATAGGTTTCGTTCTCGACGATTTCCTCCCACAAAAATATATCTAGGTATGTTAAAGAAATTTCATCCATAGAATAATAAGTAGTTGTACTAGTCCTCTATGTTTTGCTTTTTTTGTAAATACTTACTGAATCTCCACACTAGACGTTTTAAATGGTAATAAAAAATATGTATTTTTTGGCATTTTTTAGGGCTTCTAGTTGCTTGGAAAAGCAAGTTTTTCATTTTTTATTACTATAGACTGGCAAACAAGTAGACGGCCCACCTAATGGAAAGCGGTCACCGCCGCCTATAGACATATCGCCTATAGTTATCGAAAAAATAAGACATAGAAGCACAGAATAAGTAAAGATTTATTTTATGTATGAAAATCATTACTTTAGTGTTAAAAGTCAAGGAGAAAACCTACCTCCCCTCTTAACCGCCATGCCTATGATTTATCCTCCAAGAGAAATCATAAGCGTGCGAGCCAAAATACAGATACAGTACGTTGTTTTGTTTCTAAACAATCGGGCCATAAAATGAAAAACTGCCTCAAACGTGTTAAGACCGAGAGTAGCAACGTTGACGCGAATAAATACAAATCTGTGCCTAATCTTGAGCAAGTAAAAACCTTTGTTCCAAAGATCGTGTATTCGTTTTGCAAAAAGATAGGTCATAATGACAGTAATTGTTTTCGAACGATCCGAAATGAGAAATAAAGCTAATGTAAACTTTTGTCGCGAGTCGCGAAGCAGCATGCCATAAAACGAAAAGTGATATTGTGACAGCCGTAACATGTGGTGTACCAACTGACGTGTTGATTGATACTTAGGTCGAGTATGTAGTATTTGTAATAAAAGATGTTTCTTGAAGTGAATCACTGTGTATTTATTTAATATAAAACACGTTTATAAAATATATTAATGGGCAATCGTCTTACGCTAAAGCTGTCAGAATCGCAAGAGGCCGGGGCGAGCCACAGACAACACACGGCAGAACGGATGCGTTCCGATTCTGCTACATCTTTCCCCTTAACTTAAAATTAAACTAGTGTACTACATCTTCTATATACTAAACAAGTTACATGTTATTTTCTCCCCCCTTTCACAAACAATTAAAGAAACCCTAGTAGTTAAGCATTCAATCAGCAGCATGGCTCCAGTGGAACACAAAGTCTTAAGCCGGTCTAATATGAAAAGAGGTTCTCGTATATGCTACATTATCCTTATCAACTAAATCATACGATCTAAACCCATTATTTTTTACAATCTTTCCTTGTAACCAAACATTTTTAGCAACATCTTTTTTGAACCAAACTTGCTGGCCATTACTAAATACTGCTTTTGTTCTAGCCGTATTGTTATAATATTTAACATTTTTCTGTGCAGTTTTCTCAAATTGTTGTTCAACATTAATGTTTAATTTTGGCTGCAAGTAATCATAATTCGTTATACATTTTGTTTTCAAATTCCTGTTCATTAATAGCTGACTAGGTGAAAAATTTGTACCTGAAACTGGTGCTACTCTATATTGTAGTAAAGCTAATCTAAAGTCTGTCTTATCTTCATTACATTTATACAAGATTTTTTTAGCTATCTGTACTCCTCTTTCGGCCATTCCATTAGACTGGGGATATCTCGGGCTAGTGTAAGTAAATTTAAATCCCCATTCCCGGGCAAACTGCTTACATTCTTTAGAATCAAAAGGTACATGATCTGAAACTACTTCATTAGGAATGCCAAAGTTACAAAAAACATCCATTAAAGTATTAATGATACACTTAGCACTTTTACTTGGTATTAATTTAATGTCTAACCACTTAGAAAAGTAATCATAGATTACTAGATAGCTTTTTGTTTTAAATTCCATTATATCGGTTCCTATTTTAAGAAATGGCAAATTAGGCACTTCGTGCGATAGCAAAGGTTCCTTCACATTATTATTTTGGTAAGTTTGACAGATGAAGCATCGTTTTACAAAGGTTTCTAGATGTTCATCGATTTTTGGCCAATAATACAAATTTCTTGCAAGTTGTTTCATTTTAGCTGTACCAAGATGCCCTTCATGTAACAATTTCATGAATTTCAAACGTAATGACGTCGGAATTATTAATCTGTAATTCAAAAATACTAGATTATCGTCAGTATGTAATTCGGCTTTAAATTTAAAATAATATTTTAAATCATCCATGACATGTTTTTTATCCGGCCACCCATTTTTAATATAATGTATTAATGTTGATAATTCCGCATCATTACTTGTTTCAGTTATAAGCTCGGTTTTTTGCTCTTGCGTGCATTGTAATTGACTTGCGAGTCCAACACAATGAATCATGTCGTTTAAGTATGGTTCGTCTCCATCATTACACTTAATAAATGCACGCGATAGCAAGTCCGCTATATACATGTATTTCCCTTTTAAATATTTAAACATTATATCATACTTCAGGAGTTTAAGTTTCATTCTTTGAAGTCTAGGAGACGGAACTTCATAAATATGTTTTTTTAGCACTGACTCTAGAGGTTTGTGGTCATTTAATATTGTACATTTCTGTCCATATATATAATAGTGAAATTTATGTGTGGCCCAGACTACACTAAGTAACTCTTTTTCTATTTGAGAAAAGTTCTGTTCAGCTGATGTTAGACTTCTTGATGCAAAACTTACCGGCTTGTCGTTTTGCAATAGACAACAGCCCAAGCCGTCCTTTGATGCATCACACTGTATCACAATTGGCAATTTAGGATTAAAATTTTGTAAGGTTGGGGCTTCTGTTAATTTTTTCTTAATATTAGTATAAACATTTTCATGAGTTTCCGTCCATAACCAGTTTACATCCTTTTTTAGTAATAATTGGAGCGGTGATGCAATATCGGCCATATTTGGTATAAATTTTCTTAAATAGTTAACCATGCCGAGGAAAATTTGTAGTTCTTTTTTATTGCCTGGACTTTTCATATTAATAATGGCGTTTACTCTCTGGGTCAATTTTCATGCCTTGTTCGGAAAAAATGTGTCCAAAATATTTAACTTCGGTTAATTTATACTGAAACTTGTTTCTATTAAAACGAACATTATGTTCCTTAGCACGTTCAAAAACTTTCTTTAATATTGCATCATGCTCTTTGTCTGTCTCACCACAAATTAGTAAATCATCGCAATACACAATTACACCTGGAATGTCACCAAAGGCAGTCTCACTGTACCTTTGGAACATTTCAGGAGCTACTGAAATCCCAAAAGGGCATCTTAAGAAGCGATAGCACCCGTAAGGGCTGTTGAAAGTACATAAATTGCTGGACTCTTCTGTTAATTTTATGTTATAAAACCCATCTGATAAATCGAGAACCGAAAAAAATTTTTTGTTACATAACTTAGGGACAATTTCATCCAATGTAGGAATTAAGTGATGTTCTCTTATTAAAACTTTGTTAAGATCCTTCGGATCAAGACATATTCTTAACGAGCCGTCTCTCTTTTCTACTATAACAAGATTGCTTACGAAACTCCTAGGGTGTTTGACCTCGGCTATGACCTTGTGCTCCACCAGAACCTTCAGCTTATCTGCAAGGCGTGACATCAGTGCGTGGGGCACTCGCCGAGGAGGTCGCACCACTGGCTGTACTCCTGATTGAATGCGCAACTCCAACGGCTCCTTAAACTCCCCAACACCCTGAAAAAGTTCGGAATTGGCGTTAATAATTAAGTCTTTACTGGAACTTGTAGTTTTATTCATTATTGTATTAATATTATTATTCGTCAACAACTCCAGCTCTATTAGCGACTTTAGTCCTAGAATAGGACGGACATTTTCCTTAATAATTATATATTCTGTCTGAAAATTATTTTCATCATTTTTAGAGTAAGTCTTCAAAGTGATTTTACCTATTGGCACTAACTTGCCGCCCCCAAAGACCTCAATTAAAGTTTTTGTCTCAGACAGTTTTATGTTATTATCATCATTGACAATCAGTTTTAGGTCTTTTAAAGAAAGTACATTAATTTGGGCCCCTGTGTCGCATTTAAAAGACACTCGCTTGTTTTCAAGCCTAAGCTGCTCGGTCCACTCATTCTTAGTTAAATCTATAGAATAAACTAGTCATAAGTCATGCACATTGTTAAGACAGTCATTATCATTGACTTCATGTACCTTTTTCTCTGAAAAATGACACCCGATACTGAAATGGTTATATTTTTTACATTTAGTACACATTTTTCCATAAGCCGGGCAATTCCTGGGGCCATGTTCAGTATTACATTTTCTACATAGGTAGTATGTCTTATTATACTGATTCACACCATTATTCCTATGCGAGGACCTATTATTATTATCAAAATACTTAGCTTTTGATCCTGAGGCCTGATGATACTGGTGCGAGGAGTTTTTAATCTGCACTGCATGCACCTCCGGTTGGTTCAATGCCTTCATGTGCTCCTTAGAAAGTTCAGCAGAGCGGCAGACTTCCACAGCTTTCTCGAGAGTCAGTTCCTTGATTTCCAGAAGTTTCTGTTGAACCCGTTGATCCATAACACCTATCACAATCCGGTCTCTGAGCATCCTGTCTCTTTCTTTGTAATTACAATTTTCCGCTATTCTTCTCAAGTCCGTGTAGAATGCATCAAATGATTCGCCATTTTCTTGCTTCCTCTTGTTAAAGTTGTAACTGTTGATCACCTCATTTTGTTTGGGCTTAAAATGTTCATCAAATAATGTTATGATGTCTTCCAGCTTTGTTTTATCATCTTGTTTCAATACATTGAAATACAATTCCTGGGCCTGTTGCCCGATACAGTTGAGCAGTATAGCAGCTTTTCTCGTTTCTGCTAGTCGTTCAAATCCGGCCGCGAGCAAAAATATGCGAAAGGATTGCTTGAATCTTTGCCATTGCGGCCAGCAATTCCCGATGTCGTCTAGATTTAGTCCCTGGGGCATTTTGTACTCAATCGCACACATTTTGTCCATTTCTTGAGCCCCACTTTCTGTTTCGTCTGGCATTATTAATTATTTTAGTAGTTTCGTATTAATTCGATGGTATTATTTTGTCTTTTCACTCATTTAAAACTATTATTATTAAGCCGGCCGGTCGCCATGAGCGTGATTACTTTTGGCAAAGTTGAATCCATAGGCATCTGGACATTTCAGTTCTTCTCCGGCTGCGCCATGTAGTATTTGTAATAAAAGATGTTTCTTGAAGTGAATCACTGTGTATTTATTTAATATAAAACACGTTTATAAAATATATTAATGGGCAATCGTCTTACGCTAAAGCTGTCAGAATCGCAAGAGGCCGGGGCGAGCCACAGACAACACACGGCAGAACGGATGCGTTCCGATTCTGCTACAGAGTATTTCTCTAATTTCGAGTGACCTTACTTTTCTTGCCGAACGAATCCTAGTGTTCAAATATAACGCGGTTTAGGCGGAGTAGAAATGGGATCCGATAGTTTTGTAACTTTGCCCATAGAGTTTAATGACGTTAACTTAGAGATTGATCTTCATGTTGTGTCAAACAATTACCTTACTGCGCCAGTTCTAATTGGTACGGATGTATTAAATAGAGAAGGTGTCACATATATCATAACGGGCGGTTCTCAACGTTTAGTTAGAACCAGTCCAATTGTAAACAATATAACCCATTGTAAGCCGACTACGCAGCTCAGCTCAATAAACACTCCGTTGTTCGGCGATGAAAAGGAACGCTTATCTGCTGTGCTAAACAAATACTCAGATTACTTCCTGAGCGGAACGGTTAATACAACTGCAAACACCGGCGAGATGCATATTCGGCTTATTACCTTGTTATGGGAATTAAACCGTCCTCATCCCAAGTTGTGTCAATCAACAATTTTTTATCAGTTGCAAGCTTCATAGTACTTCCTGTTTTTGATCATTAGCTAGCGGCTAATTAGCGTATTTAAGGAAAAATCAGTTTAGCAGGAAACTAGTTAAAATTAATTAGGTCTCAGTCGATATCCAGTCCAGGGATGTCAACTTAGTAGTTTTACCACTAAAATTGAGGGGAAAAAAACCAGCCAGAGAGGGTTTTAGGAGCTTAATATTTTTAGTGGGTTTTAGGGATTTTTTATACCATGTTTCTGTGATATGAGAAAATTGTTCATGATGCGAGAAGCAACATACTATACTGAAAATGAAAACGTTATCAATACCAAAGTGTATTCCACTCTGTGCTGCCTGAACTCACAAGTTTGACTGAGAAGGAAATACAGGGCTCATATGTATGATCATAAAAATGTTGAACTAGTTGAAAATGATTTAATGTACAAAATCCTGGAAAATGTATAAATAATTAAAACGTATATTTTATTTTTATTTTTTATTTTAGAGGGTTTTCCAAACAATAGTACAGTTTTAGAGGTTTTTAAGTTGAGCTCTAGGCTCTAGAGGTAAAAAAAAAATAGAGTTGACAACCCTGTCACCGGCAAACAGTATATTTATAGGAGCGAGCGTCTGTCTCGAACTCTCCTATCAATATACCGGTCGTGCTCAACGATTTTGGATCACCGTAATTAGTTCTGACTAAAATAGAAGCAACGATGAACCCTCAACTTACGCACCAGCATGAAGACGCCCAGATTGCTCCGGGGCTGACTAGCCCGCTGCTACGCAAGTTGTGGCAGCTCGAGAGAGCACTGCAGCAGGTGGAGGCAGTGCTCGGATCGGGGGCCTCACAGCAGCAGGAGGGTGTCCGGATTATCCCGCTGCTGCGTAAGTTGAGCCAGCTCGAGAGAGCAATGCAGTGGGTGGGGACAGTGCTTGCACCCGAAGCTCAAATTGCACCAGAGGAAGAGGATTCTCAGTCGCGGCGACTGAGAATCCTCTTCCTCTGGTGCAATTTATTTAGTAGGTGAATGTGCAGCTGAAAGCAGCCAAGAGGCTTGTTCGTTCTTTTCTCTACTCCAAGAGTTATATAATTTCTTTGCAGCGTCAACTCAGCGTTGGGAACTCCTTCAAACCCATTTCACCGTCAAAAGTCTATCAACGACTCGTTGGTCAGCTCGTGCAGACGCATGCAAAAGTTTACGCGAATCCTGGAATGAAATCCATAAAGCGCTAGTCACCATCGAAAATGACACACAACAGAAGAGAACCGTTATATGCGAAGCAAGAGGTATTCGTTTGAAACTGGAACGTTTTGAAACGGCCCTCATGGCTGTTTTTTGGGGATGTTTACTAGATCGCATTAACGCCACAAGTAAAAAACTTCAGAGTGTGGAAGTTGACATTACGATTGTCATAGAACTATACGAGGCTTTAATACATTTTGTTGGCGAAACAAGAGAGAATATCGATGATTTCGAAAAAAAAGCGAAAAAACTGTCCTTCGTACAGGAATACGAAAAAGATTTTCGACGCAATCGAAAGCGTAAGCTGCTTCCTGGCGAGACAAATACAGGTGAAGAGATGCAACAAAAAAATGGCAGTGAAAATTTTAGAATAAATACCTTTTTACAGATGTAGTGAATAATCCTTTCCTATCGGCAAAACTCGGAACAACGATAACACCCGAATGTTGCCGATGTGTCTATGAATTACTGTATTATTAAATTACGTGTAGGTATCAAATAAATCGCATACTTTATTTATCAATGTCAAATGTCAAACTGCCCGTTTGACGTATATTACACTGAGATGTTAAAACCACCACGATTCTATCATATAAAGAATTCGTTAGGTAAACAAAAATATAACTAGTTACCGAGGACGTTTTATTTCAATAAAACGCACTGATAAAAACCAAATTCCGGTTGGGATGATCTAATGATTCTATAAGAATTGGAACCCCAAAAGTCTAACTATAAGTCCAAACTACAATAGGATTTTGCAGACCTTTTTTATAACAATTAATTTTTTTAATTAATTAAAAATACTATGACATAACAAAAAAGACACCTCAACATAAAACAAAACAAACCAGCAGAGAAATTAATATAAATAAATATGATTTTCTGATTGGATGAACGACTTCGATTATGACAGCGGTATTAACTACTCTATATAGATACTTCCTCTTGCAATGCGACCGTTCTCTACGTTGTCTCGATGGGTACTGAGTGCGAGTGAAGTAGTAAGACAAAAACGAACATTTCCGGGAAAATACGAAAGGAAAGGATTATTCACTACATCTGTAGTAGTAATTGATACATTGTCAGAAGAACTGAAAAGACGTCGGGATGCTTATAAATTACTCTACAATAAATTTTACTTTATTACCAACCTGACGAATCTAAACATCTCAGAAGTCGAAGATAAGGCCAAGGCATTGCAAATGATTTATTCTACTGACTTAGAAGACGATTTTACAGAAGAATGCCTTCATTTTCGTTCTCACTGCAGCATAAAAAATGAGGAGCGAAAGAGTGCAGTCAGTTTGTGGTGGTAATCGTATATACCTATATTTTTATTTATTTATATGAGGTAAATATTGCGAAATACCTATTGCCTAGAAATGTGTGATGTGAGAAATAAAACCATAGGAAAAAATTCAAGTCACGACATAAAAACCCAGGCCTTTGAAATAAATTTTAAATGTCATGTCATCTACTAACAAAAAGTCTCAAGTTTAAGTTCTTTGTCTAATACAAAGAATCGTGTTTCTAAGTGCATAAGAAATGCGTTAATTGCTTTTAAGACAGATATATTACTTCAAGATGTGAGCAGATATTTAACTAAGAAATTCGAGAAGTGGTCTAAAATGCACGAGTTGATGGACTTTGGTAACGCCAAGGAATTATGTTCCTTAAACCTAATGGATTAAGGTACAATAGCGCAAACATGAAACGACTGTTTTCGACATTTACGCATTCCAGGAAAAGCTCCAAGCGCGTCATTTTGCGAGAGAACAAGACTATGCGGCTTTCGCTACGAGTGAGAGCGAAACAGGCGGAGCGACCTTTCGCTACGAGTGGGAGCGAGTCAGATGGAGCGATACGTACAACCATGGTGGTGAACGCAGGGGATGGCGCGTGCGCAGGTTGGATCGCGAAGAAGAATTTATGTTTAAGAACATAGGGTTTACTATTGTTTGTAAATAAATATAGTATAAGATAGTTGTTTGTGTGTGTGTAGGCGAGACGGTTGGCTTTTCTAAAAAATGTGAGAGACAGGAAAAGAAGGGAGGCTGGGCACTTGATCTGGGGACGAGACGAGAGGAGGTCGACGGAGCTTCGTGGCCGAGGAGATAAGGTATCGCTAAAACCATAACAGCACGAGTGCTTAAAGTCGCGAGTGTATATTCTATTATAACTATGTCTATCAAGTAAAATAGATTCAGTGTACTCCAAAGGCGATTCCCGTGTCAAGTTAAGTACAATCTCTTAAAGCACGGTTAAAGTTATTTGGAAATAAAGTATAATGTAATTTAGCGATGAATTGATAATAAATGTTATAGTATAATCAGAAGTATTGTCAGATGTTTGAAGAACTTGTTATCCTGGATAATTGTTCAATTAATAATTCCAAATAACCACGACTGATTCTTTTATGGAACGCTATTGTGATTTTGAAGGATTTTATTTGTTTAATATTTGGGTTCGAATCTCAGATAAAATAACAAATACGTTAGAAAAGCTGACGGGTTCGATTCCCGTATGTACAGTCGAGGTCATAAATATGTTTACACTTTTCGATCTTATTCCAAGGAAATAAGGTCGAAAAGTGTAGACATATTTATGACCTCGACTGTAGTATCTACGAGATACTAATTCTATAGCCAATTGCTTGTGAAAATTATGGATTCTATTTCTCTAACGGGTTCGATTCCTGGTTGAAGTATGTATTTCAAATAAATACATAATTATATTGATATCAGAGCCAGTACTCATGTGTGGCACAATATTGTATTGGGCTTTCATTATTTGTAAATGAGAGCGTTTTATTGTGGTATTTTTATAATGTTCATAATTAATATACCCGGATTCGACTTCCGTGATACTTTAAACCAGGCGTCTTCAACCTTTTCCAAATCGAGGGCCAAGAATGATATTTTTTTTGCATAGCGGGCCGCATCTTAGGTATTTATGACGATTTTTTTTATATATTCTATTCTTATAGAAAAAAATCATGGCGATCCGGTCGCTCCTGCGAAAAAAGGCAAGCAGCAAAATTCTCACTTTCGAATTTATAATAATTGGGCAAAGGTTAGGACTATTAAATAAAAAATAAGTAGAAAATATTTATTTATTGAGTACTAATACAATCGTTGAAGTTAACAAGGTAAGTAAGTAATAATTATGATTAAAATATCAATTGATCAATGAGATGTTTGACACTGTTTATTTTTAACAAGTTTATCGATATCTGGTTTAATATTGCTGGTTGCAATCCTCAAACTGTTCTCAAGGTGAACATCGGTGATTCTGGTCCTTGCTTTGGATTTTACGTTTTTCATTCGCGAAAATAACTGTTCACATATATATGTGGCTCCAAAAAGTGAAATCGTTTTCAGTGCATGATCTCTGATTTTAGGGAAATTTGTAATGGAGACGTATTTCGAATAGAAATCAAGCAGATCAACATTAAACTTATCTTTTAAAGTTGAGTTGCATTGTAGCTCTATCAATTCCATCTGAAATTCTTCAGGAACATCTTCAACCGAAACACTGAATGGACGAGCAAATAAATTCAGGTACTTTTCGTCTCTCCGAAAATCAAGGAATCGCGAATGGAATTGCGTTTTCAGATCTTGAAGTGCAGAAATATATTTGGCCATATTCGAAATCTTGAATAATGACAGATGTGGAAAATGCGTGGTAATGTTTCTTGAGAACTGACTGATCCATAGTTAAAGTTTTAAATCAAACGCTTTTAAGAAGTCAAATAATTCGTGAACCAAATTATCTTTTCCTTGTAATTTTAAATTCAACTCATTGAGTTGTAATGTAATATCGGTAAGAAAACCCAAATCAGCCAACCATTCTTCATCGGTGAAATGCGGCACAGCTTTATCTTTACTTTGCATAAAATCTGCAATGTCTTTTCGCAAATCGAACACTCGTTTTAACATTTTGCCTCGGCTCAGCCAACGAACATCACAGAAATAAATGATGTCACCATATTCAGCATTTGTCTCCTTTAAAAATTCCTGAAACTGTCTATGATTCAGGCCTCGAGATCTAATGAAGTTGACAGTTTTTACAACAATACTCATAACATCCTTAATATTAACAGACTTTGCACACAAATTTTCTTGGTGAATGATGCAATGGTACTGTACAAAAGAGACATCAGGATTATTTTTCTTTACTAAAGCAACAAGTCCTTCATTTTTTCCAACCATAGCCGGAGCGCCGTCCGTGGTAATCCCAGCCAAATTTTTCAAATTTAGATTATATTTATTTACGACAGCATTAAATGACTCATACAAATCACTACCTTTTGTGGTGCCTTTCATTGGAACTAAAGCAGCCATTTCTTCAGTGACAGCAAAATTCCTGTCAATGCCGCGAATAAACACAGCCATCTGCGCGGTGTCAGTTAAGTCCGTACTCTCGTCGAGCGCGACGGAGTAATAAACGAAGTGCGACGCACGTTCCGACAACATTCTTTCTATATCCCCTGCAAGGTCTTCTATCCTCCGAGCAACAGTAACACCAGACAAACTTACTTTGGAGTAAAGTGGTTTCTGTAAGGGAGATAACACTTCCGCTGCATCCTCCAAACATTCTTTTATAAATTCACCGTCAGTAAATGGTTTTGACTTACGTGCAATTTTCTCTGAAATAATATAGCTTACTTTTACTACTGCCTCACTGTCTTCATTATGTTTGCGGAACGAAAGCTGCTGTCGTTCAAGCTGTTTCTTCAGAGACTCCACCTTATCAATACGAAGTTGTCCTTGAAGGTGTGCAAACTTACTTGAATGTTTGGAATCGTAATGGCGTTTGATATTATATTCCTTGGTTACCGAGACCGATTCATTGCATACGAGGCAAACCGGCTTTTCCCCAACACAAACAAACAAATACAAGTTCGTCCATTTTTCTTGAAATAATCGGTGCTCATCCGTAACTTTGCGTTTTCGACTAGTAGTGGCTGCCATCTTAATCTTTCAACAACACATCCGTCCCACGTTCGGAAACGCACTGACTGACTAACTGGCAAGGTACGCGATCCAGCCTTGCCCGCCCCCGCCCCCCATCACCGCTATAACCACTCCCGCGTTACTGCCGCTCTTATAGTGACAGTGGCAACTTTATTTTGAACAATACTACCAAATTACAACATATTTATTATTTTATTGTTGACTTGCTAGTTTGATTGAAAATTGAATTGCAATTTTACAAACACAATTTTACTCTTAAACAATGATGAAGGAAATATGGCTCAGTTGCCGGCGGGCCGCAGATGAAACCTCCGCGGGCCGCAAGCGGCCCGCGGGCCGCGGGTTGAAGACCTATGCTTTAAGCTTTATGGTTGGGATGTGGAATAAGAGAGTTACTAATGTGGTTAACTCGGATATAATTGTGGAATTCTTGACAGCTCAGATACCTTATTTCACCTTATAATTTGTCGAAATGACTGGTGTTTAATTTATATGTTTGAAAGAAGGTGTTTAATCATTACATTGTGTGTCTTATGTCTGGAAGCTCATTCGTTCAATTGACAACATTTCATTTTAAGAACACTTTAAAATGTATATACGATTCGAAAGCATTTTGTCTCCTGAACACTACAATATTTTTATATTTTTTTTATATCGCTTAATATAAAAAATACAAATGAATAAAAAATATGTTCTCATTTTACCAGTTCTACGGCACAATAGATGAAATGCCAGTGCCTTTTGCCACAGAAAAAATAAGCTGTCATAATTTTGAATTTGACATTGTCAATGCATACTTTTTTTTTATTTTTTTTTATTCATTTGTCCATTGTCAATGCATACTGTCAGATCGCTTACTTTTTTTCGATCGCGATAAGACTAAAGTAATGGTTTATTCTACCGTAGAACTGTAGTTACGCCATTTTAGAATAAGTAAATATTAATATATTAATTATAAATTAATTACAAATCCTGGTGAAACAAATAAACTATCAGCGTATTCGTCTTTTCAAACCTAATACAGAGAACCAATAAAATTAAAGGCTCAAAAAAATGAAAGGTTGTCAATTATGTATAAACATATGTAACTAATGTTGACATATCCTCCTTTATTTTATGAATAACATAATAGTCATTATAGGTATAGTAACTTGTTAATTTAGTTTTAAAACAGGGCGTGGGGTTTTTCTCTTTATCTGTTCTGTTTTTGTCCTCACAATTGCTTGGCCCTAGGGAAATTAGAACAGATATCAAATGAAGACTATCAACTAGCTTTATTTGATTAATTAGTCAAAGTTTCGATTAAATTCAGTGAAAATATAAAATTATTGGAGTTTATGAATAATAAACAGCTTTTTAACTCCTTTCTGTATTTTATTACTAGCATTATTTTAGTTACCCTTTTTCTCAAAATCCCTCAGATCAGATTTAATGTGTGTACATACGAACCTTCGATTGGTTCGATTATTTTATAGGTCAGAGGTCATACACCTATACTCACGCTTATATATATAATATATATATATATGTCGAAGTGAATAAATAGCTTAGCCGATCGGTCTCAATCATTGTTACTATTTGGGCGCGTATGTCAAGGAAACACTCGGAAATGGACACACTTCGTTATCTCAACTAATCACTTGGGTTCATGTGAACACTCTTGCCACTAATTACTGTGATTTTAAAATAAGTTTAAGAGCCAATGGTTTAGTTCGCGAACACCACAGCCTCAATCCAACATATCGCGCCAAGTACGCGCGCGTTTCTCTAGCTGTCAAACGACTGTCAAATGTTCAACGAAAAACTCCATTCGGGCTACTGAATTACCCGCTCTCAAATGATTAAAACATGTTTCCATTATTGATTACCATTTTAAATTGGATTTTGACTACAAATTAAATTCACGCTTCGTCATATATATAATTATCCCTTCTATGTAATTGTTGATCCAGTATGAATTTCGAATTAATGTTGATCCACCTTTTCGAAGTGTACAATCCAATCCAGTTAAATCTACCGGGTATAATTTGATCCGAAATTAATAGGTACCCGACGACGCTGGATCTGCATTCACTCGTATTCAAGATACTCGCTATTGGAATACCATTTTTTTGTTGATCTTCTAACGGCCAAAAAAAATACACCAATACGTTATTATCAGATCCGCTGTATATTTGCTTATACGCCACATAGGCATAAACAATGTTGATCCGGCGACACCGGAGCCACAACCGACAAGTAAATCAGAAAGTTCTACGCGGCAACGTCGCACGCGTGGAGGGGATAGTACAGGGGTTCATTTGAAGTTCCGCCGGTCGGCTCGTTAGTTGCGTGTTGAGTGCGAAATGCGAAATGTGCTTGTTGTTGTTGGTGTCTTCATATCCGTGTTTTTGTGTACCATGGCAGATGAATTGGAAAACGATGGTAAGTTTTTCGTTATAATATTTTGTTTTTCTGTTTAGTTACCCGTAACATAGAATAAGTACCTGTAGCAAGGTTTTTTTGACTTGAGTAAGGTTTTAAATTTGCTCGGTGGCAGTAACATATAGTAGGTACGTTCAGAAAAACACACTACTCTATGATAAAGTTCAAAGTATTGTCTTCGTTACATTGGGTGAGGACGAAAAATGATGATGATATTTAAGTACCTATGTAATTCTTACGCTCAAAATAGAAATTACCTGTTACGTACATACCTACACGAATTCACGTAATGCTGCATACCTACCCAAATAACGAACGCCAAAGAATGGGTTTCGCATCCTACATCGCGATAGTTAAAAAAATACCTTTGATGTTACCGCCATACCGCCACGCTGCGAATCGCTGGCGCACGCCAACGAATGATCGTAGGCATTTCTGCCGTGCTAGTTTAAAAGGCCGTCTTTTGATAGGAGTGTCCATGTATTTTACGTCCTTTTTAGGGTTCCGTACCTCAAAAGGGAAAAACGTAACCCTTATAGGTAGGTAATATTACTTTGTTGTCTGTCCGTCCTGCCCGCCCGGCTGTCTGCCAACCCTTTATCTCGGGAATGCGTGGAGGTATCGAGTTCAAATTTAAACCATACACTCAGGTCTTCAGTCCCTTGAAGCTGTGTAAACATCAATCTTCTAAGTTGCGTAAAAAAAGTAGGGCGGTTTATACCGCAAAAAACGTAGGTAGGTATAGGTATTTTGACACTCTCAAGGGAATCTAAATTTATAGGGTACTTTCAGTTGTCCTAGAAACATGAAATTTGGGACGAAGAAAGCTCTTATAAATCTGATTTTTTTTATGTTTATCTATGTCGGCAACCAATATATACTGGCATCACACTGCGTAAATTTTGATTAGGAGCAGGGTTCTGTTAACACTGGATTTTACAGATTTTTATCACAAAATTGTTCGTAATGTCATGACTATCTTTTTTCTTAGTCTGAGATTAACACGGGCTTCTTTTTAACAGCGGGTAACATCGCGGGGCGTAGCTAGTTTCCATATCAAAACATAGTATAAAATGAAGTCCCCTGTCTGTCTGTCGAGATGTCGTGATGTCTGTTCGCGATAAACTCAAAAACTACCGAACGGATTTTCATGCGGTTTTTACCAATCGTTAGATTGTTCCTTGAGTTTTTGTGTAAATTAGCTAAAATATGACGATGATGATAGTAGATGTCGGAAAAACCCCGTGCGAAGTGCTGGCGGGTTTCTAGTCAAATATAAAAGGTAGGTAGGTAGAATGTAGACAGATGAAATCCTAGAATAACACAATAGGGTTATATTTAGGTACCTACCTACCTAGAACTTTTAATTATTCCAATAGAAGAGTGGCCAGCTACCTACTAGGTTATTATTGAAACAACATTTAGTATTGATAAGATGAAGGTAGTTGAAATTTATGGAAGTACCTATAACTTGTTTTTTTCAGAAAGTATCGCAAACAATAAATGCAACTTGCGGGGGTTGGATTTTGTGTCTGACCATACATCGGATAGTTCTGCAATTTCCATAAGGCGAACTATACAACTCAGCAAAACAGAGCAAATACTATTGGACGGTATGATCGCTTATTCTGACGAGTCAGACTAAGATCTCAATCCCAGTAACAACTCTAAGAATGTAAGTACCTTACCTTCCTAACATACCTATTTAAGTGGACAATTCTTTTTAGAGTTCTGTACTCATAGAGTGCCAACGGAATCATATTGACCGAGCGACGAAGCGTCTCTGTTTCAGCTTGGACGAAAAATCTCGTATGTGAGGATGTTTGGATGTTCAGATTTCCAGCTGTTCTTGCCTAGAGGTCGCATTTCCCAACCGATTCTCATAAAATTCTGTAAGTGGGTTCGATAATAGAATTTTTCTGTCAGTTCAGTTTTTCGTAAAAAGTCTATCTGTCTGTCCGTCCATCCTTCTGCCTATCTGCCTGTCTGTCTGTCTATCTGCACAGCTGGATATTCCACGCCAATACGGTGTATCACGCCAAAACAGCTGGACGGATTCGGTAAGAACACGGTTGCTGGACATCCAAAGATGGATACCTACTTTTTACCCGACTACGGTATAAAGGGCGGGTCGCAAGTGTAATACAAATGCGAAGGTGGCTGTGTCATTTGATTTTGGGTTGATTGCCTGTTGAAGCATTGAGAATGATAGGTTTAGGGCGCTTGTGCACTACAATGAATTTTACCCCTAAAATGAGTTTTACGGACCGATCTCTCACTCTCTCTCTGTGTGTGCGAGTGAGAGATCGGTCCGTAAAACTCATTTTAGGGGTAAAATTCATTGTAGTGCACAAGCGCCCTTAGACTAAATTTTTATCTTAATCAGGATTTACGAGGGTGACACCTCGTGACGCCGCTAGTTATCAACACAGACTTTAATTGAAAGTATGCGTGGGTTAGATAGGTATTTACTTGAAAAATAATTGAACCGACTTTCAGATCAATATGTACTAACTTAACTTCCCCTTTTCACCCTTATAAAATATAATTATTTTAGCAAAAAAAAAAACATAAAAATACCAATTTAATTAGAAGGATATCTAGTAATAAGCTTAAAATCAACTGGCCTTAGGAATAAGTGTGATTTTTCTATACAGATGTTGAAATAAATAAATGAAATTGAATTGATGTGTACAGTTATAAATAAAGAATCTGAATTTGATTTATTCTGTAAGTAGGCCACACGAGCATATAATCGGATATCATTATTTGATTTTATGCCACACCTGGCAATAAAGTGGCTTTTTCCGCACGCTGCGCGTACGTAAAAAGCCGCTTTCTGGCCAAGTGTAGACATAAAATAATGTACACAACACGGGTAGAGTTCTGTACTCATAGAGTGCCAACGGAATCATATTGACCGAGCGACAAAGCGTCTCTGTTTCAGCTTGGACGAAAAATCTCGTATGTAAGGATGTTTGGATGTTCGGATTTCCAGCTGTTCTTGCCTAGAGGTCGCATTTCCCAACCGATTCTCATAACATTTTGTGAGTGGGTTCGATAATAGTACATTACACAACTAGGGTGGTAATACAAAGAAAGGCCGAGATCGCAGGAGTTTGTGGCCCGAGTCGCAGGCGAGGGACGTAAATATGCGATCGACGCTGCGCATACGGAAAAAGCCGCTTTCTGGCCAAGTATAGACATAAAATGATGTACACAACACGGGAGGTAATAAAGAAAGCCCTCGATCGCATATTTACGTCCCTCGCTTGCAGCTCGGGCCGCAAACTTCTGCGATCTCGGCCTTTCTTTGTATTACCACCCTAGTTGTGTAATGTACTATTTTCTGTCGATTCAGTTTTTCGTTAAAAGTCTATCTATCCGTCTGTCCGTCCATCCTTCTGCCTGTCTGTCTGTCTGTCTGTCTATCTGCACAGCTGGATATTCCACGCCAATACGGTGTATCACGCCAAAACATCTGGACGGATTCGGTAAGAACACGGTTGCTGGAAATCCAAAGATGGATACTTTTTACCCGACTACGGTATACAGGGCGGGTCGCAAGTGTAATACAAATGCGAAGGTGGCTGTGTCATTTGATTTTGGGTTGATTGCCTAGGTGAAGCATTGAGAATGATAGGTTTAGACTAAATTTTTATATTATATAAGTTTTTATTTATAAGTGCCGTAATTAATTTAATTTCTGATTGTTTTTAAATATTTTTGACTTTTATTTTATTTGTGATTATGACATTTTATTTTATTGGTCCAAATTTGATATTAATTAGCTTTTATACATATTTTAAATTGACCAGCGTGTGTTATGTGCTATGTAACTGTGTCCGAAATGCATACTAACATTTAGTTTTTTAAGCCATGTACTAACACAATTTATGGATCTTAGTTATCTGGAAATAAACGATTATTTATTTATTTATTTATTTAATGTAAATTTGCTTGAAAAGTCCTCAGTGACTGTGAGTTTACTGAACACTTTTAAATCCTTTAACCTGGTGAACCTGTTTTGTGAGCCTACTCGAATTACAGCTACCAGCGCCACGTGTATAGATAACATATTTAGTAACATGGATGCGATTAAGAAATCTATTATTAGCAACTTAAGCTCTGACCACTGTGGACAACAAGCCTCCTTCAGTGGAAAAACGGTTGCGACTCCACAAGACGCTCTGTGCAGACCTATATCGGAAAAACGCTTAGATTTATTTAATCAAAATATATGGAAACAACTATGTTATCTTTCATTTACTCACGATGATGCTGACAGTATGTGTTCCTCGCTGTTTAACTGCATTAAGAAAGAATTCGACGCCTGTTTCAGTATGAAGAAAATTCAAGGCAAGGTTAAACCTAAATTCAGTGACTGGGCTACACCAGATATTCACGAGAAGAGACGTCAGCTCTACGACCTCTATGATTTGAGGACAGTTGATAAAAGACCGGAATTTCTGGAGCATGTAAGGAATTTTTCCAAGTCTTTTAAGCTAATGTGTGCCAGCGCTAAAGCTGATTACTTGTCCAAAAAGATCAAGAACTCTAATAATAAGATTAAAACTGTGTGGAAGATAATTAGCGATGAAACTGGGAAAACCCGGGTCAAAGATCATCAATACAGCCTACGAATTAATGATGGTTCGGTAAATGCAGACGTGGAAGTGGCAGATCATTTTGAGAGGTTTTTCTCTAATATACCTATAGAGACAACAAAGTCTTTAAATTCGTCGCCAGATGTCGCTGAAGCATTATTGAAAATGAACGTAGCAGAATGCACGGAAGGCTTTAAATTTGCTCACGTTACTCCTAATAGGGTAATAAAAACATTTAAGTCTCTGAACTTGAAAAAGACTGAAGATCTTTGGGGCCTTTCTGTCAAAGTGTTGCATTCAATTATAGAGCCCGTGGCACCGTATTTAGCTGATATTTTTAACAAATGTGTTGATGCTGGAGTATTTCCTGATTTAATGAAACATAGCAAAATCATTCCCTTATTTAAATCAGGAACGAAATCAGACCCCACAAATTTCAGACCGATTTCAATACTACCGGTATTAAGCAAAGTGTTCGAAAAGCTTATTCTCAATCAGCTTATGTCTCATTTCAATCAAAATAGGCTACTTAATAGCAATCAATTTGGATTTACCAAAGGTCGCTCCACTACGGATGCCGGTGCGGTACTAATTAAACATATTTACGATGCCTGGGAAACGGCTCAAGATGCTATTGGAGTTTTTTGCGACCTATCAAAGGCATTTGATTGCGTTAGTCATGAAAATTTAATAAGAAAGCTAAGTCACTACGGAATAAAAGACGAAGCCCTTAACCTTGTCTCATCTTACCTTTCGGGCAGAACGCAGCGAGTCGTCATTAACGGGACTGAATCGGCAGGCTCAACAGTTGCCATTGGAGTAACTCAAGGTTCTATTCTGGGACCATTCCTGTTTCTGGTATACATTAATGATTTACCAAATCTTGTGCAAGGTCAACATGATATAGTGTTATTTGCAGACGATACTTCTCTTCTCTTCAAGGTGGAGAGAAAACAAGATAACTACGATGTCATTAACGATGCTCTGTCCACTATTGTGGACTGGTTTACTGCAAATAACCTGCTCCTCAATGCCAAGAAAACCAAGTGTATCAGATTCACATTACCCAACGTGAAGCAGATCAACAATGCTAAAGTAAAACTAAAGGGCGAGGAACTAGAATTTGAAGACCGAACAGTATTTCTGGGTGTCACTTTAGACTCTAAACTGCAATGGAATGCTCATATAAGCACTCTCGCGGGTAAACTTAGCTCCGCTGCCTATGCAGTAAGGCGAATTAGACAGTTAACCAACGTTGAGACGGCCAGGCTTGTGTACTACAGCTATTTCCATAGTGTTATGTCCTATGGTATTCTATTGTGGGGAAGAGCGGCAGACATACAAACCATCTTTGTGCTGCAAAAAAGAGTCGTACGATCTATTTATGAAATAGGAGCTCGTATGTCATTAAGAGAAAAATTCAAGGAGATAAATATTCTTACCGTAGCATCTCAATACATCCTCGAGAACATAATGTATGTAAGAAAAAATCTCCATGAATTCAAGCTCAATAGTGATGTTCACAACTTCAACACAAGAAGTAAAAACAAATTGGTTGTGCAAGCCCATCGTCTCCGTAAGGTTGGTACGTCGTTCGTGGGGAACTGTATACGCTTTTATAATAAAATACCCTCCGATGTAGTGGATTTACCTCCTAGCAAATTTAAATCGCATGTTAAGCGACACTTGCTGAGCAAGGCGTATTACACTGTCAATGACTTTCTAGATGATAAGAATGCCTTTAAGTGATTAAGCAGTTTAAATATTGTAGGAAATATTCAGTTTAAATCTTAATAGCCCCATCTTCCATGTAACATGAGAGCACATTTTTTCGTTTCTCACCGGACAAATTATTTTAGTTTCAATGTCCGGCAGCTTGAGCATGTCATGCTTTGCTTACGGTGGCGTCGTTGATCGGGTCGCAACCTTCCCTAAAATATGGTTGAGGGAGGCGATGGCTGAGATACGCGTCATGCTCGTGAACGGGTGCCGTTTGTGGGGTCCGGTCTGTTCACGCTTGCATGGGCTATGTTGAATGTGTTAGATAATGCTATACTAGTGTTTAATAGAACTGACGTGAGAGACTTCATCTTGTTCTCAATTGAAGTTAACGTTTTATCTTATAGCTTGAACGCATAGAGTCCGTTTTTATACATAATTTAACTTTTGAATCTTAGAGACCATATACATCTCTGAGGAATGTAGATTATATTATATTAAAATTCTTCTTTGTACTTGCCAATGTTTAGACGCTTAGAGACCACATACATCTCTAAGAAAAAATGTTTTAATTTTAGTTTTTAAGTTATATTATGCGAGTCACAGATTTTTTTTAAATTTCTGTAAGTTTGTTTTTTTTGTAAAGCATGTAAATTTAATGATAGTTTAGTAGTTTATTTCTCGTTTCCCATTTTGTATTTTGATGTTTGGAGGTCCTTTACACCTCCTAAACATGTTTTGACAACGGAGACCCCTTACATCTCCATTAATTTTAGTGTATGTCTCTCTATTTTCCATATTTCTTTTTAATTTATCTTGTTTTGACGCCTAGAGACTCTTTACATCTCTAAAAAAGTTTTATGTTTATTGAAATGTATACCTATTAGTTAAGCAGTTGTTTGATGAATTGTATTACTTATTGAAATTGCATTTTCACAATTATTGTAATGCTCAATGTTTATTTTAAAAGAGAAACTGGTGAGTTTCTTCCGGCGCTTCTTCTCACCAGAATGTCATTTGCCGAAGCGCCAAAAGAAAGAATCAGACATGTGAAAGAGCCCTTGAGGCCTACTTACAGAAATAAATTATTTCATTTCATTTCATTTCATTGAAACATTTTTCAGAAATGATTCAGGTGAGCCCGATAGATATCTGATGTTCGCAACCGATAGAAATTTAAAATTACTCGCAGAATGTTCGGAATGGGACGCAGATGGAACCTGTTTCAAACGAAAATCTCTATTTTCTTAACTAAACGTTATTCATGGTAGGTACGAGGGATCTGTCGTACCTTTGGTATATGCTTTATTATCAAACAAGTCCGAGAAGATATTTCGGACGGTGTTATTGGAACTTAAAGGTCTCCAACCAGACATCGAGCCGCAGCATGTGATGGTAGATTTTGAGATGGCTTCTATACTCTCATTTCAAGAAGTTTTCCCGAACGCCCAAATAAACGGCTGTTATTTTCACTTCTGTCAATGCTTCTTCAGACACATACAGCTGGGCAAGCTCAAGTCATTGTATGGTCATGATAAGGAGCTAACTCTCAAAATAAACAAAATAATGGCCTTGGCGTTTGTGCCTCCTGACGATGTCTTTTCTTCCTTCCAAAAGCTCAAAAAGTCCACATTCTATGTCAAAAATATAGAGGTATTGTCACAACTACTAGATTACGTTGAAACGACTTGGGTTGGTGCAGCAAAACGACGAAACAGAGGACTTAAAGCACCACTGTTCCCCATTGAAATGTGGAATCATTATTTCTCTGTGCTGAATGATGAGCCACGGACCAACAATTATGCTGAAGGACGGTTCCGAAAGCTCTCGTCAAAAGTAAATAAGACAAGAACCAGTATTTGGTCATTTTTTGATACGATCATCGAAGAGCAAGGTAGCACAGAAGTACAGATTGAACAAACCCTTGCCGGGTATGATTTAAATTACAGGAGGAAAAAATATAAAGATTTTAACAAGAAATTGAAAAATATCGTTGAGAATTATGAGCAGCGAAATACATCTAGGTACTTGCATGGTATCGCTCAAATTATAAACCTCTGACAATCATCAATGCCGATAACTCTCGTTGCCATGGATTTACGATGGATCAGTGTACAGTTGTAAAAATAGTTTTCGACAGGTGGAGTAAGTTCCAGCTGGAAACAGGTAGGTAAACTTGGAGAGACTTAAAATTCCTATTGGTAGATGTTGAATGTGAATCACCTGTTCTTAATTTTTGTCTTAAGAAACTGTACTGTATGGGCAAATTTGATAATGTTCTTGGACGTGGTCCACCGAAAAATTACGATTTTTTTTAATTTTATGCTAGGAATAATCATTTTTTTAAATAAATAGAATACCATGTGCGAATGAGTATAAGTTTAATTTGAATACTATGTTTTTTTAATTAATACAATACTGTGTGTGACCAAGTTTTATTTTTTATTACACTACTCCTAATTCCAGTTTGAGAGAATTCACGACTACTTATTGGTCCATCATGGCATTGAATGTATTTCTATTAGCGATATATGCTCGAAAGCTTTGGACACGTACTCTACGCATGATAAGGCCTTGAAAACTATGTCGTGAGATGAGGAGCGTTCGATTCGCAATAAATAGCCTAACTATCAGTTTCCACGCCTGAAACGTGACCGGACACTGATAAGACAAAATGTGTGAATTGTTTGAAACGTGCAGTATCAACAGTACCCAGAAGATATCAGTAACATAAAACAAAATGGAAAAGTAAACTCGAAGAGTAACATTCTGAGTTTAAATCCATTCCTTGATGAAGACGGTATGTTACGTGTCAAAGGCAGATTAGCAAATGCATCAATCAGCGACGACATGAAATATCCATTGATTATCCCTCATCGCGGTCATTTAACTAATTTACTCATAGATCATGCGCACGAACAAACTTTTTATGGTACCGCACGAACCACCACATCTCGGATCAGAGCACAGTACTGGATTGTGGGAGGTAATCGCGCGATCAAAAACAGACTGCAACGATGTGTCTTATGTAAAAAGTTGAAAAAAGATAAACTTCAGCAATTAATGGGTGATTTACCAGAATCACGCACCAACCCCTCAAGGCCATTTTATCATACAGCTGTGGACTACACAGGCTTCGTGGATGTGAAAGATAATCTCGTGAGGGTCGTCAGCTTAAAGACAAAGAGCGGCATTATCAAACGACCAAATGTCAAGTTCTCAATACTACCTACCGATCAAGAAGAAGTATCGCCACATATGAAGCAAACCGATACAACTAAAACATCAGTAAATCGAAGTAAACGCCAGAGAACCAAAACATTGAAAGCGACATGTATCAACATCGTTACAACTATCTTCCTTCTGTTCATGCTAATCGCAACATCGGCAGCGCAAAGCGCCTACAATATTACAGCACTGCAAATAAACAACGGCATTTATTTCGACAAATTATCAGCCATGCGACTAGTACAAGACAAATGGAAACTCGTCGTATACTACAATATGGAGCCATACTGGCAGGGGATAAAGGTACTTACAAATTATTATGATCATTTAGAAAGCATGTGTCCAAAGATCATAGAAAGATCCCACTGTGACATCATACTACTCCAGCTACAACACGGATTCGTAGAATTAGAACACTACGACCGCATATTGCAGCATCAGCAGGCACGCCAGACAGCGCGCATACGACGTGGACTCATTGACGGCGTAGGCTATCTCGCTCATTCCTTGTTCGGCGTACTAGACGAGCGTTTCGCCGAACAATATCAGAAAGACATATCAATGATAAGGAGCAATCAAAAACACTTAGCACAGTTTTGGAAAAATCAGACATCAATTGTAGAAGCCGAAAACAACCTCTTGAAAAGAATTGAAGGTACTATTCAAAAACAGCATAAAATATTTAATCAACACTTAATGAACTTAGAAAAGGCAACCAATGTCTTGAAAAATGAAGTGCAATCTATCGAGATCATCAACGAATTTACCTTATCAAGTATCATCGCCAACAATATTCTCATCAACTTAAAAACTATCCAAGACAATCTGATCGACACTGTTACCAACTCCCAGCACTTCAATGTCCATCTGCTGACGCCAGCGCAGCTTCGAGATGAATTAAGCATTATATCAGGACAGTTATCAAAAGATTTATCGTTACCCGTGGACAATATTCAAACAGACTTATCCAAAATATATCAAATGCTTAAAGTAAAAGCTCGAATGACCACACAATACTTTATTTTCGAACTTCAAATTCCACTTATCAACAGAGACAGTTACGATATTTATAAGGCAGTAGCAATTTCTCGTCAAATAGGAAACCAAATGGTTAGCATTCTACCTACATCAAACTTTCTCGCCATGAATATCAAGAAAGACACGTACATGACTCTCTCAGAAAATGATTTAAATAAATGCTCAAAAACAGATATAAACACCAATATTTGCGAATTTCAAAAACCGGACCGACCGAGACCAAACCAAACCAACCACCAAAAAGACCAAAGACCAAACCAAACCAACCAAACCAAAGAGACCAAAGAGAGTTTGGTTGGACCGAGTTAAATCATATAAACACATTTTTGCTTACCTGTTGTGGGCAATGCGCATTGAGAATAATATGTGCACATCAAGTCGTCACGGAGAAATTAAGCGGAGTAATTATGATCGCAATGGGCAACGATTGCGTCATCAAAGGTGACTCATTTACTATCACGTCTCATACACAACACACGAGTGATGTTTACATTAAACCAGAGATAGTGGCAATAGAAATTGCACCCGTCAATTATCTCATCAACCTATCAATACCTATCAGCCAATTTAATGAGACAAATCTAAACGACTCACTTAAAAGCATGACAAACCAAATTAATCAAGCAAAGAAGGCATTTAAAAACATTGATGAGGATGATCAAATTACATTCCATGACGTTCACCACTATGTTGCCATCTACGTTATAGCTATAGGAGGGCTAGCGTATGGTGCGTACGTATTTCTGCGTACGCGGCGCGGCCGCGCTGCGACGCGACACCAGCCAGCACCGCCGGAGCCGGTGCTCGAGGTCAGTGATAGTGATAAATGTGTAAGTGTAAAAGCAGAGCAAAGTGAAGTGCCGTGTTCAAGTGGAAAATTAAAGTCAGGTATAAAAAGTGCAAGTGTGTATTCTGTGAACACCGCGTCTTCACCTATATTTACTAGATGTAGTTTTACTAAAATAAATTCCGAATAAATGTCGGTATAATTTTGTCAAAATCATTTTAGTTTAAGAAAACATTGTTTATCACCTTGTAACTCATGAAATCATATCAAAATCAATACTTTCTCAGCATCTCACCTCTCTCGCGCCCCGGAGCATGTACGGTCTCAAACCGCACATAGTTACTGACAAAGCGCACACTCAGCATACCAGCTCATTTTCATATTATAAGTAAACGCGTTCCGCGTCAGTCTGCATTCAACCGCCGATCCATTATCATTGCGACTCATTTTAGTGTTAGTTTGTGACAATAAACGCTATGTGAACTTTATCAAACTCTTTAAATATCAAACACTCCAACATTCATTAAAAGGTGTATGGTGCGAACCATTTGTGCCTCCTGACGATGTCTTTTCTTCCTTCCAAAAGCTCAAAAAGTCCACATTCTATGTCAAAAATATAGAGGTTGTACCGGACACGTTTAATGAGACGCCTTGAAAAAGGCGACGTGCCGTACACTTATGTGTTGCTCAGGTTTACGATGTTATTGCGTATACCGCGCCTTGATAAAGGCACCGCAATAATGATGATATGTGGCGGCGGTATTGGAGGGATTTTTCTTCTTTCTTCCAATACCGGAAGTGGACTGTAGACTTTGTAGAAATAAAACTATTCTTCGGATTGTAACTGAAGCTGGGAGATCTTGCTGGCTCGGCGGGCGAAGGCGAAGTGATTCGAAGTAGTAAGAAGTAAGTAGCAAGTAGCAAGTGACAAGTGACGAGTGCAAGTGACGAGTGCAAGTGACGAGTGCAAGTGACGAGTGACGAGTGAGTCTGGGGTTTTTTTTTTTTTTTTTTTTTTTTTTTTTTTTTTTTTTTTTTTTTTTTTAAACCTGACAAACTCACAACCCACTTTCGGGCATTGTGATTGTCGGGCCGGGTGGTTGGCCGTTGCGGTCACTGGGCTCGAACCAGTTCGCTTGGCCAGACCACCCAAGGGCGTCCGACCGTGTGCCTTACACACGGCCGACATCGGACTGGGTATGTGCCGGGGGGTGCCTGGAGTCGAACCAGGTCACCGGTCCCGGCTTACCACGATAGGAGTCGGGCTAGGTGGGGGCTTCACGCCTGGAGTCGAACCAGGTCGTTTGGCCAGGGCCACCTTGACTTTGCGCTGATTGCTCAGAGTGAGCAACGGACCAGCGGGAAGGATGACTCGGGTCATCCTGTCCTTATGTGAACTTGTGTATCGAACTAATGGGAGTTTTAGTTGCCGGTTCGCTAAACCTAGCCCAGCTAAGAAGACTCCGGCAAGAAACTTAGCTGGGCCCGAGCAAGGTCGGAGTGAAGTTAAGCCAGGACATTCGGGTCCTGGGGCAAATCGGGACGCGTGAGTCTGGGGCTCGGGGCGGACGTTTATATAGGGAGAGGTGGGTCGTAAAGTTGTCCCCTCTCTGCGCCCCGCAGCCTACCGCGTGTGCGAGCGAGATCTCCCCTTTCTTTCTGTTTTTTATTTGTTTAAAAATACTGTTGTTGCAAATCTGTTTATGGCAGTTTACGATACTCTATTCATCTATTTTTCGATTGTTTGCGCATCTGCTTTGTCGGTATTTTCCTTATCTATTCTAATATTCTAAAGCCTACTATTACACTAAAACATGCCTTAACGCTATTATCGGCATATTCATCTTCCATTGTGTGGGCATCTGCTTTTGTCGGTATTTTCCTTATGATCCTTACTGCGAAAAATATTCTAACACTAAACTATTATTGACCTTCTTTGAACGTGTACTTTTTTACCGCCTGCGTTCCTCGTGTACAATTATCATCTTAAACCTACTATGTATTTATATTTTATTTGCTAACATATTTCCGTCGTGTACAGAGGTATTGTCACAACTACTAGATTACGTTGAAACGACTTGGGTTGGTGCAGCAAAACGACGAAACAGAGGACTTAAAGCACCACTGTTCCCCATTGAAATGTGGAATCATTATTTCTCTGTGCTGAATGATGAGCCACGGACCAACAATTATGCTGAAGGACGGTTCCGAAAGCTCTCGTCAAAAGTAAATAAGACAAGAACCAGTATTTGGTCATTTTTTGATACGATCATCGAAGAGCAAGGTAGCACAGAAGTACAGATTGAACAAACCCTTGCCGGGTATGATTTAAATTACAGGAGGAAAAAATATAAAGATTTTAACAAGAAATTGAAAAATATCGTTGAGAATTATGAGCAGCGAAATACATCTAGGTACTTGCATGGTATCGCTCAAATTATAAACCTCTGACAATCATCAATGCCGATAACTCTCGTTGCCATGGATTTACGATGGATCAGTGTACAGTTGTAAAAATAGTTTTCGACAGGTGGAGTAAGTTCCAGCTGGAAACAGGTAGGTAAACTTGGAGAGACTTAAAATTCCTATTGGTAGATGTTGAATGTGAATCACCTGTTCTTAATTTTTGTCTTAAGAAACTGTACTGTATGGGCAAATTTGATAATGTTCTTGGACGTGGTCCACCGAAAAATTACGATTTTTTTTAATTTTATGCTAGGAATAATCATTTTTTTAAATAAATAGAATACCATGTGCGAATGAGTATAAGTTTAATTTGAATACTATGTTTTTTTAATAAATACAATACTGTGTGTGACCAAGTTTTATTTTTTATTACACTACTCCTAATTCCAGTTTGAGAGAATTCACGACTACTTATTGGTCCATCATGGCATTGAATGTATTTCTATTAGCGATATATGCTCGAAAGCTTTGGACACGTACTCTACGCATGATAAGGCCTTGAAAACTATGTCGTGAGATGAGCAGCGTTCGATTCGCAATAAATAGCCTAACTATCAGTTTCCACGCCTGAAACGTGACCGGACACTGATAAGACAAAATGTGTGAATTGTTTGAAATTTGTGAATGTGAATGTGAAGTGAAACGTGATCTGAACACGCAACCTTCTGATATGATATTATAATTACTAGCAATAATAACAATAACATCGTATGATTTAATTAGTGTATGGTTACACGGAGAAATATGTCTTGCTTTTATAAGAATAAGACACATAATTAGAAGTAGTTATGTAAGTGCAAGTTGTTAAGAATTAAGATGTGCTAAAAAGTATCTAGGGCAAACGCAGTTTTACTTAGTTGTAAAAAGCTAAATAAATAGCATATAAAAAAGATGTTTTCTAAATATTGTTACATTAAAATTGTTATTTTGATCGAGACACGTACCGTTTGTTGCTCGGACTCTATATAGTATTTTTGTGTATAACCTCGTAAATATGGGGTGGGGACAAAGCAAGGAAGGAGACAAGAGCGTTATTACGCAAACGCAAACAGTCATTCCGCTCGCGGCAGCGCTCGGGTGAGGTCGTGCCTCGTGTTCGCTCCCCACTCCGTACCGCTGACGCGCGTTGAATTCGCGCTCTCGCTCGCTCGCTCGATTCGTCTAGCTCTCGCACTCAGTCCGCTCCCCCACTCAGTGATTCTCATCGCTAGTGGAAGCATCGCGTGTGTTAGTTAAGACTTTCTCAAGTCCGACCCGCGTGTCGCTGCCCCCTTTGGAAATCCGCACTCGTTGTGGTCGCACAGTGGATACCTAACGGTGACAACCGAAACTGTGTGGGGTCGACACGTTGAAGAGTGTCCCCTCGTCGTCTCTCCTGAGACGTCCCCTCCCTATTCCGTGTAGGCTTCTCCTAGGCGCGTTTAGAGTAGTTAGTAGGACACGACTTCTTCTGACGTCAATCTGACAAGACATAAAACTGACATCGATTAGGACCGCACCCGCGAACTCGGTAACATGGAGTCAGACAAAGTCCCCGCGAAGACAGGCACCAGCGAGGCTGTCGAGGACGTCATCGTCGACTCTGATGACGTGAATGAGTCCAGCTCGGACATAGAGGACCCCGACGTCCCCCACTGGGTGTGGATGATTGTTCACGAACTCCTGCGGCACTTAACTGAGTCCGCAGGACAAAGAGAACGTCTGCACTCAGCGTGGGGCCTGAGGGATTTCCCGTTGGCCAAGCTGGAAAAATTCATTGCATCAAAGCAGATGAAAAGCGTCCCCGCCCGCCCCAAAAGTGCTCTGTCGGCCCCTAAGGCCTCCCCGGCCCCTCAGGCCCTCCAGGCCCCTCCGGCACCCCAGGTCGCCGCTAGCAAGGCACCTGAAGCCCCTAAGGCAACCCCCGCTCCGAAAGTGGGTCTCGAGCTGGAGGCCAAAAAGGCGAAAGCCCGGAAGGCCCGCTCCAGCCATGCCCTTAAGGCAACCCCCGCTCCCTCCGCCCCTCCGGCGGCGGCTTCATTTAAGAAGCCGCAGGACCCTGTAAAGGCGGCCGCGCCCGCCCCAGTAACCCCGGCCCCTTCTGAGGCCCGCTCTCGTTCCCGTTCCGGTGTTCGTCAGTCCCGCCCACGCTCCGCGTGCAGCGAGACTGCCGTGGACCGGAAAAGGAGCCGTTCCCCCTACGCGCAAAAGCGCCGGTGCCCACCTCGGGGCCCGATGTCCCCATTGCCACCGCCGCCGCCACCACACAGGACTCGTCTGACGCCATGGACACCGATCCATGGACCGTTGTAGGTCCATCTAGGCAAGGGAAGCGTACGCGATCGAAGACGCCTCCGGGAGTCCCGGGGCCTTCATCGCGCGCCTCCCCCGCGTCCCCCACAGCGTCCGAAGCGCCGGCTGCCAAGAAGCCGGCCCCGCGTAGCCCCGACAACCCCGTCTCTCCCGCCCTTCCGGCGTCCGCTGCCCCTGGGGCACAAGTTGACGGGGCTCCCTCCTCTCAGACCCCCGGGGGTCAAACGTCGTCATTTACCGAGCGGTACAAAAACCGCAAAGACCACCTCTACCTAGAGGCCAAACAGGAGTGGCCCACCGTTGCAGCAATCATGCAACAGCGGGGCATTCCTTATATAGATGCGTCCGATCACAGTATCGGCATCAAAATCACCGTTCGGGGTTCGGAAAATTATCGCGCCCTGGTCAGGCTCCTCGACGAAAGGAAGCTGCGTTTGTTACGGAATCCTTTGGACGATGAGAAAAGCCTCCGACTTATGATTCGGGGAATTCCTAAGGAATTCGAAGAATCGTACGTCAAGGAGGACCTGGTTCGACAGGGGATAGCAGTTCGCGAAGTCCACCGCTGCTATCGTAAAAACGGTGGCAAACGGTTCGATATAGTGTTAGTTAAACTCGACCCGAACCACCCGTCAGCAAAAACGATCTGGAAGTTGAAGGAGATCTGTATGCTGACGGGCTTCCGGGTCGAGAAGCCGCGTCATTTAGAATACGCTAGGCAGTGTCACAACTGCCAGCGTTACGGTCACAGCCAAACGGGCTGTAACTTGCGTCCCCGTTGCGTGAAATGCACGGGTGACCACGCGACCCGCGATTGTAAGAAGCCGAAGGATACGCCACCATCTTGCATACTTTGCGGACTTACTGGCCACACTGCCAACTGACAGGGTTGCCTTAAGTCACCAAAGCAGTTAGCCAAGGCTAAGGAGGCCCTTCCTGCGACCTCTAACAATCGCAACAAAGGTCGCGTGGCCCCCGAGCGCAATTCGCGCAACTTCCCGGCCCTTTCAGTGGCCCCGAAACAGGGAAAATACCTGCCGCCTTCTGCGGCAGGCGATTCCCCTGCCTCTGCGTCTTCCACGCCCCCCGCGCAATCTGCGCGCCCGGCGCCCTCAGCGCCCCGTCCCCAGGCAACGGCATCTTACGCCGCTGCCACCTCCGCGGCCCGGGCCGCCCCCCTCCCGCTTCTCGCTGCGCCGGCAGACAGGCAAAGTTTCGAGAGGCAAGTGCGTTCGTTTAGTGAACGCCTTGCTGCTCTTAACGGAGCTCTCGCTACCGCGTGCAGTGTGTCCGCCCCGCTTATCTTACGCGAAATTAACCAGTTAGTCGCTTCTTCTCAGAGCGGTTTAATTCGAAACTAATATGGATAGTGTTAGCCTAAAAATTAAACCACGCTCGCTCATTGTAGGCTTTTGGAACGCCAATGGCCTACAGGGCAAAAAAGAAGAGTTAGTCGAGTTCATTAGGGAACACGCGGTCGATATCCTACTGGTCCAAGAGACCTTTTACAAACCGTCCCACCGAATTTTCCGAATCCCGGGTTACGAAATGGTTAGGAACGATAGAGTAGATAGGCCCGCGGGAGGAACTGCGATTTTCTTCCGCCGTAGACTCCACTGTATCGCCCTTCAACCTCCAGCCCTGACTCAGATGGAGGCATCTATCTGTCGTATATCGTTATTAGGTCACCACCCGGTAACGATTGCATCAGTTTACTTGCCTCCACGAAACACACTCTTACAGACTGACCTAGATCTCCTCGCCCAGTTAGATAGTCAAGGCGTCGTAATCGCAGCCGGCGACCTTAATAGCAAACACAAGTCGTGGAATTGTCTAATAAACAATCCTAATGGCGTTCGGCTTTACAACGCAATGGTCAATGACCAAACCGCGTTTGACGTTGTCGCTCCTCTCGAACCTACTCACTATCCATTCGATCATGACAAACGACCTGACATACTAGACATAGCACTTCTACAGAACGTAACTTTACAGCTGCGTTCTATAGAAGTACTACACAGGTTAGATTCCGACCACTTGCCGGTCGTTATTAGGCTCGGGCCTGACCCTGGTAGTCTTCCACCCGAAACCAAGACCATCGTGGATTGGGCAAAGGTGGAAGTAGGTCTATTAGAGACAGTCACCCCGCACTTAACTTCAATCCCCGACATTATCACAACAACAGACGAGACCGACACGGCGATCGCCTCGTTCGCAAACCACCTTAACGTCATTCGTGACGATGCTTCGAAGGAAATGGCGGCCGCGGATATCCAAAGCCGCCCATTGCCTCCCGAGCTTAAGGCCTTGCAAGCGAGAAAGAACCGTCTTCTCAGAGAACGTTCAGTATTCCCTTCTCCCGAAGTTCGCCGCGAGCTGGCAGCTGCAAAACGCGAGCTCCACCAGCGCGTGGCTGAATTTCGGGCGAACGAGTTTTGTGATCATTTAGAAGAGTTAACGCCCAGTCACCTTGCGTACTGGAAACTAGCGAGAACTCTTAAATCTGATCAAACACTTTCAATTCCTCCCTTGGATCGCCCGGATCACCCAACTCCCGCGTTTGAAGACGACGAAAAAGCCGAATGCCTCGCGGCTAGTTTAGAGTCTCAATGTACCCCGAGCCTTCTACACATTAATGAACCCCACATTAGAATGGTGGATTCAGAGGTGGTTAGAAGGTCTCAACTCCCCCCGACCGCGCCTCCGCTTGAGCCTGTTACCTTGGATGAGGTAAAAGGCTTAATCAGGAGAAGTAAAATTAGGAAAGCCCCGGGAGCGGATGGTATTTCCAACCGCATCCTCAAGCTTCTCCCTGAAGCTTTGCTCCTAATTTTAGTTAGCATCTTCAATGCAGCCCTAACCAACGGTCACTTTCCAGCCGCGTGGAAAAACGCCACGGTTATAGGGATTCCGAAGCCGGGTAAACCCCGCACCTCCCCGTCCAGTTATAGGCCAATCAGCTTACTCAGCTCCCTCGGGAAACTGTATGAGCGGATTGTTTTGTCCCGCATTCTCGCGTTTACGAATGCCAATTCGATAATTGTAGACGAGCAGTTCGGCTTTAGAGCCGGACACTCGTGTGTCCAACAAGTGCAACGTATTACGGATCACGTGTTGGGCAACTTCGCCAAATTCTCCGGGGTACCGACCGGTGCGATCTTTCTCGACGTAGCGAAAGCCTTCGATAAGGTCTGGCATAACGGTCTCATATACAAGTTATATGAGATGGATATGCCGGACAGACTTGTACTCATAATACAAGATTTTCTCAGGGATCGAAGCTTTCGCTACCGACTGGAGAGAACGTTATCGGCGCCGCATCCCATTCACGCCGGAGTCCCGCAAGGCTCTGTACTCTCCCCCACGCTCTATTCCCTGTTCACGAACGACATTCCCAGGCACAACAAAGTGCATCTGGGGTTGTTCGCGGACGACACTGCCCTATACACATCGCACGTTAAGCCCAGTATTACACGGAAATTGCTCCAGGAGGCGATAACCGCCCTCGGGCGGTGGTTCAATCTCTGGCGCATCGAAGTTAATCCTGAGAAAAGCGCTGCAATTGTATTCTCTCCGACTAGGAAGCAAATAATGGAAAGGTTAGCTCCTATCCAACTATTCGGCTTACCCATCCCCTGGGTCAATGAGGTCAAATACCTAGGAGTTATACTGGATAAATTCTTATCCTTCAGCAAACATATCAAACGCGTTCGCGGTCGCGCTCTCTTCGTTATGAATAGGTTAGGTGGGATGACTAACAAGCGGAGTAAAATGTCGCTTAGAAATAAGTTGACACTTTACAAAACTTGCATTCGTCCCATAATGTCCTACGCCAGTGTAGTGTTCGCACACGTGCCTAAATCACGTTTGCGTCCACTACAAGTCGTACAGAATAGGTTCATTCGTAGGATGACCGACACCCCGTGGTATGTTCGGAATCTTAGCCTTCACCTTGAATACAAGCTTCCCTCGATTCAAGGTTTCTTTAAGATGGCTTCGAAACGGTACTTTAGGACGGCTCCCCAACATAGGAATCCACTTATCAGACAAGCGGTTGACTATGTTCCCTCTGTTCCAGGTCCTGACGACGTGCTGCGCCGGTCCGGCCTCACCCGAGGCCGCTTCACCCGGCGTCCCCGCAACGTCCAATCGGATCCGGATGACGACATCTCAGCAGGATTCGAAAGAATCCTTGCTGTGAGGCCGTCAAACGGAGTCCGACCCACACAGCGTCGACCCCGCCGGCGGGGTCGACCTCCCCGCGACCACAGCACACAAGGGCCGCGTCCCGATTTGCCCCAGGACCCGAATGTCCTGGTTAACTTCACTCCGACCTCGCTCGGGCCCAGCTAAGTTTCTTGCCGGAGTCTTCTTAGCTGGGCTAGGTTTTTAGCGAACCGGCACCTAAAACTCCCATTAGTTCGATACACAAGTTCACATAAGGACAGGATGACCCGAGTCATCCTTCCCGCTGGTCCGTTGCTCACTCTGAGCAATCAGCGTAAAGTCAAGGTGGCCCTGGCCAAACGACCTGGTTCGACTCCAGGCGTGAAGCCCCCACCTAGCCCGATCATATCGAGGTGGACCGGACTAAGTGACCTGGTTCGACCCCAGGCACTCCCGGCTCCCACCCAGTCCGACCAACTCAGGGTGGTCTGGCTAGCGACCTGGTTCGACCCCAGGGAACGCCACGGCCAACCACCCGGTCCGACAATCGCTACGCCCAGGAGGGGCTGCGAGTTTGTCAGTTTCTAAAAAAAAAAAAAAAAAAAAAAAAAAAAAAAAAAAAAAAAAAAAAAAAAAAAAAAAAAAACGCAAACAGTCACGAATCAGCAGTTCCATGAGAAGTTGAGTACAATCAGTATGGTACTGATTGCAGTAACAATAATGTTTTGCGTCGTCCTGATTGGTCTGATGTGGAACCAATGCAGAAGAGCGGCCAGGACATGGGTGAGGAAACAGATCCCCAACCCAACACCAGCGCCACAGCAGAGTGCGCCGGTCGCCGGCTACGTGTAGTGATATTAGTGATTGGTGATAACCCTCAGTGTATCTACCTAACCTTGGGTATGTGTTAATTAAGATTAAAGGGGGGGAATACTGTAGGGACACATTACATGTAACGCGGCGATATAGGGGGGGCTTCTATTGTACATGGGAGGCGAGTAAGACGTGAAACTAACGTCAAACAATCATGGACGGAAAATGAATATTATCAGGTCATTCAAGATGGAGATGGAATAGAGATGACTGTTCGAGTAATGAAAAAGAAACAGGGTTCAAGCACTCTTTTAAGTGTTACTTCGCCTAAACCAATGACTGCTACCACTACTGTAGACACCGCCAATACAACCCCGACAAGACATGAGTCATCACCTGCAACATCCACAACAACAACAACGGTCAAAACAAGCACTCTGAAGCCTATGGTATTGAGTGAAGACTGTCAGCAGTATGAGTATATGTTAGAGCATATGCGGCGGTGGGCTGATAAAGAAATGTCTATTATAACATCAGATCCCAATGCAGATCTCTACTGTAAAGATCGTCTACCATCTAAACCTGTACGGACAGAATAATGAAATTCGCGTCAAGGTACGTTTATTATTATTTTGTGATATAATTGAAAACCGCAAACGTTTCAATAACAGCTCTAATCAGACTATCACGTGAGAAGTAATATCATGGTTACCTACCTTATCTTTCGATTCTAAACCACATATGAAATCGTTCCCTTCATTTTTGCTATAAAAAGCAGATTCGGTCATACCTAGTTTCTTTCAATTGACCATACCCCTTCTACTGACCCATTGGTAAGCAAGCACGTAAAAAAAATAATTATTCTTTAATTATGTCCAATAACAACTACAGGAATCTTTTAAACGAACGCGGTAGCGGCATTGTAAATTGGATAAAACCTAAAAATTTGTTGGTTGCAACCATATCCTATATTAGATTGTTACCAAAAAAAGTCGCACTTTGATGATAACAAGATGCAAACTATAGTTGTCTTGCAACAGGGACATTTAACTCTGCCCTGTAGATTTAACGATTTAGAGGATGATGCCGTCCAAGAGTTGAAGAAGGGGTATAAGTCTGTTGTGTGTATGGGGCCAAAAAATAAGACATGGCTGTTCGAGTTTTGCAGTGAGAAGTAAATTGTAAGTAATTTGTCTTTTTTTTCTTTTTACAGATTGCTCGAGTTACCATAATAATATTATTATTATATTAAAAAAAATGGATTCTTCCCCATCATCTAATGATAAATGTAAGATTTTTGTTTATTTATATTTATATCTTTTTATATAGTGTCAACCTAAAACATTAAAATTTCTGTTTAGTTTTTAACCTTGTTCTACCTCAGCATTTTGAAAAGTATAGCGAATTAGATAATAATAATAATATTATATTTCCCTCCAACAGGTAACGAGGGTACCACCACCAACAACGGAAGCAGCAGCAATGAAAGTAGCTCTCAGAGCCACCTCATCATCTCTTCAGAGCATCAGCATCCACAATCAGCAATAGCAACAGCAGCGGAAGCACCTCTAGATCTCATCATGCCATCCACCAGTTCGCAAGAAAAGGACGAGAACAAAGAAAATCTTAACCCGCTCTACTGTAATGAAGATGCTTATGAGAGTGACACCTCCGCAAGGAGGAGGTCATACAATCAAAGAAACAAAGACAAGTGGATACATGCGTTCCATGCAAATATGCTGATAAGTAGATGTTATTTTCTGTTCCATCCCCAGCACGTTTGTAGTTATAAGTAATGCCTTCGTTATCGAACCATAATCTAACGCACAATGCAATAGCGTAATCCATTTTATTTTATGTATTTTAATTTAAACATTCGCAGTGTTTGCTGGTCTATAAAATAATGAAGACAATAAATTGTTAAAACACATCCGATGCAAATAGAGGAACAAGTGACCCAATTACGCAATTAGATAATAGCGAATAAAATATGCTGCAGTAACTGATAACAGAATAGGTCAAATCACTCCCACGCTATATTTGATTAAAACAAAGGTACACTTGAACGCAACAAAAAAAACGGACCATCTAGTATGGAAATAAGTATTCGAAGTTAATTGTTTTATAATTGTCCACGAGTACAGGAAAACCACAAAGATATCATAAAACGGAACATGTACTGATAAAGTACGAGTAAATACCTATAATTAGGGTAGTCGTCTTACATTTACCTTAATAAACGAACAATCTTGTATGGAAACATATATTCAAAGTGAGCTGTTTCAATTGCCCATGAGTAGAGGTACATCACATGTGATACAGAACATGTACTGATACAAAACAAGCCCAGAAATGGCTCCAAAAGATAATTACCTACTCTGGTCTAGAACCCCTATAATTACACTACTAAAATTCTTTTTTGTTTGAAAGGCCGACGACTGCCGAAGTGGTCCCATTACAACCAAATCAGGATCTGATAATGGGATCTTGGAGAAACCGAGGGAACTCTTCAAATATTAGAGGCACACATATAGCGATTTCGGTATTTTTCGTAGTTTCTCGTCCATTTCTTACTAGCAAAATTTTTTTGTGTTAACCGACTTCAAAAAAGGAACAAATGTTTATGTAGGTTTCTTCTCCGATTACTTAAAAACGGCTGGACCGATTTGGAAAATTATTTTTTTGTTTGAAAGGGTATACTTCCGAGGTGATTCCATTGCAACCAAATCAGGATCTGATGATGGGATCTTGGAGAAATTGAGGGAACTCTTCAAATATTAGAGGCCCACATATAGCGATTTTGGTATTTTTCTTAGTTTCTCGTGCATTTCTTATTAGAAATAAGTTTCCAGTCTTAACCGACTTCAAAACAAAGATCAATTTTTATGTAGGTTTGCTCCCCGATTACTTAAAAACGGCTCACCGATTAGGAAAATTTTTCTTTTAACTAAATAGACTTAAGTCTATTTGGTTAAAACAATATTTTTACAGCGCCACTAATAATTTAAAAATAAAGTAAATTTTTAAAACAAAAAATAAAAACCGCCTTCCAAAAACTTAAACTAAAAAGCAGAAAATAATATGTTAATTACCCGATAGAAATAGATAATCAACGATTCATATATAATACAATAATAGAATAGTCTTATACAGATGTTTATAGTTTTTAACCTGTTTTTTTAGGGTTCCGTAGCCAAAATGGCTAAAAAGGAACCCTTATAGTTTCGTCATGTCCGTCCGTCCGTCCGTCCGTATGTCACAGGCATTTTACTCAAAAACTACAAGACCTATACTGATGAAATTTGGAATATAGATGTCTTAGTGATGCCGAAATTAAGTTTGGTAGTTAAATAATAAAAATAAAAAAATCTAGGGGGAACACCCCATACATGTAAAAGAAATTAAAAAAAAAAAATTCACAAAATGTCAACGTGTGGTACATAGTTCGACAGCTCTTTTGAAAACATTTTAAATTGATACAATGGATCCATGCCAAAGAAAACCGACACGCCCGCACCGAGTGGTAGAGGGAAGAGCCAGCCAGATCCTGATACACGCAGACCGGACCATAACCCTACGGATCCCGCAAGAGCAAAACTCGAACCCGCCAGCACCAGAGGAGCCGCCGAGTCGCCGGACACCCGAGCCCCAACGAGCGACAAAGCGAAGGCAGCCGAATGACGATGGCACGCAGTCACTCGAAGGGGACGACGACGTAGTGTTCGTCGACGAATACGAATATGTCGCATTCGTGGAGGAGGTGCTTGGACCAGCTACAACCACGCCACAACCCGCACAGGAAGAAGCACAACCCTCGAAGAAAAGGAAGAAGGGGAAAAGAGGAGGCCTAAAGAGGAACGGAGGTCAAAGACGCGGGATGTCCCGACTGCCGCGAACGAAGCAGGATAAGAAAAAACAACAATAAAACATAAAAAGAAACGGCATTTGTTTTATTCCGATAATATCCCGCCTGCAGCTAACTCGATCAGTAACCCGTAAGAATTAAAATAATTAGCACAAAGCACAATAAGTCAAAGTAAGTTAAATATAAATAGTAATCAGTAACCCGTAATAATTAAAATAATTAGCACAAAGCACAATAAGTCCAAGTAAGTTAAATATAAATAGTAATCAGTACTAGTAAGAAAATATAGATAAGACATAGGTCAAAAGAAACTAAGAATTAGATACGCTAGGTAGGAAACCAAAGTCCTACGAGGTAGGCAACTTATAAATAGTATCATAACCGGTGATTTTTTCCAGTATGAAAAAATCTCCTGATCCGGGGAGGGCATGTGACGCCGCGATGACGTCACCGCAAACGCACACAAGAGCACCGCGGCACGGCGCGGCGCGCCGGCATAGAGCGGACGCATCGCGCAGCGGCCAGCCACCGACTGCGAGCCGGCAGCCCCCAACTACCAACATTTACAACCGAGAGCTTAAAAGCAAGCCCCGCGCCATACAACGGGCAGAACGTTCTCCGCCGCTCACGGTGATAGACGGCTGGGAGCGTTCTCCTCTGGTTAAACGCGGCGTGCTCGTATCCGCGATTCGCGTTTCCAGTCTTCCCCCCCTCTGGGAAGAAGCTTCCCGCAGCGCGCTCGTATCCGCGACTTGCGAGTTCCCAGCGGTGGGCAACCGATCCCTAGGCGGGAGGTACCGACGCAGCGTGCTCGTATCCGCGACTTGCACTGGTACCATAACGCTTCAGGAAATTGGCCCCTAGGGACTCTTCCAGACTCCCGGAGTCTCGTTCCCGACTCCTAGACGGGACGGCTGGCGCAGCGTGCTCGTATCCGCGACTTGCCTCGGCCCAACGCCTAGGACTCCGGAGTAACCGGGAATAAACCCGCATACCCGTCCCCTCAGGACGTCCGCCAAATAATTAGGGCACAGCTCAATTGTTAGGAGCACCTAGAGACGCTAGAGCATTTTGCGTACAAGATTAATTTCTTCAAGACACCGACATCATTCACGCGGTAAACACAATGACAACGCGGACGCAGCGTCACCAGTGGCCAAAAATGCAAATATTTTACGATCGGCCCGGTATGTAGCTAGGAATATCGACGAATACATTGCTCTCATCGATCTGCCGTATTTATTATTAGGCACATCGTGATATGCCTGGTCGTATCTCAGGCATATCATGATTTGCCGGCATATCATGATATGCCTAGGAATATCATGATCTGGCGGATTATACGATCGGCCGCCGACATCTATACTATCAAAAAAGTTAGACACCTTCACTAACAGAGCGTACCATCTAGACCGTGAGAATCCTGATATCATGCCAACTATGGACGATTTGATAAGCTTTTTAGAAAAGCGTGCTATGGCGCTTGAAGATAGTCCTCTGGAGAAAGCTCCTGCATATGAACCTAGATTTCCATATAAGTCTAACACTTTCAATAAAGTGACAAATGTCAATAATAGCGAAAAAGAACAGCACCCATTATATGCATGTCCAAAACTTCAAACTGAAGCTATAAAAGAAAAATTTGAGCATGTCAAATCCAACAATTTGTGTAAAGTGTGCTTAAAGCCACATTCATTCTTATATTCAATTTAGAGAGTATAAATCTTTGAAAAGGAATAATTTAACTTATCCCAGTGAAAAGTTTGTAAAGTTATATGGAGATGCCAGCACGTATATCCATATCCATAATTGCATCAATTATTTCTAACTTTAATGCTCACGACTTTCAAGAGCATGTGAATCAACTTAACCCTTAAATTGGCAAGACATAAAAACTTCAAAATATGGTTTTATATCTAGCTAACAAACTTTAGTATCGTGTCGAACACCTCAAAAAAATATTTGAAAAAATCTAGAATTATCCGTTTTTTGGAAAAACTATGTACACCACAATGTGTCGGCCGTCCGTACGCGATGAGGAGCTGAGTTTCCACAACCGGTGGCGAGGAGTAGTTGGTGTGGGCGTGTTCTACGGTGGTGCCTCCATCCAGCAGAACCCGAACTTGGAACCCCAAGTATGGGGTTACACAACACTCGCGAATTATTGAAGTTACTGTTTACTTAAATTAATAAATTACGAGGAACGTTTAGTGACGATCACAATAATTAAATTCGGTTACGTTTTAAAAAATTACTGTCCTAACGTAGCAGAGACCGAGAATATGTGTGCCGTGCGTTCAGACTCGTAAGTAAATCGGGAGTCAAGTATCGCGATCTGTATGCGAATGCAAGTTGCTTCTAATAGATATCAAACAATAGAACGAGTCGCTGGGCCACTAAAATGCTGCCGGCGAACTGCTTTGCGGAGCGCTAAGACGGCGCCGATGAATTCATATTGTTTTGATGATTAAATGTAGTTTTAAATATAGTATTTTTAAATTATAATTTTTTTTGTACAGTTAGTTGTAAATATATTTTAAGTATAAGTTTAATTTGTTATTTTTTTAAATTGTACGTATAGTTTCAAGTGCAATTGTTTTAAGATAGGTAGTTATTAAGTTTGTTTATATTTATCAAAATTGTCTCTTATTTAAAGTAATAATAATATTGTGTAACGTATAACCTTACAAAGTGATGAACCCTTTTTACAGGTCCTTAACGTCACTGGTTGGCATTGAAACTTAACTGAGACTAATATTGGGACCGAGCGCGACGACAGCGCCACGTGACAGGCGGCCATTATGGACAATATTGTCACCGCTGTCAAACAGAAATAAATACTGTGAAAAATATTAATGAAATCTTGTGTTATTTTACTATATTGTAAAGTAGTCTCAAACTGAAGGAGTTTTGGAGTTGCAAATAACATCTTTACTTACGGTTCTTGGTTAAACGAATACGAGAATTAACACAGCAATTGCGTGCGTCATTATTTTACTAAACCACTTCATGTTTGGGACTAGGATATTAGTAATTTTGGAAGTAAACACGCAGAGTTCGATTATTTCGTCATACAATTGAGTTCACAGAGGTCAGACTGTGACTGACAGCTGTCAAGTTGAAAGAGTGTTCGGGACACGGGGTTGTAGCGCGATCCGGACGCAGAACCGCACTCGTGTATTGGCGTTTTTTTATGGAACTGCTTCCGCAGCGGAATTGTCTATTAGGATTTTTATTTGTGGAAATAAATGGAAATTATGTCGAGGGGCTAGTTTTCATTGCTTTTTAAGAGTTGGTCTCGCGTTTTAATCGCTCATTATTGATTGTCATCCAACAAAGTTTGTAGCCATAGATAATCTAGACGTCGTGACGGAGCTGGGGAGGCGTCGTTGTCAATTGACACATTCCTTTCCCTGATGAGTCCGCGGTGGTTGATTAATTAATCTCTCTTGATTTCTTTGGTAAGTTTTACCTATGTCTATACACGTAACGAGTAGAATAATCGTTACGTTCGTTGCGTAAGTGTTAGTAGTAATCACAATTGTTTGGTTTTAGCATGTGATGAAGGGGCGCTGTCTCGCATCGTGCGGGCCGTAGGCGGCGTTCATATGTTATATTGGTGAACCGGAATCCCTCTCGGATTGACATTGCCACACCTAGCGGAATAAGTAGGCGGCACATTCTCCAAGGGTGCGTATCAAATATTTAACCTTTCTTACTCAGGCGCTCGGCAATCAATTTGGTAGAAAGTCGAGTTGGTATTAATGTCTTGTTGTTTGCAATTCTAGGGGATTTTCGGTGTATGAAGTTTCTGAAGTTGTGGTTCGCGTGAAGCGGGTTTCCGGCCAAGGCGCACGAGGATGTTGAGCTTATGGATGTGCTGCGCGGCGTGGCAGCGGCGGTCGCGCGCCGGAGCGGTCACGAGACGCTCCTAGTGACGACTGTGGCGGCCCGCTGGGCTTGCCATCAGGTATTGCCTGGGGCTCGGAGGTCAGTGTGGACAGTTAACGTTGGAAACTATTGACCAAATGCAGTTACCCCATGAACATGTAGATTAGTAGTTAAAATAGGATTTTAAACGGGGCTTGTCACTAGCCGATTGTGGACGACAATAAGTAGGTAGGAATTAGGGGTTCTAGACCACTTTTATTTGCGGTTGGTAAAATAAGTTTGTGATAAGAAATGTATGGGTGTAGTATGGGTGTGGTTAGTAGATAACGAATTACCAACTGCAAAAAGCGCAAAAGTTGGTAATTTGTGTTCTATTATTTTGTTTCAAGCTCGCTTCAATTTGTAGTGGGTAAAGTATGTTAGTGATAAGAAATGTATGGATGTAGTATGGGAGTAGCTGATAGATAACGTTTTACCAACTGCAAATAGCGCGTAGCTTGGTAAAATACATTGATTGTGAGTCTCATAGAGTCAGCCTATACGTTACAAAGTTTCAATAATATGTATATGGGTCTTATTATTGTGGCAGTAAGGATATGTATGCGTATTTTAAACTTTTATGTGGATATTTATCTTTGCTTTGACAGCATGTCCTAAATGTATGTCCTATTTTACTATCAGAGCTAGTTCCTGCAGTGGAAGTGGGCTGATTGTGAGCATTCAATTGGTTTTGGTCTATTGTAGTGCATACACACATCGCTGTTATTTTGCATAAAAATGAATGCAATTATTGAATTACTTCTACGTAAATGGTTAAAAAACTCGGGAATATTATACAATTACAAGTGTGGATCGGCATCTGAGGAGAATGTGCGCTTTATAGAGTGCCTCGAGCTCTCATCGCCTCAGATGGAGGAGTCAAAGTGGGAGCAGGCTCGGCAAAAATTAAAAGAAATTCTTGTGGAGAAGCTTGAAAACCAGGGCTGCGTGACGCTTCACTCGGAATTTGAGGCGGAGGGTTTGCTGCGACGTGTGCTGGAAGAGTGTCAAATACCAACGTTCCTAACAGTGCCAGTGCAACAAAGGACTCTTGTATACAGAGACGGTCTCTTGTGGTTTTGTGAAGTGAACCGTGCACTTAAACCTCGCACAGTGTACGTGTTTATGGAACTGTATTAATATGTGTGTGTGTGTGTATGTGTATTGGTAAAAAAAAAAAAAAAAATACTGCATTGTATGGTAATTATTAATAACCCATATCTGGGTGCTTTTATGAACAAGAATTGCAGAAAACAAAGCATCATGACATTTAACTTGTTGAGAAAGTATTGAAACGTAAAGGTAATAAAGTGTATGTTAAGTGGTTAGGATTAGATGAGAAATCTTGGATAGATAAAAGTAATATTGTATAAATTTACTTATAACTGTGTATGTGTGTTTGTATTTATTCAATAAAAACATATTTTAACTAACTGAAATTTTATTAAGTAAAACAATTATTTGAATATGATTATATATCATTTATTAAACACATTTCACCACATTTACATCATTCACACTAGCATAAAATATCTATATATATGTATATATATATATATATATATATATAACATTGATTAAGCACATTTCACATTACTATACATTTCGCATTTATATATATTCGCGTTAGCTAAATTATAATAATAAGACAATAACAATGGCAATAGCGGCAATAACACAATACAGATTACATACATCAATTATCCGGATATAATATATGATCCCACCACGCAAAAAATGATATTAATTAGATTATTGAATACGGAATCGTTATACGTTACATTAGAAAAATATTCAGCGTCTACCCCAGCCAACAATACTAGCCAATCCTGAAAGTTTACAGATTGGACACTCTTCCAGCACACGTCGCAGCAAACCCTCCGCCTCAAATTCCGAGTGAAGCGTCACGCGTTGTTTGGGTAAGCGTTTAGTAATTTTAATATTTGCTGCAGAACCTGTTGTTTAAATTGACGCCCTGATAAATCCATTACAATATTACACAATTTTGGACAATGGCAGTCAGTAACATTATTGCCAATAATATTAAAATTGTTGTTTTCAGTGAGAAATGAGCCTACTCGTGACTAAAACGGGATTTCGTGCCATCACCCACGAAATCATTTTCCAACCGGAGACGATGAATAAAGGCAAGAAATTGGTGCTAGCTGGGCATGTCCTTGAGGTTGAAGACATTCGCCAAGGAGACATGGCTCGAATTATCAAAGCCCGAGTGGTTCGCCAAACTTCTGTCACGGCAACGGCGTACAAGACAACTTTGTTTGTAAGCAGATTTTTATGTTTCGATGCCGTTTAACAAAAGCTTATTCTGTGTCTAACAAATCAATTTACTTACAGCTAAACACCAATTGTCACGTTGAGAGTGTATCGTGCGACTGTGTTTATAATAAGAGTGGGAAATGCAAGCACATTGCAGCACTTATATACTTCATAAATAATGAAAACAGTTTTACGAAGACCAGCCAAGAACAACAATGGGGTAAGCCAAGTGCCCGTCAATTTTCCAAGGAAAAATATTCTAAAGGAAAGTACTTCTATGAAATGTTTCCCACAGCAAAGAAACATAAGTGTGAACCTTTTCAGTTTGATGTCTCGGATTTGAAGGAAGATTGTGCTTTAAAATGTGTCCTAGAAGTTGCTGCTAAAAGTAATGCTGAAGATATAGACACTTTTGTTAGCTATGTTGTCCAAAGTTTAGTCGAACAGACTGCTATTAATTTACAAAGAGAAGATTGTGTGATATGTCTTGAAAAACAATTTTATTTAAATATATGTGCTAAAATAAATATCATATGTTCATGTTGATAATGTTTGTTAATACTGATTTAATTGTCTGATTTTTTAGTTGTAAGTACCTAAATAAAAATATTTATTTATTTTACTCAACTGCGGCAAAGCCAAGAGGAAGGGTTATGCTTAGCAGTCTTAGTACATATATTTAATTAATATGTATACTCAAGTAGCTCGAAAGTAAGGATAACAAAAGTATAAAAAAATGCCAATGATTAAGTTAACTTTTAGACTAGGTATTATCCTCTTCCAAGAATTAGGTGTCATGTTATTGTGATTAAATAAATATATACATATATATTTTTTAATAAATATCACATGTTTATGTTGTTGATGATTGTTAATACTTATTTAAAAATCTAATTTTTTTAGTTGTAAGTATTTGTTATTTTTACCCGACTGCTGCAAAGCCAACAGAAAGCTTCGCAGTATTTAGTATGTTTAGTTAATATGTATAGTCAAGCAGCTCATAAGTATCTAAATGTTTAATAGTGTTATGCTCAAGTTTAAATTTGCCTTATAACTGTTTCATAATAGCTGCACATCATAGTTAAATGATATGTAGTGCTCATTCCTTGTATTTTTTAAGGATAATATAGTGGCTTGCTTAAAGTGGTTTAAAGACCGTTTTCATAGTCTGTCCACCCCTACATTTCAAATTCGCCTTGTTTTATTGACTTGCTACTGCCTTTCACGTTCACGATATGACGTAACACTTTGTTTTAAGGTAAATTATTAAGGTTAATTAATATAAGCTTAAAGTGATGTTATAGAACGCTGACATAGAGTCTGCTCATCCCTACATCTCAAATTCACCTTGTTTTATATGTATATAAAACTTTCGATTCCAAATTATTTTTAATCTTTCCACATCCCTAATCTCTTGTATTAGGGGCAGGCAAAACATTAGTTTATAAAAATCTTTTTCGAAGGGATTTTTCACGCATATATATCCTAGTCTCGGTAAAGGATGTAATTTCAACCTCTAGCGATGATAATACTATATCTTATTTCCTGAGTACCTTCTACCCCATAACCGAGGGTGAGGTATTCTTTTTCAGTTGACGGTTTTGAAACACTGCTTTTGAGTGCCAATGCGTCATTGACGGGTTATACGCCGCGAGAGATGTCTTATTCTCTCAGAGTACCTTCTTTCAATTGTTATTAATAAATTCTTCATTTCATTTCTAGAGTACCTCCCACCCCATGTCCGAGGGCGAGGTATTCTACCTTATTTTTCATATCAAATTTGATATCATCGTTTTAATATCATAAAAAAACGATCCTGTATCTGTGTAAAGCAACTGCACATTATTTTATTTAACAGCCATTAAATAACAGGCATTATACATGTTATTAAATTAAAGTGTGATAATGATAATCAAAGTGCACTTAAGTCAGCAACGAGTCATCAAGCACACAATAAACCAAAACAAATTGATGTTCGTTTTCATTATGTGACATAATATACATAAATTTATAATGACATAAATTTATTCTTTATTGCGTCTCTGACATAATTTATGTCAGAGACGCAATAAAGAATAAATTAATTGATGTTGAATACCTACACATTTCAACTCAAGAAATGCCTGCTGACTTGTTAACCAAAGGTCTGTTATCCACTAAACACTATAAATGTATGGATATGTTGGGAATTAAAGTTAAATAGAAGTTGTGTTATTTAGTTAAATACATTTATTTAGCTAAGCGGGGATGTTATTTGTAGTAACTAAATAAACTAGAAGTTGATGTCTTTGTACAATCTGTGGTAGTATGTTTTAAAAAGAAATAAAGTCAGTCGGTAACAGAAAGTCTGTGTTTTAAGAAAAGCAACATCACCCCTGCGTCACGCACACCTTAAACCTCACCGTCAACGACGGTATTGCGACAGATGTGCAACTCATGGACCTATTGGGCAAATGTCGGGGCATCGTCATTCACTTTAAACAGAGTTCCGTGGCGGCATATAAGCTTAAGGATAAGCAAGCAGAGCTTAAAGTCGCTAAGCTTGTGTTGAAGCAGGATATTGCTACGCCGTGGAATTTCAGCTACACCATGCTGGAGCGATTAGCAGCACAAGTCCAACAACCCCTCTGCTTGCCTCTCCTTGATTTGGAGAGAGCGCGCAATAGTTTAACTGCCAGTGGTGGCCCACCATTAAATATATTTATAATGCCTATTCTGAAGCCATTGTTTGAGTTCACAACGCAGCTCTCGGGAGAAAAATATGTTACGATATCTCCCATTACACCATTGATCCGAGGGCTGCGTTTCACCCTAAGGATGGCATCACCAACAACCAAGATTGGTTTGAGGTTGCACAACAAGCTCACCGATTGAGGCGGAGACGAGCGGAGCGGAAAGGAGACGTGACTTAATGTTTTTAGTTTTGCTGTAAAACCTAAATTTCCGTATTTTTCTTTTGATACTAAAAATATTGTGTGAATAATTCCTAAAGTATAACATTTATTAAAATCAAATGTAAAAGTCGTTTATAGTAGATCTAATTACCTTTCATTTGATATATCTTATGTGGATGTGAGATGTCTAGTTTTGTCACAATTAAACATTCTTAAGATACGGGAGCGGCTAGATGAATGACGTCATATTCGGTGACCTTGACCTTTCAGAGACTGTCTCCCGGCAGTTTTGGAGTCCAGAGCACATGCCTAATATCATACTAAAATTTGGTGCTGGTATCCGGAAGTAAACATTTTTTTCCTTAACTCGGGGCTCTAATGGGAGTATTTCGCGCGCTCAAGGTGTTTGAGCTATAGTAGTAGTTTCTATATTTTTTGAACAGATTTCCAAGATTTCAACTATGTTACGAAGCTTAATAAATTGATTCTGTTTTTGTAGTACATTTGCATAACTTAGTGTTTTTAGTTTTGCTGTAAAACGTAAATTTCCGTTTTTATTTGACATTAGGAATTATTCACACAATAATTTCAAAATATACGAGTAACATTTATTAAATTCAAATGTAAGTCATTTATAGTACATTTAATTACCTTTCATTTGATATTTCTTATGTGGATGTGAGATATGTTGTACGGTCTCAAACCGCACATAGTTACTGGCAAAGCGCACACTCAGCATACCAGTTCATTTTCATATTATAAGTAAACGCGTTCCGCGTCAGTCTGCATTCAACCGCCGATCCATTATCATTGCGACTCATTTTAGTGTTAGTTTGTGACAATAAACGCTATGTGAACTTTATCAAATTCTTTAAATATCAAACTCTCCAACATTCATTAAAAGGTGTATGGTGCGAACCATACATCTTTTTGGTCCTTCGAACCTTCGGAGGTGGGACTTACATCGCGCGCGAGTGAATTACAAGGACATTGTGTTACACGTGGTCGCGGGCAAGTAAGTGGTCCTGCATCTTCGGTGAGTCTTCTATCTACTATCACTGCTTACATCTAGGCTATCAACATGGAAGATCTTTTATCAAATCAATATCAAATCATGGATGGTATGGAGCAACTCCTTACCAACTTCAAAAAGGATGGTGCCGATCGAAAGACACCGACATATATCAAGAAGCGCTTGAGTACTCTAGAATCATACTGGCAAGAGTTTCAGTGCAATCATATCAAGTTGTGCGAGTTCGACGATAAGTCGCACGAGTATTTTGCTACCGATTATTACAAGCAAACATCAAATTTTTATCAAAATACGCGAGCATATATCATAAAACATTTGCCTACACTCACAGCATCAAATATGGATGAGATTTCTCATACCCCTACAATGTCTCTGACACAAACAGAAAGAGATCAGCAGCAACAAAATGTAGGCCCGACAAAACCATCAGTTAGTGGTGGACTAACCGCCCTGACACCTCAGCAGTCTACATCATTCACAGCTCCTCTGAACCGAGGAACAAGCAGCAAATTAGAAGAAATGCTGAGGAAACAGAATAGCAATTTCAGAGCATTCGAGAGAACTATCAATATCATTAACCTTGAAACTGTCTCGGAAAAGTGGGAGTTCGAGGATATTTTAAAATCAGTACAATCACGGTGGTCTGTCATAGATAATCTTCATTGGGAGATTGACAGTGAGCTTTTTGAAGCAAACGAGGAGTACGAGCAAGCATTTAGCAAATATGAACAAAAGTATCACGACATCAAAAAATTCATCAACAACAAAATGTGGTCCGAATGTCACCGCGAAAAGGCAACTCCTCAGATGGACATTCCGACCTTCAGTGGAAATTATCATTCTTGGGTGTCCTTCAAGGACTTGTTTGTGGAGGCCATTCATAACAATAGATCATTGTCAAAAGCACAGAAGATGCAGTTTTTAAAAAGTAAGCTTAAGGGGGAAGCTGAAAAGCTAATACAGCATCTGAATATTAGTTCAGAAAACTACGACGTCAGTTGGGAAATTTTAAATCATCGTTTCAACAATACTAAATTAATATTTAATTCTCATCTTGGTGTTCTAATGAATCTGCCAACTTTACAACAACAGACAACAGCAGGTATCAAGAAAATGCATGACGTTACGAATGAGTGTCTTAACGCCATAAAATCGCTCGGAGTCCAAATAGACTCCTGGGATCCGATAATCGTTTACATTATCAGCAACAAACTGGACTCAGACACACATAACGACTATGTCGAATCCCTCAAAAGCCCGAGAAATTTACCATCGCTGAAGGAACTACTAGATTTTCTCGAAAGTAAGTTTACTTCATTGGAATCGTCAAAGCGCAAACCCGACTCCGTGAAAACTTATCAAAATCAGGAAACCAGCAATAATAATGTGAAAAAACCACATTATTACAAAGCATTTACAAGTCGGCAAAACAATTCTGTAAATCATTTCGCAACATCAAACACGAGTAAGAACTGTTTACAAGGTTGCCCCGTTTGCAAAAAAGATCATGGAATATTTCATTGCAACACATTTCTAGAATTACAACCTAACATGAAACAGCAAACAATTACAAAATTATCATTATGCAAAAATTGTCTTTATAACCATTACGGAAAGGAGTGCCACTCTTTCAAGAAATGCCGCGTATGCAAAGAGGATCATAATACTTTGTTACATGATGTGTTCGGCAAAGTATCAAAGCCGCAGCTATCTACTGACACAAAGGTGCCGCAAACACACCACAAAAACAATGTATTACAAGAGGAAGCCGGCGAAGTTCTGTTAGCAACAGCATTGGTCCAAGTGCAATCAGCGGATGGTTCTTTCCAAAAATTACGTGCCTTAATAGACCAAGGTTCTCAAACTTCTCTTATAAGCGAAAACGCAGCCCAAATGTTGGGGCTAAAGCGCAAGCGATGCAAAGGTGTTATATTTGGAGTGGGGGCGAAGGAAAGCAACTGTAAAGGAGTAACGTCCGTAACAATATCATCAATCTACAACGAATATAAGTTTGATACCGACGTATTTATTATGAAACAACTTATAAACAATCTGCCAAACAAATCCTTTGTAAAACCATCATGGCCCTTCATAGAGAATATTCAATTAGCAGACCCGGAGTTTTATGTCAGCCGCCCAGTAGATCTCTTGCTTGGGGCCGACATATACTCTAATATCATAATGAGCGGAATAATAAAAGAACATAATTCTTTGCCTATTGCCCAACAAAGCCAGCTAGGCTGGATTTTATTCGGCTCTGCAAACGCGACAGAGTCATATCATTGCAATGTTATCATGACCGATAATCTTGATCTTCAAAGATTTTGGACTATCGAGGACATATCAGACAATAGTACGTTGAGCACTGAAGATCAGTTTTGTTTGGATTTTTACAAATCAACAACAGAGAGACAACCAAACGGATCTTATGTAGTTCGTCTACCACTACATCCTGACATAGATGAAAAGCTAGGGCTGTCACAGCCTAAAGCTATTGCTCAATTTCGTCAGTTGGAGAAAAGGTTTGAAAAACAACCAGAAATAGCAGAAGGTTATAAATCATTCATGGATGAATATATCAACTTGGGTCATATGCACCGAACTGACGCTGACCCGACACCGGGCTATTATATGGCACACCACTGCGTGCAGCGTCCCGAATCAAAAACTTGTGCTTTACGCGTTGTATTCAATGGATCAGGGTTAACTTCGGCCAGAGTCAGCTTAAATGACCTTATGTACAGAGGTCCCAATTTACAACAAGACATTTTATCATTAGTCCTAAAATGGAGACAATATCAATATGCATTTACAGCGGACTTAGAAAAAATGTTCCGTCAGATTTTGGTCCATCAAGAAGACCAGAAATACCAAAAAATTGTTTGGAGGCCATCAGCTGATCAACCATTACAAGATTACGCATTATCAACCGTTACATATGGCACAAAGGCAGCACCTTTCTTAGCCATGATGACGCTCAAACAGCTAGCAGCGGATGAGAGCCACAACTTTCCCACAGCAGCCAAGGTGTTAACAGAACAATTTTACATGGACGATCTACTTAGCGGAAGCTATAGCATCGAGTCTGCTAAACAATTGCAAGCAGACCTCATTGAACTTCTCAAGTCAGCAAATTTTAACTTAAGAAAGTGGTCAGCTAACGAAAAGTCACTTATAGAGCACATCAATAACGATTCCACAACTCAAGAAAACTTTGATTTTCGACATCAGGAATCAACAAAGGCCTTAGGGCTTATATGGGTCCCTAAGGATGACATATTTACGTTCCAATGCAAGATGTCGGAAACACCATTATCAAGGCTCACTAAAAGAACACTTTTAGCGGAGATATCAAAAATATTTGACCCTCTCGGCTGGTTGGCACCAGTGACATTGCGGTTAAAAATATTGTTTCAAAACGTGTGGGAGATCGCCGACTTAAAATGGGATGACGAAGTACCCCACGCTATCTACGAAGCGTGGCAGAAAATCAGAGCTGACATCGCAAACATTAACAATATCAAAATACCAAGATGGATACATAGTGGAGAGAAAAGTTACATACAACTACATGGGTACAGTGAATCATCGACCAAAGCATTTTCGAGTGTAATTTATGCCCGCATACAAAATCAAGGAACAGTATCAATAACACTGTTGGCGGCTAAAACAAAAATAGTGCCAACCAACAAATCAAAGCATGAGGTCTCATTGCCTCGATTAGAGCTATGCGGAGCCCAGTTACTCTCAAAATTAATGACGAAAGTCAGGGCAAGTCTACAGGATCATGATATAGAAGTTTTCGGATGGACTGATTCAACTGCAGTCTTAGGCTGGCTTCAAGGCGAGCCCAGCCGTTGGAAGCCATTTGTGGCGAACAGAGTTCGAAAAATCACGGAAATAATGCCACCAGAGTGCTGGCGTTATGTCAAAACAAAGGAAAATCCTTCAGATTGTGCTAGTCGCGGCTTATCAGTAGAACAATTACAACAACATACATTGTGGTGGAATGGACCACCAACATTAGCGACATTCGAGAAAGGGCACAAGGATGAAAAATCTGTCTTTAAAACGGAACTAGAAACAAAGACAATAAAACAAACTAATGTCACTCAGACAGAGGCATCTAAAGACGATATCATACAACAATTAATTATCAAACATAGCTCATTCACAAGAGCTTATCGCGTACTCGCCTGGCTACGGCGCGCAGTTACGCGAGACTGTATCAAGTTACCGTACCTCACAGCCGACGAATTACGATCAGCAAAGTTACAGATTATTAAATACGTGCAGTATCAACAGTACCCAGAAGATATCAGTAACATAAAACAAAATGGAAAAGTAAACTCGAAGAGTAACATTCTGAGTTTAAATCCATTCCTTGATGAAGACGGTATGTAGTTTTGTCACAATTGAACATTCTTAAGATCGCGGGAGCGGCTAGATGAATGACGTTATATTCGGTGATCTTGACGTTTTCAGAGACTGTCTCCCGGCAGTTTTGGGGTCTAGAGACCATGCCTAACAACATACTAAAATTTGGTGCTGGTGGTTTGGTGGGATGTGAACTTTTTTTCCGTAACTCGGGGCACTATTCAGTCAAAAAAGTAAAATGACCGAAATAGAAAATGCCTCCTAAATGCCCTAAGCTGAAGTCAATTAAGAAATATTGACCTTGGTGAACAGGCAGTCTAATTAAATATAAAATGGGTCGTTGGATATTTAAAAAGATTCAGAAACCTACCAAAGATTTTCGGAACACGTTCAAAAGATTATAAGCACCCTGGAATATTTATCGAGAAAACTCCCGCTCATAATACTTTAGCATGATTTTATTTTAATTGTATTTGTATAGCATTTTAAATATTTGCTGCCTCGAAATTAGCAGTGAATAAAATAATACCAGATGGCCAGATCTTATCGTGTACAGACTGTAAAACTGATTAGGTGTTCCGTGTGAAGTGGGTGCCAGGAAGTGGGCGTCAGGAAGTGGTAAAACATTATCAACGTTTGCTATTGCACTGATAACTAAACAATTTGTAAATTAATTATTAGAATGAGAAACGGAGTCTATTTCAAATAATTGAAAATAGAAGAGGAGTGTTTAGATAACTTTTACGACACGATTATTACCGTAAAAGAGTTTATACAACATCGATAAAATAAATGGAGTGATAAAATGGACTGAACGAACTAGAAAAGAAGACAAATACGAGAAGGATGGAAAAATAATGAAAGCTTTCAGAAACATTCGAGAAGAACTGAGTTAAGATGCTACTGATTTCATGAAACGATTCGAAAAAGATTTGGCAGTATTTCGGAAATACATTTTTAATATTAAATGTCAATTCCGAAACTTCAGGCAGTGTCTTCAAAATATTAGACTATCTGAATGTATAATAGTGCCCCACTCCGTAGGACACTCCTCTTCCGGAGGAGCCAATGGACAGCCAGAGTCAATACGGGTTCCTTTTTTACCATTTTGGTACGGAAACCCTAAAAATGAAACAAACCTTGTTTAGTTTCTTTCCGGGAAATCCCCCGGCAGCCGTCCACTGTAATCTAATTGGGAGAAAAAGCCTGAATATGAGAATAAAGACTGATTAGAGAAAATGAGACCAAGTTTTATTTGGGACTCTCGCAGGCCTACGGGGAGCCGTGGAAGTTTTTCTGTCTTCCAAAACCTCGCTGAAGAGGCGGTGTGGCAACCGCCGAAAGGCCCCAGTTCAAAAAAAAGTTCACAGTTATAATCTTATTAAGTTTCCCCTGTTATGGATATTCCATTTTTAAGCCAAATCCAAACGAAAAAAGAAATATTCGAAAAATACGACTTCTTAAGTCTAGTTATTACCGTAATAATGTATTTTTTTTTTACAAAAACCTTATATATATTGAGCTCCGTGATTGTGAAAGATATCTATATCGATTTCAATGTGCTTCCAGATTTTTAATCCTATGTTATGATTAAATCTAGATGACGTAACGCAAGAGAATTTCCGACTGTATGGTGAACAAAATGTGATTAAAACTCACATAATGGGGCATTTCTCCAGAAATATGTCTGCGGTCACCTCATTCATCTGGCCCTTTTTCATACTAAATGTATGGAGACAGATGAATGAGTCGCAGCCCTATTTCTGGAGAATAGCCCAATGGCACTCTGATTTTGCTGTTGATATTAAAATAAGTTAATTTAACAAATAATTCATATGCCAATATTATTAATTATCAGTAACTTGACAAAAAATATTTTTAAAAACTTTTTGAAATCTATTCCAAACTAGCCTCGTAGAAGTTGATTCACCCTATAACGTACTATCAAATAACGTAGTCAAATTCGTAAGTTGTTTTAATTGTTTACTGTTTTTTTATAGTTTACTACTCTTAAGTAATAGGTGAATCGTTGTTTGTGACGTTAAATATACGTGTCTCATCACACGACCATTGTGCATTACATGGTTTAACAAAACAAATTGTGTTAAAATTTTACATATAATAAAATAAAAAAATAATTTATTTCTGCAAGTAGGCCCTCAAGGGCTCTTTTACATGTCTTAAATTATTTTATTATAAATATCATTACATTACAACTTAACAGAAAATGTTTAGAATCCCTGCTTCTGCGTCTCTCTAGTCTATTGTTATCTCGTACTGGTATGAATGTATAGTCTATATAGTAACTGAAAAAATGACATTGTAATGCCTTACTGAGAATAAACATCTTTAAACCGAAATGTTGTCGTTTCTTTCTACATGAACAACATAATAGTAGTGATAACAGCCCATATTAATCCATACCTACCACAGAATATCCCTATTAAAAGTCAAAAGCATAACTAAGCCATTAGCGAATATTACAATTTTTTTCAATCATGATAAAAATAATTCATACCAATTAAACCAAGAGATTAGAACAGAATAATAGTAGGTTTTTTTAGGTCGTCCACTTCATCCATAGATTTTGTTTTCTCCTCTCCTAGCGACAAGCACAGAATTGTGTATCGACAAAGCAAATCCAACCATATTATCAATATGCAAACCTACTACTCTTAGGACCTTAGGATATTCCTTGCTTGCAGAGCAACTTTTAGGAAAATTTCTCTCGAATGCATTAACTGATGTAAAGATAAATGAATTCGCCATTTTGTATAAATATACATTTTCATTTAATTAAACTCCCAAACTATGACCAAGGAAAAAAATACTGCCATACTAACACTAACCAAAACAAAATATCAATTGGACACTATTCAAAACTAAACAAAAACCAAGTAGATTTCGGGATAGAGTAATAGGATTTAATTTCCCGGGACCAAACATACTTAAACACAACTTTCTACTCGTAATAACCAGTCAGCACACAAAAAAAAACAACTCGAAGTATAAAGTGATTTCCATCAAATTATCACAGCAATTTGTTAAACTAGTCTGTTTTTCCCCCAAAAAGTTCATCAAAATGAACATTAAAATCTTCCTCTGAATTTCAGATTTATTACTATCTAGGTAGGTACTTAAGGATTACATTCCAATAGTCTATTATAATATTACAACACAAGCCCACAAATTCAGATCAAAGCGACTCAAACTTATATTCCAACTGAGAATAATATAACAATTTTCTTATTTAATTAGAATTTAATCGCAATTGATTGGATATTTCCAGAATTGTACAACACATCACAGGATTACAACCACAATACCGCGATTTATAAATATGACTTGCCCCACAAACTATTAGTTTTCACACTAAGAAAGCCACTAACAACTATACCTTGCTAAAAATCACTCTGCTGGGCTTAGAAGGTTGATGTGACCAATCAAAGCGTACCACAAATCTTGATTGTTTACATCATAACAAGGAAAAATATTTTTTGGCAAAATTTCTCAGTCTTTTTTGCATAACAAATTTGAGAAGAAACTAAAGGATAGTTTTACGAACCCTATCATATTTGGCCATTTAAGAAAATGGCTATAAAACCCACTATTTGCCATACCTACTCTGACCGATATTATGAAAATCATCACCCAATACCACAATTAATTCGGCACATAAATGGAACCACTTTAGAACTTTGAGGAAAAGTCATTTCATCAAGACAACGAAAATCAAATATTTTGTTTTTAAATAGTCAACACAGAACAAAATTGTATTATTATCGAAACAAGGAAAAAAGTTTTGCCATCATAGCAAAGATTTTCTAACTCCAATAAAATTGATATTTTATAAAAACTACCGATTAACAACCCACACGCTATGTCAGAACGACGACTAAAAAACGAAAACCAAAACAAAACGACTTCCCTTCCGTTCCGTAACCCTCCTTCCTTTCAGGGCCTCTTCAGGTCATGCATGGTGGCAGTTTGGAGTGGTTTGGATTTGGATTTGTTTTTTTTTTTTTTTTTTTTTAATTTATTGCGTGACCATGGGTGCATGCCCTTCAGTCGAAATATTAGAAATACATAGAGAACCTTAAACTATTACATATTGGGAACCAGACAGACTTAATCTAAGTAGAAGAAAATAATCAAATTTTTTCTATAGTATTTACAATAAACTGGAATACTGGAATAAAATACAGTTCATTTGACAATAAGTCTTGAATGCGGCGGGGAACACTTAACGAATTTTCTTTAGCGATATCACTAATGACACTGACAATGACAAGTAGTAACCTTTGAATACCAAAACTATTACACTCATAAACGATATGGTTGATATCCGCATTTTCCTTTAAACAATATGTACAGGTATCTTCGGTAATAATCTTCATTCTGCAGAGGTGTGCCGGGGCCAAGCTATGACCAAACCGCAAACGGTTAATGATCGTTATGAATTTTCGGCCTATGTATTTGAAACCAAAATACCACGGTTTCGTAGGTAAGTTTCGTTGTATTTCTGCATACCATTTTCCTTTAGTCTCAGTGGTAATGTCCCAGTACTCTTTCCATATTCTCTTCAATGAAGTTTTAAACTGATGATAATAATCTGTGAACGGTACTTTGAAAGATTCGGTCTGGTCTTCGTCATGATCTAGACGAGTCGCCTGATCAACAACCTCATTTCCGACTATGCCACTGTGTGAGGGAACCCATACAAATTCTACATTTTTTCCTAAAGTTTGTAAAATATCCTTAATCCTATACACTATACAGGGTGATTGGAAATTCGACCTATCCCTTGAAAGGGGTTATTCTAGAGCTTATTTGCAATGATTTAAGTCCAATCAACCGGGGGTCAAAACTCAATGGTTATCAAGTTATTTGACTTTTAACTTATTTTTTTTAAAACCCGCCTTTCGATCTAAAACTGCTAATTGTGAAAAAACTACTTAAATTAGGACCGAAAAAGAGCCATCATCTAATAGCCAATAAATGGTTGATTACGAAAAATCCAAAAAACATGCCAAAACCTTTGAAAATGTTACCAATAAAAGAATTTAATGTCAAAAGTTTTTGGATTTTGTTCAAAATTTTGTAATTCTTTGAGGCATTACTTAAAAAAAAATTACGACACTTCGCGTAAAAATTACTAAAATTAGTTCCTCAGTTCATAAGGTTTCTAAAAAGGTAGAATTATTGGCATTTTTTGCATAACTTTTTAAAATAACATTAATAATAAGAGAGGTGGTAGAGAATTTCGCCTAGCGTACCGGACCCTTAATCAGTTTGTTTGTGTCACTTTAGTTTCTCCGTGGGCTTTGTTTGTCTTCGGTTTCTTATTTTATCTCATCTTCTTAGGTTAGAAGTCACTAAAAGTAACCTTCCGTGATATTTCGGTTAGTAATTTATCTGTAAGTTCCCGGTTGCCTTAAGTTTGCACCTGGTTTCTTTGGTGTAACTTACAAATTAGGTGCAAACTTAACGCAACCGGGAACTGATTGATAAATTACTTATTGAAATATCACCGAAGGCAACTTTTAGTGATTCCAATCCTAGGTTATAGGTTTACGCGGGCTTGTTTTCCGCAACTCGACGACAAACATGCGCCTATTTTGCGTGATGGGTTGATGGCACTACTCTTGCCAACCCAACTCTACCAGAAAGCCTAGCAGACCCTTGACGTTGCCGACGACTTCTGGGAGTGACCTCGGTGTTCCGAGGTAGTGTGCCCGGTACTTGGCCACCCCCGGGCATTCGAGAATGACGTGGGCGGCTGTTTCCTCCTCCTCCATGCAGGCTCTGCACAGAGGGCTGTCAGTAACACCTAGAGTGAACAAGTGTTTGTTTAGTAGGGCATGTCCAGTGATAGCTCCAGTTAGAAGACGGAGCTGTGGCCTCTTTAGCTGGCGTAGCTTCCGCGACAATCCGGGGTTGATTGTCGGGAGGGCCTCTCTGGCTTGCCTGCAAGTACCCAAGTTAGACCAGTAATGTTGCTGTTCTACCTTCGTGTTATTCCGCAGTGTGCTGCGCAGCCACGCGACCGGTAGAGGTACTATTGGTTCCGGTCCCTCGACCACCATTTCCGAGCCTCCTCTCGCCAGTTCGTCTGCCGCGTCGTTGCCACGCGAGTTGCTGTGTCCTTTGATCCACTGTAGGGTTATGTCGTTGTGGTTACATACCTCTGACAGGGCTCGATGACACTCGTATATGAGCCCTGAGGTTGCAGTGTAGCTCTGCAGGGCTTGTAGAACTGACCGGCTATCAGAGAGTATGCGGATGGGGAATTCCGTTACTTTCCTTGAGGCGATTGCATGTGCCGCCATTATGATGCCCATACATTCTGCCTGGAAGACTGTGTTGTGGGCTCCTAATGGCGTCGAGATGTGTATGTTGAGGTCCTCTGAAAATACTCCAGAGCCAGTGCCTGACCTTGTTTTGGATCCATCAGTGAAGATTCTCAGCTCCCTAGGGTTGAGACCTTCTCCGGGGTCCTCGTGGAGTTGTATTTTGTACTTTTTGTCGAAGACGTATTGCTTGGGTATCCTATCAGTCGCCGCTTCGATAAGTGGCTCCTTACTTACCGCCTCGTAGAGGATTTCGGTATGCGGTACCCTCGCTGGTCTCCAGAGGTTTAGTTTCTTTAAACGTATCGCCGTGGTTGCGGCCTCCTGTTTTACAAAGAGGTGCAGCGGCGGTAAGCCTAGTATTGCTTCCAGGGCTGCTGTGGGTGTCGTCCTCATGCATCCCGTGGTCGCCATACAGGCCAACCTCTGGAGTCGTTGTAGTTTGGCCTCGACGGTGGATAGTTTGGTACGTGGCCACCATACTACCGCGCCGTAGCTTATCATTGGTCGGATGACTGCCTGGTAAAGCCATAGAGTGATCTTGGGGTTGAGGCCCCAAGTTTTACCTACCATTCTACGACATTGCCAGAAAGCGACTGTAGCTTTGTCCAGTTTGTTGTTCAGATGGTTGCTCCAATTTAACTTGTTGTCTAGTATTACCCCTAGATACTTAACTTCAGTGGATAATTGGAGCTCTGTATTAAACAATTTTGGGAGGCGGTAGTTGCCCAGATTGCGTTTGTTGGTGAACATTACTAGTTCCGTCTTCTTAGGATTGACAGTAAGTTCATTGTTGTTGCACCAGCGTTCCACGATCACCAGTGCGGAGCGGGTGACGTCGCATACCGTACCTGCGTTGTTGCCGCTCGTCATTATCACTATGTCATCGGCGTAACCTACCGTGTAGTAGTGATTGTTGTTTAGTGTAGCGATCAAGTCGTTTACCACCAAGTTCCATAGGAGAGGCGATAGGACGCCTCCTTGGGGGCAACCCTTGGCCACTAAAGCTTGTTGTACCTCGCCTGTTTGGAGTCTGATGACTCTTTTACTGAGCATGTTGTTTATCCATTCGACCATGACTGCATTGGCTCCGTGTCTTACCAGTGCCGCTGCTATGCTGGTGAATTTGGTCTTGTCGAAGGCCCCTTCGATATCTATGAAGGTGCCTAGGCACATACCTTTGTCTCTGATCGCCTCCTCCAGCTTGCAGACTACTGCGTGGAGTGCCGATTCTGTTGATTTGCCCTGGCTGTACGCATGCTGCTGAGGGTGTAGTGGTACTCTTGTGAGCGCCTTCTCCCTCAGATCCCTGTCGCAAATCCTTTCCAGTGTTTTCAGTAGAAAGGAGGTCAAGCTGATAGGCCTGAAGGATTTAGGATCTGAGTAGTCACTTTTACCTGGTTTGGGTATGAAGATTACCTTGACTTCTCTCCATTGCATCGGCACATACCTATGTACTAGGCACGCTACCATGATGATCGTGAGTATCTGGATGAATTTCTCACCGCCCCACTTAAGTAGGGCTGGGAAGATTCCATCCAGTCCCGGAGATTTGTAGGAGTCAAAGCTGTTTATGGCCCACTGTATTTTTTGTGGACTGATTACCTCGTGTGTCTGTTGCCACTCCTCCTCCGTCGGAGTGGTCACCTCGTCCGTCCAGCTCACTGACCGTAGTAACTGGCAGTCTGGGAAGTGCGTTTGCACTAGTGTACATTCCGCCTCCTCTGGTGAGCTGGTGAAGGTGTTGTCTGGCTTGCGTAGGGATCCCAGGGTGGCCGTTGCCTGGTTAGATAACACTTTCCTTACCCTGTTAGCCTGTACGCATGTTTCGATGTTGGAGCAGAAGTTGCGCCATGAGCTCGTACTTCTGTACCTGAGTCTTTTTTTGTACCTGGACTTGGTCTCTTTGTAGTTGTCCCAGTCCTGGTCCGTACCTGTGTTCATAGCTCTGTTGAGCTGTTGTCTCATCTTTTTCCTGAGTCTCTCTAATTCCGGCCCCCACCAGTCGGCTTTGTTGCCTCGGCTGCCTGTGGGAGTAGATAGAGGACATGTCTCTTGGTAGCAGTCCATGATGGTGCTCGTAAGGCTGCTTACCTGCCGTTCTATCTCTGCAGCACCCTCTAGTCTGGTGGGAACCTCTGCCTGCGACAGGGCTTGGCCTAGTCGCTTCGCATATTCGGAGCGATCCGTTCTGCGCGGGTTCCTCCTAGGGGTGGCTTCGAGTGTTTTTACCTGAAGGTCGAATCGAATCCATCTGTGATCTGAACATGACACCTCTTTTGAGACTTGCCAGTTTGAGATGTTGTTCGTCGCCTCCTCAGTTGCCAGTGTCAGGTCAATGATTGTCCTGCTTCGTCTGTTAACGAATGTTGGTTCTGATCCAGTATTGAGTATATTGAGATCTGTCGTGAATAGGTATTCAACTAGTTGCTTACCTCTGTCGTTGTTTGTCTTCATGCCCCAGAGGGTGTGATGGGCGTTCGAGTCGGTGGCCACGATGAGTTCGAGCCCCGCCTCTTCGCAGTAGTTTACCAGCCTCGTCATGTCATGCGGCGGTGGGTCGTCCGCCTCTGGCATATACACTGAGGCTACGACCACCTCCTGCAGGCTGGTGTGTTGCGCCCCGTGCACTTTTATAGCACACAGATCTCTAGAACAGAAGCTTGTTAAGGGCTGCGCATGTATATTTCTAGTGATGTAAATGCAGGCCCGAGGGTTATCCGGGCCCGTGTTTACTATGAGCTTACCTCCTATGTTGCGGAGTCCGCACACAGTGCCTTTCCTGACCCACGGCTCCTGGATCAGTACTACGGCGGTGTCGTTGACCTCCAGCCATTTCCGCACCTGAGCCGTTGCGGTTTCGCTGTGGTGGAGGTTGGCTTGGAGGACTTTACAGCTCGGAGAAGGGGATGCCGCCATCGGAGTCATCCTCTCCCACCGACAGTCCGTCGTCTGCCTCCTCGCCAATAGCCAGCTTGCCCAGTTCCGCCGTGCACTCCTCGCCGCTTTCCGTGAGGTCTTGGAGGAGTTCCTCCTCGTCCTTCTCGGAAGCGGGGTCGGCTGGTACTGGGACTGGGGACCGGGGCACTACCATCACCTCTTCCTCCGTAGGCTCGGTCTCCGCAGCTTCGTCCATCGGCTCGGATTTGGTGTCGTTGTTGAAGACAGTGCTGCTGGGCGGTGGTTGTTCCACGTACCTGCCTCGTGGCCCCTGGAACTTAACGTACACCGAACCCAGCATAAAGCCGAGTCGGCGTTCGTGTTCCACGAGCGGCTGCACCACCGTCTCTGGTATGCTAACGACAGCAAACGTCTCCGTCTCCTGTCGCTCGACTCTATGGAGTGCCCAGCGGTCGATCTCGGCCCACCGGTTCTGGTACCGGAGCATCCGCGCGACCGCGCGGAAGTCCTCCCAGTGCCCGGGGAATAAGATGCCGCAGCGCACCCTGCGTGGTACCTCGCTCTGCCGCTTCACGACGACCTGCTCCCCCGTTGATAGGGTGATGGTCGCCACGCTGCGCTTGAGCCATGTCAGTGTGGCCTGATCCTCGCACCACAGCCTCAGGACTCCGTTCACCGTGATCGGTCTCCCTCGGAACAGTGGCCCGAAGGATTGGCTGCTGCTGGGCTGCGACGCCTCCTGCATGAGCAGGGCTTGCAGCTGTTGTTGGACCTCGTTGGACAGCTGCTGAGTGAGGTTCCCTGTAGTCGCCGTGGTAACAGCAACCAGCAGGTCTGCCTTGACAGCGTCCGCATAGGCTGTCGTTTGTGGACTACCTGTTGTGTCGAACCTCTGCCTCTTGGGGTCGCCTCTTGGAGAGATGGTCTCATCCAGGCGAGGCCGTTTGGCAGAGGGTCTGGTCCTGCCTTCTGCTCCTGTCCCTGTAGACGGGGCACGACCTGCTACTGGTTGCCCAGCGGCTGTCTGCACCACCGTCTTTTTGGGAGCACCTACCTGTTGTAAAGGCGCCGGAGCTGTCTTTGAGTCCTCCGCAGCCCGTCGCTGCCTGGACTGTCTGCGCTGTTTTTTGTTTTTTTTCCTCTCCGGGGCTTCCCCGTCGGATCCAGGCTCCTCCCGCGTGGCGGGTCTTACCTTTCTCCTCTTGGGTCCCTCGTAGAGAGTCCATCCAGCGTCAAGCTGCGAGGATGTGTCTTCGGTGTTGGGCTCCACCATAGGTGTCAGCTCCGGAGTAGCGGATTGCTCCACTCCCGAAACGACCTCCTTAGTTTCGCCTGGTGTGTCTAATAAGGGCTCGGTACGGCATTTCGCCTGCGCCGAGCCTGTCTTGGATGTCGACGCGCTAGGTTTCAAAGCAGCCAGTTTCCCGGCCGCCTTTCTGCCTCGCACGGACTGTTTTTTGGTTTGGGGCACTGCAAGAACAGCACCGCCACGTCGTGTTTTGTGTGAGGGCACTGTATGCACAGCACCGCCACGTTGTGTAGGGTGTGAGGGCACTGTAAAGACAGCACCGCCACGGTGTGTTTTGCGTGAGGGCACTGTGGACACAGCACCGCCACGGCGTGTAGGGTGTGGGGGCACTGTATGCACAGCACCGCCACGATGTGTGGGGTGGGGGGGCACTGTAGGTACAGCACCACCCCGGTGTGTACTGTTGCCTCCTCGGGCCGCTTGCGCGTCCTTGAAGGCACGTGTTGTGGGGGGCGGTACTGTATTCACAGCGCCGTCCCTTGGGTGTGTGTGAAGTGTGAAGGTGGAGGGCGGTACTGTATGCACAGCGCCGTCCCTCGGGTGTGTGTGAAGTGTGGAGGTGGAAGGCGGTACTGTATTCACAGCGCCGTCCCTCGGGTGTGCGTGATGTGTGGAGGTGGAGGGCACTGTATTCACAGCACCGTCACTTCCGTGAGTGTGTGTAGTGTGTGTGTGTGGGGTATTGGATTGTTTAGAGTCCATGTTGTGCGTGTTGTGATCTTCATCTCTCGAGCTTCCCACCCGCCGTGGAGCCCGCACCTTTGGGGATGTCGCATTGACACCAGGACTACCCGAGAGATATAGACGCGGTTGGTTGGGTCTCATGCGCGACATCAGGAACTGCAGACGTGTGGCTGAAAAGAACTATCCAGGCTCCTCCAGTGGTTCCACACGCCCTTGCTCCGTCAGCATGGCCGATCCCCAGTGTCCTCCCGGAGGACTCCCCCCGCGTCTCGCCTGCGGACCGTACCCACCTCGACCGTACGGGACGCGCGTCCACTTCCCTGCAGTGGCTAGTTGCAGGGCTACCGTTTAGCAGGAAATCCAGACCAAAGGGGGCGTGTTGTCTCACAGAAGTAACTAACCCCGACTCTGCTCGACTCAACCCCCCAGGACTCCTTCTTCCCCGCGTACGGCGCTCAACTGCGCAGGACATACGCAGGTAGGCGAGGTCTGGTCCATCGAGGTCACCTACAACCCTCGACGGGACCGGATGGGGTGGGGAGAGGGGAAGGGATCAGGAGTGTGGAAGGAGTTGGCTAGGTAGAGAGAGTTGGTGGGATAGGATTGGTCGGATCAGGGGATAAGGTTTAGGGTTACCTGGAGGGTGGGATTGCCGTTCCAGGTATTGGCCTCTCATACTTGGCTGCCTTGGTACGGGGTTGGTGGTAGGCGTGCGGCGCCCGTTAGAACCAAGGCATTTCCAGGGTGCGCGACGAGGACGCGTATGAGACACTTGAAGCGGTGGGCCAATAGCTCAGCGCCGCACACCTGAGCGTACCCTCCTACTCCCTAGCACCCCGATTCCAATCCTAAGAAGATGAAATAAAATAAAAAACCGAAGACAAACAAAACCCACGGATGAACTAAAGTGACACAAACAAACTGATTAAGGGTCCGGTACGCTAGGTGATATTCCCTACCCCCTCTCTTATTATTAATGTTATTTCTAAAAGTTATGCAAAAAATGTCAACAATTCTACTTTTTTAGAAAGCTTATGAACTGAGGAACTAATTTTAGTAATTTTTACGCGAAGTGTCGTAATTTTTTTTTAAGTAATGCCTCAAAGAATTACAAAATTTTGAACAAAATCCAAAAACTTTTGACATTAAATTCTTTTATTGGTAACATTTTCAAAGGTTTTGGCATGTTTTTTGGATTTTTCGTAATCAACCATTTATTGGCTATTAGATGATGACTCTTTTTCGGTCCTAATTTAAGTAGTTTTTTCACAATTAGCAGTTTTAGATCGAAAGGCGGGTTTTAAACAAAATAAGTTAAAAGTCAAATAACTTGATAACCATTGAGTTTTGACCCCCGGTTGATTGGACTTAAATCATTGCAAATAAGCTCTAGAATAACCCCTTTCAAGGAATAGGTCGAATTTCCAATCACCCTGTATAGTTATGTTTATATACAAAATTACAACCGCACAAAGCAGTTAAGACACTCTTAGAATCACTAACTATTAATATATTTACACTATTTACATCAGTACTTACATATGTCAAAGCAGATAATATAGCCCAACTTTCTGCTGTAAAAATGCTGCAATTATCAGGGATCTTGAGACATTTCGTTAGATTTAGTTGTGGGTCATAAAATGCTGCTTTAACATGTTCAGACTTGGAGCCGTCAGTATAAAGAGTATAAAACTCTGCCTTATCATTTAAAAGTTCTAAGAAATCAAATTTATTCTTAATAGAATCTAGATGGCATTTTATGTCCAGAAAATTTATAAGTGTGTTATATGGGCAATCGTATATGGGCCACTTGTTACTGATGTACATGTCTCTTGTCAGGTTTTTTACATTTGTCATAATTGTTGTAATTTCAGGCAGTGTGCCGGAAATAAGAGTATTAGCCGAGATGTTGGGAGTTCCAATTGACTGCGTGATTTCTTCAGGATACAGAACATTACTCAGAACAGTGCTGTTATTGCCAGATAATTCCTTCAGACAGAATCTCTCAGCCAACTGTAAACGCCGCAGGGACAATGGAGGTATGCAAGTCTCAATTTCCATGGAATTAATAGGAGTGGTGCGCATGGCCCCACTTATTATCCTCAGACCCATATTCTGTATCACATCCAGTTTTCTTAACAAAGTTGTGCTCGCATTCATGTAAGCTAAAGAGCTATAGTCAAAGTGACTTCTGACTATACTTTTATATAGCATGCCTAGTGTTTTAGGGTCAGAACCCCAAAAGGTTCCTGCTAAACTTCTTAGGATATTAATACCTTTCATAGCATTCTGACATATATAGTTGATATGCTTATCAAACTTCAGTTTATCATCTAATATAATACCTAAAAATTTGTGATGATTAACAATAGGGATTTCATTATTACTATAGTTAATGTTTACTTGTGCAAATGGATCTTTACTGAATACTAAAACTTTACTTTTCTCAGAGCTAATTTCTAGTTTCAATTTATTGCTATAGTAATTATGCAATTGCCCTAAAGCAATATTCATATTATTAACAGCAATGTTCAAATTTTGGTCTTGGCTGTATAAAAGTAAGTCATCTGCAAATTGTAGTATTTTCACCTCTGATGTATTTACAAAATTAAGGATCTGAGATGTATATAAGTTATACAGTAAAGGTGACAATGTTGCTCCCTGCATTGTACCTTTATTAGCAAGTCTAGGTCCATGTAATTTGTTATTGAATTTAACATAAAGTATCCTTTCATATAGAAAATTTAAAGTCCAGGTAAGGACTTTACTTGGTAAGCCCAATTCATGCAATACTTGAATTAGGCATTCTATGTTAACATTGTCAAAGGCACCTTTTACATCTAAAAATACACATATAACATTAGAGTGACTAAGTTTTGCCTTTTTCAAATCTGCTATGAGGGATACAAAGCTTTCAGAGCAACTCCTGCCCTTTCTGAATCCATACTGTATATCTGGTAATTTTTCCTGTGTTTCTGCAAAGTAGTCCAAACGTAACTTTAACATGTTTTCAAAAAGTTTACCTAAACATGACGATAGAGAAATAGGTCTGTATGAGGAGGGATCATTGGCAACTTTATTTGGTTTTAAAATGGGGATAACACATTGTGTTTTCCAAGATTCAGGTATTATTGAATGAGTCCAAAGTTTGTTATAGATATTTAATAATATTTCTTGAGCATTCGGGTGTAACTTTTTGACTAACATATATGGTAAATTGTCCAATCCTGGTGCTGTATCCTTCCTACTTTTGAGTGATATACTAAATTCACTTAATGTAAATGGTCTATTGAGAAAAGAGTTACTATGACTTATAACAGACTGATTCAGAATATGATTTAATTTATTTTTATCTATCTGTGAGGCATCTGAGATCTTATCTAAGAAGCTTGGTATCCAATCATCATTTACATATCTGTTACGTGAAGAACCTATCCTTTTAAACTTTTTCATATAATTCCATATTCGAGAAATAGGTGTCATTCTATTAAAACTACTACATAACTCATGCCATGAATTTATACTTTCTTGTTTTAATATTCTCTTCTTTTGAGCATCCAATTTTTTATAATTGATGAAATTAGGAATAGTTGGAGATTTCCTATACTCTACAAGAGCCTCCTTAGACTTTTGAACAGCATCATCACACGTTTTATTCCACCAGGGTGCAGGTTTTCTCATGAGATTCAAAGTTTGTTTTGACTTATGTATTGGGACCGTTTCAGTTCTAATATCATACAAAATATTTACAAAATCATTATACAAATTGATGGGTTCTGCGTCATGTATATCTAAATGAGAAAAACGGGTTTCTGATAGTTCATGATACTTGGACCAATCAGCCTTACTATAAATATATTTTTCTTCCACAGGACGCACTTCATATATAGATGGCTTCACATTTACCATAACCTGAGTTGGATAATGATAACTACCCATGGGATCATCATGAACACGCCATTCACAGAGATGAGCTAATGCAGGACTGACCAGAGCTAAATCTATTGCCGATGCATTTCTATTGGGATACTGAACAGTGGTTCCACTACCATCATTAAGAATACACATGTCTAAATCATCAATAAGTTTATATAAACTGTTACCTCTATTATTATTTGCCTGACACCCAAACAGAATATGATGTGCATTAAAATCTCCCATGACAAGACAGGGTTTTGGAGTTTCAAGTAACACCTTTCTCATTTTATTGGTATCAAATCTGCTGCTATTAGGAGGACAATACACACAAAGAATATGCAATTTACCAGTGGCTGTTTCTATTGAGATGCAAATATTTTGAACAGATTCATAAAAAGTTGTATCTACTATGTCATATTTTAAGTTTTGTTTAATTAATATACCTACACCATTATGTTCATTTTCTGAAATTTTGTGAATAAAGTTATATGGCGTAAAATCGGGAATTATACTAGTACTTTTGAGCCAAGTTTCGTTCAACAGACAAATATCTACATTTTGTTTGCAAAGGAATGTTTTCAATAAGGCTTTCTTACTCTGTAAGCTTTGCACATTAAATTGTGTTACATGTAAGTATGTATCCATTATAATATTAAATTTTTTAACAATATATCTTTGATTCTCTTATTCGTAATGGGTGTATTTTCCTTATCATTACCAAGCATTATTAGTGACTTAACAATTGCACTAATTATAATATCATTGTCGAGTATTTGTTCTGCATTAAAGGTGCTTTGGCTTGCGCCAACAGCACTGTCTAGAGATTTGGCCGGCTTACTCAGAGCTGGGTAAGCTTTGTGGTATGTAATGGTTGGTGTGGTACTCACCACAGTGGCAAATGACCGGTTGAGATGTTGGTTCCTTTTCTCCTCCATCTTCTTCTGTTTAACTGGGCAATCTCTAGAAATAGCCAAGTGGGGGCCACTACAATTAATACATACGACCTCTTCGACATCGCACTCTTTATAAGAATGTTGTCCAGAACATGATGAGCACATCTGGACACCTCGGCAAACTTTGGCTGAGTGGTTGAATTTTAGGCACTTGTAGCACTGCAGCAATGGTGGAATATATCGGTGTATCTGGTATCTGAACAGTTGTATGTACGCGTGCTGTGGTAAAGTTGTAGTAGCAAAGGCAACGGCTATGGTACCCAGCGGGACCAGCTTGCCATCGACCTTCCTCATAAATCTTTTTACAGATACAACCTCAGCATCGCATGCGATGCTCTTATATATCTCTTCATTCGTCATGTCCTTGGGCACGTATCTTATGACGCCAGTGGTTTCAGTCAGGTGCGCTGGTACAAATGCTTTCAATTTGTATCTATTAAGAAACTGGTCCATGTTCAGGAAATTATTAGCTGTTGCAGGTTTTTTAAAAGTAACTCCGACTTTGTATGCGTTCACTCGGTGGATGCCAACAATGCCTTTAACATTTTCTGTAAACAGTTTTGTTAAGGCAATCGGATTCTTATTTCCTATTTTTTCACTTTCTTGAGACTCTACATACACAATACAGTCAACACTATGATTCGCTGGGAATTGCCTTTTGTAATTGGCTTTAGTGTACATTTTATAGTCCATTTCCTTTCGAGGCTTTTCCGACAATTTTCTTTTTTTGCATCTTTATCAACGGGGGCATCGCCCCCGTCGGAATTTACACCCATTCTACAACTGGCTATGTACAAAGAGAGTATTTACAGAGAAATTTAACAAATATGTACAAAATAACGAAAGTTAAAAATCCAAGAAAATTTGAACCGCCCGCTTCGTTTGACTTCCCGCCAAAAAGTCCCTTTGGATTTGTTTGTTACTCAGTGTTGCCAACTCCGAATTTCATTCAATGCTAAAATTTTGTTGAAAATCTGCTAAAATTATGCTAAAACTTGATAAATTCTGTTAAAAAATGTGCTAACTAAAAAAAGCATTATTCTTTGAAATTTAACGGATTGTGATTATTGCTGCTTTACAATAATCCTTTTTGTGGATCACACTAAACTTTCACGAAAAAATTGCTAAAGATAAGTAGTTAAATTAAGAATGTCAATGTGGTAAGGTGGATTTAGACCAAACGAATTCTACCAAATTCTTTGTGTACACACAAAGAATTTGGTAGAGTGGGGTTAGAATGTGTTAAAATTCGTTTGGTCTAAATCCACCTTTAAACGACATTTTTTTATAGTACAATCAAATTAACTTTTTTACTACAGCATAAAAACAATCATAGTAAAATATGTTAAAAATGAAAGTGGCAAAAAATTTAAGCTTTCATTACATGTTTATTACGACTTACTTAGATAGTTAAAGTTATATTATTGTCAACCATGCAATCGAAGGTTATTTTACAAACTTATGTCGTCACCAACTTGAATGTTTCTAAATTTACCATTTATCTGTGTGTTTGTTACCAACAGGTAACATTTCTATTATTTACAAAATTGTGCTATCTGCTAAACGAGTCCAAATTATGCTAAATTTAGCACTAAAACTGCTAAATTGGCAACACTGTTGTCACTGTCAACTGACTGACATGTTTCTTTATTAATTTAATTCTTGACCATGGATACTGAGTCCTTCAGTCGGAATAATAGATTTGAATTACAATTTAAAAAAGCGATGCACAACATTTTTACTGACATTGATACTCCGGTGTTGCCAACTCTAAAATTCAATTCGAGCTAAAATTATGTACAAAAAGTTCCTTTTTTTTTTTATTTAATCTTTACTTTTAGGGAGCTTTTGTCAGACTGACTATGCCAGCTCCGTTAAGCCTCTACCGTACAATCTTCAAAGCAAAAATACAATAAAAAATTTACATAAATACCTAAAAATAAACAAAAAGGTTACCAAATTTGTACACTATGCTTTAAAAAAACCGTATACAAACTTGGCGACCTTTGAGTGGGGCTCCGCCAAAATGGGATTAAAGAGGCCTACATTTTTGCATGTTAAGCCCCAAACTCTAGCTAACGTATCCCTTTTCTCTCGAGTCCGGACACGAAAAATTGCTAAGAATGAGCTAAAGTTTTAAAATGAGCAAAAAACAAGCTGAACTAAAAACCTGTGCTATTTTACAAGAATAAAAGCATATATCATTGTAATAAAAGAACAAGAAGTGATTATTAGTGGAACTTATGATGTAACTTACAATATGGGCACCCGTTTCACAAAGCTACAAGCATTAGTAGTATATTAAATTATGCAGTTAAATATTAATACTAAACAATAATAATCACATTTACAGAGATGAATGAAAACTTATATGACGGCGCATTGCGCCTCTTTGATGCTATTTTGGAACGAGATTGACAAGCTGTCATTCTGGCAAAGCGTCGTATCGTTGGTTTGCTGTTTACGGATAACTTTTTCGTACGTCAACGGAAACGCACCACGAATCCAAGCGACGAATTGCCTCTGTTCCTGTTTCTCCGCTGCTAACTCCTCACGAAGCTACGGCTAACCCTGACGTCGGCGGTGATCCGCCTTCATATAAATAACTTATTCATATTTATGTCAGCTTATTAACTATGGGTCATATAAATTTTGGATCATTCAAATATTAATGTTTGTACATTCAAGATTTCCCAAATAGGTAGCTTGGGAGAACTAAAAATTAGAGATGGGCCGACTACGGATTTTGCCGACTAGCTAGTCTCAATTTGCCAAATAATCGGCCGACTAGTTGGTATTGCCGATCATAGTTATAAGCTATGTTCGAGTACAATCGGAAACGTTCAGTTAGCTCCATCTCCCCGCCATTTGTTGTCGCGTGTTTGTGTTTTGATCAGTTTAGTGAGGTTTGTTCACATTATTGTTAAGCCGGCGTGTTCAGTAAATAATATAAAGAAAAATATGGTCTAATTTCTTCTATATCCTTTATTTTCCGCTCAATAACAGGATAACCACTGGATGGATTGAGCTGAAATTTGGCAGGCAAGTAGAACAAGTCCTGGATTGAAACAAAGGATACTTTATATGCCCGCTAAAAAGTTCCTTTGGGACAATAACGGGAACAACGCGGGCGAAGCCGCATTTGTACTTGTAAATTGTAACTTTTTGCGCTTGTTACTTGTGAACTTGTAATTTATAGCTTGTAGCTTCGTGAAACGGGGCCCAAATGACCATAAATCATAGTATGTGGCAGCTAGCCATATACTTCATCCTACAAATGGCAACATTATAGAATGTCTATTATTCAATAGGGCATGCACCCATGGTCACGCAATAAATTAAAAAAAAAAATCTATTATTCAATGATTGGCTTAAAAGCCCAGTAACCAGGCCATACAAAAAAAATGAATGTCAATGTCATGACTCATGAATGTCATGTCGGGGAACGTTGAAAAAGATAGGCGAGCTCATTAAAATATTTTACGACAAATTAATATTAGGTGTTAATTTGTATATATTTCCGTACTTATTCAGTCTTAACTTTAAACTTAACACGTAGTTGTTATGGTGCGCTTCCCCGTAGTCATGGGGAGGCGCACGGGAAAGCGCTCTCGGTTGGAGGGCGAAGATCCGGGGCCAGATCTTCCTTTGTCGGAGAGTAGTTCTGATGCGGAGACAGTTGTGCCGTCGGAGCGCATACTTGCAAATAAAAAGAAGACTGAGGACAAAGAGAAGTATACTCCTTACAGGCCTAAAAGTTACTACCGACTGACGAAAATTCATCCAAGAAAGAATTTATTGTTTTTCTGAACCACACCGAGGATGACCACAAATTTTCAGACAAGGATAGGCTTGCATTATCTAATGCAGTGTTTTTCAAAGTGTGGGTCGCGACCCCCTGGGGGGCCGCTCAGCCTCTAGGAGGGGGTCGCGAGGGTCAAGAAACCTCAGGCAAAAAGAAAGGAAATAAGCACATAAGTGTAACGGAATAAAATTCTTAGGAACAATGGAGGATAGGGGGGTCGCGAAATGTTTTCACATACAAAGGGGGTCGTACCATGAAATAGTTTGAAAAGCACTGATCTAATGGAATCAGGAAGCACTGCGTGTCGGGCGTGATGCATCTGAGATCAATAAATGCTTATAAAGTTTGGATCACGGTTGATCTCCCAAATAATGCAAAAGTTTTCTTAAAAAACGAAAAATTATTAAACGAAACTAGTGGGTTTTAATCCACCGGCACTTCATCTAGACGATTTAATTGTAGATATTTAATATTGTAGGTAGGTTGATACCTACATAATACCTATGTTATTTTTTGATTAATATAAATACAATGATTATAAAATGCATAATGTGTCATTTTCTTTCTATTATAATAAAACGTACTATGGTGAAACCCTTGCCGTACTGGGTTCTATTTATATAAAAAAGACCATGTTGGCCCGCAATTTCAACTTAACTGTCATAGTATGAAATAAATGATAGCATTGAAGCTATCATTTGGCATAGGTTTTATAAGTATTGAGGATATGGACCAAAATTACTCATTGTCCTTAGATGCTTTGATTTTGATGATAAAATCTATTCCACAGCCAAGGCTTTTTGGAGGCGATCTAAATGCTCATCATGTCATGGGGTTGTGTTGATACATTGCCTCGAGGTAGAGATGTCTTGGATATTATTGATGACAATGACTTGGTTCTTTTAAACAATGGTAAAACTACTACTACTGGTTCTTCTTCTTGGCGTCCTAATGCTCTGGATTTAACCTTGGTTTCTCCATCATTGGCACTTTCATGTGATTGGTCGGTTATGGATTGTCCTCTAGGTAGCAGTTATCATTTGCCTGTAATGATAAAAATTATGGTTGGTAATGAAAATAATTTAGAAAGTAACCCAATGTGTAATAATGTGCATTTGCCCATTCAACCAAACTACAAACAGGTGAATTGGAAAATGTACAGGCAATCAATTGATTCTTCTTTGGCTAATATTGATTTTGAAAATATGTCATCAATAGATGCTCTTAATTTGTTTTGTGATATTTTGCGATCTACTGCTGTAGAGTCCATTCCTAGACATAGGTCTTTAAATAGTTCTAATAACTTGTACACCAAAATCTATGAAGTTTCCCTGGTTGCCTTGGTAGAATCAAAAGTGTTCAGAAGCTGTACTAAACTCAAAACATGCTTATATTAAAAAAATGATCCTAGTGCAGAAAATTATATAGAATTCAAAAGACTTCAAGCTCTTAAAAAGCTTGTCCTTAAGACTGAACGACGTGTTGGATTAATCTGTGTAACTCATTTAACCGGTGTACTCCTTTGACATTAATATGGAATTACATGCGGAAATTTAATAAAACATTCATTCCAAATCACGCTAATAATAATAGTTGATTACCGGATTTTCTTAAGAAATACACTCCTGATTTTGTGCTGAATGAGTCTTAAAATTATGTTCACACAGAAAATGATAATGGTAAGTATCTTACTGAACCTTTTTCTTTACAAGAGCTCAAATCTGCCCTATTTTCAAGAAGAGATGGTCTTGATGGAATACCATATGTCTTACTTAAAAATCCAAGTTCAAATAATCTTAAGACCTTTTTAATTATTTTAAATCAGTTGTGGGAAGAATACATAATACCTGATGATTGCCAAACAGATTGCTTGGTCCCAATTTTGAAGCCTGATAAAGATAAATTGTCACCTGACTCACATCTTATGTAGGAAAGGTTTTTGAACGGCTTCTAAAACAATGGTTGGAATTTTTTGTAGAACAAAATGGTCTTTTACCTCGAAATCAGTTTGGCTTTCGTAAAGGTCGGTCTTCTCGTGAAAGTATTTGTCAGCTGCAACTTGATATCTTCCTTGCTTCTAACCCTCTTTTAATGATTTTAAATTCTTCTTCTTTTTTCCGCTTCACCACATTTATAACATCAGCTCCTGGAGCATTTATTTTCTTTTTACTTTTGTGTTGTTACCGGGTTTTACTTTAGATAGAAGTAGTTCTTCAAAACTGATAGAAGTAGTTCTTCAAAACTGATCGTTTTGTCTGCCAAAACCACGATTTTCTTATCATCATTATTGAGATTACTAGTCGCTTCATTAGCTAACGTTGGTGGTTGGTTATTAACGTTGGTGGTTAGTGGTGGAGGAATAATATTAACAGGCAGACTCTGGGAAATTTCTTTATTAATTAGATTCAGCACTATACACAGCAAACTAGGTGGACTTTTCTTTACAGCGTTAACATCCGTACCCTCATGTGGTTTATTTTGTTCTGTCAGTTCTTTATATTTGTTTAATTTTAATGTATCGTATTGATCATCTTTAATTGCTTCAGGGTTCCACAGAAATATCGGTTAGAAACTGTGTTTCGGAACAAGCCGAGTTTCAGGAAGCGGTATAAAAAAAGAGATGAAAATATAGAACAGTATATTTTATAACTAAAAGAATCGTCTAAATGTTGCGGTTTTAAATTTTTTAAAGAGGAGATTAAGGAGCGTTTCTTGAATGGCACCAGTTAGATTTGAAATTCTGAAACAGGTTGATCTACCTGCTACCATCTGAATGGTGTCATCTGGAATGTGGAAAACTTTAATAGTGGTGTCAGATTTACCGAGAAGCTGGAATGCCGTTTCTGCGTTTGTAATGTCGAGGCCACAATTAACAAACGAATCAGGTTTTTTGATTGCTCCAACAACTCCACCGGCAGTGGAGTTTTTTTCGAGAGATACTTCGAAAAAAATTCAGGTCGAGGTAGTAAATACGTACTTTTTCATGTTATCAGAACATAAGTAGAAATTTTTCTTCTGTCGGTATTGAGTGGTGGGGCCATCAGAATAGAAATGTACCTTTGTAAGAGGATACTCTTTACTGACGAAATCAAGAACAGGGCTCATGGGCCCATATAGCTTCAGGTCCAAACTAGGTTAACCCTTTACAACCGAAGAAGATAATTTACTCTGACTTCTTTAAAACTCACATGACTTTTTCATGGGTGCCTAAGTATCATGTTAAAAATAAATAAAAAAATCCTGAAGTCTGAAGTCTCTGGTTTCCTGAAAACTTACCCTCACGAGCGTGGGGCTTAGGAGATGGCTCGAGATTGAAGTCTCTGGTTTCCTGAAAACTTACCCTCACGAGCGTGGGGCTTAGGAGATAGCTCGAGATGTGAGTTTTGTCTAGTTTGGAGATATGGTTTGATATTAACAGAAAACTAAATTAATTAAGCAGTCTTTATAATCATCAGTCATTTCTTAACAATATTATTAATAAGTTTTTAAACATTTGGTATAATGTCTTTGACAAAAAAATCAACAGTCTTATTAGAAAACTAAAATATTTCTTCTTTACTTATCTATTAGTCTTTGTTATTAGTCTTCTTTTGGTATAAAACTTATAAAAATCAACACAAACATTACCATAGTACTTAAACCTAATTAAGGCTTGTGAAAAGCTTTGAAACAATTTTTGTCACGAGATAGACAGAGGTATACATCGCATTTCTCGCATTTTATTTTAGACCGACTGTCACAATCCATACGACAGGTCCTCGGTGCCTTAATATCATCAAAGACAGGCAGGTGATCGTAACCGTCATGTCTTTTAGCTGTTGAAGGCATGCTTACTGGTTTGTAGATTTTCAAGGGCTGATTACGTTCACGTTGCTGTGGTTCAGGCTCATCTTCTCTGCGCTCTGTTTCTGGAAGACACTTCAAGCATTCTGCTACATCCAAACGAAAGTCTAGTATGGCCAGCGTGTCCTTTCGGCGGTAACCATTAGCTGTGCAGTCATTTTTATAAAGCCTCCAAGCGTTTACACAAGCGAGATCTATAAAATGTACTAGAACTTTAAGAGTCCATTTTCTGGTTTTGATGAACGTCCACACCCCCCATCTTCTGATTGTATTGTTCGATAACTTGTGGAGCCGAAATGTTGACATAGGTTTTAGTATTCTTGTCCCAACGTTTCACACGTGTAGCTTCTCCAACTCCCGTGCAGTTAGATGCCATCAAAACGGATTTATTGTCTTTCCATTTGACGATTGCAATGTCATTGCAGACGAACTGCTGCGATTCACCACGAGACATCTGGTTATCCTTTTTGAAATCGATTGTGGATCGATCAGGAATCCGGTTCACCATTATTGTACCACTGCTGTGAAGGTTTTGCTTCAGCATTTCTTCAGCCAAAGGAACAGTCGTAAAATATCTGTCATGGTACACACAACTGCCAGGTGGTATACTCTGAGAAAGATGGAGGATGACAGATGGGCCCAATCCAAGAGTTGTGTCGCAGAACATAGTTTTAGCCCCTTGATAGATGGCAAAATCCAGCATTAGGCCCTCACTGGTTGTTAAAACAAAGTTTTTTAGCCCTACTGGCCTTGGTTTATTTTTGACTACTTGGCGTAGTTTGCATCGACCAGTAAAGGGTATCATTTGCTCATCTATCGAGTAGTATCCGGGTGGCGTATTTCCATTTCCGTGTTCATTAGAAGGCAGTACTGCCTCGAAACACGCACGGGTTTGTCGCGCTAACTGCCTTTAAAAATCGTGTGCCATTGACAACATTTCAAATTATATGAAGTGGGCTAAATCAAAAACCATTTCGGCAAATATGCTTCCCGTATGTAACGACGCAGTTATTTTATTTTTTTACCCGTTAATTTCCAAGATAATCGCGAAAAACTGTAAACCGGAAAGATAGTACGTACATAGACAATAGACCAAAGACAAAACTAAATCTATCATTTTTTTCATGTATCCGGTTGTCACACTCTGTCAAAAGTTTTCAAATGACATTGTCAGTTCTTACATTTCGGTGTTAACGACTATTCTTATTTTACGATATTACTCTCGCTCCACTTGAAATATTTGACGACTTGGCTTTTATAACGGACACTGCTGCTTCTTTTCACGCTTACATAGCAATAAAAACGGATATCGCTGCTTCTTTAAACGAAAATTTGGCACTTGTATTTGGACTTATTTAACCTCATAAAAATGAAGACCTCAGATGGATTTGTGCAAGCATTTAGTACCAAATTGCCATGGGTTGATACTGCCATGATGTTAGAGTTCATACAAACGGACGATAAATATAATTTGGCTGGGATACGAGGTGCAAAAGCTGCCTTATCGTCTCGAACTTCGTATAGTGCCGCTTCGTACCGTATAGATAGTTTCTACCCCATATTGTGTGCCCTACATTGAGCCCTGTTTTTGCTTTACATATACCTGTATCTGTATATGAAACTAATAACATTATCCTAAGAAATAAAAGTGTAAGGCTTAGTGCGAGTATATTTATTTTCCATATATATAAGTTTGTGGTTCCAAATTACAATGTGTTGTTTTGTCTTTTGTCGCTACCTTAACTTGTATGTTTTGGGTTGTCATAATAGGGCAGCACATTACACCTCAGGATGCAGAAGATGGTGTAGGTTCATCATGAGAGGTTGACGGTGCTGCCTGGTTTGCTTCTTTTAACTGTCTTCTTGTGAGTGATGCTGGAAGACGAGGTTTCAGTTTTGCATTGACATTCATGACTTTCCAATATCTATAGTTTTCCATGTCTTTCTCCAACTGTGAAATGACAAATAGGTATAATAAGCATAAGCCTGAACACCGTGAGGGTGATTTCAATGCACACTGCAAGAATTTGTAAGTGCAAGTGCCAATAACTATTTAAGAAAGTCCTATATAAACAAGGTTATATTAGCTAGTTAAGTTAAATATCACAACACATGAGTACGTACAGTAAACTTTATCAGTAAATAGTCCATACAAAGGTGGGCTAGGTTAATTATATTATTCGGTTGTACTTACATCGAGATGATCTTCACAGATGAATAACTTCCTTTTAGGAACACGATCTAGCCCCGCCGCTCGACACCATGCCTCATTTTGCCCAGCAGGGACACAAAAAAACTTTTTTTGTGGTGTCAGTCTTGTGTTATTACTACACGTTCTTATAAAACAGTTTTTAGTTTCTTTTGATGCCATGTTTTCGTTTTTACTTGTAATTTTATTGAAGAAAATTTGTGTTGACAATTATATGACAATGACGTAAACCTCAAATCAATCAACCGTCACGACCCATTTTTTTTTAAAGCAAGGGGCAAAGGAAAATGCGTACTTGTGACGTCATATGTCGTTTACGACCTTTCAAACATTCGCTATTTTTTCACTTAATATTTTTGAATGAAAAATTGCTTTTCTGGGAAAATAAAAAAACACGTATACCTTAGAATTTGATTTTTTTTCAATACATAACATTAAATAGCCCACTTGAAAAAATGAAATGTTGTCAATTCAAGGCACGTGTCCTCCAATCGCGCACGGATTTGCAAGGATTATGCGCCACAAATCCGTGTGTGTTTGAAGGTATTTTTGTGTTCAAGAAATGAATTTGTGTTTTACATTTTAACTTTTTATTAAGACCAAAACACAAGGTACATTACATAAACAAATATAACGTAGTAATTAATGTTATTAGGTACTCAATGTTTTTTGGCAGGAGGCTCATTGTCATCAATATTAGATGCAATATTATGGACACGTTTTCTTTTAACAGTTTCTGAGTTGGCTGGTCGTCCTGACTGAATCCTTCCACTGCATGGTAGACCTCTTTCTTTGCGGCGACTGATCGATGTTGGTTGTACACGAATTTTTCGAGATTTTCGGCGGACATTTTTTTCAACTATAAATGATATAATACTCGATGGAGTTTGTAGTTTCGACAAGTCAGATCCAAACTTTGTAAGAATGTTTGTATATGCAGCATTGGAATCCTTTGCCAAGATTTCAGTGATTCTTTCCCACTGATCTTTAATATTACGAACAGCATTGTCAAAGTTTTCATTATTGGTAGTCACACTGTTTTCCGCTCGATTTATTGGTAGTTCAAAACTGTCTGGAACATCATCTGGTGTAATAGACTCTTTCACAAAGTAGGTATTTTCATCCATATGTACAATATCCTTAATGCTGCTTGTTGCTTGACAAAATTTTTCATACGCTAACGTAAGATTTCTTGTCCGCCCATTGGCAAACTGAATCAACCTTTTCTTGTGGTAAGATTCAAAGGTATTCGCAATAAAGTCAACTAACGCGCACATATTAAAAACTTTACAGCGCTGCAGCACTACATCTTTAAAAATTATTATTGAGGATTCACAGTAATTGTTTGTATTATTCCCTCGTGTAAGAATACCAGAGCGATATGCTAAACACCACTCTTCACGCCGACTCCATAAACTTGTTAAATGTTTTTCAAGCTTTTTACTTTTCTTAACTTTCTCCTCATTTAATAAATCAGACATTCTAATTTCGGCTTCTTGTCTGTATAGTACTGTTCTTCTTGCATTGTATAGGCATACATTACGGTACGGAATTCTTTCATAACTGATTGCCGATCTTCTTTAATAACATCATGTTCGCTTTGCCACAACCAACGCCAAAGAGCTTGATTTACATGAAATATGCAAAGAAGTAATCTGCTGTTGGGAAATACTGTGCGTAAGGCATTCCTTTCTGCGCTGCTGTCATCAGTCATTATGATTTTTGGTTGAAAATCCTTCTGGCAAATCTCTTCTAAATAATCTTTTGCAGATTGAAAACAATGTATATAATTTTCCTGAGATTGACTTGTGTGCAAAATGACAGCAATAGGTAAAGCTCCAATTTTCGTTGCAGCAAATATAAATGTTACACAGGCATTTGTTTGATCACAAGATCCACTGGTATCCATAAACACCATTTCATCTGCCAAACCAGCCATGAACACTCTTTGCATAATAGGCGTTATTACAACACACACAGCTGGTTCTTCCTTTAAATATATCTCTACATTTATTTTAGACAACTCAATCTTCTTTCGTTTTAATACTTCAACTATATCACCGATGTCTCGCGTACCGTAGGTTCGGCGGCGCCATTGTTCGTACAGATGAATAACTTGGCGGTCACATGGATTTTTTTGTGCATTAGATAAAGTAATGTAAGCATTTTTCTCACATCCTTCAATGATAGCTATTTCATGATACAATTTTGCTGCTGCTGCTGTCATTCCACCTTCAAAATACGATTCAAATTGTTTTATCGTGTCTTCGGAACAACGCAGTAGGCTCAATGCTTGAGCGACATTGACTCGATGGGAATGATTATAGTTTATATCTATTAGAACATTCAGTCCCTGTTTCATTAGTTGCGAATTTTTTAACGTACTCTTTGTTACTTTCATAAATTTTATCCCAATATTTGCTTTACAATTATAGTTTCTAGTCACACCTTTCTTTTTATTTTTGGTTTTGTTCCTTTCCGAAAGATGACAAACAAATACTTTTCTAAAATCATATCGTATCTGCTGAGAATATCGTCTTAACATAATCCAATTTGTTTGCGTTGCCTCCGAAAAATTTTCAATGAAATAACCACACCTTTCGACGTTTCACCAGAGGCATATTTTTTGTTTTAAAAAGGGGCGTGATGCATACTGACAGAAAAATACACCTCATGTTTTAGGATAAATAAATAAATGATAGGCATTCGCCAAAAAGTGTTTTTTTTTGTGTTTTTGTCAAAATTAAAAAATCGGTTGTCTGTAAAGTCGGTTTACTGACGATAGTCGAACGTGATAACGTTGACCTTGACCCTGACTTTGACTTTGACTTTGACTTTGACTTTGACTTTGACTTTGACTTTGACTTTGACTTTGACTTTGACTTTGACTTTGACTTTGACTTTGACTTTGACTTTGACCTTGACCTTGACCTTGACCTTGACCTTGACCTTGACTTTGACCTTGACCTTGACCTTGACCTTGACCTTGACCTTGACTTTGACTTTGACTTTGACCTTGACCTTGACCTTGACCTTGACTTTGACTTTGACTTTGACTTTGACTTTGACTTTGACTTTGACTTTGACTTTGACTTTGACTTTGACTTTGACTTTGACTTTGACTTTGACTTTGACTTTGACTTTGACTTTGACTTTGACTTTGACTTTGACTTTGACTTTGACTTTGACTTTGACTTTGACTTTGACTTTGACTTTGACTTTGACTTTGACTTTGACTTTGACTTTGACTTTGACTTTGACTTTGACTTTGACTTTGACTTTGACTTGAGTACCAGCCGCCCTTTTCTCAGCAGCAGCAGTGATTTTTTGTCACGATTGGCCGCCCCTAATATCTGGCCGCCCTAGGCCCGGGCCTACTGGGCCTTAGGGCAAATCCGCCACTGGTCTCTTGTCATTCAATAGAGATTTTTGACAGCCGTATCTTAGGGAATAAGGGCTATTTTATTAACAATTTGTAAGAAACTATCGTCTTAACGACTTTAGTGCTGGAATAATATAAAGTACCTATTTGACAGGTAACGACCCTGCAAGGTAACGGGACACTTTTTCGTGCGTGCAGCCGGCTTCATCGATTTATAAGACGTTATCACGTCAAAAAGAAACTACATAGGTTTTTCTAACATGGTCAAAACGTTATACGATTCGCCAAAAACACGTTTTAATCTGTTTAAAAAAAAATTATCAACCTGTTTCTAAAAAAGTTTTTAATCAATGACAAAGTGGTCTAAAATTATAGAAACCGCCAAAAAAATATCTATTTGGAATAAAAATTAAAAAAAAACCTTTTCTTAAATGGTCAAAAATTATAGGCATTCACCATAGTGTTTATTTTTGTATTTGTCAAATTTAAAAAGACAGGGTTTTTCTAAAATGGTCAAAAAGTTATACGATTCGCCAAAAACACGTTTTTATCAGTATTAAAAAAAAAAAAATCTAAAAAAGTTAAAAAAAAGTCACAGAAATGTATTTATTTTTATTATTTTTTTAATTCCGAATCTCTGTCCCTTCACACCAGTAATAATGCAAGCTCTTTGTATTATCAAACTCAAGATGGGCAAGAATTTCGACTAATGGATCATTCTGATACAGAGATACCCAAAGAGACACAACCCCCACAAGTAATAACCAAGATCATGGAATCTGGATTAATAGCCCCAGAGATTGGCCTTGTCATGGAGCAATCAGGAACGTATATGGAGTTCTCCAGCTATATATACATTCCAGCGATGTATCACATGCCCCACCTAATACCGGTTGGTCAATTTCATGAAAATGAGTCATGCGTCTTCTCCAGCCGATTACCTGATCAAGGCATTATTCTTGAGCTATTAAAGGATAAAGTAGGAACCTTAATACCACAAAGCAAGAGCACTCGGCATAAAAGGTTTATAGAAACTCTAGTGGTTGGAGGAGTGGCAGCCTGGAATCGAGCCTCAATATGGTCCTTAGAAAACTCGATGTCAGCCCTGGATGACCAAGTGCGATCAATACAGGATCATTCTTTGGTTGTTACAAAGGGTATTAACACCCTAATTAACAACCAACAGGCCATCCACCATGCTGTTAATCGACAAGCTAGAATATTAACTCAATATATGAGCGACAAATCATGTGATGAGCTAAAAACTAGATATTTTCGAGATATATATGCAGTGTGGCTTGCTATGGCTCCAAATGACTTCTCACGTGTTGTTGACAGTGCTCTCTCTGGAAAGATTACTCCTGACTTGTTACCTGCTGCTGATGTGGTCAATGTCCTCTTGAAGCATCCAATGTTGATACACTCTGTCTATAAGCAGGATGTGAGTTTATTATATGAATTGAGTAAGCTTGCCTTACATAGAGTAGATTATGACCCTTACCCAATGGTGTCCGGTATAATGGTGTTCCCCAAAATCATTGTGGATAGGTCAGCGAAACGCGCACCTGTGCGATACCCGAGTAGCCATAGCAATGTAAGGCTAAGGACACACTGAATGTAATAAAAAGCGATCCCATAAGAGAGGTCAATGTTATTTTTTTCTTTAAGGGGGAAAGTAATATAGGGACAGCTCTAGCGACGTCAGCTCATATTCAAGTGCGAGTGTACCGCGATATGAGCTGACTCGGCAAAAGCCACGTGCATGCAACGGGCCCGCCGGACCCCAGTCCCGCCTAAACTATGGTATTGTAAACTTGTATGTAATTTGTGTTGATTTAATAATATATCGGAGTTGATTATATTCGGACTTGTCATTTCCAACAAACACCATTTGGTATACTTGTTTAACTAGATGCAATATAAACACATGGCGACGTAGGGAACGACATAAAATAAATGTTTTGTTCATACAAATTTTAAGTTCCCCTATATTCCCCTCACGGGGAATATTCCCGGGAATATTCCCGCCTGGGGAATATTCCCGGGAACGGCCCATCACTAGGTACATCATATTAGTAATTTGCACTGGTCTGGTTAATGAATAAACTTTATGCCAAAGTAAAGATTATTTTATTACGAACACGGTGATATAGGGTTGCCTGCGAAAAATCAGTCCTGAAGTGCGGTTGTCGAGTTTTAAAAAGTCAAAGCCCTTCAATCCCGGTTGCGTTAAGTTTGCACCTGGTTGGTATGTGATGCCAAGGAAACCAGGTGCAAACTTAGCTCAACCGGTTAATATGAAAAATTTAGAATGAAGTCGGCACGGGTACCTACATCGATATTAGTGATTTGCACTGGTCTGGTTAATGAATAAACTTTATGCCAAAATAAAGACTATTTTATTACGAACACGGTGGTATAGAGTTGCCTGCGAAAAATCAGTCCTGAAGTGCGGTTGTCGAGTTTTAAAAAGTCAAAGCCCTTCAATCTCGGTTGCGTTAAGTTTGCACCTGGTTGGTATGTGATGCCAAGGAAACCAGGTGCAAACTTAGCTCAACCGGTTAATATGAAAAATTTAGAATGAACTGCGCTTGCCGATTTGTGGTCTCCGTTCGAGAACCTTTCGGCCCCATCGGCCATCTGCCAACGGCCTGGCCAACTTTCATTTTTTGAAAATCATTCGGTTTTAAATGTACCGTTGTTAATTTGGTCAAACATTTACTTTTATTTTTCTTGTCAATTTCATACGTTGAAACAACGTCCCTGAATGAAAATATTTTCGTTCCATCTGTGTAATCGTTATCCAGGAAGTTGTTTCTAATGTTTTTCAAGGCGTGTGGTATGTCAAAATATGCGAAAATTTTTCGTCCATTACAATGAAAAAAAGGGAACTTCACGGACACTCCTAAACTCTTGAATGCATTTCGGTTCGTTGAAATCTGATCAGATACTATAGCTTTTGGTAATAAACCGATGTCAAATAATTTATTTATTATAACTTTAATTAAAGTGGATAATATGTCTGCTGTAACGTTTCCGGCGGACAAAAAATATGCCATCGGAAGTTTCCACCCGCTGTACAGCCCTCTTACTAAAAAATCTAGCACATACTTTGCTATCAGGGGTGCTCTTTGCCCTCTCCCTAAGTCTTGAAATCCTTCGATTTGGTCATATTTCTTCGAGTATTCCAAAGAGCTCATTATAGACATTTCGTCAAAGGCAACCACACATGATTTTTCATGCATCGGAGAATTTCGGAACCTTTGTTCTATATTACAACACACATCTTTCTGCAATCCTGGCAGACAATTAGTTTGCCCTAGCCAGCCGTCGTAAAGCGTAAGTCAGCGTTATGGCAATTATCAAAAATCCAGGGGCGAGCAGAAGTCAACGGGTTAGCAAAATATCGGAGTCCAGTAGTCATAGCACAGTCAAAGAAAATAGCGCATAAAATCCACGAGCCGATTTAAACACACAAACAAGTCGCAACTTCGATAACCAGTAATTTGAGATTTGAGTAATTTGATTTGACAGCTGCCAACACAACACTCAACCGTGACAACCTACTAATTTGATTTGAATTGAATATCATACAGAAAAAAATAATTCATTATATTTTTATGTTAAGGAGTGAAGAGGACAAAATATCGAATTTATGAATTTGAATATTTTAATTAAATTTAATACGTAGCATGATAAATTTACAGATAGGTTTTTGTAGTCTGGCAATTTTGCGCAGTGTAAGTAAGTAAGCGTTGCATGCCATCTACTGGAATACACTATAAACAGCAAGCTCCTTTATGCAATAAAAACGGTGATTATGAACGAGTTTACTACAGATATTGTCGTCACGGACGTTGGAAAAAAGTACAGGTGAATTTGTCATAATTAACTATTTCATGGTCCGATAATCTTATACAGTGCGTTACCAGCAAGCAGGCTTTTTTTAAAGTAGGGTAAAGTAACGTTGTTTCTTAACCTAACCATGACCTTCATTTAATTCATCGACTAAAATTCCGATTTCATAAATTTTCTAACAAAATTTTAATTACAAGCAATGTACAGCAAAGTACTAAATTGACAATTATATGTAAATGCCAGCCCTTCATTCTATGTTTATAACGAAGACATCAAGATAAATGCCTGCATCTACCTATTTCAACAATTAGAGATACCAGGATTGCTACACTTAAGAAAACTACGGAAAAACAACACTAATAAAATAAAACTTAAAAAGCAATACGAGAACTAGACATTTGGACCTGTTTGAAGAGATCGAGAATCCATTCTTCAAGTTGTACGTGCACAATTCCGTTTATAGGCCTTTCAGACTAACCAGATAGGACCATGCATTCTCTGGACCTCGCTGGACAGTCATTGTTATCAAACGAAGATTATGTGGATGCCGCTGATTTCGAAACCACTCTGGATAAAGTCTCAAGGCTTGAGGAACATTTCCACGTGTCGCACAAATCATGTCAGATAATTCACATGTGTCTTTAGCCATTTTAACGCAAAAAAATATCAGTTTTGCAAATAAATGTTTGTTTTGTAATTTGACAAGCCAATGTCAATACTTTTGTAATTGTCATGTCAAAATTTAGAAAAAACTCTTTAAGCTGTGTAAAAAACTCCATAAATAAACGTAATGATAAGGACGGCATTAATTGTGGGATTATTTTTCTCAACTTTTCACCTCCGTACCACGACATGCCTTGTACCAAGTGCATCAGCGATATGAATAACGATAATTACGTAGTACACCTACTACATTTAAAGTGCGTATTTAGGAAATTGAATTGTGCAGTTAATTCGCATAATTAGGATTTGCTAATACTTGCAAACGATTGCTAATGAAGCATATTATTATCAGTTTTAATAAAAGCCCGCATACCGGTAACACACTGTATTACAATACTAAAAATAAATGTAAATGTCGAATTACATCAATAAAATACCATATTTCGTCATCTTAAGCATTTCATTATTTTGGATTGGCCTTGTAACGCCATCTATCAATTTTTTTTCAATACTTTCAAACGATACAAAGAGATGTGTTTTATTAATCTATGGTTTCATACTAAAATATAGCAAAAAGTTTTTAATACTTACCCGAGGTGGCGACAAGTGTTTCCGCGTCGATCTCATTTTGACTTTGACAAGTTTCTGAAGGTGTTACTAGTGTAAATTATTTTTTCTAGCAATCACAATAAATAATGTTGCTACTTTTTCTTATTAGTTACTTAAAGTTTATCCTGTATCGGAGTCAGTATTTTTGATAAGTGAGTGTACACTGTAGTTACCGTTGTCAATTTTCCTAGCAAATTTAAATCGCATGTTAAGCGACACTTGCTGAGCAAGGCGTATTACACTGTCAATGAATTTCTAGATGATAAGAATGCCTTTAAGTGATTAAGCAGTCTAAATATTGTAGGAAATATTCAGTTTAAATCTTAATAGCCCCATCTTCCATGTAACATGAGAGCACATTTTGTCGTTTCTCACCGGACAAATTATTTTAGTTTCAATGTCCGGCAGCTTGAGCATGTCATGCTCGCTTAAGGGGCTTTGCTTACGGTGGCGTCGTTGATCGGGTCGCAACCTTCCCTAAAATATGGTTGAGGGAGGCGATGGCTGAGATACGCGTCCTGCTCGTGAACGGGTGCCGTTTGTGGGGTCCGGTCTGTTCACGCTTGCATGGGCTATGTTGAATGTGTTATATAATGATATACTAGTGTTTAATAGAACTGACGTGAGAGACTACATCTTGTTCTCAATTGAAGTTAACGTTTTTTTCTTATAGCTTGAACGCATAGAGTCCGTTTTTATACATAATTTAACTTTGAATCTTAGAGACCATATACATCTCTGAGGAATGTAGATTATGCTATATTAAAATTCTTCTTTGTACTTGCCAATGTTTAGACGCTTAGAGACCACATTCATCTCTAAGAAAAAATGTTTTAATTTTAGTTTTTAAGTTATATTATGCGAGTCACAGATTTTTTTTAATTTCTGTAAGTTTGTTTTTTTGTAAAGCATGTAAATTTAATGATAGTTTAGTAGTTTATTTCTCGTTTCCCATTTTGTATTTTGACGTTTGGAGATCCTTTACACCTCCTAAACATGTTTTGACAACGGAGACCCCTTACATCTCCATTAATTTTAGTGTCTATTTTCCATATTTCTTTTTAATTTATCTTGTTTTGACCCCTAGACCCTTTACATCTCTAAAAAAATTAGTTTTATGTTTATTGAAATGTAAGCACTTGTTTGATTAATTGTATTACTTATTGAAATTGCATTTTCACAATTATTGTAATGCTCAATGTTTATTTTAAAAGAGAAACTGGTGAGTTTCTTCCGGCGCTTCTTCTCACCAGAATGTCATTTGCCGAAGCGCCAAAAGAAAGAATCAGACTTGTGAAAGAGCCCTTGAGGCCTACTTTCAGAAATAAATTATTTCATTTAATTTCATTTCAATTTAAGGGTTAATATGCTGATTGAATATTGGAGTCAGCGCCTAGAAAGTAAAATATTAGTGAGTGAGCGATTACAGCTCGAAGAATTGGAGAGTGAGGAATATATTTTAGAACAATTAAACGACTCTGGTGAAAGAAAAGGAGTCCAGGATTTTGATGATGAGACTGTCCTAGAGGAAGTAGAGGTGTAGTGAAACGCAGAAAGTAGAAATGCAGGAAAATGAAGTACAAGAAGTAGAAGTGCAGGAAAGTGAAGCGCAGGAAGTAGAAATGCAGGAAAGTGAATTACAGAAAGTAGAAGTGCAGGAAAGTGAAGCGCAGGAAGTAGAAATGCAGGAGATTGAAGCACGGAGTAAAAGTGCAGGAAAGTGAAAAGCAAGAAAGTGAAGCACTGAAAGTAGAAGTGCAGGAAAGTAAAGCACTGGAAGTAGGGCTTGCAATTCGAATATTCGAATTATTCGAATATTCGGCTAATTTTGCTATTCGAATAATACCTGGTAAGGTATTCGAATATTCGAATAATTTTACTACCTATTTAAATTAAATGGAATTTAAATGAAAATGCTAACAAAATAAAAAAAATAAAATAAAATAATTTATTTCTGTAACTAGGCCCTCAAGGGCTCTTTTACATGTCTCATCTCTAATTCTTTTCTTTTGGCGCTTCGGGTAATTGACCTTCTGGTGAGAAGAAGCGCCGGAAGAAACTCACCAGTTTCTCTTTTCCACCAACGAGTATTACAACAATATAAGATTTCATTAATACATTACATTAAACTTAAAACTACATTTATAGAGATGTAAAGGGTCTCTCTATGCGTCCAACAAAACAAATAAAATTATAGAAAATAAATTGATAGTAAAATTAATGGAGATGTAAAGAGTCTCCGTTGTCCAAAGGACATAATAAAGAAGGATAAAGTAATCAATTACATTTTTTCAAACTAAATATGCCTAAACTAGCGCAGCGTAACTTTTTACGCTATAAAAAACAATGATTAAATTAAAAAATAGAATATCCTCTCTAGGCTGAGCTGCAGCCTGTGGCAGGGTCTTCTTTTTGCATGCGTCATTAACTTTCTTAATCGCAAGGACAATTTTTTGAGAGAAGTATGCGCCAGCTCTGGGATCTCTCGAAGCCAGGCCACTCTGGGCCAGTTAGTTAAAATTTCTAAGACTAATATCCTCGTGAGGCCAATGGGGGGGTGATGAGCAGGGGAGCATTTATGAAATAAGAATTCTATTCTCATCTTAATAACCTCGAAAATTACTTCAGCAAAATATCCTAAATTTAGGAACGCTTGGGCTTAACGAGGATAAACCTACCAATTTAGTTAAAGTACAAAAAAGCAGCGACGGGACAGCTTTATGATTTGGGACTGGTTATATGCTGAACCGGCCTGATAAGAGGTTGCCTGAATGCGGAATGCAGCCATGTGTGGGGTACATGCAAATATTTGACTCCAACTCTTGGACAAATTGCTATTCTCAGGTAACTCGGGTCCAGGTGGTTTAAGTGGGTATGTCTTTTCCTTCTGAGGGGGTGAGTCCGACATAACTCCCCCAAAGGATTTTATGAAATAGGGGGCAAACGAGAAAACGGTCCGGACTACAGCCGACAATTTATTCCACAGTTCAGTCGTGCGAGGCAGGAAGTTTCTAGCAAAACGCACAGTTGTGGACTGCCAACCATCTAAGTGGTGAGGATGGAAATATTGTCGCGTAGGACGATGGCGGAAAGATGCGGCAGGGATCAATCCGAACAATTCCTCGGAGCACTCCCCATTATTCAGACGATAGAAGATGCAGAGCGAGGCTCCATCTCGACGCAGTGCCAAGGAGTCGAGCCGATCTGAAATATCTTGGCAGCCGACGATACGAGTCGCTCCTCACTGAATGCGGTCTAGATAGAGGGAGAAGTTGTTACTGGGGAGCCCCAGCCCACAGATTAAAACAGTATTCCATATGTGGACGGACCTGCGCCTTATAAAGCTGTAGGCGGTGGGCCGGAGTGAAATACTGTCTCGATCTGTTAAGTAGGTACACCGAGCTTCTTAGAGGCTAATTTAGCCTTACCCTCTAAATGACCGCGGAACTGGACTTCACTCGATATGTCGACGCCAAGGTTCCAATAGTGGCTGTGGCAGTTAGTTGGGGGTGCTCTTAAAACGAGGTGATGCAAAAAACGTAAGCTTTTTAGCGGTGAAAGCGCAAACCTGTGTCTTCGTAGGGGTAAAACGGACTAGATTAAGTCGACCCCATTCTGAAACTTCTTTTAGAGAAGTTTCAATTTCAAACACAAGTCTGTTACGGCTTTGAAAGAAGAAGAAAGTGAAGAAGAAGAAGTGCTTTGTGCCAAACCCAATCAAAAGCCTTTGCCATGTCCAAACTAACGGCCAATGCTTCACCCTTAGTCTCGATCGCCTGTGCCCAACGATGTGTTAGGTAGACCAGAATATCACCAGCTGAGCGGCCTTTACGGAAACCGTATTGGTGGTCACTAAGCAGCTGGTGGTCCTCTAGGTACCGAAGGAGCTGGCAGTTGATAATGGAATCCATTATCTTCGAGAACAGAGAGGTTATGGCTATCGACCTGTAGTTGGATGGGTTTGAGCGGTCGCCTTTTTTAAGGATCGGGTTCACCAAAGCTGACTTCTTCATTCCTTCCTTGCTTTTTATATAAATAAATATTGCAAACAAATCAATTCCCTCTTCTACCTAGTCGGTTTATAGGTTTTGAGTAAGACTAATTAAGTTTGATTAGTCTTAAGGTAATCGCAGCGTAAAAAATATCTCTTCTAACATGTTTTTCACAAAAAATACTAAGGAAAACGATTTTTTAATAGTTTTTGGTAGTATTCGAATAATATTCGAATTATTCGAATATCTACAAAATCATATTCGAATATTCGAATATTTGAAAAAGTCGAATATTTGCAAGCCCTAACTGGAAGTAGAAGTGCAGGAAAGTCAAGCGCAGAAAGTAGAAGTGCAGGAAAATGAAGCGCAGGAAACAGAAGTACAGGATAAGAAACCCACTAATATTGGTGTCACTAAACTAATTAAATTACCGACTATAAGAAAACGGAGAGGTCGTCCAAAAGGCCATGAATTAACCGCCATATGCCTTAAACGCAAAAAAACTTCCATAAGCAATGAACATAGAAGAAAACGCTTGCTAAACTTAAATACCTAGCTTTTTCATACTATTCTTAAGTTCTTTGTTTATCTATCTTTGTTAATTTAATAAAAAATACTTTGGGATATCCCATGAAATAATTTTTTTTGTTTTTATTTTTAATATTTCATTATCAATTGTACCGGACACGTTAATGGGCCGCCTTGATAGCGGCGGTTGTGTCGTACATAAATGTGTTGCTGAGGATTGCGTATACCGCGCCTTGAAAAAGGCACCGCAATTTTGCTGAGGAGGGCTTCGGTTTCGGTACTGGAGGATTTTTCTTCTAATCTTCCAATACTGATGTGGACTGTAGATTTAAAATGAAACTATTTTTCTTCGGGTTCTAGTGGAGGTCAGGAGGTCTTGCTCGGAGGTCGGAGGCGAGAGTGAATGCTCAGAGGTTTTTTTTTTTTTGATGACCTGACATGCCTGTAGGGCAATCTCGTTGGGGCCCTCCATTTTCTGGTACTATAACTACAATTGCCCATTACTGTCTCAGTCCGGTATAAAAATTTTCAAAACTTTCTCCACATTCTTGCCGTCTCTCGTTAAATTTGAACCTCTTAAAAACTTCGCATTTTTTTGGGTTTACGTAATTCTCAATCTCGTATATGACCCTACTGTAGATCCCAGCGTCTTTTTCTGATAATTTAAACGTCTGGACGACCTTGGTCGACTTCGGTCCCATCATATTCCGTAATAAAGACAACTTTATTTTGTCACTTGCTTCATCAAGATGAAGCAAGTGACCTATGCCTATTAAATAATCTGTGAACATGCACTTCCAAGACTTCCATTCTGATGCAGCTGATTGTGCACGTATATCGAAGTTTGGTGGTAATTTTACTGGGTTTGCCTCCATGACATGGAGTCCATGTTGAAATTTGCACAATTACATCGACCATATATTTCTCAGTCTCTTGTTGAACTTTGACGAAACACTTTAAACTTAGTGTATTTTAGAGCTTCCAATATCGGGAACCCGGATTTTTTAGGGCCATTTTTCAATATCGGTATTAAATAAATAATAATAATAAATAAATAAATAAAATGCTAAACTATAAAAAATAAAAGGATAAACTGTCGAATCTAAATCAAGAAATTCAACACCTGGTGATGGACGCCGTTAACAGCCTGCTAAATAGCCAGCCTATCGTCAGCGTAGACTACGGAGTTCACGCGGCTACAACCGCGCCTTTAATAAGGAGGCCGAGACAGAGCTCTGACGAGGAACAGTTGATGTTAACGCAGTACAACATGCCACAGGACGCGCCTGCAGCGATGCCGAAGCCAACACCAACAACTGAGGACTCAATTGCAATAGACCCAGGAGCAATGGTACAAGCCGCCCAGAAGAAGCCAGCTGAGGAAAAGGTTGATGACAAGCAACAGGCAGTCCTCAAAGTAAATTTTGGTACAAACGAATTGCAATTAACTAACGAAACTACGCAATACTGTAGCTGTACGAACGGGATAATGAAATTATGCAATATAGAAATTAAGTTTAATACCACCAGAGCAGCCAAGCCCGAAGAGTCCAACTCATCCTCATGGAAGCGTTCCTGAGCAAGGGAACCATCACAAAGAAGGAAAGACTCTCGTGTAGGCAATCAGAAATGAGGGATGCCTGTGCGTTATCTATCTTGGTGGGCACTGAAATTGACATGTACAACGTATCGCTGGCAGTGCTTCGCCAGGATTCGCTTTTCTTAAATGACAAAGAATTCAGGTATAAAAATTGATTAATCAAGGACATATGCGAATTTGCTGAAATATAACTTAAGACCCATTAGTAAGTACAGACCCATATTTATAGCTTGCAATATAACACTGCCGCGCGATGACGACGCCAGGAACACGTCTTCTTTGTTGACTTCATTATTTGTTGTCAGTTATGATATTCTTCGTAACATTTGTGTTGGAAACCGTGTATCAGTCGTGGGTGCTTGGACTTGAGGTCCTGGGCGCCGGCTTTATAGGCTTTGTGGTGACGCTGGAGGATGCATTAATAAGCAATAACATCAATGCAAGAAACTATGCCACCGCAATAGTTATGGCTGGCGCTGTTATGGTATTCACCCTTAATAGAGAAGTGACTGGCATCATTTGGGTGGCTATGTTGGGCTGGTTGTATACGGTTGACGCGATAGACGGAATGACATTCAATGTAATCGGTCTGAAAGGCGCCAACAAGGTAACGTATGAAACGAGTCTCAATATGAGACCTGACGATTCAGTCATGATGGGAAACGCATCGCTAGAACTCATAAATATACGACAGCGCAGAGAGTATGACTACGCCTATACCATGCCCAAAGTGGTGACCGTGCAGACACTGTGTAAAACATGGGACTGCACGAATACAGCTCCGAACTGTAAAAACACCTGTGTAGCTGAATGCAATGCATTGGCATACAACAGATGTTCGGCCATGACGATGTACAACAGCTGCGTCTGGTCCCCACTGGGCTGTGCTCTATGTGAAGGCACTGGCGCGCTTTACGAGGTGCTGTGCTTCCATGCTGAAGAAACTTGTAATCTGTTTGACAGCCCAAGCAACCAAGGCGATAGGGAGATAGTTCTCGAATACAACATCGATGGCAGAACGGAGAATCATGTGGTTAAAGTTGGACAAGACGTGTACGCGACGGGTGAGTGTAACTGAATTAGAGATACTTTCCACCAATACCGTTGGAACCGTTGCTAAGTGCGGCAGTTCGACATGGTGCAGGAAACAACGACTGCCAATGAAAGACTTCTGCGGCTGGTACGGCATGGAATCTAACTCTAGCCAGATGGACCCGGAGTGCCTGAGGTTGAAGGACACGCGATCGTACGCTGATGGCTCGTCAATACAGTCTAAATTTGACTATAAATTGAACAACGTCTTTGCCTATCGACACGGGCTTATAGTAGTTGCTACAAGTTTATCTCCTCGAAGTTTTGTGGTGTCATTAGCTCGAACCGTTTGCAGTGATAAATGTAGTGGTTCTTATGGCACATAGCACACTCGACGTCACCAGTCTGTAATATATAATTATTTTTTGGCATTGAAAAACGCCTTTACGATAACGTCGACTTAAACGATACCTTGAACGCTCCGTATTTGTGACCTTTTTGCGTAATCTGTGGCATTGACGTTGTCAGTGTTGCTAGGAATAATCTTCGATTTCCAATCTGATCGAAGACATTCGAAATGTATCGCGTCAATGGGTTTAAGAAAAATGGTATTTGTGTATTTCTGTCGTTATTCGTTAGTATTGTTTTATCGTTTCAGTGTTTCTGAGTCAAATCAGTAATACATTTATTGATACTTTAAAATCTTTATCTGTTTATGAGTTTGACAGTCCCCTACCTGGCAAGGTTTTACATAGAAAAAACTTGTCACTTCCTCCGACACTGACCTCAGGCCAGGAAGGCCTTATTATATTCTACAAATTTTTTCTTCTTTCCTGTAAGTATCTTGGCAAATTGGTACATAATTTTATCGATGTATCGTGTCGTTATCGTGGGATTGTTCGTTTCAGTTAATCAGCCCGTTATACACGGCGAAAACCTTTTGTTGGCCGGCGTGGGTGCCGTGCCGATCGCCCATTTAAGTGCGCCTGCGGCTTTGGCGAACGGCTGTGGATCCTCCGAGTTGACATCGGTCACTATACCTTCCCGCGGGACCGTTTTCCTCCGAAAGGTAAGATTACTGACTGCATTGCTGGCAATTTTAAGGTTATGTTCGTGGCATGTGCCACGCCCACGGACCCCTAATATACCTTTTCTTTCCTGCTAGGCGCTTTAGCGACCACCTTTACTACATTCCAGTAACTTTTAAAATACCTGTACTAAATAATTTTGGCTTCTGACTTTTTGCCCATACTTAACGCCAAGGCTATGCTCGTTTTATCATGCTATACTATCCATGCATTCCGAGCACGGCGAGAACCACCATCATATCATGACACCCGCGTTGGTAATTCCATAAACTATTCAACTCGACCTCTGAGCCTACCGCTGCCTGTCATGCTTGGGTGTTACTTCATACCTTTTACCCGGTTCATTTCAGGAGGCGTTTAGTAGGGGCTCGCTACCCGCCCAGCGAATTTAGCGTTGCGCACGTGTCAGGCTGCTCGGTGAGGTACAGCGGTACCTCCAGACTGGTACTCCGGCCTTCCCTTGACATCCGGCCAGCGCCCCGGGACCGTGGCTCAAATAAGCGTTCAATTTCATTTTAATAATAGTCTAGGATAAAAACTAAATAGCGTAATCGACCAAACGTCATCAAAACCCTCCCCCTTGTTAACTTCCGTATTTAAGCAATAAATTAAACTTCATTTGTTGGTTCAGAAATAAACAACTGTTTTTAATTTTCGGAATTTCTTTTATATACCCATAGAAAATACCTATTATAGTGGCGCCCGAACTTTTTGATGACGTTTTGGCTTTGTTCTTTCCATAAATACTCCCCTGAAAGAGCAGGCTTGGTCACTTGCACTATCTAACAGTTGAACACTGACTTTGGACTCTGCGTTACCTGTGTCACTTACATTTCCTAGAAAGTGTCTATATATATTGTTTTTAAGATAACTACTACTTAACTTTATTTTCTACAAGATAAGTCTACATAAGTGCCTTATTACATTTACCAAATTACTGTAAAACTGCTTATTACATAAGTACTTGAACAACCAGGTTGGTTAAAGGAAAGCAATATTGTCTATGCTACTTCACTTTTAAGAACTCTTTACATCCATTTTATACCTGACTAAAATAACTGGGTTATTCAATATTGTGATTGGTCGATCACGCTTATAAAAGTAAAAATTAAATAGTACTAGCCGCCCAGGCTCTGGTAATTTAATTAATATACTTCTTACTCTCATAATTGATCATAATCAAATACCTACCTATTTACAAATCTTATAGGAGCCGTTGTTGTCACTGCCTGTTTTTTTTCTCTGGGTTTTAATTAAAAATTACCAACACAATGTCGACTACAACATTAGAGGAGCGTCCCATTGCCTTCAACCTTTTAAAAAAGGATGAGCTTGAATATGAAGTGAAAGTGCGTCTTGGGGTACCACTGGCTACGTTCATGGACCTGCGGCGGCAACTCCAGAAGTTGAACCAGGAGATCCCTACCGATGAGGTTGCTGACTTCAATGGCAATGTCGGTGAGGAACTCACTGTTATGTCGTCAAAGATGGAGGAACTCCGCGCACTATTGCAAACCTCAGCGGATCGTATGTACTGTGCGGGCCCCCGTGGAGTTTTGTGTGCGTTGCCGGGTAGACGGGCATACATTGAAGGCTTGTAACGCTAAGCCTAGACTGGTTTGTTACCGTTGCGGCGAGAATGACGTGACAGCGAAGACTTGCGCTAAATGTAACCCCGTGCCAGGTACTTCAAAAAACGAATAGTGCCGAATCAGAGTATGGCTGATCCGGTTCTCACTAAAACTAAAACTGGTTACAAAAGTAGAATATTTTTACCTACACCTAAACACACAACTAAAAATACTACAATTACTAAAAACCATACACTACCGGTACCTACGTGCGACTCAAAATACCCTAGTAGTCCCATTCCTACTAACAAGAATAACTACCTAGTACCCCCGCTTACTACAAGCGGCATCCAAACATCCCATCATACTACCCAGAAGACACAGGGTGGCAGACATGCTGATTGATCAAGCCCACAAAGCCACACTGCACGCGGGACCCAAACTAACATTGGCCTACCTGCGTAACAAATATTGGATTATGGGAGGATATGGAAGAGTTGCAGAACAACTAACAACAGCGCCCGCGAACATAAAGCCAAGAACAGGCAACAGTTTGGCGCACTACCTTTTGACAACATTACTCGTCCTCGCCACCATGATATCACCTTCCACGGAACAGCTGTACAACGTTACCTCACTGGATTCTACGAAACCAGTTTATTTTGACAAGATCGCCAACATCCACATCATTCAAGATCAATGGAAGATTGTCGTATACTACAATCTCACTACATACCTACAAGAACAGTTTGAGAAACATTGAGAGTTACGTTAATCATCTCCATGACATATGCACAACGGAAGCAGCTTTCCTGTCAATAAGTTCGCCACTACAGCACGAAGTAAATGAGCTGAAACATAATGACAAATTACTACAATTAGAACATAGCACAAGAAAAAGAAGGGGGCTCATAAACGGCGTCGGATATCTCGCGAACTCTCTATTCGGAGTCTTAGACGAGCGCTTCGCCGAACAATATAAACGCGACATTCAACAGATACGACAAAATGAAAACCACGTGAAAAAATTATACCTACAGCAAACATCAATCATCGAGGGTGAATACAACTTACTCAAGCGAAGTGAGGAAGTAATGAGTAAGCAATATCAGATCATAAACAAACATCTGTATGATCTACAAACCGAGGAGATTAGATTAGAAAATCAGCAACGAAACAGCATGTATGCCACAAGCGGCACTTTGGCAGCGACAGTCATCATCTCCAGCCTACATCGGATCCAGGACTCCCTGATAGACATGGCTACGGACCTGCGCAATGGGAGAGTGGACATACACTTGCTGGGCCCAGATGAATTACTAAGACAACTCCGTACAATCACCAGTCAGCTACCGAGCGACATGTCATTACCTAACTACAACAGCGAACAAACCCTCAGAAACATATATAAGGTACTCCGCGTGCACTCAAGACTGATGATGATGTTGTGTGGGGACGCCCAGCCGGTGTCAGGCGGGCTGTCGATCACTTGTGCGTGTTCATTCAGCCCAATTCCCCGTTGTTGGAGCCAGCGGTTGCACTCAAGACTGACAGACGAGTTTTTAATTTTTGAAGTCAAATTACCACTTCTCAACATTGAACAATACGAGCTACACCGCATTATCCCGATCCCGCAGAAGAAAAACAATGAATGCATTTCTATAATACCTACATCAGAATACGTAGCCTTTGACCTAAGAAAGGACATGTTTATAACAATGCATTCCGATCAACTACATACATGCTCAACAATCGACGAAACAAATATGTTATGCCCACTAAAACAGCCAATATACAATGTAAAAGGATCCGAAGCAACATGCGAAGCTCAAATTATAAACAATAACAATTTAACCCGTTGCAAGATAGAGATAACGGCGTGTGCCGATAAATGGATCCGATTACACTGCGGCGATGCCTGGTTATTCTCGTGTCGCCAGGAAAGCGCTGTGCGCATTTTCTGCACAGCTGGCGTTACATCCATCACACTACATGGAGTCGGCCTAATTAGCCTAGGTCAGGGATGCCTACTGAAGCATGACTCATTTACAATCCCAGCGCATCTCAGCCGTCAGAGCACTACATTAACAAAGTAGCTTAAAGAACTATTTTTATCTTATATAATCTTAATAATCTTATATCTAGGTTTACAAAGTTTACATACAGGTTCTTATACTATCTTACTGCTAATGTTTACATAACATGTTCCTTATATAGGTTGCAGGAAATAAATAAGAAATTGCTGTGTTGACATTTGATTTGTATTGATTAATATGATGCTTATTTGTTATGAGTTATTTCTACACTTTCTTTCTTGTTATGGTATAGTGATGCCCTTTTTTGGGTCATGGTATTCTGATCATCTGATTTTGTTGTATTATTTAACGTAACATTAGCTTTTTATTACTTATTCTTGAGCCATTACTCTTTGCGTTATGTCGTTCGTGGTTGACCCCGTATTGCTGGAGATTTTTGGGGTCTGCACCTCCTTTGGCGCACGCTTTGACGTGCCGTTTCTTTTTTGCTCGCTGTGGAACGGCCGCTATGTGGGCTACTTTTCGTCGGTTGTCGGCCACCCGCTCATGTGTCCCAACTCTCCCGACCCTGATCTAGAGTACGCGCTCAATGTTGAGCTCAGTATTCTAGACAGGGATGGTGAGCTCCTGTTGGTTGACCATGAGCTGACGGGTGGTGGTCTATTTTGGCGTGTGTGCTGGAGCCGGTTTGACTGGTTGGGCTTCTATGAAGATCCCCAGTTGGAGATGGATACCCAGTCGTGAGATTGGTGTTTGTGTTGTGTGTGTGCGGTTTTTTTTTTTTTTTTTTACACTTTTTTGTTTTTGTGTTGTGTTTTTGTATGATTTATATATATTTAATGGTAATGTGGTTTTTGTTTTATTTATGTGTAATAAGTCTTTGTCCTATTTTTATGCACAATATGTTCTTTACCTAAAACTAAAATTTTTACATTCGTACCTTGATCTTCAAGTACAGTATATGGCCCTTTATATACTGGGTCCATTTTATCTCTATCTTCTTTTCTTACCAATAATAAATCTCCTATCTTATAGTTAATAGGGTTGGTTTTTAAATCGTAACTTAATTTTCTATTAATTTTTGTCTTAATTAAATTATTTCTAGCATCCTCTTGGGATTTTTGTAATCTATACTTAAACTCTATAGGATATGAATCAAAGTTATACATTGGATCTACTTGCTTAATAATATTACTAGGTATATTACATAATTTACCAAATACTAATTCATATGGTGTATACTTTGTTGCTGAGTGCACTGTCGTATTGTACGAAAAACACCAATATTGCAACCAATCTGACCACTGGTGAGCCTGGTTATCTGTTTGGATCCTTAAAAATGCTCCTAAAGCTTTATGTGAGTTTTCTAAAGAACCTAGGCTTTCATGGTGGTAAGCGGTTGAGTGCAATTGTTTAACACCTAAAATATTACAAATTTCGCGCATAGTTGATGAAATGAACTCGCATCCCCTATCTGTTCCAATTTCCCTAGGGATTCCATATCGTAAAATAAAATTATCAACTAATGCTCTTGCGACTGTGTCCGTTTCCTTATTAGGAAGTGGGTATGCCTCTACGTATTTTGTGAGCTCGCACTGTAACGTAAGTATATAGCAATACCCATTCGCATCTCTAGTTAGGGGTCCGCATAAATCTAGGAAAACCTTATCGAAGAAACCCGTTGCCGTACTAGTAATACATAGTAACATATTTTTAAAATTGCCGCCACATCATACGTTCACTCTAAACCCGGTTGTACACTCTCGTTTAGAGTACCACAACTTATTTACCTAAAACTGTGCACACTTGCAAGGAACATAAACGACAACTCGCGACGTATGACGTACTATACACTAAAACCGATAACAAACATTACAATTTAATCCGCACAAAATTATATTCGTGTATAAATATGAAGTCGTGTCGCGTCACTAGCGCCACCAGTGGAAGACTCGCGAACTATTCTGTCAACCTAGTTAACGCATTGCTGCGTTTTTAACGTCTTGCTATCCCTATAAACTAACTGACAGGTTTGGAAACATCATGCTATGAACTTGTGTCCCAACTAGCACGTTAGCGTTAAGATAAGCTGTATATTGCTGGTATATCGGTTCCATTCGAGTATTAAAGTGTTAAGACTAGCCTGTAGAGTGGAGTTATAGCATGCTCTAACTCACATATAACCAAGAAAGAGGCCCACGGTTTTACAGGTTAAAGTTATACAAAGTCTGCAAAGCAGTGGTATAAAGGTGTTAGGGACCTGTAAAAGAGAGTTAATTCACCCTCAGCTAATACTTTCACCGGTATTACTGTGTAATAAGTGAGTTGGTCGACGCTATGGCTCTTAGAAAAACGTCGGCTGAGAGTGATTTATCACTTAAAACTATATTAGACCTATTAAAAAGTCTCAAGTGAGAAACTTACCTCTTTCTGAGTATTTTATGCGTACGTTTTGTTTCAAAATTCTATACGGTTACAATAAACTTGTATCACACAACACAATCACAATAAAGCTCACCTAATGGCGAAGACTTTTGACAGAAAGGGTTAAAGCAAGTTATTAGTTACCCGAGTGATTATTGTTTGTCTGTGAAAACCATCTGCGGTTGTGATTTTACGTTAATGTATACCATGTTTTCCATCTCAATTTTAACGCGCCCGCGATTTATTAAAGATTTCATATAAAACTAATGAAGCATAAAATAAACACTTCAAGTTTTTATCATTTTTTATTCTTGCTTCTTGGCCAGTGGAATGTAGAATTAAGTGGCATCCATAGAATGACATAAGTAACATAAATAATGAAGTATTTTGTTGTCAAATATTTAATAATGCAATAATTTTATAAGTTATGTTCCCCAAAACAATGGCGAACAAACGTTAAAGCTTTAGTTTTCACTTAAGTCATCTATTACGCTTTTGGAATTATAAGACCTTTAGTTAAGAATATTGTGCAGTCTTTACTACAGGTAACGGTGTAACAATAGACTTAAAAAAATACACTTACTACACTCTTGGCAAACTCTGTTTTACAACCCCTGCCTGCACCTTAAAGTCAATATAATACCTAGAGATTTATAAGACACTCTACAGCAACCACTAAACAACAATAAGAGTTAACGAGTGTCAGTGAGCACTCTTGTAAGGGTTGAAGAGCTACAAACAGGTTGAAGCTATAACTCTTAACTATACATGCTTTGATTAACACTATTCTAACTGTAAAGACTTTTTATCATCGTTCATTAAAGTTTTAATACCACTTTAGGAGCTATTATATGTTTTTAACTCCTTTATATCACTATTAGTTACAACTGAGATAATTATGACTCAGTTAAACAGGTTAAAGCTGTAATAAAACACTTAACTGACACCCAAATGTTGGTTGGGGTGTTATTTGCACGAGGGCGGCAACATTATGGTTAGGTTGGTACCGAGGTCGCCGAAGGAATCAGAAGAAATAAACAATTTGATTTAACATAAATGTTCTTCTTCAGTCAACATATCTCAACAGCTAGGATTCTGTAGTTATGACAATCACACAACTCGAAATATATCATATAATTATAATTTTAAAATTTTGTGTAAATACTCCTTTATTGAAAAATAGGTATACCAACCAAACAAAAACAAGATAAATTCAAACTTCCTAAGACAAATCAATCTCAAAACTAAATTAAACTACAAATAAGTAATAAACAACAATTGACGAGACATAAATAAATACACGTATATATGTTTATAAATGGGTATCATTTAATCGATCAGCAAAATATTCATATTTTGGTCAGCAGAAATTTGTATTTGGTCAGCCAAAATAGCTAGTTGGTAAGCAACTTATGGTTAGCAAACATTTATAAATCAGGCTGCAATTAATGATATACTGAACTGCTCTAAATATATTTTGGTCTGCAAATTAAATATTTGAGCTGCATTAAGCGATCTACGGTTAATCAAATTTTGGTAAGCAATCAGTAGGTAAGCAAAATATTTCATTTTGTTCATCAAAAAAAAGGGGGCAATAAAACCTAACTGGTCATTCACAAAATGGGCGCAACTATTCTGTCGCCAATCGTGTGCGTATTTTGTCATACGGTAATTGTCAGCTGTCAAGTAGCAGGTGTCACTGTAATATATACAGGGTGTCACTGTGATAGATACAGGATGTCACTGTGATATATACAGGGTGTCACTGTGATAGATACAGGGTGTCACTGTGTTATATACAGGGTGTCACTGTGATAGATACAGGGTGTCACTGTGATAGATACAGGGTGTCACTGTGTTATATACAGGGTGTCACTGTGATAGATACAGGATGTCACTGTGATATATACAGGGTGTCACTGTGATATATAATTAAAAAATATAACCCTAACCTACCTATTTTTGGGAGCCGTTTCGTTTTTAGGGTCATCAAAAAAAAGTAACCCTAACCTACCTATTTTTGGGAGCCGTTTCGTTTTAAGGGTCATCAAAAAAAAAAATAACCCTAACCTACCTATTTTTGGGCACCGTTTCGTTTTTAGGGTCATCAAAAAAAAAATAACCCTAACCTACCTATTTTTGGGTGCCGTTTCGTTTTTAGGGTCATCAAAAAAAAAATAACCCTAACCTACCTATTTTAAGGAGCCGTTTCGTTTTTAGGGCCATTAAAAAAATAACCCTAACCTACCTATTTTTGGGAGCCGTTTCGTTTTTAGTGTCATCAAAAAAATATATACAGGGTGTCCCATAACATGTTAAGTTGGTTTGGTAACTCTTGACCTGGTCTACCTCCAGTGTCACTGTGACGTGTCAGTTATGGGACACCCTGTATAACACAGTGACTTCTTCTTCTTCTTCGTGTGAAGGGATCAAAAATATTAATCTAAATTTTTCTTTGCCAGTATTTCTACTCTATTCCTACACAGTGACACTCTGTATATATCACAGTGACATCCTGTATCTATCACAGTGACACCCTGTATATAACACAATGGCACCCTGTTTATATCACAATTACATTATGTATATATCACAATGACACCCTGTATACATTACAGTGACACCCTGTAGTTAACACAGTGACACTCTGTATATATCACAGTGACATCCTGTATCTATCACAGTGACACCCTGTATACATTACAGTGACATCCTGTATATAACACAGTGACACTCTGTATATATCACAGTGATATCCTGTATCTATCACAGCGACACTCTGTATATAACACAGTGACACCCTGTATACATTACAGTGACACCCTGTATACAGGGTGTCCAGTAATTAATAGCCAGTAAAAATATTTTCATTTGTGACCTAGACGATCATTACAGTGAAACACGAGACCAAAAACTGAAAATTAAGAAAAGTGTGAAAATCTCGAAAACCAAGGGACTTTTACTAAACCTAAGTCGATTTTCTGAACCAGCCTAAGGTGCCCTCTCAGTGGTAAGAAGATTATCTATTAATTACTGGACACCCTGTATAACACAGTGACACTCTGTATATATCACAGTGACATCTTGAATCTATCACAGTGACACCCTGTATATAACACAGTGACACCCTGTATAGTGATATCATAGTGACACCCAGTATATATCACAGTGACATCCTGTATATCTCAATTAAATTGCTTACAGACATGTTTTCTCTGCTGACAGTGACATCCTGTATCTATCACAGTGACACCCTGTATATAACACAATGGCACCCTTTATATATCACAATGACATTCTGTATATATCACAGTGACATCCTGTATACATTACAGTGACACCCTGTATATAAATAACACAGTGACACCCTGTATTTATAACAGTGACACCTAGTATATATCACAGTGACACCCTGTATATCTCAATTAAACTCTCTGCTGACCAATTGTAAAATCTTGCTGCCCAAGTTATTATTTTGCAGTTCGACTGGTTATTAGGCAGCCGAATGATAAAAAAAGCAGATTAATATTGGTTAAAATGTTAACCGTTTTTAAATTGTTTGCTGAACAAGAGTTGCCGCCCGATTTTTATTTATTGCCAGCCAAAGCTTTGTATGCTGCCCAAATGATTTAACTGCTTATTTTTTTTTGCGGATCAATTTTAATAACGGCTGACCAAAAAATTACTTTTCTTTATTAATTAGATTTTAATTATCTATATAAATTAATCGCCTGTAATTTTTGATTGACATTAATATCAAGTAAAGCCCTGTTCTTTTTTTTCGCGCCAAATCCTGCCTCAATCCTAGACTTTTCCCGCACTTTTCCTCAACTGACTTTCAGTAGGACGCTAACCAGTTAATATGGCGGTATGGTTTAAACTTTGTTTTACTAAAATTGTACTAGTTTCTCTTTTAACCAATCTAATTCTGTGTTTTTTTTTATATCCCCACAGCTCAATACAGTCAGCATATTCGACATTGTAAGTATTGTCTTTGATTCATAATCTAATGAGTGACTAAAAGCTTCTGAAAATTTCCTCTCCTATGTATTATCTCTAAAAGTGCCTATCTGTATGAATTGAGAGGACACTCTATTGGATTTGTAACTGCGCTCACGCTAAACATAATCAAATGTTTGTGGAAATCCCGAGTACGCCCTTTAAAACCCAGATACGCTGTCGTCCTCACCGGCCGCGATGCTTGACTCATCCTGCATCCTAACTTATTCCAATCAATATTATTCATCCATACTCGAAAATTAGCTTTTAATTCATTAAATTTACTGTCCTCTTGTACTGCCTTTGGTCTGAAACTAAGGAACCAGAACTTCCTTGACATAATTTTTTTTAAGCAACACTATATCAACCAAATAAGTTAATAACTAACAAGACTAAAATCCATCCAAATTCTTTTGTTAAAATATTCGCTTGCTAAAAATTTCTTTGAATCCTTTACTGTGAGTCGTTTACACTCATAATTCTCCCATTTTCGACATTGTAAGTCATACATGGGTACAAGCTCCCCAGCGGAGCCACCATGGTAAGTAAATTACTGTGCTTAGTTCTTGTGTAGGCAAACCTTCCCTATCTCTCCCCCCCTGCCCCTCCAATTTTCATTTCATTTTTTTTTCAATTGCCTTTCCTTGCTTCAGTTCGTAACGGGAGTACCTCAGCCTCAAGATGGTAAGTGTCCTCATCCTTCCAATATCTCTTGTTTTGCCTGTCCCTAATATTAACCCAAACCCTCTATTCTTGTTTTTGATGATCCTAGTTTCTTCTATATAATACCCTGGTAATTTCATTTTTATAACTAATAATAAAAATGTAGCTGCCGCTGATGTCTTATGTACACTCTGTTTTATCAAGATCTGAAACGATAAGTAGACATACAATTTATAACATTCCCTGTAACAATTTATTTGAGTAGTAACTGCGTTTCCAAAATCTTTATGCAACAGAAAGTTGGACCTGTCTCTTTGCTATAGGTACTTACATAATTCCCCAATTCAATTATGATCCCAAAGACCTTCCTGCAACAACTACTCAACTAGATTCCTATAACTGATTCCCCCTTTTTCTTATTGCAGAAGACGCCGACAACGCTGCCGCTGAAGCCGCCAACACCGCAGAGCCCGAACCCTAATTTTTATTTTTTTTGTTTTATAATATAGTTGCTTTCTACTTTATTCTGGTTTGTTTTATTAAGATATCAAACTTGGCCGTATCTTTTATATAAGACTCTACTGCCAAGTATGATAACCAAAACCCAAATCTTTATTATCTAATCTGAGTTATCACTTTCGACCTTGACCTAATTAAATGCATACTTATGCTACAATCCTTTCAATCGAGGAAATAGTAGTAGAGTAGTAGGAAGTGTTCAGTGCGTTTCTATTAAATAGCCTATTGATTGTGGTCATGTGTGTGTACGGTGTACGGTCTGGAGCTCCGTTAGAGTTAAGACCGGTCCTGCAGCATCCTGCCGGCGGTACCTGCCGCAACAAACAGACGCGGGGAGTCTACACTTCACAGCTTTGTTTCTGCTGGACCCGGTGAGATCTCTCCATTATAACAGCTTTCGGCTATGTACAATCGAACCAACTGAATCATGACCCACTTGCCTGATAATTCGTGTGAAACTTTCAAACTTGTAAGATCTATCGCGTATAATGCACTTACGACGTTTTAGGTACTAATAAAATTACGTCAATACAGGTCGCAGCCTATGCAATTTTAACCTTTGTTATCATTGCCATAAAACCACATTTCACACATATACAGTCATTGTTTGAATTTCGAGCTAGTTCTCGCTTATTTAACCTAAACTTTTTGATGATGGAAAAAATAAATTTAAAAAATGGGGTGTTCTACAAGTGTGTCATATTATGTCAAGTTGTCAGTCAATGTGAAAAAATAGAAATTAAATGCTTAATAATTTTTAATAATGGCTAGTTTAGAAGAACAAAGAGCTCGGATTGTAGTCTTAAGTGAGGAAGGCTATGGCATACGGGAAATATCACGCGAATTGAATATTTCTCGGAATACAGTGAGGACCTGGATCAGACGGCACGCCGAAGAGGGCATCCTCGAGGGCAGACGACGCCATAACCACGGCGTTCGCCGACTCACGAACGAACAAAGAGTGGACATGCAACACCATTACGAAGAACATCCTTTTACTCCCACCCGATATTTTGCGGCACAACATGACGTCTGTCTACAAACTATTAGAAATTATTTGCACGGCACTGGACTGCATTACAGACATTATGCTGAGAAAGTAGCCTTAACGGATGATCATAAAACAGCGAGAAGGAATTTTGCAAACGCTTATTTAGACTACGACTGGACTAACACTATATTTACAGACGAAAAAACATTTCGATCTTCTCAACACGGTCGCTTAACTTTGTGGCGTTACGATAACACCCGGTACACAGAAGATCACGTCGTGCCTAATCAGTTATCCGGTCGAATTTCAGCGAATATGTGGGCGTGGATGGGTATCGGAGGAGTAGGTGAGCTTGTCCATATTTCTTCTCGGCAAAACGCAATGAAGTATGTCGATCTATGAGAAGAATCTATGTTACCGACAGTGCGAACAGTTTACCCGCGTGAAGATGTGCCAGTATTTTCCTACGTTCATGACAACTGTGCAGTGCATACTGCCAGGGTAGTCTCAAATTGGTTTGATCTTGATGTGTATGCATGCATGTGTGTGGTGCACCTCGCGTAACGCCAGTAATAAACCAGCTGTCATTCGGTACGCTTGTGTTTGATTTCGATCCGCCCTGCAACCCCGGACATCTCAGTGGCGACGACGGTGACTACCTACCCACCCATAAAAAAAAAAATAAGTGAAATGGCTAAATTTCTTGGGAATTTGTCGGGATTTGATCACAATTCTCAAGAATGGAGCATATTCTATAGTCGGTTAGTGCAGTTCATCAAGTTAAATGCAGTGGAAGATGAAAACAAAGGGGCCTTACTGTTAACGCATTTATGCGACGAAACGTATCGATTGGCGAGGAACTTGGTACACCCTAAAAGTATTGAGAGTGTGAAGTTCGAGGATCTGGTTCGTGTACTCAATCAACATTTTACTCCGAAGCGCTGTACGTTCGTGGATCGAGCGAATTTCTACGCGGCGACGCGGGAGTTGGATGAAAGTGTCGAGCAGTGGGCGGCTCGAGTCAGAGGACTTGCAGTACATTGCGAGTTCGGGAGCTCGCTCGATATGCTGTTGAGAGACAAGTTCGTGCTGGGACTGCGTGCAGGACCGGAGCGGGACCGACTCTTCGAGCAGGACGCTGCAACACTCACGTTCGCGAGGGCCGTAGAAATTGCGCAGCAGGCAGAATGCGCCAGGAAGGTGAAAACCCTCTCATTGCCTTCCGCAACCGTCAAGGAAGAACCGTTATACAGGGCTAGCACGGGCCGGGCGGGTCCTGGAACCAGCCGAAATCAGCCTGCGCGTCGATGCCCGGTGTGCGGTATGAAAGGACACGGGGGAGATAAGTGTCGTTATAAAAATTACCGCTGCCAGAAGTGCCATAATAAAGGGCACTTGAAGAAAGTGTGTGAAGTGCGTGTGAACAATATTGAATCGTCTGATCAAGCGGACGATGCGAGTCCGGACAGCCAGGACTGTAACGATTGTCAGGAGTGTAAGCTTTTTAGTTCGAGGTGCGTACATTATGATCCTATATTAATGACAGTTAGTATCAACGGTAGTGAGTATGACATGGAGGTAGATTCGGGTTCGAGCACAAGTGTTATATCTGATAACATGTATAAAAAATGCTTCTCGAACATACAGTTAAGTAGTTGTAATTTACGAATGTGTTTCTACAATGGACATAAAATCACACCCGTAGGTTGTTTTACGTCACAAGTGACGTACAATGGCTTGACTAAGCAAATCATTTTCTACGTTGTACAAAATGGCGGCCCAGGGTTGCTTGGGCGTGATTTTATGGCCAAGTTTGGAATTCAACTGACGACTACGAATGAAAATTATAGTATAAACAGTTCGAGTGATGTGGATGTCGCTAGGTTATTAAATAAATATAAAGAATTATTTAATGACGAGTTGGGTTGTTTTAAATATGGTGAAGTTAAGTTACAGCTCAAAGAAGGTGTCAAACCGAAGTTTTGCAGAGCTCGACCCCTACCTTTTGCTCTTAAGGGTCCCGTGGAAGAGGAATTGATGAGACTCGTCGATAAAGGAATTTTAGTTCCGGTTAGTCATTCTGATTACGCAACGCCCATAGTGCCGGTACGAAAACCGTCCGGCGCAGTAAGAATTTGTGCCGATTATTCACTAACGATCAATAATGACATATATATTGATAAATATCCCCTTCCACGGATCGAAGAAGTTTTCGCGAAACTTAGTGGAGGTCAGCATTTTTCAAAATTAGATTGCAGTCAAGCTTATAATCAGTTCAAATTGTCCAAAGATTCACAAAGGCTCACTACCATCAACACGACTAAGGGAATGTTTATGTATACCCGCCTAATATTTGGCTTAGCTTCTTCTCCTTCTATTTTTGAAAGAGCAATCGAAAGCGTCCTGGCAGGGATAGAAGGGGTAGCCGTCTTTCTTGACGATGTGTGTGTTACCGGCCCTACCAAAGAAATACATCTGAACAGGTTGGAGGAGGTGTTTATACGATTTCAGAATGCCGGGTTGAGATTAGGAAAAGATAAATGTGCTTTTTTTCAGGAAAGCGTCAAATATTTGGGCCATATAATAAATAAAAATGGTTTACATAAGTGCCCAGACAAAGTGGAAGCGATCGTCAACGCGCCACGGCCAAATAATGTGACGGAATTAAAAAGGTTCCTGGGCATGGCTAATTATTACCGGAACTTTGTTCCGAACGCATCCTCCTTGCTTGCTCCCTTACATGAATTATTGCGCGCTAATGTCCAATGGGAGTGGTCAGAGCGGCATCAGGCAGCATTTACGGCGATGAAGGACGAGTTAGCGTCGGAGCGGGTACTCGCGCACTTCGACCCCTGCGCGGTACTGTCGCTGGCGGTGGACGCGGGGCCTTACGGGCTCGGAGCGTTATTATCGCAGGTCGGTTCTGATGGCATCGAGCGTCCGCTCGCATATGGGTCGCGATCGTTGTCAGGCGGAGAACGTAATTATAGCCAGCTTCATAAGGAAGCAGCTGCCATCGTGTTCGGTGTGAAGCGGTTCCATCAATATTTGTATGGGCGTCAGGAACCATTTATTTTGAAAACGGACCACCGTCCATTATTAGCAATTTTTGGTAAAAATAAAGGCATCCCTGTAATGACCGCTTCTCGATTAATCCGTTTCGGTATATTTCTTTCTGCATATAATTACAAGATAAGGTATATATCTAGTAAACAGAACGAAGTCGCTGACTATTTTTCACGAATTCCAACTCCGTGTTCTCAAGATGCGTCAGAAAATAAGTGTGACTTGCATACAGTTAATTTCTTGCAACTAAATAGTTTGCCTTTAACATATAAAGACATCCAAACAGCCACGGCCAACGATAACAATCTACGGATGGTATTTAAGTACATTAAGTACGGCTGGCCGCGGAAAATAACATGCACTAATATCTTACCATACTTTTTATGCCGAAATGAACTCGAAATAGAACAAGGTTGTTTATTACGAGGTCATAGGGTTGTCATACCGACGGTTCATAGGAGTAGGTTATTGCAGGAGTTGCATAAGTCGCACCAGGGTATAGTTAAAACTAAAAGTAATGCGCGGGCTCGGTTATGGTGGCCTAACATCGATCGCGATATCGAACAGATGATTAACGCATGTGTCGTATGCGTGAGTCAGCGCGGAGCACCCCCCCGCGCGCCGCCCGCGCCTTGGACCCGGCCGGCATCTGCGTGGGAGCGAGTGCATATTGACTATTTCTCTGTAGGTCATAGGTCGTTTTTGGTGGTAGTAGATGCCTATAGTAAATGGCTGGAATGTTTGGACAGGGGAAATGATCTGACTACAAGGCATTTAATCACTAAAATGAAGTGTTTATTTGCTAGATTTGGACTTTGCAGTCTAATAGTCTCGGACAATGACCCTAAAATAGCCTCGCAGGAATTTGTCGAGTTTTGCAAAAGTAACGGTATACGTCACCTAACTTCACCTATTTATCATGCGTGTAGTAATGGCCAAGCCGAAATATGTGTACGTACTTGTAAAACGCAGTTGAAATCCATATTACAAACCTACTCGTGTGCCAACAAAATAAATGATAAGTTACAGGACTTTTTATTTGAATATCGCAATACAAAACACTGTACGACCGCGGCAAGTCCTGCTAAGTTAATGTTGGGCCGCGAGTTGCGCTGTCGGCTTGACTTGCTGCTACCGCCGCCGCCGCGCGTGGACAGTGACGAGTCAATCGACAATAAACAGAATTTAAATTGTAGGTTATTTGATGTAGGTGACGTTGTATGGGCAAGATGCTATGAAAATAGGAAACCGTATTGGGCAAAAGCTTATATTTGCAAAAAACTTGGTCGTAGAATGTATGAGGTAAAATTAGAGGACAATAATAGTATTTGTAAGCGACATATTGATCAATTGTTTAGGTATACAGATGCGATAACAGAATTGTCAATGGATAGCGATGTGCATTCAACCGACTGCGTTGTTTACACACCGCGACCGGACAGCTTCACTGGTACTCTCGATGTCCCTGTAAGTTCGCAAACTGTTCCTAACACATCGGAGAGTGCAGGGGAAGAGGTCCGGTTGGCGGAGGGGGTGAGGGCTGAGACGTCTGCAGGTGCGGACGCCCAGGAGTCAGGATTGGTGGTATCGGAGCATTCCGAGCAACCGATTGACAATAATAACGGGCTGCCACCCGGCTCATCACCAGCTCCCCAACATGGATGTAGTTTAAGACCTAGGAGTAAGAAAATTAATTATAAAATATAGTTGATATTATGTAAAGTGTAATTTGTCCTCAGATACCCAAATTAAGTCGGGAGGAGTTGATGTGTATGCATGCATGTGTGTGGTGCACCTCGCGTAACGCCAGTAATAAACCAGCTGTCATTCGGTACGCTTGTGTTTGATTTCGATCCGCCCTGCAACCCCGGACATCTCAGATCTGCATAATGATGAAGTTACTTTGATTCCATGGCCGAGTAGATCCCCAGACCTCAACCCAATAGAAAATTTGTGGGGTTTGATGGTCCAAATGTGGGATAACAGAAACGAGAGAACAAAGGAAGCAATTGAGCAACATTGTAACGAAATTTGGGATTACTTGAGAGACAGCGACATTTGCAGTCGTCTAATAGGGTCAATGCGTGACCGATTACAAGCCGTTATCGATAACCATGGTGCACACACTAGGTTTTAGATACTGAATTTTATAATTTAAATTAGATCTGTTAAAGATTAAGGCGAGGTGAGACCAGAATCGGGCACGGAAGCCTAGTTTCCAAATCATTTTTAGAGCACTTATTTGACTCTTAGGTCACTGTAAAACATATATAATAATATTCAGAACTGTATCTAGGGCTTCCTCTCACTTAGAACACGATAGCGAACACTTCGCTCGATAGAAAAGTAGCGCGAAAACACTATAAAATAAAGTATTTTTTTTCATTTTGTTCATCACCAGTTACCTTTTCTGACAAAATTAATACCTGACAATCATGATTTCACAGTCATGCAGGGCATCCTCTCATGTTTGGGTTGATAACGTATACTTTTATGTTAGAAATCGAAGATAATCTGCAATAATCTGCATTCCGCCCGACCCTAGTTTGTATGTGAAATGCGAGCCAGGTCCTACCGCGCCTTAAATAAAGTTTTTTTTCATTTCACAAATTTTATTACTCTTTTTACTTATATAGCTTGAAAGACCAACAATGGCAAGTTTCTGTCCTTAAAATAGTTATAGGAATGACGTGATTGAAACCTGTAATCTAAAGTTTATGCTGGCACTTCACTTGGCCGTATTTGCCCAAACATGACTGCATTATTTTTGATTTTATATTCTAGAGAAATAAATGCGACTAATAGTTGAGCAAATTTAATACGGCCAAGTGAAGTGGCACCATTACGTTCGTAGAAAACTTCCTATACTTACCTACGTAATACAGATAAAGACAGTACCATCATCTCTTCTTTTTCATATACGAGCTTAGTCGATATTGTCCGATTTATTTAACAGTGCACTCAGTAAATGTCAGTGTCTAATCAAATGATAACAAGTTCGTTACCAAGGAAATAATTCTTCAAGCGAATTTCGACCTACTTGCATTTAAGGGGTTTAGCAAAATAAGCTTATGGTGGGTCATGATTCAGTTGGTTCGATTGTACACGACTGAAACTGCACCGGCATCCCAGTCATTTTCTAGATAAGCTAGACTACCTCAACGAATACGCCCCAGATAACACGCGGAACTGGTCACACGGTAGGTAAATAAACCAAACCACAGTCGTTACGACGGCTAGCTCATATCTCGCCTAGCTCTGCCGTCCACACCAGCCCAATCACATTAACTTGACCACCGTGTAATTTCAATGCCTTATAATATAAAACGCATCCAACATGTAATGCTTTTCCCCCGCATTTAACAAATTATATTTCTATATATATCTATTATCATTATTAACATACTCACATCTACAATCAATAACTTTCTTTCGAGGTCTTTAAAACAGCGTCCCATAATACCGTCCTTCGGACACAACAATAGCCTATCCTACATCTGTTTGCCATTCCTCCGCGAAGCCACTAGAGAGTTCAAATTTTTTACACAAATACACTCGACGATCCCTGCTGATTAGTTACACAAAAACGCCACATATTCCAGGTTTCGGCAGCGCACAGCGCGCATAAATATTTTATCCAACTTAAGTATACTTTTTTCCGTGACGACCAATAAACACAAACCCTCGGTCCTATCTTAAGCCCAATGACAAGGCAATGGTTGATAAAGCACATCAACAATGACTGCAGACTAACTCAGTACCTCCGACATAATAAAACAATTAAATTCGTATAACTCTTGTCTTAAAAACGATATCATAAAAGAGAAAGCTTACACTAAACAAGCAACATCATTTGTCCCTCTGGGACGCAAAAAGGACACCACAGATCCCGCACATCTGGCGTCCACACTAACTAACAGTCCGGCAAAGTACGAAAAATAGCGACCATAAATAAACAAAAACATCCATTGCAACTCACGCATTGCGTCACAAATCACAACAATAGACAGCTACCCAACCCAAAACGTAATAAAATAGCCCAGACTGCATTAACATACCGATAAGTACAATCACATTCAAAACACAGTCATCTCAATTCATCGAACACCTTACACCACAAATAAAACTAACAACCTAGTTTTTCAGCTCTTTCCACAGCATCTGCCGAGACAACAGCGCAGGACACAAAAGATTGGATAAAAATGGAGAAAAAGACCGCTATACGAGTAATAAGAATACCTGGAGATGGTAACTGCCTGTACCGAGCAATAACTCACCAAATAAACGACTTATTTGGGTTAACATTCGACCACCAAGCAATTCGTCGGGATCCAGCGCGATATATCGATAATAACTAACACGACGAAAACATGCGATCAGCTATCATGAGGAATTTTGATCACAACAAATCTGAGCAAAATGAGCCAATTTAAAAATACCTAAAAACATAACACCGCGACAGAAAGTCGGGCGGAACCGACATACTTATATCGGCAGCAAAATACTACCTCATCAACGTAAAAGTATTTCAAGAGGCCCATTAAAAGAAAACATAGAGATCGACGCGTTAGAAACGAGTTGAAATCAATCCACATCGCCTGCCGGTAAGTAACACACCTGAAAACCGGAACTCTTGAAGCTAACAACTATAACTCGTGCCTTAACGGAAACAACAGGAGCATAGGCTTATTAGTAAAAACAGCAAGCTGACAGAAGGCAAATTGGACAAATGCAAAAAAACCAACAATATGGCAGCATCAATGCAGTTAGAAAACAAAGGAAACGTATTCATCTAGTCAACGCACTGGTCTTATACACCGTCAGCAGCAGCAAATATCCTGCCACGTCTGCTCGAACTGTTAAAACAGAAGCCAGAGGACTCAGTCCTAATTATCCGAGACGACTTCAACGCGCACATTGGGTACAGAGATGCAAAAATCAGTGTGGTGTGGACATAATCAAAACGACAAAAATGTATTCCACGCGGACACCAATAGTAATTGGGAAATGCTTTGTTCTTATAAGAACAGAACGAATCGGATTAGAAACCTCCTTCGGCCGCAACAGCGGTAAAACGAAACGATAAAAAGAAAAAACTAACAAAAACGATAAAATGTACTACTACGTACACATCCTGAGCCGCCCAAGCCCACACTTGCTATATGCGGAGCGCCGACACGAGGCTAAAAGACTTAAAATATAAATAATAAAATAAAAATAAAAATTATTTATTTTCAGATAACTCAGATCCATAGATTGTTAGTTACAAAACACTTATAAAACTATATTAGTGACCTAAATACTAAAGAGATTACATACACACACATAAAACCTAAACTACTTATTTATTTATTTTTTTTAGATCGTACGACATGAAGGTCGGTGTATCGGCGGAGAATATCCGAGTCCCACCTCTCGGCTATCATTTTCAGGATGCTATTAGAGTTCCCTCTCATCTGCAGCACCACAGATGCCGTCTTTTTCCTTACTAAGGCATGAAAATCCTCAACGCTGGCATCGGCAAACATTCCTGAGGCGCTGCAGAATCGAGGAAGCCCAAACAGCATCCTGAAAATGTTATTATACTGGATACGCAGTGTTTTGTAGGTCTTCAGCCTGAAACTGGCCCACAGGCCGCACGTATAGAGACTTTGACAGTAAGCTCTAAATAACGTCAATTTTACTTGGGCACTACACCGTGCGAACCTGTGCGCCAGCATCCCGCCTCGGACCGACAACGCCCTGCGCTCCCGCTCGATATCGAGATCATCCTTTAGGTCCTCGGTCACAATGTGACCTAGGTATTTAAAATAAGTGACACGATTCAAAGGAACACTGTTCAACATTATTTTGGGCGAGTAGGCTGGACACTTAATTTTACCCCTTAAAATCATGAATTCGCTTTTGGCAGCGTTGTACTTTAACCCATGCCGTTGCGCAAACATCTCACATGTATTAATTAACTTTTTTAGCCCTGATACTGATGGGCTCAGCAGCACCATGTCGTCCGCATAACTAATATTATTTACACAAACATTATCAATTCTACATCCGGCATGAATGCTGCTGAGCCCCTCAATCAGTTCATTTATATACAAATTAAACAATCTAGGTGAGGTTAGCCCCCCCTGCCTCACCCCACACTTAAGCACATATGGATCTGAATATTCTTTAGCCCATTTTACCACGTTTATCTGATTGCTATACCAGTGCGACATGATTCCTGTCACAGCCGGATTTACGCCTGTCTCCTTCAGCTTTGACCACAGTATATCATACGAAACAGTATCGAAAGCCTTAGAAATATCTAAGAAACAGGCATAAATAGGCGTATTTCTCTTAACATAATAGCTTACTGTATGTTTTAAGGCTAATATTGCACTTTCCGTAGATAGTCCTTCGCGAAAACCGAATTGCGCATCATTTAATTTAACATGTAGGTTCAAAAAAGTGTCAAGTATCCTATCTAGTACCTTAGCGATGATTGTAGCTAAAGAAATCGGCCTGTAATTACTTTTATCCGCGAGATCTCCTGTAGGATTCTTAACAAGGGGAATGACCACAGTTTTCATTAAATTAGGAGGTAAATATGTATGTCTCAAGCAGAGAGTGAACAGCATAGATAATAACCGCCCAATGTGCGAGCCCGCGTGTTGAAGATGCTCAATGCTGAGCCCGTCGTGCCCCGGAGACTTGCCTCTTTTCATATTAGCTATAGCTAATCTAACCTCTTTAGCAGAAACTCGAATTGACGTGTCTTTCAGGTTGGACTCAGCATTGAACCCCTCCCGCACGGGTTGATAGGGGGGCTCCACCTTAAAATAATCCCTGAAAATGTTAGCAACATCTTTGGGTTCACTGATGCCATCTACACTAGCCGAGATACCTGGTTTACAATTAAGTTTTTTGGTATTTTTCCAGAACTTACTAAACTGTTTTTTCGCATGTTGTGTTGTTAATATGTCAAATTTGATCTGCTCTTGATTGTTTTGACAGAACCTAAGTCTAGATTTAAAAATTTTACGGCTAGAGCACATCTTTTCATAGATAGGACCACTCTTGGGTTTTCCATGTAATATATATGTCGAAAAATCTAACCTAGCTTGTTTGTGACTGCTGGATACATGTTTATTCCAGCCTAAAATACTTTTACCTTTATTATTCACATTCACCTTAAGTGTACTACTTTCTACAGATGCTCTAGTTAAAGAAAGACGCCCTTCAGACTGGATGGAGTTAGTAACAAACGAGGAAGATCATAATACAGAAACCTACCAACTACTTGAAACGGACAGCGAATCAGAGGAAAGAAGTTCAATAAATTACTCCCATCAATGCACCCGAAGCGACAATATCTTAAACAGACCAACCATGAACCCGCTACGCAAAGATGCCAACGAGAGCACGCGCAGCAACTCATCAACGCCCATCCCCGATGCTCTATCCCGTCTCTCCCATTTTCCAATATCGGCTAAAGGTTACATAATCGGTTGATTGTGGTCGACCGGCTGCGGCTAGTCGGCCTTCCCTCCCATCCCAGAGCGTGTCACTCCCTACAAAAACTGTGCCCCCAGGTGTAACCGGCTAGTCCGGGTCAGGCAACGTCCTGGCTGGGTGTGGTACTTATGTTCATGTTCATGAGACATGTTCTCAACGAATTGATGGGTGTATCCTGAGACCCTCCTAAATAAAAAAATCTGATCTTAGATGGAAAAACATCAACAAAATCATAAAAGCTCGCAAGTTAACTATTTACGTACAGCCACATAACCAGACGCCCTCATCCTCATCTCTTGCACGCAGTTCTGAATTACAGGGATAACAGACGAAAAACAGGTCGTCGGCTTTTCACATGGAAGGACTGATTGAATCACGACGTAACACATTTTACAAACGAAGCCAGCTGTACTGGAAATCCATTGCATACAACCGAGAGCCTATCAAGAAAAAAAACAGAGTATTTATAAGCATGCTGAAACAGACACAAAACCGGACTCAGAGGTCGAAGAAGAAGCCAACAGGCAAGAAGAGACTACGCAGTGACGGAACTCGTCAATCCTTTCCATATATATTCACACAGTTATCTATTTATCTCCTTTGACTTCGATGCTGGTATTCTTAGTCGCCCCCTTTCCCCCCCAATCTCCATCCTGACTGCTCGAACCCTACACTCCCCTCCCGTATCTTTTTGGCTCACCGGTGTCTCGGACAGGAGGGACGGTTGATCATTGCCGGAGCGGCAAGACGACGGCGAGGGAAACACGAGAGTGCTTGGGTGCGTCCCCCGCCATGGAACCCATAGATCCGACCAGGGACTGTTAAGTGTTCCTATACATCTCTGAACGACTATTGGTATCATGCCGGGGTGCCCGCCTGAGCAATCGCGTTGAGCCTCGTCGCCCCTTCCTTTCTTGTGTGCTCAACGCCTCCGCGTCCTTGCAGCAGAACTGCTGGCTGGATGAGTCACCGAAACGGTAATAAGCAGGAGTAACTTGATATTACGTTATTAAACCTTTATATCAGTAAAATATAGTCTTTTAATTTGAGTATGGTAATAGGCTTGACGGAGTAATCTTTCTGGCGCTCAATATACTTATAAATACTTGAAGGGTCACTCCGCTCTGGCTGAAACAACTTCACGGCCCTAAAATATATTTGCTCTACCGCACCTATTCTTCTACACAAGTGGCATACACTACACTCTATCGTAGAGGTAGCCCTGCGAAACGTTACAAAATAAGTATTAATAATTGATAATATGAAATGATGATACAGTTATAGCATTATAGGTCGTTAACGTTACAATTTTAAAGCGTTATGCTTTTAAATTTTCGTGATAGTTAATTAATTATGACCAATTGCAATATAATATTGAGATTATGTTCTCGTGCATGTAACTTAAATTAAGGCTGAATATACCAAACAGTAGTTATCTATTGGGGATTCTGCCCCACTCAACCGCGCTTCGGGTCGCTCTGCTCCCCTCCGCGCTCGTGGGTCAGAATCTCCCAATAGATAACCGATCGTCTGACCCAGAAGCAAAATTTTCGTGACGGAACCTAACACGTTCGTAAGTGAAAGACGATGGTTTATACGTTAGCATCCCGTTGCAATCGAAGTCTGCTATCTAAGATAAATACTAACTTGATTTGCAGTCGAACTGACACGATGATAAAAACAGCAAAAGGCCCACGGGTGCCAGGTTTTAATTCTAATAATTTTTCCACATCCTGGCACCCGTGTGCGTCTAAAGTAGCAAACAAGATGTTCCGGGCTGGCCAGAGCCGTAGTCAACTTGTAGACCAATGTCCCATCATTCCAACTATTTTTCCAGAATGGCCAGTTCTGTACTAGACAGTCGGTTTGACTAGACTAAAGGTCTGTTGTTCATATTTAATTTCATATTCAGTGTTCATATTCAGTTTTAGATTTTCAAATTCGGTATTTCATGTTACTACCAACCATTGTAGTGTGCGTCATACCGGAGTTCGCAATATAGGCTACTCTACAACCGGTAATACGTCGCCACGTGATTTGTGTATCATACTGGTGTTCGCAATATAGGCTACTCTTCACCAGTACACGCTACCGCGTTACCAAAGTCACCATCGCAGAGCTGGGCCCAAGCTCTTTGATAATGAAGTGGTAAGAGTCGTTGTGATCTACTGGTTGTTATAGCCACAACTTCTCCGACAACTATATCACAATAAAATGTATTTATATGAAGCGAACATAAAAACTTTGATAGCGCGATGCAGGCCTAGCAATTTGATTGGCTAATTCATATGACGTATGACTGACGTACTAAAGTAAAGGATTAATTATGCATTGCATTTTGTTTATGTCAGACGGTTGCAAAACCAGTCTTGCTGATTATGAAATAAAGATTACTTTTAGTCTTAAGTTTCATTGGTATGCAAGTTAAAACATCGTACAGTCGAGGAATTTAATTCCCTACCGATTTCGAACTGTGTCGCAGTAACATTCATTTGAGATTCATACCAACGTCATATTGATTGTCACTATGACAAAGTACTAAATGGGTTCGTAAATAAATAACATACTCAACATAAGCGAAACGTAAACAATTGAATACGCCTTATCCTCTTCACACTTCAGGAACATAATACGAATCAAAAATTAACAGAAAATGCATAGTTGAACATATCCATAATACTTTTGTGACTGAAACATACAACGCTGTAAGTGTATGTACTTAACATAGCACTTCCAACATTTTGTTTCTCAGATATGGAACGACTTACAATGCAATGCTTCGTCGAAAAGGAATTCACATGATGGTACAACACAGAGTACAAGTAAAACAGAGAAATTATATTGGAGTAACCTCCGAGATATTTTTATAATTTTAAATATGTGGTCTTGTTTAATACAATCTCAGATATGGTGTATTAATATCATAAAACAAGTATGAATTCATATATTAGATAAGCGTTTGAATTTTTATCAAAAGCTTCACTAATATATTTGATAATTATCTCAATAGACAACTGTAGCGTGGCATCAAAAAAAAATCTCTAGACAACTCGGAGCATATTTTAGGGTACATTTTAACACACTTTTTTTCTATAGTAGTAATACAAAATGGTACCCAGCCGTACAGAACTAGGCAACCCGGTGGGGATCGGGTTATATGAACGCAATGCCACTGATAGACAATAGCTGTAATTAAAAAAAAATACACTAATATTGGAATATAAATATTTTTTGAGATGCATCTGTTTCTGTGTTAGTCTGTACAAAGTATCTCAGGTCGAATTACATTACACGTAATTGAACAAATGCAGAATCAACTTATGGTTGCGACGCGAGCTAGCGATTATGCTAACGCACGTTGTTTTCGACCCTTACCAAGATACTAAACGATAATTACCCGACTATCTCAAAGGTAGGTTATGTTTTGAGATTTTAACTATTGAGTTAAAAATATTTGTAAATATAACGATTTTAATTAGTCTGTTTCTACTTATATGTACTTAACTGTACAAAGCGATACTACATTAATTACACAGCTGTTTTATTGTTTAATAAATCTAGACATTTTCCTGACATTATTTCAATCCCATATAAAGTTTGAATAAATATATGTATATATAAAGATGGAAGGTAAGTTACAACTAGATCAGGGTGTAAGAAAACAATGTTTATTTGTTTTGTGAGAAAATTTAATTATTTTCATTAACAAAAGTAGACAACAGACATAAGAAGAATTTATGGGACAGGTAATGATGATGATTATATTTTCTTAAATTCGCATGTTCTTTGTACTAAATAAATAGGTATGCGTATGTAACTTGTTACAACTTGCAATATTTGTAATAAGCGGTTTCATTTGATAATTCGATACAAATATTTAAATAGCACCAAGGGCAACGTCAAAAATTGTTAGAAATATTTTTAACTTAAAGCACATAAAAACTAAAGATGACAAAATAAAATAGGACTTGTGAATAGGGTATTTGCCTGCAGTACTAAAAACCAAAGATATTTTACATGTAGTTAGTTTAGATGCCGAGATTATTTTATAATATTTTTATTTCTATAATTAATCCCTCATTTTTAATATTTTTACAAAATAAAATTATGATTTTTAATCTGTATGTCACGTGACCGCAAACACCAATCAAAAAGTGTGACGTCATTGTGCTTAAACAAAGATGACAGACGCGTGAGACGCGTCAACTTGACATTCTTGACAACGTCGAAATTAGTTACTTGCAGGCAGATTTTTGCTACTAAAAGATACCATCTCACTGATTACTGATTTAATAACATTTCTTTATAATAGAATAGAACGCGTCTCGTCTAATCATGATGAAAAATTTTGTCAAAGCGGATAGTTCCAATTTGCCGCGAGTTGACTCCATAATGGTGGCAAGATTTTTCGCCGCAAATCCTAATTTCTGTTCCGCAGAATTCAGAAATGTAAAGACTTCTATGTAAGTATGATCAAGTATAATAGCCAATATTCTTTAAAGAAAATATTGGAAAGGACGACAAGCACCATAAGGAAAATATGCCTTGCAATATTATATTGAGGTTATGACTTATGATACTTATAACCAAAATTATTCTTCCTAGCTAACCCAGTTATCAAATGGGATTTTTTTTTTCCTCGTAGAAAACCGCAATTTTTATTGGTTTTATACGAGGAAAAAATTATTCTTCCTAGCTAACCCAGTTATCAAATGGGATTTTTTTTCCTCGTAGAAAACCGCCATTTTTATTGGTTTTCTATGAAGAAAAAATTGTTCTTCCTAGCTAACCCAGTTATCAAATGGGATTTTTTTTTCCTCGTAGAAAACCGCCATTTTTATTGGTTTTCTATGAAGAAAAAATTGTTCTTTATGGCTAACTCGGTTGTGAAACAGGACTTTCTTTTCCCTGTAGAAATCTACGTTAAATAAGTGAAAAGGCCACAAAATGAAATTTCTTTATTCAGTTATAACAAAATAACTCTGGTTCTCCTTAAAACTGAAGTAAGTTCTTCTTAAAAAAAACGTAAAATCAACTAAAAGAAAGGAAATATTTTTTCTAGGCAATGCCCAACACAAATAATATTATCTTTCAGTTGGGTTATGGCCCTTTGTACGCGGATATTAACCGCAATATTTATGGCGGTTTTTTTCTTTGCTGTAAACCCTTTATTTATGCTCGATCTGCTAATTCCATAATATTTTGCGTCATCTTGTAGGACCGACAACAAATGAGGCAAAGTAGGGTTCTTTCGCCCTACGAAACGATTCAATCTAGAATTCCAACCTTCTGCAAAATTTGTTGTCCGGTGTTGTTGATCATGACAGCACCAAATTTGATGAAAGTCTTCGTGTTTTATCCATTGGTCGAACATATATTTGTTGAAATCTTTTATGTACCTGTTCACAGGGCTTTCATTTTTGATATACGACCATCCATCATTTATCCTATTTACAGGTAAAAGTGCGAGCCCAGTACAAAGACTAACATGGCGACGGCTGATTTTATCGGTCTTTTTTATTCCGATCGAATTTGCCTTTTTTTTTAAGTTTCTATAATAGTGATAGAAACAGCCCTTGATTTCAATGTCAGGAAAAATCTTTTTCATTGCGTTTCTCGATGCAGCCTCGTAGTCCAAAGTATTTTTTTCTGGTTGCCACGCGGGTATCTCAGTCTTTATCAACGAAAATAATTTTACATATGTATCCTGTTTTTTGTTCATGAGCAACGCATACACCAGAGGTACGATGTTAGTTGAATCTGCGTCGCTTCCCAAGTCACCAAAAATTACATATAATTGCATAAAAGGTCGACAGCAACTTTTAAATGTTCCGTCTGCGAAGAAACATTTCAGTTCAGCCATTCGTTGCCGAGCCTCTTCGGAAGCAAATAGCTGTGGCCACAACCACAACATAAAACACAATACAAAGAATCAGACTTCAAGCGTCAAGCGGTAACAAAACAAGTTGCATCAAACAAATTATGTAACAAAAGTAGTAATAATTTAATTAAAATTATGCACCAGAATGTGCAATGCATACGAAACAAAATCCCTATGTTAATTTGTAGTGTGCAACACACACAACCTGAACTGATTGTATGTACCGAAAGTTGGCTTAAAAACAATGAGATACCGTGCGTGCGAATCGAGGGCTATGTCGTTGCCAATAGTTTCTGTCGTAAAAAACGCTTACATGGCGGAGTGATAACGTTCGCCCGGGACAATGTCCCGTTTACCCGCGTAGACATCGACTCGTTCACACAGGAGTTTCATTGTGATTGCACCGCTGTCTTATTGACTTCGTGGAATATTTTAGTATTAGGATTATATAGAACTGACAACGGTGATTTTAATGTGTTCCTAACAATTATAAATTATATTTTAACGTTTTTGACAAAAAAATACTCTAACATATTGTTAGTTGGTGACTGGAATCTTGACGCACTATCGCCATGTCCTAGATATAAAAAACTCTGTGACCTTTTGAATTCGTTTCGAATACGTAATATTATAGACTTCCCGACGCGGATCTCCGGCGGATCGAGCACGTCCATAGACGCCGCCGCGACGTCGCTGCCCGCTGGCGATGTGTCCGCCGTCTCTCTAACCACTGGTATTGGAGACCACCTCGCTCAATTAATAACTTGCATTGTACCAATTGTACAAAATGAAACTCCATCTCTTACCGTATATAGACGGAATATAAATAGCGATACAAAAAGATCATTTCGCCAGGCACTGGAGTTTTATGACTGGAACAATATACTAAGTAACCATAACTTAGATGTTAATAGCAAAATAACCCGAGTAATGACAGTTATATTAAACTTGTACAACACTCACTGTCCTATCAAGTGTAAAAACGTTAAATCTAAAAATACACAGTGTCGCTGGCTAACTCCAGAGATCGTGTCTTGCCAACAAGACATAATAGGTTATTGTGAGTTGTTAAAAACCTACCCACATGAAACCGTACTAAAAAAATGTATTACGGACAGCAGAAATAAGTTTAAAAACTTAGTTATTAATACGAAAAAACAAACTATTTCGGATAGATTAAATCGTAGTAATAACGTTAAAAAAGAGGTTTGGACCGTAATTAAGGAAGAATCAAATAAAACAACGCAAAAACATAAACACATCGATACCTTTAGACTCAAAGGACGTAAACGCCGTAGGTTCTAATGGCGCTTACGCCCTTTGAGTCTAAAGGTATCGACATACAGCTTAAAGACGAAAATGGCCCTGTTGATAAAAAAAAGGTGCCCGATGCCTTTAACACATATTTTCTGAGTGTTGGACAGCAATTTTCAGACTTATATCCACCTAATGAAAACAAAGCACTCAGCTTTTTGGAAAATACAATCAATTGCCATTATGAGCTACCATTTGCTGATCCTTTCCTAATCAACAAAACAATAAGAACTAAACTTGCTAATAAACATAGCCCCGACTTGTTCGGCATTACTGGAGGTCTTATTGCAGAATATTGTGAACCTTTGCTTCCAATAATATGTAACATAATACATGAAGTGTTTGACTCAGGGCAATACCCTGACGTACTAAAAAAATCCCGAATATGCCCAATATATAAAGGATCAGGCTCCGTATCTGCCCCAAATAACTATCGTCCCATCACAATTGTCCCAACAATCTCAAAAATAATCGAATCTATTCTAGCCTCTTCTATAACCCAATACTTAGAGAATAACTCAATATTAACAACCCAACAATATGCTTACAGACAGGCGCAATCGACGACCTCAGCTTCCTCACGGCTACTCAGTAATGTTGTGTCTTCTATGAACGAGCGACTCAAAGTCGCTGGGCTATTTTGCGACTTGTCAAAAGCGTTTGACTCAGTAAATCACAACCTTCTAAAAATAAAACTTAGTAGATTAGGTATCAGAAACAAATCGCATACCCTAATATCCTCATTTTTGCAAAATAGATCGCAAGTGGTAGAGGTGCAAAATCCGGATGAGAAAGTCAGGTCATTACCGGCTCAAGTCACTGTGGGAATCCCCCAGGGATCTGCGTTGGGAAATGTCCTATTTTTAATCTTTGTTAATGACTTGCCCAAGGCTGTAACCGAAGGGCAAGTTATATTATTTGCTGATGACACAAGTGTTGTTGTGGCCGGAAAGACATACGATGAGCTGCAACCCAAGCTGAATATAGTCATTCAAGAGCTTAAAACGTGGTTTGACTCAAACGGACTTAAACTAAATACAGAAAAAACCAAATGTATGCTGTTCAGTGGTCGTACAATCAATTACCCGGCACTCTCGCTGTACAACGACATTCAAGTGGAGAAAATTGTAAAGTTCTTAGGCTTCCAACTTGACAATACGCTTTCATGGAAGCCTCATATTGAATATATATGCAACAAACTGGCAACTTCTATATATGCACTACGCGAAATAAGCAAACTAGTGTCGCCAGACACCCTTCTACAAGTGTATTATGCCTATATACATTCCATCATCTCCTACGGGGTCATCCTCTGGGGTAACTCAACGGATACCGATCGAATACTAATACTCCAGAAACGGGCTCTCCGCATTGTGCTGGGAGTTCCCGCGAGAACATCTTGCCGAACCTTATTCAAATCCAACCGAGTACTAACAGTATGCTCCCTGTATATACACGACACAGTGATGTATGTGAAGCGTAACCTAAGCACCTTTAAACGTGGTGATGATGTGCACAATTTTAACACGCGAAACGCACATCGTCTAATTAATGCTCGTGGAAGATTGGCCCTATGCACCAAGGATCCCCGGGTGATGGGACCAACCCTCTACGAAAAATTACCAAAGCGCGTGAAAGACATCGAAAGTGTGGCATGTTTCCAGTCCCAACTAAAACTTATATTACTTAATAATACAATTTACAATATAGACGAGTACATGAAGTCAGTAATTCAATAATAATAATAATTACGATGGTTATGATAATGAATAAAACTAAAACTAAGTTAGATATTGAAAATATAAGCAACGATTTATAAAGTATTATGCTTTTAGTCCATTATCTGACATGTCATTCTGTTGCAGGTTATGTTTTTTGTAATAATAATTTTGTAATATGAATTGATGAATAAATTATTCTATTCTATTCTATTCAATACCAGTATTCTATTATCTGTATCTAGATAGTCGGCGAGAAGTAATTGTTTTGTATTGTGGTGACACATTTTATGTATAGCTAACATATAGCGGGTACGAAAAAATTTTTTTGTAAGGGGGGGGGCTACTGTGGTGACACATTTTATGTATAGCTAACATATAGCGTGACCCGATATGTTAGCCATACGGCGAAGCTCGCCAGTAGTCCTTAGCCCGTAGGCCGTAATGTACGTTGGCCATTAAACATTATTTTATAATCACTTACCGCGTTTACCCTTGACCTCCAAGTAAATAGACAATCCTCTATAGTATCTTCTGGTACTTGGACTTCTTTATGATTCGTAAAAACACTTTTTGGAATGTTTAATGCAGCATTTCTATGATTGTACAAACCGGTTTTTATATTTGACAACTTTGGAATGGGCTCCAAGAGATGAATTCCTTGGTTCGATAGCCGCGTAACAGTATTATTGTACTGTTTCGGTATTGGTTCACAATTTTCACCGACGTTTTTTCGTAACTCGTGAAGTTCTTTCAGTACGATATTTTTATTTTCATTTGGATGACAATCTTCTTTGTGCGGTGTAAACTTACTTATTGAACTATCGACATTCAGTGTCACGGCGCTACTGCATTTTTTATTTGTGCACGTCCAAAACTGAGACCCATTTTTGTATGATTTTCCTCGATGATACTGATGACCTTTATACAGAAAAATCGTGCCTCCCCTTTTCGATGATACAAAAGCCAACTCCGCCGTCGTCGCGGTCGCCTCACTTGACGTCGCGGTCGCCTCACTTGACGTCGCGGTCGCCTCACTTGACGTCGTGGCCATCTCACTTGGCGTTGCGGTCGCCTCCGACATGGTTGTGAAAGATCGCGGGTCGTCTAGGCGCGCGCACGTAACGCAAAGCACAACCTCTCGCCTTCATGCGGCACTCGCAACTGAAGGCAGGCACCGCGAGATTCCCTTAGGGGCCTTGTTAAAGCGCGCGTCTATGTGTGCGTGCGTTTCGATTGTTACTGCTTTAGCTTATATACCTATATTCTGTGATTTCGGTCTCACACACTTTTGATATAAATGAGCGAGATAAACAATAAGTGAAGGAAACAGCGTCAAAAACCTGTCTATAGCAGGGGTATTCCCCGATCTACGTCTATATTATAACTACCTTTATGTATATCATAGCGAGGGCAATAAAATAACCTACTTGGTGCTTAATGAATTGAAGTTACTAGTTCTAGTTCACATTCGTCCTTGATGTAGTGGTCATAAATTGTGTGTATGAAGCAATTATCACTCTAAAAAAAGCCGTAGTTTAATAGGTTCCTTATGTTTCTTGCATTCATAATGAAATGTTTAGGTTTGTCATTCATAAAGTTACTGTAATGGCCACATCCGTGACATTTTTCACTCAACAAGAAATGTGTTTCTTTCCAAGGCCATCTTAAATTCTTTATATGTTAAAGAAGTCTTTCTTGATCGAGTAACGGTCTATATCCATATACAGGGTGTCTGGGCAACAATTTCGGAACTTTTAAGGGCGTATAGTACTATCGATGTTATCGATAAATCTCCAAGCGGATTTAATTTTGAAGAGATGGTAATTAAATGGCGGGAATTTAAACATTTCAAATAACTGAGCACAGGCGCACGTGGTAATTTTGCCATTATGTGTCCATTATCCGTCCTACAGATGCAAAAAGAGTGTTATTGGATAGCAGAGTTGGGCAAAAATTTAGTTGACTAAGAATAAGAATAAAATTCCAAATTTTATTCTCAATCAAAATATTTGAGTAAGATTGAAAATCATGAGCAAGTTATTTTGATTTGATTTAAAATGATTAAATCATTTCATTTTTATTCTGATTTGATTTAAAATGATTAAATCATTTCATTTTTATTCTAAATGACAAATCAAATTTTGATTAATTTATTCCGACAGACTATTAGTTAAACTAACGTTTTAGTTGACTTATTAATATTTAGAATAAGATTGATTTTATTCTTCTTATACATTTAGTTCACTGATTGCACTTGTAATTTGAACTATTTCTCATACTTTTAATGTTCAGTTTTTTTTAAACATGAATAAATATGACACACAACCTATGGCATAGTAATTAGGTAGCTTCGAGATTATCTGATGATGAATGGAACCAGGAGGTAGGTAGTGGAACTCTTCAATGGCTATTGGTAAGACCTTCAATTCAAGTATGGATTCATTTCGCTTGTGGTAAAGGGTTCTATACATAGTATAGTATACATTACACTATACGGCGATGGTCAGCCAGCCAGGAGGTGGGTAGTGGAACCCTTCGTAGAGTCTTAGTAAACCCCTCGAGTTTGGGCTTATTTGATTTGTTGTAAAGAGTCCTATGCATTAAATCCTGTGGTGATGGTCTAGTGATGGATCCAGGACGTGGGCAGTGGTAATTTTAGTAAATCTGTCAAGTTTGGGCTCATTTTATTTGTTGTAAAGAGTTATACTCGTATGCATTACACTCTATGGTGGTGGTCTGACGATGGAGCCAGGTGCTGGGTAATGGTACTCTTTGAAGGGTTTTAGTAAACCCCGCGAGTTTGGGCTCATTTGATTTGTTATAAACAGGCCTTAACTTTTCGTGATTTTAACAAGCGTGACGTGTATAATTTAAAATGTCTTTATTATTTAGTACAACACTAAAAAATATTGATTGTACAACCAGATATCGATTCAAAATATCAATCGTCATTTTTTAATGGCGATTAAATTAGTTGTGAGAATGGTCGACTAACAATTAAATTAGTTTTAGTTTCAATAGACTAAATTTCACGGTTAAATCTATATTAAATAAAACTACGTAGTCGCTCGTTTTTGCATTTTTTATTTAACTTGCAATATAGATAACTTGCAATATGTAACTACGACGAGTAGGTATGTACATTGTAGGTACTCGTATGCGTACGTTGTAACTATGTTGGTTTGGGTGGAATCTTGCAACTTATATTGAAGCAGATATCTTCAACCGAGTGAGCTAAAATTATGTATACAAGTTTAATTTGAAACGCTTGAATGAAAATGCAATATAATGGGCCTTAATATTACGATAAATAACGAAAAACTGCAATTCACAATGTTTACAAGTCGCAAACAATAGTAGGTAAATAGGTAGGTAGGTGCTCTATTGTGGTTTTATTTGGGGGACATCTTTTACATGTGGCAACTATATGTTTGCCACCTGCACTTTTTGATTTCAACTCGAAAAAATTTCCATCGAGTAAGATCTCTAATACGACACTGTTTTTAGAGTTTGTAGCAGTTCTGGCAACTGCTGTACCTGGTGGCACAATATTAACTTCATCACCATTGTCTACTGAAATAACAGATTCGTCACTTTGTTCGTCCATTGTAAACACATAAACTTTCTTAGAAATAAATTACGGGTACCTCATTATTAAAACGATTTAATAAAACTTATTTATATTAAATTAGCGAGTCTTAACTTAACTAGTTACCGACGTTGTTAGTAAAATACTGATTTGCTACTGAACTCGCTAAAATAATTGTCAACTTACCCTTGGCAGTCCTGGATCTGCTATCTCTTTCAGATCATTGGCTAATGAAAGAGAAAATCAATCGCAGCAGGTAAAAACCAAGCCTTTCTTATTACCTGCGTTAGACTGGCAGGCCGTAGCGTATGACCTTCGGTCAGCTTTCTCTTTGGTTAGCTCTATAATTATTACTAAGAGTGAATCAAAATAGACTTGCAATATTTCACGTCATAGCTATATATATTTTATTAATATAACCATAATGTACCTACACTCGTGGTGTCTGCTTGTAAGTTGTAGCCACTGAGACATCTGTTACCCACCGTTTGGTTCCACCATCAGATCTCTATTATTAAGAAAAAAAAAGTAAATTTTTAAATCAAAAAAATAAAAACCGACTTCCAAAAACTTAAACTAAAAAGCAGAAAATAATATGTTAATCACCCCAAAGAAATGTATAATCAACGATTCATATATACATATACAGATATTTATAGTTTTTAACCTGTTATTTTTGTAGTTAGAAATTAACATATTATTTTCTGCTTTTTAGTTTAAGTTTCTGGAAGTCGGTTTTTATTTTTTTGTTTTAAAAATTTACTTTATTTTTAAATTTTTAGTGGCGCTGTAAAATATTGTTTTAACCTAATATACTTAAGTCTATTTAATTAAAAGAACATTTTTCCAAATCGGTCTAGCTGTTTTAAATTAATCGGGGAACAAACCTACATAAAAATTGCTCTTTGTTTTGAAGTCGGTTAAGGCGCGGTAGGACCTGGCTCGCATTTCACATACAAACTAGGGTCGGGCGGAATGCAGATTATTGCAGATTATCTTCGATTTCTAACATAAAAGTATACGTTATCAACCCAAACATGAGAGGATGCCCTGCATGACTGTGAAATCATGATTGTCAGGTATTAATTTTGTCAGAAAAGGTAACTGGTGATGAACAAAATGAAAAAAAAAATGAAAAAATACTTTATTTTATAGTGTTTTCGCGCTACTTTTCTATCGAGCGAAGTGTTCGCTATCGTGTTCTAAGTGAGAGGAAGCCCTAGATACAGTTCTGAATATTATTATATATGTTTTACAGTGACCTAAGAGTCAAATAAGTGCTCTAAAAATGATTTGGAAACTAGGCTTCCGTGCCCGATTCTGGTCTCACCTCGCCTTAAGACTGGAAACTTATTTCTAATAAGAAATGCACGAGAAACTAATAAAAATACCAAGATCGCTATATGTGTGCCTCTAATATTTTAAGAGTTCCCTCGGTTTCTCCAAGATCTCATCATCAGATCCTGATTTGGTTGCAATGGAACCACCTCGGAAGTATACCCTTTCAAACAAAAAAAGAATTTTCCACATCGGTCCAGCCGTCTTCGAGTAATCGCGTAACAAATATAGAAAATAAAATAAAAACATATAGACGAATAGAGAACCGTCCTTCATTTGAAAGTCGGTTAAAAATGCATAGAACTCATTAAAACGAGCCCACTTCCATGTTCCATCATCAGTTCAGTTCAGCTTGCTGATGTGATGCCTGTGTGCAGGAGTGAGTGAATAGTGGAACACGAAATACAAGATATTGCTACTACATTACTTACTAAGCCTATAGACGGGATAACAATTTCAATTTCGATAAATAAATCAATCAGAGGAATTCATTTTAACTAAAAAAATCATGATTGAATTTATTTGATTGGTGATTAACCCTTAAATTGGCAAGACATTAAAAATTAAAAATATGGTTTTATACCTAATTAACAAACTTCATGATCGTGTCAAATACCTTGGAAAAATATTTAAAAAAATCTAGAGTCACCCATTTTTTGGAAAAACTATGTACACCACAATGTACGCTGCCAATTTACCAATAGAAATTACCTGTGTGAAAGTGTACACTGTGGTTAACGTTGCCAAAGAATCAATGAAATACATTCATGAAGAAATAAGCAATTTATGTTAAAAAAAAACATTATTTAATATGAAATAGGCAAAAGCAGTTTCTTTTTTCTCTCTCCTGCGACAATACACAGAGACATATTACATTTTACGCAATGTATCATGGTTCTTCCCTCCTTGCAGTAACAGCACCACATAGTCTTGGCGCCAATCTCGGGAAAATGCCCTACATTATCGAACCATGAACAAACCGTCGGACGTTACATTCTGTCCACCCTCATCTACAACACCCAATCCACTCCGAAAAAGAACAGAACCCTGAAGATGAACATTCTTAAAACTGCAGCCCAATTTCTCCATAGCGATGATGACTCTGTACCACCATCACCAAAGCTTGCAGTGGCCCATAGTATCCCAAATCCGTAAGTAGACGGAAGAATTACGAAAATTGACGATACGGATGATTCTGGAACCAAGGAAATAAAAAACACCAAACTAAATACTCTTAAAAGTCAAGCCAAAGATGGAAAACCCAAAGAAAAGGAAACCACGACTAGCGGCAATCCTAAACCTTCAAATGAAGTCAAAAAAACCACTAAAAACAAAGGTTGATACAAACTCCACGTACACAAATGATTATGACATGCTTTCTAAAAAAAGCCGTGCTTGAAAAGCAAGGATGCTGAACATATTTGATCAGCTTGTGCAAGTAATGGATAGCATCGGACAATGCAATAATTACAATGGTAGCAAACCTCAAGAAACTGCAATTGAAAGTGGACCAAACTTCTGACCAGCAGAAATCAGAAAGTGAAGACTTCATTGAAAGTTGGTGTTAGTAGGACATTTTCATTTATATTTGAATCTGTTGGACTTGCCAATGGCGCATTTGGGAATGTGTCATGGTTAGTTGCTTTATTTGAGGTACTGCCACTACTGTTATGGCTGTTTAATAAATTAAGCCTTTCTAAAGAAGAATCCAGCGAAGGAGCATCAGAGCTTAATATTAGATTCTGACAAAGCAGGTGGTTGCAGAAAGTTAGGTTCATCTTCAGAAGAAGACCCGTCATCCGAACACGCATTCAATGTTGGTACCAAAGCCAAGATATTGTGAGAACGTGTTTGTTTTAAGCACTGCACACAAAGAAACAAAAATACGATCTAACAAAACATAAAAAGACAGAAGAAAATATGATAAATATATACCATTAAACAAAAAACCATTACTATGAAACAGGCAACGTTCAGCGTGATTACCATTGCCATTCTAAAAAAAAGAACTGTGTAGTTGGCAATGTACACTGTGGTAACCGTTTGCTTTTGAAGTAAATCTATAGTACAATTGGCAACGGTAGCCACAGTGTACATAATGATTTATGAGCCTGTAATATTCGTGTTCCGTAAAGTACATGCAAAAAAACTGCTTGATTCCATTCCTTAGATTATCCTAATAAATATAAACACACGACATGCATTCCTGTCATATTAAAATATAGCAAAAAGTTGTTAATAACTACCCGAGTTGGTGACAAAAATTTCCGCGTCAATCTCATTTTAACATTGACAAATTTCTGAAGGTGTTACTAGTGTAAATTATTTTTTCTGCTAATCACAATAAATAATGTTACTGCTTTTTCTTATTGGTGGCTTTAATTTTATCCTATATTGCAGTCAGTATTTTTGATAAGCGAGTGTACACTGTGGTTACCGTTGTCAATTTAAGGGTTAAATTAGTTTTACTCAAATTTTTGAGTGAGAATAAATCTTAAGTGATTTAATCATTTCAAATTTAATCTGATTGAAACTGAAGTGATTTAATCATTTCAAATTTATTCTGATTGAAACTGAAATGATTTATTCTCACGATTTTTTATTCTGATTGACGATATTAGTCATGAGTGCCCAACACTGTTGGATAGCTAAATGTGTAAGCAATCAATTTAAACAAATAATTTTATTCAAATATTCCAATAACAGGGCAAATAACTGGTCAAGAGCATGTCGGACCATGCTCAGTGTAGGGTTCCATAGCCGTATCTATAAGGAAATGTGCTACAGCTAAAAATAAACAACTGGGAAAAGGTCTTAAATGCCGAGTAAATCAATAGCACTTAAAAACCTTTTGGTTGAAAAGTTTTTCGGCAATAACTTCAAAACGGTTTATTCGTTACTATTCAAAATAATTTTCGTTGAATGTATTTATAAAGCGTTACCTTCCTGATATTTTTCATATTTTTTGGATTTACGGTTTAAAAGTTAAAGGGGGGGGACACAATTTATGCAACTTTCGGAGCGATTATTTCCGAAAGTATTCACTTAATCAAAAAAAAGTACATGAAAGCCTTATAATGTTTTTAAAAGAACTATCGAATGATGTACCTCGCGTTGATGTTTGCTGAATTTTTTTTTTTTTATTTCTGTTACATGTATGGAGTGCCCCCCCCTAGATATGTTTATTTTTATTATTTAACTACCAAACTTAGTAGCGGCATCTACAAGACATCTATATTCCAAAATTCATCAGTACACGTCTTGTAGTTTTTGAGTAAAATGCCTGTCACATACGGACGGACGGACGGACGGACGGACATGACGAAACTATAAGGGTTCCTTTTTAGCCATTTTGGCTACGGAACCCTAAAAATGAGTAAATAATCATGACAAAATGTGACAACGGTAACCATGAACGTAGTCAAGTCTGTGTCGAGAATTCGGAAGTTGGTTCCGTAGATACAAAATGAAGTTTTATTTTCTGACAGTTATTAACAGAAGTAACATTCGTCCTCTGGATAATGATCGTACACTAACAACATGTATCGTCACCCTTGACACCATAGTCTCTTTATATCAAGAAGTTTTTTAATATCGTTCTTATGGATAACAAAATGGGATGGTAAGGTGCAATCAGTATAACGTCCACAACCGGAACACTTCTCAGATAGAATGAAGTGAGTTTTCTTCCACGGCCATTCCAATCTGTTGAGTTTTATGAAATCACTTCTGCTTAAAAAGCAGTCATTGTCCAAAAACATAACCATTTTCATTTCACGCAAATGATCTGAAAAAAATTGAAGATACTTTATTACCTACCTATATGTAGGTACAGTATGAGGTTTTACTAATTTTATTAAGGAACCCTAAAGTTTTTTGTAATGGCTAGTTGGGCAGTTCTTTATAACTTCTATATTTAAATATGGAAACTACTTTTTACAAGAAATTTCTTAAGCAAAGAGGTTGAAATCTAACTAAGAAAATCTTAATAAAATAGAGTGTTTGACGACACTCAAAACAAATTTATTGACTCTGACTATCAAATTACGTTTCCAACAGTGCTCGAATAAAATCAATCAATGTACCACAGCTAAACGATCAACATAATTATTCTAAGTGAAATTTTATCCTATCCTAATGCCTGTGTATTTTTCTTATAGTTTTTTACAGGGAAAAGAAAGTCCTATTTCACAACCGAGTTAGCCATGAAGAACAATTTTTTCTTCATAGAAAACCAATAAAAATTGCGGTTTTCTACGAGGAAAAAAAAATCCCATTTGATAACTGGGTTAGCTAGGAAGAATAATTTTTTCCTCGTATAAAACCAATAAAAATGGCGGTTTTCTACGAGGAAAAAAAAATCCCATTTGATAACTGGGTTAGCTAGGAAGAATATTTTTTTCCTCGTATAAAACCAATAAAAATGGCGGTTTTCTACAAGGAAAAAAAAATCCCATTTGATAACTGGGTTAGCTAGGAAGAATAATTTTTTCCTCGTAGAAAACCAAATAAAACGGTGGTTTTCTACGAGGAAAAAAAACTTCCCATTTCATAACCGGGTTAGCTAGGAAGAATTATTTTTCCTTGTAGGATGCTAGTTATCAAACTTGGTTATCTACGAGGAACAGTCTACAAATTATTTTTAGCTGAGGTAAAGAAACGGAAGACGGAAAACTGTCAATTATTAAAATATCAGCCTGATTATAAAGTAAAAGCACCTCAAGCTTTGTCCTTTCATTATTTATGTGCCAAATCAAATGAGCCTGATTGTGATATATTTCTGAATATGATTGTTTCTAATTTCACAGAAGAAAGTATAAAATTAGCAGAGATGGAGACAAGAAATCAGCATGAAAGCCGGTTATGGTATGAACTGAGATATGGCAGGATAACTGCATCAAAAGCCTATGAGGTTAGTCGGTGTAAAGTATTGGATGGTACATTAGTAGACATTATTATGGGTGCAAGAATACCAGAAACAGTAGCAATGAAGAGAGGACGTATCTTAGAAGCTAAAGTTAGGGACACTGTGGAAAAAAAACCTTAAGAAAAAAATAGAAAAATGTGGTCTTACAATCTCGAAAGAACATCCAATGCTTGCAGCATCTCCAGATGGTATCATACTAAAAGATGACACTCTTGTAGAAATTAAGTGTCCTATGAACCATAACACTTACCAAAATTATATTAAAGATGGCAAAATTTCAAAGAAGTGCATGTGTCAAATGCAAATGCATGTTACAGGGAAAAAGCACACATATTTTTGTGTCGCAGACCCTGAGTTTGAAAAGAACCAAAGTGTTGAGATTTTAAAAGTGGCGTATACTTTTGCATTTTTGGGTAACTGCTATATATCCATTGCTTTATCGAAGCACTGTAGTAGAATAAGGTAAATAGAAAACCATTTCCACAAACTTTTTGTTTCATTTCAATTAGTCATTACAAAACGCAACTAATACAGTCAAGGTCGAAGATATTATATTTATTAAGATATTAGATATTTTAAGTATTTTATTAGAAGAGAAAAATTATGTGTCTCGGGCAGGATTTGAACCTGCATCTCCTCGGCTATCCAGGCCAAACACAGGCTCCTTACCAACTACGCTACAAAAATTGGATGACTTGGACAGTTTTAGTAAATTTTTCTCGTCTAATAAAATATTTAGAATTTGTTAATCATTAAAAATAATCGAAAAGTTTTCGGGAAACCACGTGCAGCATTTCCTCGCTGGATTGTAAGGCTGATGCATTGAGCGAGGAAGCTACCAGCTCTTCGGTCCCTCGTGCTTTCCCTGAATCTTTTCGATAACTCTTTGAAGCCAGGGTGCCAGGGCCCCTCTGACCAAGGGTCTCGACGCCAAAAGGACCAAAATCATAACGTACGATTCTCACTAACGAGGGTAGGCCGAAGCTCATTTTAAAATCTGTTTAAGAAAATTGAAGCGTGTATACAATAAATAATTATTGTGTACACGCTTCATTTTAGTATTTACACACGCGTCGTTCGGCTGCCATCATTCCATACAAATTAACAGGGATCTGCACTGGTCGGTGAGAATCGTATATATTGCATGCGTCCCTTTACGCACCTTCTTTACGTCTTAAGGAAGCGTAAGGGAAATAGCAATTGAGGCTGAGCTCTCGCCATCCATAAGAAAACACAGAACTAAAGATTAAGTGTTTATTTTATAATGCTGTCTTGTAAATTTATTAAACCACAGGCCATTATGATCGCTTCATCTACTACTCGTAGCAAATTTGTATTGATAACTGAATGTGGTTTCAAGAATGTAAATTCTCTGACCCTCCTTATTACTCTCTCAATGTGAATTCTTAGGCTTGCTATTTGTTTTGTTTGCCTTGCTTCCTTTTTTGATAATTTTTGTCCTCTAGGCACACTTGGAGGCCTTAATAATCGAAAACCTTTTTGTAATAAAAGCTGTTCTAGGTGTTTAAAACCTCGATCAGCTAATATACAGGTACCAGGTTTCAATGTATTCAAAAAGCCGCAATTTTCCACAAGCATTACGTCACTGATTCTGCCCCCATAACCACATGAGATATAGTTAACGAGCCCGTCAGGAGTTGAACTTATAAGGTACTTAATTGTATTTGCTTTTTTGTACTCTGAGAGTCAGAGCTTGATTGACAGCTTTAGATGGTTTTTGTATTTCTATTTCCAGGCAATCAATTATACAAGACACATTGTAAAATCTATGCCTGAAAGCAGTGGGCAGATTAAGTCGTATCGCTTTAGGAGTATATTCATCAAACTCAACAATAAACTTTTGCAAAGCTTTTGCTATGATAGGCACATTTTTCAAAAAGATTTTGCTGGCATAATTCAGTGACACTCCAAATTCATCACCGAGTTCTGAAAATCTTGTGTCTAATCTAATTTTCTTAAGACACAATAAAATATGTTCTTCAGGTATACCACATTGTTTTTCGATTATATTAATTAAATAATAACAAGACTTTGCTACTCCAATATAAAACCGTGGATTACTTCTTATTCTGTTTAAAGTTTGACGTAAAGCATCTTGTTTAAGAGATTGTGATTCTATTTTTATTACTTCTTCATTTAAGCTACTATCAGAAAAAAGCTTTTTCTTAGATATTTTTGATGGTGTTGATGACGATTCCTGTTCCACTGAGGGTGTATATAGCGAAACTTCACTCTCAGATGTCTGCTCATCCTCAAAGCACAACCTCCGATTACGTTTGGTGGTGCCCGTTGTTGATGGGAATTCCGTTTTTGATGTTGATACTGCAACATTTGCAGTAAACTTCTTCACAGGTGAAGTTGCTACGTTGGACAAGCTACTCTTAATCTGAGTCCCTTTGCTTCTATACTTGTGGTGTATATAAACTTGCACCGATTTATCTTGTACTACTGGTCTTTTTTCCTGATGACATACAATTTCAGCTGGCATGTTTTCAAGATCGAATTGATCTTGAGATACATCCTTATCTTGCAAAGTATCTACAAATGAATAAAATGTTCAAAATAAGTCACAATCGTCGTTCAAGGAAAAAAATCGGTTGTCTGTAAAGTCGGTTTACTGACGATAGTCGAACGTGATAACGTTGACCTTGACCCTGACTTTGACTCAGCAGCAGCAGTGATTTTTTGTCACGATTGGCCGCCCCTAATATCTGGCCGCCCTAGGCCCGGGCCTACTAGGCCTTAGAGCAAATCCGCCACTGGTCTCTTGTCATTCAATAGAGATTTTTGACAGCCGTATCTTAGGGAATAAGGGCTATTTTATTAACAATTTGTAAGAAACTATCGTCTTAACGACTTTAGTGCTGGAATAATATAAAGTACCTATTTGACAGGTAACGACCCTGCAAGGTAACGGCCCATGACGTCACACTTTTTCGTGCGTGCAGCCGGCTCCATCGAATTATAAGACGTTATCACGTCAAAACATAATTAGTTCTATTAGGCACTAACGCCAAGGGCGCGGCGAGAAAACTAATAAAAGTAGTCCTAACGGGGTGTCAAAACTAAATTTCATTAGTCCAAACATGGTGGATTTTTCTTATGAAATTTAGATGGTCACCTTCTGGTTTCATCATCGGATCAGCTTGATGGTACTATAATCTTACATTTTCACCAAACATATACAGGCATGCCAAATTTCAACTCCATTGGATACCAGAAAGTGGTCGAAAAAGGGTTTGCAAATTTTGAAACCACAACACAACATACATACAAGCTTTGCAAGTAAAATAAAAGCTTGTAAAAATACACTACATCATATCTAATATTGCACCTTTGTACCTTATCATAGTAGGTAAAATATACTTGAGACCAAATATTCCGAATCACTTACATAAAATTTAATATCTTGTTTAGCATACATGATCAAAAAGTAACATAAATAATAAGTTATTAGTTTCTTGAACTTTATTTTATTATATTTAACAAGCTAGCTGCATTCGTTTTCAAGATATTACATTTTTTGTTAGTAACCCATATTTGCTCTCCAGTATATTAATTACTGTAACTTAAGTGTATATCTATCAACCGAAGCTCATCTACAGCTGAATATAGGCTGTACCATCCTAAGTTAACAAAGCAAATAAATACATACCACTTCTTTTTGAGTCACTTGACTCAGACATTTCTGTGATTTTGGATTCATATTCTTCCAAAGCCTCTTCGATTATTTTTTTTCGCTTTTTGATGTCATCAGATGGTGAGATACTAGAAAATGTCCCTATTCTGTCAGGCTGGCAATCGAATTTTGATGGTAAACAACCCTGTTTCATCCGAATTCTCTTAACATGACCCAGTGTGGTATACTGGATATTATAGTTTTCCATATCATCAGGCAGCTGAAATTTTCAAGAAAAGTTAATATTAAATAATAATAAGTATTGGTGTTTGACTCAAGATCTTTGAAATATTTGTGATAATGAAGCTACAAAAATACACTTTTAGGTGGACATTCTACTAACCATTGTGCACTATTTTCACCACAATAGTATATAATCAGCGGCGGATTTGCAGTCTTGGCCGCCCTAGGCCCTAGGTCATGTCATGTAGTAAGTACCAGCCACCGCTTTCTTAGCAGCAAGTCATTTTTTGTCACGATTGACAGCCCCGCCCCTAATATCAGACCGCCCTAGGGCCTACTTCGTGTTAGGGCAAATCCGCCACTGATAATATTAAAAATATCCGTACTTCGAAAGAAACACATATTTTTTTATTATTCTATACGTAAATATGTGTATACTTACATTGAAATGATCTTCACAAAAGTACATTGATGTTTTTAGTGATAGTTTTTTCCAGTCTATCTTTGCCAGTTCTAACCATTGTTGTCGTAGTTCTTCTTTATGTGGCACATGAATAAATAACTTCGTAGGTGTTCTTTTCGTGTTATTTTGACAAAATGGCACTACACAATATTGGTAAAATAACTTTAAACTCATTTTAAAATTACTGAACAGATGATAGGAGCTATAACCTCAAAATGCGTTTCGTTTTGTTTGAGCACAATGACGTCATACAGACCACGTGACGACGTATGGTGTTTCAGCGGCAAAATTTAAACGTAAATACTATTTTTGTGTTTTATCATTGTAATTCGGTTATTATTAATGCAAAAAATATTTTTGTAGCTTAATATTGTCCTGCAACTAACTTTACATACTTTACAAAAAATAGGAAAGTACCCTATTATATTTTTTTTCCCCGTACTGGGCTATAGTCATATTTACGTGTTGCAAGGTTTGCATTCGTGGGTTTTATTTGATAATTCGATCCCTACCTTGACGGCACTTTGTGTTTAACAGGAATAAACATGTTTTTGAATACGAATTAAATACAGTTATAAAAGCGATAGATATTTTTTTCTACAATGCCGACATTAAGGTCTAAAGTTAAATGTTCGAGTTTGGTCCTTTAGCCATATATTCTTATTTCGGTTAAATACCAACTCATCAAATATTTTATTATAAAACCCGACGTTCCTTTGCATTTTATTTCTATACTAATCTTGTACTTATTGCCTTGAAGCTGTTCTTTGTTTGCTAAGTGAAACCGCCGTGACCTTAATTTAAAATGTCAGTAAGTGATCTAATTATTGTTTATTTTATTTAAACGTGTTAAAAGTAATATTGACCTTACTTTTGTTGTCATTTTTGAAGGTCTGACTCCGAATATTCAACTTACGAGCGCACGCCCTCACCTGAGCCGAAGAAATCTACAAAGGATATCAAGAAAAGAAAATCGTCCTCAGTATCAAGGTATTTCATTTATTTTAAATTAAAACAAAATAATCTTTATAAATTTTATAATACGTATTGACGCTGCCTAGGTACTAAGCTAGAGGTACCGGAAATTTTACCGAGATTGGCATATATTTGTGTGCCGTATAATTTGATTTTTTACTTATTAATGTTTTCTTATTTTTTTATAGATCTGAATTTGAAACAGCAAATCAGCGACCACGCACGCCATCACCAGCGTAAAAGAAAAAAACAACCAGCAAAGTTCGTGCATCAACCAGTAAAAACAAGAATCCGGGCTCTAGGTACTTATTTTACTTGTTGTTTTTAAACCGATATTAGTTTAAATCTTTATGCAACTATATATATCATAAAATTTGGTAGATGTTTTAAAAAGTTTCTTTCTTTTTTCTAGTTCTTCCAAAAAAGCACCTGAAGCCGACATCTTCAAAATTATAAGAGACGAAGAGAAGATCACCGAAGACCAAAATCTGAAAGCCGTCAAGACAACTTCATCGTTCACCAGTCGCGTAGCAACGGGTTTTACTCGGCGTACTACAATTACGGACGGTAATTTTTTAATTGATTTAAAAGTGTATAACATTGACGATTTCCAAAAGACTCAGCCTGAAGAGCGTTATAAAAAAGCGCTAGCGTCAGTAAAATTGCAGTGTAAGGAAGATTCCACTGAGTGGGACCAGATGCAAAAGTTTTTAGGTGAAGCCTTTAATATTTTCAGAGATTGTGACCCTGTTTACTTTAATAATTATAAAAAAAAATAGTTCAAAATGTTTAAATTTTTTATAATAACAGAATTATTTTACTAAATTGTTTTATTGAAAAGTTATTAGTTTCATTATATCAATACATTTGCATAATGTACGTTGTTTATTAAATCTAGTTGTGTCAGAATAGGGTGGATACGCTTATTAATAAATCTTTCTTGATATACATTTATAGACGTATCCATACTTTGCATAGTGTTCACAATCAACTGTATTTCTATGTGGAGTCAGCCGAGTTAGCCGTTTTGATTAATACAAGGTAGGTTATAAATAAACATGTCTCGGGTGTAATATGATACTTAGTAGTATAGTATTGGAACTGCTGTGACACTACTAATTAGTAGGTATGTATTGAAAGTTCAAGAAGAATTAATAGTTCTAGTTTAATTACGACATACGTTTAGTACTTATCATATATACAACATTGATTATTCATAATGCCTTTTTGTGTTCCGTGTAGTACAACTGTAGATAAAAATAAATGGATAGGACATCTTCGAAGAACTGCGCATAAAACAATTGTGAATTCAAACAATATACTCAATGATGGCGTTGAAGTAGTTGAGTCGGCATTTCGGATGCGCATTGCCACTTATCGTATATCAGCAAGCACCGATCAAAGTCTGGGATCTATCGATGCATTTATGAACTCTTCGCACAAGAGTTTGAGTTTCCACTTCCACAAGAAATCGATGACAGTGATTTATATAAAAAAGTTAAAAATTCTATTCAGAATCCAAAAGTTAAGAAACGGACAACCAAAGTCAATAACAAAGTCATTAAACGAACCATTGGACATCCACCATGTTTTGATAAACAACGAAGCAGGAAAAGGCAACAAGCTTGTAAGGATCGAAATTATAGATATCCAAGATGGCGTTCCGGATACAAACGACCAAGATGAGAAGGTGCTTCTGAGCGCGCAGTACGTGGCCAATGATGGCTACGATGAGATCGTTGACTGCACTGAAGATGTAATAAATAAAATTTCGAAGAAACTGTGTACAGCATGAGCTAATAGTTTTATATTTTTACTCATTTTTGTATTTATATCGATCTAATAAACTTTATTTAAGTACTTTTGTGTTTCATTAATTTCCTAAAAATTATAGTTACTGATTACCTACTTAATCCTATTTATATAGAAGGTAATAAAAGAAAGATCAATTAAAATTATAAAAACATTTATTTTACCAAACACATTTTTAATACAATTTTGAGATTAAAATCGTAAACTATTGTCCAAGTACCATTTTTTGATGCATAAAACATTTTTTAATGCACAATTTTTCTTATGATAAACACAATTATAAACACACTCGGGAAGACAATATTTTTTAAACAGCTCTTTTAAATTTGGTGCACCTTTCTCACCCAAATCTATAATATTACAGTCTAAACACAAATTTTTAACCCATTAAATTTTTTCCATACCCTTTACAAAGACAGTCTTATCTTTTATGTGGTTGACAATAAGTCTTTTAAATTCTCTGTAATCGACATAACCCTCATGTCACATAATACCAAAATGATTTTCTATCCATCGTGTCTGTCTCTTTTCATTTTCCTCTAATTTAGAAAACGAAAATGGTGGTTTTTATTAAAAAAACTTGTGTGTACTCTGGCGTACTGTATGCAAATTCTTTAACTATAAATTTATTTTTGTTTGATTTAAACCCTTGAAGATCTACGAATACATAATTCTGCATTATGAATTTTTTTTTGTAATATTACTTAAAGGTTTATATTCCACAATACTATCATTTAAAATCAAACAATAAGCGGAGGTTTGCTTTGGTATATCCGCTTCACACTCTAATTCAATTCGCACATCCACTGAACCGGTTTTTAAGGTTTCGTTTTGACGAGAACAGTCGATAACAAATAGAGGAGCTATATTTTTAAAATCTAACGGGTCAAGCAAGGGTGCTTGAACACGGTTATAATAAGACTGTTGAAATTTTGCATACTGTTCGTATAATATAGCATACCTCTCAGATGAAAAACTAACATCAAAACTCTCATACGGAAAGTAACTTGAGTTTAAAAAACTTTAACATCTCGCAAATTACAGTGATCAAAACATGTTATGTCTTTATTAGCTACATTTTTTCGCTCTGTTTTCAATCCAATTATAATGTAACGTGGCTTTTCAATTTGAGATGAGGTTTTAATAGCCCACGAATGTTTTGATGTTTCGGGCAAGAGTGGATATTCATACAGATCCCAGTTCCTAAACGCTATCTGAATAGCACGATCTTTTTCCAAGTATTTAAGTAAGCTTAATCTTTCTCGATCAGATACTTTAATATGAGGCATACGCCATACTATTTTAGATATCGTGATATTGTCTATGTATTCATTGGCATTTAGTTTAACGCTATTTAAATTTGTATTTGATCTTAAAAGAACAAGTTCATGTTTGCAATTAATGATAATTTTGGTGTAATCCTCAGCAAACCCGAGAATTTTGTTTAAAGGCACAGACACAGAAAAGGTTCCATGTGTATTTTTTGTACCATTAACATCCCATCCCCATAATTTAGACATCGAAGCCTCAAATTCATTCATAGATACAAGAGATTTCATAATTGTTGTAACCCCTGCATTTTTAATTTTATCTATTTCGATTCCATTGAGTTCGTAACGAATATCTTGAAATAGATGAAGTATGGGGTTATTTGTAAAAAGAACACTATTAACCTTTGCTTTCGTTTCTCTATTAAATGCGGTTATAGTACCTTCTATGTATAAAGTGCTTGCTGATGGTAGCACGTAAAGATCTTGCTGGTTAATAGGTAAACGTATTTCATCGTTGAAATTAAAACTTGTTACGTACGGCTTATACGAATGGTATTCAAAGCTCTCGATCGAGTTGTCAAAGGTAAAAGGTTCAGTTAAGTTCAATATACTCATTTTAATAGACCTAAGCTTTGCAGAAATTGTTTATTTTGTTTTGTAAGACGTACTTTAGGTCTTCTTTTCTTGATTGCTTGATGACTACTAGTGTTTATTTTAAGTGTGGGTGAAGTTTTATTAAAGTCTATCATTTTTTCCTAAGGTGCAAATATATCTGTATCTCTTCACCCCGTAAATTTACTAAATTATTGTTAACGTCTAAAATTCTTATCGTAATTGAATTTAAACTATTTTGAGTAACAGGAAAATAAATTACGTTTTTTGGTGTTTCTATAATCCGATAACCAGGGGGCACATTAGGCACAAATTCGTGAATAATATGGCTAGGTTTTCCGTTAACAAATGATCCGCTCAATATGTCACATTCAATGCGGACTATAGTTGTAGACAAAATGGAGACAGGATAAGGGGACTCTGTTAATATATTTGCTTGAATAGATTCTGCTCCGAAACCAAGTAAACTGCCGATAGAATTTTCTTTATTAAAATAAATGTTTTTAGTGCACTGAATTGATGTTTTTAAGGTATTATTATTGCACGTTAATGAAAGTGTACAATTTTGAAGATGTTCTTTAAGGTAATCTTCGATATCTTGAAGTTCATATGAACCGTCATTATCCTGGCTGGTACTTTGTCATTTATTGATGAACATGGTGATCGATTAATCAGAAATGTTGCCGTTAATACTGCATGACCCCATAGATGTCTCGGTAAATTAGACTCGTCCAACATAGTTGTTGCTTTATCATAAATTGTTCTGTTCATACGCTCAGCCTTACCATTTTGTTGAGGACTATATTTCTGTGTATATTCAATCCGAATTCCGTTTTCTGTGCAGAAATCTTTTAATGATTTTGCTGTAAATTCTCCACCATTGTCGCATCTTATTCTTTTAATTTTAACTTCCATCTGTCTTTCCATTTCTCTTATGTATGATATCAAGTTGGGTCGCTTCAAATTTGTTCTTCAAAAGATATGTCTGCGTAAAATGGCTGTAGTCATCTATTATTGTTTGAAAATATAGATATCCTTCATCAGTTGGTGTTCTTGCAGGTCCCGAAATATCAGTATGAATTAAATCTCCAATTTTACTTGACCTCGGTCTTTGAATTCGCTTGAATGGTAATCTAGTTGCTTTATTTTTCATGCATGGATCGCAAGCTTGTGTGCTGAATGGTAATCCCAGTATAGCCAATTTATTTCTACACATGTGTCCAAATCTTTGATGCCACAGATCTACATTTTCTCCTTTGGCCAGTTGACATGCATTTTCACCAACATTTAAGTTTATTCTTACTTTAAATGTGTACAAACGACCTCTTCTTTCTCCATAATAATTGTGATTTTGGTATCTTATAAGCAGTGACCCTTTTTTAAAAATTACTTCCATACCTCTTTCCACTAATTTACTGACTGACATGAGGTTTGTACTTAGGCCTGGCAATATGACAGCCTCTATCTTTATGTCTTTGTTGTTATGTGTAGCCTCTAAAATTCCCTTTTTAGTTGCGGTTAATATTTGTCCATTTGCTATTTTTATGTTCAATTCTTGATCAAGGTTTTCCACATTAGTCATGTATTTTTCATAGGATTCTTGTATAAAGTGCTGCCTAGCCCCAGAGTCAACAATGAAGGAGATACTATCTATTATGTTCTCAACAGCTAACGCTTGCTCGGAAGCTATGAAAATGGGCGATCCCTCTTGTGCGGGATGTGCAGCTCCACCTCTACCTCGTGGACTCCTGAATCCTCTACCTCTGCCTCTACTTGACATGCGACATTCATACGATTTATGGCCTCTCTTCTTACAGCGGTAGCATGTTATGTTTGTGCTCATAAATGATGTTTCATCTTGACTGGGAGCAGCGCCCCCGTCCAAATTTCTCATCTCATGATCTAGCAGCCTCACTCTGACAAATTCAAGAGACAATTCAGAGTTCACCGTCTCTAAAGCTGTAATAACTTGACTGTACTGGTCTCCCAAACCTGTTAACAAGTAGCACACTTTATCGCTCTCTGCGATTTTCTCGTCCGAATCTTCGAGATCTCTAATTATGTTATCAAACTTCGCAAAGTACTCTTCTAGACGGCCGCCGTCGTGTTTCAAGGTAAGCAATTTCCTTCTCATATTTATCTTTGATATCACACTCTTTCTTTGGAAGGTCGCTTTCAAAACTTTTAACATTTCATGTGCCGTGTTACAATCTTTTACAAGATTAAGATGGCGGTCTGACAAACATTGTACTATTAAACTCTTAGCTTTGGCGTCGAGATTTTTCGAACTGTCTTCTATTTTTTCCTTCTCGCTGATACTTTTTAAGCCTTTTTCTTCTAGTAGGCATTGAATTCTGAAAAGCCAATTCCCAAATGATTCCGCCTTTAACTGCGGAACCGTGGCCGGCGTGTGCGCCATTGTTGTCTCCGTTTTTTACTTACTTTTAAGACTGCCCTAAACTAATAAACTATAAGGCGTTATTAGCCCATAACCTATGAGAACTTTAATTAAACTCATGTGTATTCTTCACATATTATTTATTACTGTAAGTTCCCTAAACTACAAAACAGAGCGCGGAGTACAGTGCAGTCGCTAGATCCATCGAGAGGCAAATGGGACCATAGATAATATAGCATCGTTCACTTGACAACTGTATACAGATAATAGAATTACTTTCACACACTAGTCGGTCAAGTCGGTTCAGGTTTAAAATTCTACTCTCGGTCTCGGTGCAGGTTGACATCAATCAAATCAAAACAAAATTCAAATGTTGGAAAACTTAATTTGGCGAGTGCAGTATTTTCCATTATTTAACGTCAAATTGAGCATGAATTACTCCGTCGTATGTTCTAAACAATTCATTTATTTCATAGGGAAAAATCGCTTGTATGGGTTCGGTACCAAAGGCCTGAGGTGCATTTAGTCTTGGCATTCAAAACATCTAAGGTTGTAAATTGCCTGGGTAGCAAAATGTCTTGGTCTGTAAATCACCCACATTGCTATAAGCCTTAGTAAATGGAATGACTTGGCTGTAAAACGACTTTAAGTCATAATGTTTTCTCAGGTAAATCGTCTAGATAATCTTTGCGGCCAATATTATAGAATGTCTTGATAATACGAAAGACTATGTAATTATATCGTAAAGTATGAAAAATGTCTAGGTAGCAGTTTGTCTAGATTTTCTAATGACAATACTTTATTTTATTATCACCTCCTTACTACTTCAAATTCGATTACAGGCCACTTGATATTTAAGTAGATATTGACATGACACTGACAAGTAATTCTAATGCAATTGAATTTCTTCTGTGTGTTCACGTGTTCTCGTCGAATAATGAACGGAAACGAGGGCTTTATATTTATAGAAAGCCACAAAGGTAAACCGGCTGTTGTTATCAATGGCCATCGATACAACAAATGTTATACAAACCCAAGTGGGACCACTTTTTGGCGTTGTTTTAAGCGAAATTTTTGCAATGCGTCAGTCACTTTGAGCCGTGATAATACTGAAATAATCAGACAAAGCTTACACGCGTGTAGAAACAATAATAAAAGATGTACGAGCGATACTCTGCTGCAGTTAGCAAAAGAAAAAGTTTGCCTGAATATGAACTCATTAAAAAAATGTTATGAAGAAAGCATTATCGAATGTCAAGCTAAATTCCCGAACAAGAATATTTGTGCACGCCCCTTTGAATCAATAAAACATACTTTACTTAGGGCACGAAGATCTTACTTAAAGACAGAAAAGTTAGAGTTCTTGCTTCCGCAAGACGTGAAAATTCCTCCACTGATAGGAGAAAACTTTTTAGTTGCCGAGTATGGTCATGAGCAAAAAATATTCGTTTTTTGTAGCAATTTTTGCAAAAAGTCCATGAAAAAATATGCTCGTGAAGGCCACCTCTTTTTTGGAGATGGTACTTTTAAACGCGTGCCAAAGCCATTTAAACAAGTTTTTTCCGTTCTTATGGACCTGAACAGCGACGAGGGAAGTACAAACATAGTGCCGGTATTATATTGTTTGCTACCGAATAAACTCGAAGAAAGTTATACTGCACTTTTTACAATCATACGAGATGTTATAGGAGCAAAGATACAAAAGTTCAAATGTGACTACGAGTTAGCATTGATAAATGCAGTTACAAATGTGTTCCCTTTGATTCAGTTGTCCGGTTGCTATTACCATTACAACAGGGCAATATGGAAGAACGCCAAAAAATTTAAACTTACGGACACGCGTGAAGGCCGTAAAGTTACAAAATTGACATCAATTTTACCATTTGTTCCGGCAGATGAAATAGAAGAAGCATGGTTGACCGTGCATGATTTGGGACCTGCATGTCGTGAGATGAATAGATTTACAACATATTTCGAGAGGCAATGGTTGCGAATTTCAGCATTTATATCTTGTGCGGGGCAGCGGCATGCAACAAATAACGCGGTAGAAGCTTTTCACCGGCGGCTAAATACGCGTATGACTAGGGCTGCCATCCGTCCCGATATATCGGGACTGTCACCGTTATTGAAGTCTCTGTCCCGACGTCCCGACATATACCAAAATGTCCCGATACTGTGCAAATCGTAATCGCGGGGTGAGGGGGCGGACCCACACCCACCACACCGCACCGGCGACCGCCCGCGTGAGCCAGTACCCCGCTAGCCCCGCTGCCAACCGCGCGCAAACGCATATAACGGTTGTGTGTTTGTGCATTTTTTGATTAGTACGTGGTGTGGTGCCGGCAGTTCATAATTATTTAAAGTTAAACGAGAATGTCTACGGCGAAAAAGAGGAAGTGTCATTTCTCGGACGATTATACAAAAGAGTGGAGTTTCATAAAGAGAGGACGTACAAATGAAGAAGCGATGTGTAGTATTTGTAATTGTTTTATATCAATTTCTCACGGCGGTAAGGGAGACGTAAAACATCACATTTCTACAACCAATCACAAAACTAAATTCATGACAGTATCGACAGCAAGGCCCATATCTGGATTTATGATTAAAGAAAATACCCAAGAAGAAGTACTTATTGCTGCAGCGGAACTAACGACAGCATATAAAGTTGTTAAACACCATCAGTCATTCAAATCTCTTGATTGTACCGTGAAATTGAATTCCACAATGTATCCCGACTCAAAAGTTGCTGCAAAGCAGTCTACAGCTAGGACAAAGGCTACAGCCATTGTAACAAATATTCTCGCTCCACACTCCGTGAATGAAACTGTAAAAAAAATTCAAGAAGTTTCTTTTTACGGTATAGGCACGGATGCGTCCAATCACAAAGCTGAAAAGATGTTTCCTTTACTTGTTCAATATTTTACGGAAACTGACGGTATCCAACAAAAACTGTTGAAGTTTGATTCTTTAAAAAATGAAACATCGGAAACAATATCGAACTATTGTATTAACTCATTAAGAGAACTGCAGATTTCTTTGGATAAACTAATAGCTTTTTGTGGAGACAACGCCAATACCAACTTCGGAGGACTTAATCGACATGGTCAAAACAATGTTTTCAAGAGAATGAAGGAAGAATTAGGAAAATCGTTAGAAGGAATTGGGTGTCCGGCCCACATTCTGCACAATACAGTATCCAGCGCTGCTGGAATTGTATCTGTGGATGTTGAAGTCATTGTCCTAAAGATTTTTCACTATTTTTCGATATACACAGTTCGCACAGAGAGGCTGAAAGAGTTCTGCTCATTTATTGATATAAATTACCAAACTCTTTTGTCGCACTCAAAAACAAGATGGCTGTCGTTAATGCCCGCTGTTGAGAGAATCCTAAAACTTTGGATTCCGCTTAAAGATTTTTTTGACGCTGAAGAACGGCCACCTAAAATAATTTCAGATTTCTTTAGAAATCCGGTTAGTGAAATTTATTTTCTATTTTTGCTGTCCAATTTGAGCTTATTCGAACGAAATGTAAGAAGTGTTGAAAAGAATAAAATATCTATAATTGAAATAAAAAACATCTTAGATGAAACACAAAAACAACTGCTTGAAAGAAAAGCTGACAAGTTTATTGGCATGCAAACTAAAATAGAATTGAATAAACTGAAAAGGGAAAATCCAACACCTGAAACAGGAATATTGATTTCTAAATTTGAGGAGGAGACGGTACTGTTTTATAATACAGCAATAGATTATCTGAAAAAGTGGTCTGTTTCATTTAATAAATATGAAATTTTCAATTGGATGACGCTAACTGAAATCCCAGAATGGGCGAAGATTGAAGACACAATTCTATATCTTACTGAACATGGTGTGGAGATTTTGGGTGACAGATGCTATGAAGAATATACGTATCTGAAAACCTTTTTGGAGTCTGAACGGGCATCTGAAGAATGGAAGTCGAAGAAGTCTCTGGAAGAGAAATGGATGTACTTTTTGAACAAAACCGAAAATCCCGAAAGAAAGTGCCAAATGCTTAAACTATGCCAGTATTTATTTGCAATTCCAGCCCACAACGCTACAGTGGAAAGGGTGTTTTCTTTAATGACGGCTCAGTGGACTGATGAAAGGAATTCTCTGCTGCCGAAAACAGTGGAGTCAATATTACAGTGTCAGATAAACTATAATATGACATGCATTGAGTTTTACCATTATGTTAAAGGCAATATAGCCTTGCTAAAAAAAGTTAAGTCCTCGGAAAAATATAACATGCCGAGTACTTCTTCTGCTAATTCCTAAGTTATGTAATAAGAAAATAAATATTTGTCTTGCCTTGCCCTAAAATTTGTTTTTTTTTCTTACTCGCCATTTCAGCCAGCCAAAGCGTCCCGATGATACCTTACCAAAATATGGCAGCCCTACGTATGACCCATAAGCCCACGTTATTTAAATTTCTCTTCGAAATAAAAAGAGATAATAAATTACAAGAAATAAAAATCAGAAATGATATGTTTACGTATGGTTACAGAAAGAAAAGTGATATGACTTTCTTGAAAAAAAGCATTGTAGAACTACGGAAGTATATACAAGGTGAAGTCACTGTATTGGAGTATTTAGAAAAGATTTTGCAATTAAGAAACCTAGCCCTTATGTGGGAATAAGAACATGATGGTATTGGTAGTATAGTGTTAAGGATGTTTTTTTTTGTTTTCCAGTGCAGGTTCTTATGTTCAGTTTTAAAATTTGCTGATTAAAATATATTTTAAATTATTACGATCTTATATTTTTTCTTTTTTAAATAGACAGTCTTGCTTGGTATACTTTAGTAGTAGTACCTACTACACTTGTGAGCGTCAGGGATGGCAGGTGTACAGTGACCAGCATAAATATATGACTATATGGGCAGTCTTATATCTGATCCACCATTGGCCTTAAAAATATGTATAGGCATAGGTTTCACAGAATGTTAATACCTACTCATTTTTCGTGCAATGAAGTCGTTTTGCAATCATGACGTTTCAACCACTTGCTTATTTTATAAGTAAGACATTAAACAAACAAAATCTTTTGATAACATAGTCCTTAATACAATTAAGACGTTACACAATTGAGTCATTCTGCTTATTGGATATTTTCACGACCCAGACGTTTTGCTTCGTAAGTCTTTCTGAAACTAAGAGAATTTTGTAACCATGGTATTATACAAAAAAGTCATTTTGTACACTTGGTCAGTGTACTACTAAGACGTTTTGAATGTCAAGACTAAATGCACCTCAGGCCTTTGGTACCGAACCCGCTTGTATTAGTATTAGAGAAATTTCTTTCGTCGACCTGTCATGTTTACATCATTTCACTGAACCAGATCAGAGATTTGACCAAATCACTAAACGTGTCTAGTGTTACGTATATTTTTTTAAACCCCCTTACTTAATAATTTAATTCTTTTTATTTCATTCACTTGTCAAAATACCGTAATTTCAGGTACATCCCTACTATTGAAGTCATGTTTGCACCTCACTAACGCTGTATTTAAAAAGTTAACCGGCAGTGTTGCCGTTGCAAATTAACTTGTTTATTTTGTCTTTGAAGGTAAGAATTGTATTTAAAATTAATTCCTTTTGCTAGCTGAGATGGTAGCTGATATTTTTCTACTTCGTTTCGTAGTAAGAATTTAATTTTCAGGTTTGTTCGTCTGTCGAAGAGGATATATCTTGATTGGTATAAATCTCGTTTCATATGGCAAGGTTGTTGAGGCTGTCAGTTGTCATTTCCTCTTCGCATTCTTTCCGATCTGCGTAGCAGCCGACCTTTTTGGTCTAATCGTAATTTATTTTATACAAACCTATTCTGACGAGGAGGGTCCCGTTTGGGATCATGTGTTCTGGAACCCCGTGGAGTCGACATTGTACGAATGTAGCCGCCGGTGTCGTCATTTTCCTCCGCGGGGTTCCAAGTTCCAACCTTACCCCCTTTTTCTTACGCTTGATGTAACGGTTCGTCCTGGTGAACCATGGTTGGAGGAGGTCGTTCTCAAGGTGCCCGCGCAAGGACGACGTTGTCGGCGGTGCTGATGGCCGAGGTGGAGACGACCTCGTGCTGAAGTGAATGTAGTGAAGTGACCTGCCTCGTGTTTTTTTTCTCTGTGCCGGACTTTTGGTGACGTACCACTTTTCCCTTTACTTTTCAACTAGCCAGATCGACTGCATCTACTTAAAATTCGCCTCAGGCGTGGCGCCCATTACCTTAATTAATTTAAATCTACCTATGACCGCCTAGCGCATAGAACCACTTTGTGATTAGTATTAAAGAAAGCGACCACTCTAATACATCCAGAAACCCACTTTAGACCCCTAGTGCTCATACCATACTAGCTTTAAGCCGGATTCTTACCCTTACGGTCAGACAAATGTACCTTGTCGGTCCTCCAGCCGTTTTAACTTAAAAATACACCTGTTTATAAACGTTTTCTATTGTTATTATAGCTTTTGCAAGTGTTAATATACCTTTGTTATATCAAATTTAGTGACTTTTCCTTCAAACATCCCTCCCCGCACACTAGCGGGCAAGAAACCTCTGCAAAGCCCCTTACCCCTCCGTAGTAAGGTAACAGTGGCTGCCCAACTGGGGCCAAATTTCTTGGAAACTTGTAACTACTAAATATCATTACATTTATTAATTGTGTAGTTCAGGCAGGAGTGGATCGCTTAATTATTTAAAAACTTATTGTAACTTAAAATAAAAATTACTTTTAATTCCTTGTTGTTCTATGGGCTGGTCATCTTAGTATTATATTTAATTCCTTAACACAGTGTTTAAGTATCTTTGTTACAATACAATATATCTATACAATAATTTACAACATTGAAATCAAGGTTAATTAAATTATACCTTAAGTATTTTGTTAGTACAGTCGACTTGGATCAATTCTAAGGAAACACAGCTAGTTTCTTTTCTTTAATAATCATATTCTGGTGAATTGTTATTTAACTTTTAAAATTAACTTTTCAGTGGTGTTATTTATAAATAACTTAGGGTACAGTTAACGTGAATTAAGTGTGCAACTTGTATTTTCTGCTTAAAAATAATTATAATATCTTTTCTTCTCGGGTCACTCTCACTCATTATACTTAGACATTTTTGTTTGGAAGTACAGTCACCTTCAATTAGTTTTTTTTTTGTGTGTGTTACCCTTGAAGTAGGTTCTGTAAACTTAATTTTTTTTTACTTCAAAGGTGTACAGGATTGGTTTAACTTGACTTTGTTGAAAAGTACAGTCAGCAAAATTTTTTTTGGATTAATTAAATTTAATTTCTTGTTGGTTGGATCGACATTTCTACTTGCTTTGGCTTACTCTTAAAGTACAGTCAGCTGCACATAATTAGTTTTTCTTAATTTTTCTCAAGTAATTAATTATCAGTAACTCTAAGCAGTAGAACTGAACTGTTGTGTTAACTATTGTAGTATACTGTGACATACTTACAAGTACAGTCGGCTACAAGTTTTTTTCCTTACTTAACTTTTAACAACGCTGAATTTCGTTGTTACTTTAACGTTCGTATTATACCCCGACCTACTTATAGGTACAGTCGGCTACAATTTTTTCCTGTTGTTGGTGTAGCAACATTACCTTATTTTTTTTAAGTGCTCGATAAGTTCTTACAATAATGGAGGAACGGCCAATTGCTTTTAACTTGTTACACAAGGACGAATTGATATATGAGGTCTCCATCAGAGACGCCGAACCTACTGAGGATGTTAAGTCATTACGTGAGCAAATCCGTAAACTAGCTAAGGAGATGCCCTCCGATGAAATTTTAGATTTTGATGGTGAAGTTGAAGTGGAACTTAACCTAGTAACTTGTAAGCTGGATGAATTAGAGGCGCTAACCGTTGCCCCAAAAACGACTTTAACTTTAAAATCTTTGAATCGCGTGCAAGCTTTAGGCAATCATTTGTTTCATCGTTTATCTCGAATTGCACCCGGTCCGGAGCCCGAGGTATCATTACATGCTGCGCTCACCAATCGTCTCATGCATATTCTTGGAAAATTAGATAAATTGTTTTCCGTTTACAAAACCAGTGCCTCTTTTCATGATGTTGTGGATTCCGGAGTCGCTGAGGCTAGTGTTCCTGAAGTTAACCCCGTGCCTGCAGTTTGCGTTAATAAACATCAGTCAGTTAGTTCACTTAACTTGAAATACAGTGGGAAAACTTGTGTAAAGGCGTTTTTGCAGCGTTTGGATGAACTGCGTGTGTCACGTCAAATATCTGAGGATAGATTGTTCTCCTCTGCGGTTGAATTGTTTGAGGGAGATGCACTTTTATGGTATCGTGGTTTCAAATCTGAGGTGACGTCCTGGGCGCAATTAACTACCGCTCTTTTGGAAGAGTTTTTGCCTTTTGATTATGACAGGCGCCTGCTTAAAGAAATTCGTAATAGAACTCAGGGTTCGAATGAAAACATTTCCACTTATATAAGCGTCATGCAAAATTATTTTAGTAGATTGTCACATCCTTTGTCGGATAAAGAGAAGTTTGATATTGTGTCGATCAATGTGAGACCAGAGTATTCTGTGCCTTTGGCCATTAATGCCGTTTCGTCCTTGAAGGAACTTAAGAGTGTTTGTCGCGTTTTGGAAGATAGTTGGCAGCGGGCCAATTCGTTTGTGGAGCCGCCTAGGGCTTCTTCTTCCTCTTTAGCTGCCGACTTATGTTATAAGTCTTCGGTTCGACCTAAAGTCGAGTCGAATACTATTAAAAGATTCTGCCCGCGTTGCAGGATTGATTCTCATGATTTGAGGAGCTGTCCCTCAAAGGAAGTAGTTTGTTTTAAGTGCGGGAAGGCAGACGTAACCTTTCCCCACTGTCCTAATTGTTCGCCGCGTGCTTCGGGTCCCTCTAAAGCTACCTCTAAACTAGCTGGTCCGAGACACCGGAATGAAAATATTTCGAGTTCTGTAGATAACGTACCTGCGAACTCTACCTTGTCGAAGGTGAACACTTTTGTTTCGCCAAGTGTTTCCGTGGTTCGGGACATTTTGAATTATGAGGATGATAGACCTCATATCGCTGTTGAGATCTTTGGTTCTCAATTCGTGGGTCTGTTAGACTCAGGTTCTTCTATTTGTATCTTAGGATCTGATTTGTATAAGTTGTTTTTGTCTTGGGGTGCTAAGTTAGACGGTGGTGCTGATTTTGCATACATCGCAACCGCTAATGATTCCCAAGCAAAGGTGCGTGGTTGTTTGAATTTACCGGTCAAAGTTCGCGACTTGACTCGGATAATTAAATTTTATGTTATACCGGATGTGACTACACCCATGATTTTAGGGGTTGATTTTTGGAAAGCATTTGATATTGCTCCAAAATTGTTTCAAGATTTTACTACGACGGCAGAGGTTGTCGGAGATTTAGTTTCTGAGGTTCGTTTACCTTTGTTGGATGCATCGACATCGGAGCAGCGTTTAACCGCTGGAGATCCCGTTCATCGTAAAAGTAAAGAACCTGTGGTGCCTGATGTGTTAGCTCGTGTGGCTCCCGTCTCAGAGATACATACTTGCTCTTGGTACAACAAGCTCGTTGAAAAATGTAAACGGTTTCCTACTTCGTGTCCGAATTATGCTATTAAAGATGGTAAGTTACTGCGTTATTCTAAAACTAAATTTTGTCTTGCTAAGGAGTTTGGTTGGAAGGAGGTTCTCGCTTCTGAAAAACGATTAGCAGTGTTAAAATCGTGTCATTACGAAGGAGTCTCTCATCTCGGAGTTTTCAAAACTTATAGGAGGTTAGCCTTACATTACTTGTGGCCTTCGATGTATCAAGATGTTGTCAATTTTGTACAGACTTGTGATGTTTGCTCTGCTCATAAACGTTTGCAGCAGTCCTCACAGTTTGATTTGTCAGTAGCCTCTACTGATGATCATGTTGATGCCTCAGTAAATTTGTGTGTCATCTATGACCGAGTACTGTCTCCTTTGAGTAAAGCACCTGATAAGGGAGCTCGCTCTTACAATAAAGGTCGACTGATGGAAGAATTTCAAATTGGTGATATTGTTTGGAAGGAAATCTTTTTCTTAGAAGGATCACTTTCTAAGTTTTATATGGCTAAGTTAGCACCCAAGTATTTAAAGTGTAGAATAGTTGCTAAATATTCTCCACTGGTTTATGAGTTGGAAGATTTTGTTAGTGGTAAGAATTTAGGATCTTGGCATGTCCAAAATCTTAAAAGATCTAGTTTGTAAGTCAATTTAACCTGGCCAGTGGCTGTCTTTTCCATTGTAGTGGCTGGACGTGCACCCCGTAACCTAGTGTTACTCGCTGCACCGCCAGCAACTCAATGAAGTAGTGCTTGGTGAGTAGTACAGCGTTGTAGCTCTACTCACCCGCGCTATATTTCTTTAAGCTTGTTGAGTAGTTGCGTACGGACTATCTACCTATCTATAGATAGCCTGGTAAGTCGCGTGGGTTCGATTAGTCTTATTCCTTTTCTCTACCGCTCGTAGTCTGTTACGGTATAGTACCAGCCTGACGTAGTTGTGTTGTAGTAGTTTTTTAGTATTACCGGATCTCTATCCCGGAGCCCTTAGTTCTTAGTAATGTTGGTTAGTTGTGTTTTGAAGTCATAGAAGCTGGAGGACCAGCTTAAAATTTTGCTGTGCTCAAAATTTTACGTGAGTGGGGAGGTACTGTTACGTATATTTTTTTAAACCCCCTTACTTAATAATTTAATTCTTTTTATTTCATTCACTTGTCAAAATACCGTAATTTCAGGTACATCCCTACTATTGAAGTCATGTTTGCACCTCACTAACGCTGTATTTAAAAAGTTAACCGGCAGTGTTGCCGTTGCAAATTAACTTGTTTATTTTGTCTTTGAAGGTAAGAATTGTATTTAAAATTAATTCCTTTTGCTAGCTGAGATGGTAGCTGATATTTTTCTACTTCGTTTCGTAGTAAGAATTTAATTTTCAGGTTTGTTCGTCTGTCGAAGAGGATATATCTTGATTGGTATAAATCTCGTTTCATATGGCAAGGTTGTTGAGGCTGTCAGTTGTCATTTCCTCTTCGCATTCTTTCCGATCTGCGTAGCAGCCGACCTTTTTGGTCTAATCGTAATTTATTTTATACAAACCTATTCTGACGAGGAGGGTCCCGTTTGGGATCATGTGTTCTGGAACCCCGTGGAGTCGACATTGTACGAATGTAGCCGCCGGTGTCGTCATTTTCCTCCGCGGGGTTCCAAGTTCCAACCTTACCCCCTTTTTCTTACGCTTGATGTAACGGTTCGTCCTGGTGAACCATGGTTGGAGGAGGTCGTTCTCAAGGTGCCCGCGCAAGGACGACGTTGTCGGCGGTGCTGATGGCCGAGGTGGAGACGACCTCGTGCTGAAGTGAATGTAGTGAAGTGACCTGCCTCGTGTTTTTTTTCTCTGTGCCGGACTTTTGGTGACGTACCACTTTTCCCTTTACTTTTCAACTAGCCAGATCGACTGGCGTGGCGCCCATTACCTTAATTAATTTAAATCTACCTATGACCGCCTAGCGCATAGAACCACTTTGTGATTAGTATTAAAGAAAGCGACCACTCTAATACATCCAGAAACCCACTTTAGACCCCTAGTGCTCATACCATACTAGCTTTAAGCCGGATTCTTACCCTTACGGTCAGACAAATGTACCTTGTCGGTCCTCCAGCCGTTTTAACTTAAAAATACACCTGTTTATAAACGTTTTCTATTGTTATTATAGCTTTTGCAAGTGTTAATATACCTTTGTTATATCAAATTTAGTGACTTTTCCTTCAAACATCCCTCCCCGCACACTAGCGGGCAAGAAACCTCTGCAAAGCCCCTTACCCCTCCGTAGTAAGGTAACACTAGTGAAATGTTAAAACGAGTTTACTTTGCGAGTTCGTTTCGTCAACTCACTGACGTGTGTCAGAGATTTAATCAAATCACTAAACAAATCTAGTGAACTGAAAAAACGAGTTGCCTTTTTTGGCTTATTTTGTCATTTCACTAAACAGACTCAGGGTTTTGATCAACTTACTGTTTTTTTCTAGGCAAATGTTAAAATGGATGCGCTATTTTAACATCCTGCGTGATTAGGTCATATCCCTTAGAGATGTGATCAAATCTCGATGTGATCTATATAAAGCGGAAACTTAGAAACCCCCTTTTTGCCATAGATTTATATATAATAATAATATTGGTCTTGTGGGGTCTGAGGTGCCGTACTATAAGTACGCACCAATGCCGGTTCTCGAAAATGGTCGTGCCTCGCTCTATTGGGACGGACAGCACTATTGTAGCCAATAAGCCTGATATCGTGTTGATAGACCGATCCAAGCGCCGTGCAGTGCTCGTCGACATCACCATCCCCCATGACGAGAACCTCCTCGTGAAGGCCGAGAAGGACAAGCTCAGCAAGTACCTTGACTTGGCTCACGAGGTTACCGCCATGCGGGATGTTGATTCGACGATCATTGTTCCGATAGTCGTTTCGGCGAACGGACTTATAGCGAAGAATCTCGATCACCATCTCAAGAGACTCTCGCTAGATGGCTGGATCAAGGGTCAGATACAGAAAGCGGTTCTTCTGGACACGGCGCGCATCTTCAGGAGGTTCCTCTCTCTGCGGCCCTAACCACCGGTAGCCTGAGCCCCGCCCCGCTGCCGGCGGCACCCTAGGTTAGGTTTTTTATAATGTGTTTATATTTTGTAATTTCATTTTGTATTTTACTTTTTATATATATATATTGTAAAAAGCCTAATCTAAGAAAATAAAGATATACAGGAATAATAATAAAATAATTTATTCATAATCATAGTAACATTACATAACCAAGAGGGTCTAAAATTAGTAGGTACTTGAATTATTACATCATGAGCCTGAACTAGGAAAAACCTGTGTCTCAGGCAATAAAAAAGTGAGTAAGGAAAAACAACTAGATTACCTAAATATGAAATAAATTCGTGTATAAGGTTTAAATCAAATTATAACTAAAAAAATAGGTAACAATACATCTATGTCTTTAAGCTTGACTTTGTAAATTTTATCTACATTAAATAAAAAAAAGAACGAACATAATACAATGCTTATTTTAGAACAGTCAGTAATTTCTCTGTATCTATATATTAATATAGGTCAAGTTTTTCAGGGCTTCTTGTACGACTTTCTTACATTCAGCAAGACTAAGTATATAAATACTACATTCAGCATTTAGCTTATTATACAGTCGTGGCCCCAAAACCCCAAAAAATCTTGATGTAAAAGCATGTTTAGTTGTGGGTTGGGGGTACACTACATAAATACGAAAAACTTAATTCCGATATTCACAATCACGAATATCAAAATTCCGATTTTTAAAATTCCGAATGGATTGAAATTCCTATTATTGCAATCCCGATTTTTCATAACTCCGATTTTTAAAATTCCGAAATTACAAAACGTCTAACTGTAAGAATTACGATTTTCAAAATTCCGAGATTCCATACACCGAACAATGAAAAGTCCGAATCTATAATAATCCGATACAACAAAAATACGAATTCCGATTATCAAAACTCCGAATTCCAAAATATCGAAAAATAAAAATTCCGACTAAATAATGATCCGAAACATTAAAATAATAATAATCCGATACAACAAAAGTACGAATTCCGATTATCAAAACTCCGAATTCCAAAATATCGAAAAATAAAAATTCCGACCGACACATTAAAAAAATAAAACCGAACTTAAAACGCCTTATAAAACTGGATAGCAAAACCCCTAAACCATAAAATGATCAGATAATCTCATAAGAGCAAATTAACTTTTCATAGGGAGGTAGTTAGTAAATCATTACGTCGCACTGTCATTAAAATCATATATCAGGTTTTACGTGCAACTACGCATTTATCCTCATAGTAATTATATTATTATCGTAATACTGTTAAAGTGCCTTGTGTTTGTTTTAATAATGGACGAAAACGAAGATGATAAACAGTGTTATACATTTTTCAACAACAAGGGAGGGCTTAAATTATTTTTGGATGGATTTACTTTTGAAAAAAACAAAGTGTGTGATGAAAATTATTACTGGAGGTGTGAATATAAGAAAGATAAATTGTATGGATGTAGTGCAACATTAAAAACTAAATTAGACGAGGAAGACAACGACCATCATATATTATTTTCTACAAAACCGACACATAATCATGAACCCGAGCCACTGAGAATGTCTATAGCACAAATAAAAAACCAATTGAAAGATGAGTGCAGAAACACAACAAAAAAAACTTGTAATATCGTTCAAGATGTGTTGGGAAACTGCTCCGAAAATGATTTAAATAATTTACCGTCAATTTCAGCCATAAAACAGTGTGTATATCGAGAAAAGCGTAAATATAACAAACAAATTGAACCAGATAATATTTACTTCGAGATTAATGCTGAATTAGTCCAAATGAATGATGAAAGTTTTTTGATCAAAGACGCCCAATACGATGAAAAAAAGAGAATAATGTTATTCTCCACTCGAAAGTTGGTTAAACTACTCGGTGAATCTAGATGCTGGATTTTGGACGGCACATTTAAAATCGTGCCCGGTATATTCTTACAACTGTATACGATTCATGGTAGTGTGCCTATAAATGAACAGAAAACATTTCCTATGGTGTTTGCTTTATGTACGCATAAAGATAAATCATCGTACGATAAATTATTTGAATTATTATTGGAATATGCCGCTGAAAATGAGATTTTCTTACAACCTACCTATTGTATCACTGATTTCGAAAAAGCAGCAATAATGAGTATACGACATAATTTCGAAAATGTACTAACCAAAGGTTGTAACTTTCACTTCGGACAAATAATATACCGGCGAATACAAAGTGAAGGACTTCAAAAGTCGTACATGTATAACCCTGATTTTGTAAAAGACATGAAATGTATATACGCATTAAGTTATGTAGATTACGAAGAGGTACCTCGCTATTTTGAAGCACTGGAAAACTCATTTACGGGCAATAGTAAAACAATTTTAGATTGGTTTAAAGTGCGTTATATAGAAGGTAAAAATCAAACTCCTCCCTCATTCGGTCCAAAGTTTTGGAATGTCCAAGATCTAAATGACCAAAATTTGCCAAGAACCCAAAATTTTGCCGAATCTTGGCATCATCATATTAACACAGTAATTGGAAAAAAAAACTCAGGATTCTACAATCTTGTAAGCGAATTGATCAAGGAGAGTAAAATAAACTTAAGCGAAATCGAGAAGATGATGACCGGCGAGCCGACAAAACCCAAACGTAGAAAATATTTATTAAAAGAAGAAAAAATAAATAAAATATTATTGAATAAAAATCAATATGAAGAAGTACATTTTTTGCAGTGTATAGGTTCTCATTTAAAACTTTGATTGATTGATTTAATTATTTATACATTTTGCTGTCGAAATTATAATGCCATAGGTTTTCGTTTAAAACTTTGATTATTTTTAATGCGGTTGCGATCAGTTGCATCATCGTACACAAGTAAAGCTACGTTTCCACCAGGGATACGTAGCGAGGGATGTGGTTGTAGTAACCAATAAAAACAGCTGAGCGGTTTCCATTGGTTACCACAAACACATCCCTCGTTACACATCCCTGGTGGAATCGCAGCCTTAGTATGCATTTATGGCTATCGACAAGTTACTTGCAGTTTACTAAGTTAATAATTATTAATATTTTGTTGTTGATGAATTCGTCGAAGAATCTACGAAGTTGATACTTTACTGTATAAAATTAAACAATATCATTATTAACCTGTAAATGTGCACACGAACATTATGAAACTAGATAAATAAAAATATATTTATATAATAGAAGAGTTTAAACTAACGTTTTGTTATGTATTGGCCAAGGATGTCAAGTTCTTTTTTTTACTTAAAATAAATACATATTTTGTTGTTATATTGATTTTTTTGTGTATTGATTTGTCACCTTAATATTGTTTATTTACACACTTTTATTTCAAACTGGATAATTATGCTTTTTTACTTTATACCAACTCTTTTCTGTTGGAGTTGGCATCCATTCCAATTTTCTGGTAGGTTGTACGTTGTTTTGCCTAACAACTTTTTACCTAATTTCGTTTTGCCTAATTTCAATTAAATTAATATTATATTGCATAATTATTCATTTTGCCTAATTTTTATATAGTTCGTTTTTGTTGGGGGACGCAGTTCTAACCTAACCTAACCTACTTTTTTGCTTAATGTAACCCTTGTATTGACTTTTTCTTAATGCGGGGGGCTCCGCCCCCCCGTCACCCCTTTGTCGTTCCGCCTATGTAAGTTTTTTGTTAGCCATTTCCCCCAACGGCCCCTTTGTTATATATAATGTTTCATTTAACCTAACCTACTTTTCTGACAGCAGTTCGGTTTTGTTAGGGGACGCAGTTCAAACCTAACCTAACCTACTTTTCTGACAGCAGTTCGGTTTTGTTGGGGGACGCAGTTCGAACCCTAACCTAACCTAACCTAACCTAATTAACAACATTTCATATTTTCAAAAGATCTTAATTCGAAAACCATTTGGGTAAAACTGTATTTTATGCTCAAAAAAAATATTTTTGGATTTTTTTCCCCATTCATTTTGGAAAAAATCGTCAATTAGTGTGAACCGGAAGTGTGACGTCATTTTCCCTGCATTATCGAGAGAGACCTTAGTGCTGAAACGATTAAAAAGTGTATGGTATCCGGTTGTCATTTTCTGACATACTTGCCGTCTGACGTTTATTTGTTTTGAAAATTGTTACAACTGCTTAGCGGCTTTAGAAGTTTAATTTTCTTACCGTTGGTTCATTTGCACGTTTTCGAAGACCTTAAAAGACTTGGCACTTTCCCACTGGACTCCGATAACGCATTCAAACATTATTAACTTGGCATTCTTTTACCGGACACCGATTTTTTTCATATAATGAAGACATCAGAAGGTTTTTCTCAGGCTGATAGCACGAATCTGCCGCGTGTTGAAATTATGATGATGGAGTACACATCGGCAAGTGATAAATATAATCCAGCCCAAATAAGAGGAGCAAAAGCATCGTTGTCTTCCCGAACTTCCTATGTTGACAACGCTGTAACGCCTGACAGTTATTTTTTTAATCGTAATTGTCGCTCTGGATTCTAGTTTTTTTAAATCGTAATTGTCGCTCTGGATTCTACCCAACCAGCAAAATAGTCCATTAAGAAATCATTTTATCACTAAAGAGTCCTATTAAAGCGTTATAAAGGTTTTCGTTATGACCATGTGTTTTATAAAAGCAACTTATATCACTTTTCAGCTGTATAATATTATACAGCACTTTAGTACTGTTTAATAGTGATGTAAACGTTTACATTACAGTCCTAAATCATGCCTTTAACGCTGCACTATAAATGATTCTGTTATACCACTAAAGAGCTTCCTTGCCCTATTAAAGGAACATATATTACCGTTTTAAGGCAAATATGTGTTATTGTCGCTTCCAAATGAGTATTATAGTGCAAGTACTATAATTGTTAAAAGAATACTATTATAGGATAATAATGTACTATTATTGATTTCTTTAACACTGGTATGTATCGGATTTGTGAAATAAAGATTTCCAAATAGCTGCTATAGGACAAATACTATAGTTGCCCCGAGGACACTGTTAAAACACTAAAAAGTCTTGAAATCATTGTTTTGGTAACTGTTACGTCTCATAGTTGTATTAAAGAGTTTGAAATACTTTTAATGGGCCTTTCTGATATATAAAAGTAGCATTTGACCACTTATAATCAGCCAAAATGTCCAATAGTAGAAATTTAAAATGTTCTTTTAGAACAAGACAGACATATTGGTGTATGGTACTATCCTCTTACCACGTTGTTCTAAGCAAGGCCGGGTTCCGTACAAAATAATAATACGAATGAAACCACCCCAGCAAGTAATGTTTAATAATGTTCCAAATCAGATTGGCGCATAAAATCATCTTTTCGTAAAAAGCAGTCGTAATCCATCTTACTGTACGTACTGGAAAAGAAAAAAATATATATTGATCTTGGATCTGGGTATAAGTAGGTACCCAATAATTTGTTAATAATATAATTACTTGTGAAAAGTGATCCTGTAACATAGGGGAGACCGGGTATGGTTGTCTCATGGGTTGGTTGTCACAGCGGCCATAAAATAATACTAAACGACGGTATAAGTGCAACGATTGGTGTTAAAAGACTGCAAAACCTTCCGCACTTCAATCACTCCGCTCTCTTCCGCACTTATTTCTTCGTTTAGTATTATTTTATGGCCGCTGTGACAACCAACCCATGAGACAACCATACCCGGTCTCCCCTACATTGCAAATTATATAAATATATGGAAGGAACATGTACCACCAAATAATATCATAATGACATCAAAGGTTTCTTATACGGTTTAACAGGTGTCAAGGAACCCTATTTTTGTCATGGCGGCAAATGACTGACCTGATAGACGTTATATAGTAAGCCTATAGTAAGCACGAAGACACTTTTATACCAGCGATCGAGAAATTTATATATTTTCGTGATTTTAATTTCATAAATATTAATAATTAAGGGGGCGCATAAAAATTTTGTTTATAATACTAGTATACTTTGTACGTAAATCTTCAATCGCAAGTAAAAATGGGAGTCTAAGACAATAACACTAATTTCACAAACAGTGAGCAGCCATTTTGCTTTAAATGTGTAGTTCAATCAATTTACTTACCAAGGAGATTTTTAGTTCCGAGCAGTACGCACCGTCTCACAACTCACATCAACTTTACGGATGAACTATAATAGCTCCCTTATCTCTAATATAGGACTGAAAAGTCCATTAACAGAACTCTGATTACTTTTTTGTAACTTTTTTGTGATGTAGATGGCTCAACAATCACTGTTAAAAGCTTAAAAAGTGTTACACGTCGCGGTTTTAGTATAACTATAGCACTAAAATGTGATGTATGGAGCCACAATAACACGGTTATGTCACGAAATTGCGATATAACTGTGCCAAAACCTGCCTGAGTAAACGTTTACATCAACGTTATAGGACATGTATGAAACACTAATTAGTGTTCTGGAAACGTTCTATGGACTTTTATAGTACTTACTTTTGCTAGTTGGGTAGTTGGGAAAGTGACGTCATTTTCTACATACGCCCTTTTAGAATGAGCTACTTTTCAAACTGCTATTTTTAATTGAAAAATTGAGTTAAAACGAAAAAGAAAAAATACGGGTAGCTTAAAATTCCACCTATTTTCTATCCAGCTCATAAAATGAAGGAGTAGAAAATTTGAAATATTGTCAATTGAACTAATGGTTTGAGTTTTTTTTAATGCGGGGGGCTTCGCCCCCCGAGCCCCCCTTGTGGGGGGCTCCGCCCCCCCGTCCCCCCTTTTCGTTCTACGCCCTAATAATTTACCCAAGCAGAGAGGCTTTATGGGCTGCTGTAAAAATATTATTTATGGTTTTGTATAATATTATTAGTATTAGACGCAGTTCAAACCTAACCTAACCTACTTTTCTGACAGCAGTTCGGTTTTGTTGGGGGACGCAGTTCGAACCCTAACCTAACCTAACCTAATTGAACTAATGGTTTGAGTTTTTTTTAATGCGGGGGGCTTCGCCCCCCGAGCCCCCCTTGTGGGGGGCTCCGCCCCCCCGTCCCCCCTTTTCGTTCTACGCCCTAATAATTTACCCAAGCAGAGAGGCTTTATGGGCTGCTGTAAAAATATTATTTATGGTTTTGTATAATATTATTAGTATTAGACGCAGTTCAAACCTAACCTAACCTACTTTTCTGACAGCAGTTCGTTTTTGTTGGGGGACGCAGTTCAAACCTAACCTAACCTACTTTTCTGACAGCAGTTCGTTTTTGTTGGGGGACGCAGTTCTAACCTAACCTAACCTACTTTTTTGCCTAATGTAACCCTTATATTGAGTTTTTCTTAAACCCCCCGGGCTCCGCCCCCCCGTCCCCCCTTTGTCGTTCCGCCTATGTAAGTTTTTTGTTAAAGTCATTTCCCCCAACGACTCCTTTGTTATAAACCAATCTAACCTACTGACCCGGGTCGACTATAATGTTTCCACCACATGACACGAAATCCACCTATCAATTTTTCTAAGACACCTTTGCTATTTACTTTACCATTCCGGTCCCGTGCTCTCGATACTAAACCTATAACCCGACTTAATGTCATTGCCTATATCATTGGCCTATAAAGTACACAACACGATTACATTTCAACCGTGCCATAATAGGTTCTACTATTTGACCATTAACTTGCATTGTAGCAAATACACATCAAAATTTGGCAACAAAACAGTCAAGCTTTTTGAGAAATTTAGTTGATTATGACATGTAATATATATACAATCACATAAATTGAATTTGGGTCATTTTCTATATAATTGTTCATAGAAAACGACCAGAATTCATTGTAGGTGAGTGTATATTTATATATATTACAAGTATCCTGAAATAGACAGTAAAATCTTAGTAAAAACGTTATTGGCTAACGTTATTGGTTTAAACGTTATTTCCAATTTACTTATTCCGAAATTCAAAAATCCGAATTTCAAAACTCCGAATTTCATAAATCTTAAAAGAATAAATTCCGATTATTGAAAAACACGATTTTAATTTTACCGAATGACAAAATTCCGAATAAGCAACGAAATTTCGGACAACTGAAAATCGGAATTCCGTTTTACGGACAAAGAACACATCGAGCTTTTAATTTTTCGGAGTAATAAATATCGGAATATAGAAAAATCGGATTTTTGAAATTCGGTATAATAAATATCGTGTTTTTCAATAATCGGAATTTTATTTTTTAGGATTTATGAAATTCGGAGTTTTGAAATTCGGAATAAGTAAATTCGGAATAAAATAATTCGGAGTATTTGGGTGTTCCCGTGGGTTGGGTGCAAACGAGATCTTTCCGTCTCTTGTTAGTTTGGTCTATGCTATAAGTAAGCATTTTGTGCTGTTTTAGTACAGTGCTCATAATTAAAAGCTGTCTAACTGTTAGTACTTTGCAAGACTTGTATAACAGGTCAGTGGGGTAACGGAAAGAGCGGAAAGTTGAGACCTTCAAGATTGCTCGCTGTGCTCTCTCGATTGACAACAAGATAGTTTTAGCCGCTCCACCTCACGGTGAGATGCAATACGTTAGTAAAGACTGGCAAAGTGCAAAGTACACTGTCATTATTAACCCTGAGTCTGCAAAATTGCGCAATGTTTTAAACACAAATATTAGCTTACGGATACGGCTGCTTAACGCTACGATATGTATATGTATATTTGTTGACCTGTAATGAGGGATAGATGGCAGCCCAAGTACGATGGTTAGAAATTTGGCCTAGTTGCCTCTCTATAACCTAGTATAATGTTGTGTCAACAACGAAGTTGCCAAGCTATAGGTATATGAAATAATAGTAAATATAGTTGCGTCTCGACATTTTGAAAGTAAATACTAGGTTTAAAGATCATTTATTCTCATTAAGAATTTACAATTCACTTATTATGAGAACTTAAAATTAGACATAAATGTTTGTAATGAGCGAGAACATAAAAAGAGGGTAATCTTATACAAAATTCTGCCGATACATATTGTTAACGCAGGAAGGTAAACTCCGTGCGCCGAGTCGTACGTAAACAAGATAACGAAAACACTGAGTTACACTAAGTTACACAGACTGGAAGTGGCATAGCGTAGATGCATAGTATTTCGGTTTGTTACTATGTAAAACTAGTAAGTAGATAAAGTATAGGTACATCATTTGTAAAAGGTTTGTATAGTTCGAATTATTAGTACCTAAAAGTTTTTATTTTGGATAACCAATACTTAGAATGAAACTTCATTTAACTATTAGTAAAATTAATGGATACACTTAAAACACTATTCCTCAAACATCCGAACACACTGCACTAGGTATACACGACTTCGATACTTCACTTTGTGCGTTCGACCGCTCGCAGCGTTGGCTCAGCCCTGAATCGCGCAGCCGGCAATGCTTGCCTGTGGTGCGCACACATGCGCGCTCCCGATGTACCTTTTGTCGGAACATAAACTACCGTATACCGTGTTTTAGGTCTGAATTCTAAACGGTTTGAAACCGTTTAGGTTTTACACCTAATTTCAACTCGATACACGAACGAAGGTCGTGTCCGTTTCGCGGTAGCCCCTCAGAAATACGTTCAAAAGCTTTCGCGCAGCCGAAGAGATTAATAATAATATAACGTTTATTTCCAGATGTCACAGATCCATAGTTTGTTAGTACACACTTAAAAATTATGTTAGTACCATTACATTCAATTGTGCAATACTTAAGTTAAATTAGACAGTAGGCAATAAAATAATAAATGTATACAATTAAAAATTTAAATGAGATCAATATTCGATAATTATTAAATTAAATGGCTATATTGAAATTGCAATGTCACATGAATTAAATTAGATTGGTTAAAAAATGGTAACAAACAGTAAAAAAAATAGAATAAAAATAGCAATAATAATAATGATCACAGTATTAATTAATATATTAAAGTGCGAGCCACTGGAATAATTTGCCTAATCCAGTAGATAAGTATTGGGCAATCATACTTGTCAGCAATTACACTCAGAATGGAGTTGGTGCTTTGCCTCACTCGCCCAAGTAGAGAGACGATCTTCTTGCGCATGATAGCTTGGAAGCCGTCCGTGCGCCTCTCGCAGAACATACCTGACGCACTACACCTTCTTGGTAAGCCCAACAACATTCTGAATGCATTGTTGTACTGAACTCTGAGAGCGCTATAAGTTCGCTTTGTATACCGTGTCCACAGGCTGCTCGAGTAAAAAGATTGACAATAAGCTTTGAACAGCGTTACTTTTACTTCACTAGAGCATCGAGCAAACCTGCGGACCAGCATGTTACTGCGAACCGCCAGCGCCCTGCGTTCTCGTTCAATATCTTGGTCATCACTTAAATCACTAGTGATAATGTGACCAAGATACTTAAACTTATTCACGCGCGATAAGGGAGTACCGTTTAACAAAATAGGAGGAACGTGATAAGGCTTCACTCCTCCCGCCGCAAACACCATAACCTCGCTTTTTTTTGACATTGTACAGTAGGCCGTGGGATCTGGCATACGTCTCACAAACGTTCAACAGTTTCGCAAGCGCGCTAACAGACGGCGCCAGCAACACCATGTCGTCGGCGTAACTGATGTTATTGACAGCTACGCCATCTATATAACACCCCGCATGCATGCTGCTGAGGCCGACTATTAACTCGAAGTCTTAAAGTGTTGCATGATGAATGTATGCATGATGAACCGATATTTTCGAGTTTCGCGCGCTCGAATATATAAAATAGAGTGAAATTTGAAACCATGAACCAATTTCTAAATAAAATCGATTGGTCCAGCCTTTTGATTTTTAGTACAAGTATACAGTGAAACACAGCCTAAAGCCGCGTCCGCTGCGCCATGTTTTCGATGTTTTTAAACATCTAACCTAACATGTTTTGCCAATCAAAACAACACCCTATTTGTTTGCCGAAACTGACGGAAAACATGTTAGACGTTTAAAAACATGGAAAACATTGGTGCAGCGGACGTAGCTTAACGTTCAATCTTAATTAATTTAGTCAGTCACGGTATTTCGAGAATGAGTTTATAAAGTACGGAAATATGTGACCATTCGATTATTATCATCAGAATCGACCGCTCCAAACTTCAAAATCGGTTATGTACTTATGGACTGACACTGGCAACACTGCTTGCTTTTTTCTTTTCTCTCGCGGGTTTTTGGGCAACGTGTGGCGTCTAAAGTAAGTTCCAAGCTAAAAAAAGTTAATACAGTAAACATGTATCAAAACGTCCAGTTTTCCGCGGAAGATGGGGGCTCAGTATCCATAGTACACGAAAAATGGATAACACCCAGAAAAACTGAGGTAGGTACTATTATTATATTCATTAATTAATCTTAATGAAACTGTCTCAAACCTTAATGGCTAACTGTATCTTACCTACCAATGAGATGAAATATACTTATATCGCTGGCATCATCATGATCATGAGTCTGTGCTGGCGCCATGATACATGCATGATGGTGTTTCGTTTTTGGGTTGGTTTGGTTGGTTTGTTAATGGCGTATGCGTGTGCCGTTAAATGCAATAATGCCATGCTTTCCTACCCTTAATTAATTCATGCAGTCTTATATACTGCTTAACCATTGCTTTAACCTGACTGCCGTTTCGCGTTTTTTTACAAGCTTTCATTTAACTTTCAATGTTTGTTTCGTTTGTTCGGGTCAAATCTTGCAATAAGCTATACTTGAACCAATTCCCGGTGTCTGATTTAGCTGAAATTTGGTACACCTACGTAACTTCGGTGACAATAATTAATATAATAGTGGTATACTGTGGTATCATGGAGACGGAAGGTGGACATATGCAATCATTAACAGAAACATTTGTATTGTGTAGGTGTACTGGCCGCCTGTAAAGGAGTCACGAGCATTTGATAAATTGCTGTGTACAAATCCCACGCCTGACCCGAAATGGAAAATGTATCATATACAGAGATTTTTTTACGAAACTGGTAAGTTTTAAATTGTAGCATAGCTACAAATACTCAAGTTTTTGAATCCACAATGGGGCTTAGCGTGAAGTTATATTAAGTAACGATACCGATATGTATGTGAAGTCCCCAATCCGCACTGACCCAGCATGGCGATAACTGCCCGTTCCCTCTCATTCATAAGAGGAGGCCTGTGCCCAGCAGTGGGACGGGATAGACTGATACGAGACGGGATGATAATGATGATTGCATATCATGCGCACACTTATATCTTGCGATACTGACCTACACTTGGGCAAATGGCAGGCGTAAACAATGTACATACCTGTAAAAGGCTAAATAATGATTGTTCCTAATGTATGCTGCATGTTGTTTTGTCATTAACAATTTTGTGACGGAAATTTGTGTGCATCTCTATACACAGATGAACTGGAAAAAGCAAAAAAAAATTGAGTCTTGTCGAAGTGACATCGGACATTCAATCTGATTTAGAAGAAATTACATCGAGACCGGAGCGCCTGAGTACTAAATCGAAGAGATTAATACCATCATCAGACGATGATGAACATGATGAAAGTGGCTTAAATCATCCTCCGCCGCTAAAAAAACAGTTCTCTGAACGTAGGTCATTTTGATTAATTGTTTTTATTTAAACTAAACAACTTCACAACTACCAAGAGTCTTATATTATGATTTTATCTTTTACCTTCTTTGACTGGTTTGATTTGCTTTACCTGTTTAAAATCATATGCTTTACATGTTGGTTCTTTTGTTTGCAGATATTAACTTGTTTTTGAATGCCGGTACCTAGGGCTGAAAGTGGTGATGTAATAGGAGAGTGGATGATTTTTGATGAGGACCCTAGGGTGTCGCAAAGAGGAAAAAATGACCGAAAAATTAAGTACTACACTGGCGGGTAAAAGCCTTTCTGAATTTTGAGAATTGAATTTGAGATAATTGACTAGCCGCGCACGGACAACTCAAGTAAGCCCTGCGCCGGGCGTATATTAAAGCGTCCAAAGACGATCACAAACACGCGAATGTCACTAAATACTACAGGGTACCTGGCTAAACTCTAACACTAATAATCCTTATCGTTGTTATTCCTATTGTCACGACCGTCTTTCAAATTCGCCTTAGGCTTGCTGGTGCAGCTATCCTCCAGAGGCACCTTACTGCAGCGTTCACCACCGGACCGTAGCCAACCGCCGAGATGGCCGCTCGCGAGAGCCGCCTGCGTATACCGTACTCTAGGTCAGAACGGAGCGTCACGGAGGAGCTAAAACAATAAGACACAATAAACACACCACTCCCCACGACTATTCGAAACGCTACACGACGAACACCGCCACTAGTATACGTACCCGGAACACTTGGGAAATGACCGGCTTCTCTTTAAACAGACCACACCGGGTCACTGAAGCACCGTGGAAGGTTTACACACCACGCACAAGGCTGTGCGTCTCGTCCTCTAGCGCACGGAACAGCACTGGACCATAAAGGCTCTTTTGTACAAGTCTTCAACAATCCAGAAACTTCCGTGACATAAAACAAAATACAAGTAATGAAATACCACAGCAATGTTACTTTTATTTTCATGCATATATTTATCTTTTTAATTTTTGTAGCTGTAAAATACTTTGCTTTATTAAAATAATGTTATACCTGCACATGCGGATTCAATTCGGACGTTGTCGTTGACGTCTATGTCGAAGGGATTGCAGACAAGCTGGTAGCGTGATCCGTTACCTGAAATATTATATTGGAAACACCACGAAAAAAAAAATTACGCATGAAAATTGAGCAGAGTGAAAAGATGATAAATATGCAGAAGGGAAAGATAAAATCTCTACAAAGAAAAGCTAGCCGATATCGAAAGAAAATAGCAAAACAAGAAGATATATTAAACGAACTCAAAGAAAGAAACTTGGTGACTAGTGATCAGGCCAAACAAAGATATAGGCGTCAACGACCTCATCAAGCGTTACGAGGAGAAACTTGCGACAGATCAAGCCACGAAGGCCAAATATTCCCCTGCGCTAAGGGCTTTTGCGTGGCGTGTACTCTCCACTTTTACTCACCAAAAGCTTATGAGTACGTTCGACAGAAGTTTGACACTTGTCTCCCTCATACGCGCACCATAAGAAAATGGTATGAATCGGTTGATGCCAGTCCTGGTTTTACTAAGGAGTCAATTGAGGCCATAAAACTCAAAGTACAGAGCACTAATTATTAAATCTTTGGAAATTTAGTTATGGATGAAATGTCTATACGGCAGCGTATAGAATGGGATGGCAAGGAAATGCACGGTTATGTAGATATATGTCACAATGGAACAAAAGGAGATCACTTACCTGAAGCTAAACAAGCTCTGGTATTAATGTTCACTGCTTTTAATGGATCCTGGAAAATACCAGTCGGCTATTTTCTTGTTGACGGCGTGACTGGAGAACAAAGGGCAAATCTCGTGAAGGAATGTTTAGAGTTGCTTGATGAAACTGGAATCGAAATAACGTCCTTAACTTTTGACGGCTGCCCAGCAAACCTAGCTATGGCGAAGGAATTTGGATGTAGCATTACACCGGAAAACGGATTTTGCGCATCCAACTAATGAGCGCCTTGTGTATGTTTTTCCGGATCCAAGCCACATGCTACAGTTGGTAAGAAATGCCTTTGAAGCAAATGGTGGATTTTTGGACGAATCGGACAGAAAAATTGAATGGTCTCACGTAAAAGAATTAAATACTAAGCAAGAAAAAGAAATGTTCCATTTGGGTAACAAGCTCAGACGTGCACATGTATACTTCAAAAATCAAAAAATGAAAGTGCGCTTAACATCCCAACTATTTAGTAATAGTGTTGCTGACGGTCTAGAATTTTGTGATATCCAAAATATCGACGGTACTGTACTTTTCTTGAGAATGATCAACAATCTCTTCGATGTCTTGAACTCGAGACACATGGCACAGCTAGATTTCAAAAAACCCATTTGTCCTTTCAACAAAGAAAATATATTTTCGTTTTTGGATAAAGCCACAGCGTATACAGGGTGATTGGAAATTCGACCTATCCCTTGAAAGGGGTTATTCTAGAGCTTATTTGCAATGATTTAAGTCCAATCAACCGGGGGTCAAAACTCAATGGTTATCAAGTTATTTGACTTTTAACTTATTTTTTTTAAAACCCGCCTTTCGATCTAAAACTGCTAATTGTGAAAAAACTACTTAAATTAGGACCGAAAAAGAGCCATCATCTAATAGCCAATAAATGGTTGATTACGAAAAATCCAAAAAACATGCCAAAACCTTTGAAAATGTTACCAATAAAAGAATTTAATGTCAAAAGTTTTTGGATTTTGTTCAAAATTTTGTAATTCTTTGAGGCATTACTTAAAAAAAAATTACGACACTTCGCGTAAAAATTACTAAAATTAGTTCCTCAGTTCATAAGGTTTCTAAAAAGGTAGAATTATTGGCATTTTTTGCATAACTTTTTAAAATAACATTAATAATAAGAGAGGTGGTAGAGAATTTCGCCTAGCGTACCGGACCCTTAATCAGTTTGTTTGTGTCACTTTAGTTTCTCCGTGGGCTTTGTTTGTCTTCGGTTTCTTATTTTATCTCATCTTCTTAGGTTAGAAGTCACTAAAAGTAACCTTCCGTGATATTTCGGTTAGTAATTTATCTGTAAGTTCCCGGTTGCCTTAAGTTTGCACCTGGTTTCTTTGGTGTAACTTACAAATTAGGTGCAAACTTAACGCAACCGGGAACTGATTGATAAATTACTTATTGAAATATCACCGAAGGCAACTTTTAGTGATTCCAATCCTAAGAAGATGAAATAAAATAAAAAACCGAAGACAAACAAAACCCACGGATGAACTAAAGTGACACAAACAAACTGATTAAGGGTCCGGTACGCTAGGTGATATTCCCTACCCCCTCTCTTATTATTAATGTTATTTCTAAAAGTTATGCAAAAAATGTCAACAATTCTACTTTTTTAGAAAGCTTATGAACTGAGGAACTAATTTTAGTAATTTTTACGCGAAGTGTCGTAATTTTTTTTTAAGTAATGCCTCAAAGAATTACAAAATTTTGAACAAAATCCAAAAATGTTTGACATTAAATTCTTTTATTGGTAACATTTTCAAAGGTTTTGGCATGTTTTTTGGATTTTTCGTAATCAACCATTTATTGGCTATTAGATGATGACTCTTTTTCGGTCCTAATTTAAGTAGTTTTTTCACAATTAGCAGTTTTAGATCGAAAGGCGGGTTTTAAACAAAATAAGTTAAAAGTCAAATAACTTGATAACCATTGAGTTTTGACCCCCGGTTGATTGGACTTAAATCATTGCAAATAAGCTCTGGTTATTCTAGACCCCTTTCAAGGAATAGGTCGAATTTCCAATCACCCTGTATATTGAAGTTAAAGCTTTTTGATGGAACAATGGTGGTGAAATCAAGTAGAAAAACTGGGTTTTTAGGATTTCTCGCTTGTATTCATAGCCTAAAAATGATGTATCTCGAACTTGTAGAAGAAAAACAAGTTCTGCGATATTTACCGGCATACAAAATTAGTCAAGACCATTTAGAGTTGATGTTCGGTCAAATACGTGCTCACGTCGGATGTAACACCAATCCTACGGCCCGACAATTTAAAGCCATATATAAAAAGTTAATGGTAAAGTCTGAGATCAGAGACGTAGATAGAGCAAGGAAACTGTGTTTCTCTAGAAAAGATCTCCATTTTGACGTGCTCATCTGCTGTGGAGAACATTAACCTTACAGCTGATACACAGAGTTTCGACTCGGAAGATGACAACGATGAAATGTCAGTTCTGCTCGAGCAAGCAATCTTCGATGAAGAGGTGGACATACTTTTAGAGTCGTTCTCTGAATTTGGCTCACACGCAATAACATATATTGCAGGATTTGTTGCCCATGCGTTACTGAAAAAAATTAAATGCGGAATTTGTGCGTGCGTACTCGTAACCGAAGAAAAAAGTGATGCCAAATATTCTTTCATCAAACTGAAAGACAAAGGTGGCCTCAAGTATCCAAACAGCGATGTTATAACAATTTGCAAAAGAATGGAGGCAATAATAAAAAAAACTGTTATTTCCGAGGACAAAATAAAATTCAATGCAAAAACTGTCAAAAAACAAATGATTTCAAAGGCATTGCCTCAATTTATAGGCTTGAATTTATTCAAAGAAATTGATTTTCACCAATTTGAGCAAGCGCCTATGGACAATCATATTAATTTACTCATAAAGGCAGTGATGGAAAAATACTTAGATACCCGACTGCATTATCTAACCAAAACTATCACGAAGACAATTACTTATTAAGTACTTACATTTCACTGGACAATAATGATTTTTTCAAATATAACAATAAATGTGTGAATTACGAGTTAATTTTATTTTATAATAAGTATGCTACAACACTTACAACTGAAGTGAATGCTTACAGAAACAATGTGACTGCCTAGAGTGGTCCATACTTACCTATACAGTAACAATTTATCTGACTGTGTAGGTCAGCTAGTTGTTGTAAATATCCCTTCAATTGACAACATTTCATTTTTTCAAGTGGGTCATTTTGTGATTTGGTTCGCTAAGAAATGTTTGTTAAGGGACACGTGTTTTTTTTATTACTCCTTTAATTGTAATTTTCATTCAGAAACATTAAATTGAAAAGTAGCAAATTCTAGATGGTTGTACTCGTAAGTAAATTAATGACGTCAATACTATGGGTCTGTACGGCATATAAAATAAAAATAAAATAAAATAGTTTATTTTTGCAAGTAGGCCCTCAAGGGCTCTTTTACAAGTCTGAGTCTAAATATGTATGTATTATTTCATTTCTTTTCTTTTGGCGCTTCGGGTAGTGACCTTCTGGTGAGAAGAAGCGCCGGAAGAAACTCACCAGTTTGTCTTTTTTAACAACAGGTATGACATTATTACATTCGATTTCATTAATACGTTATAATAAACTTATAACTACATTTTCAGAGATGTAAAAGGTCTCTAGGCGTCAAAACAAGACAATTAAAATAATAGAAAATGAATTGATAATAAAAATTCATGGAGATGTAAAGAGTCTCCGTTGTCAAAATATTAAGTTTTGGAGGTGTAAAGGACCTCCAAACGTCAAAATATAAAATAGGAATGTTTATACTAAATATATTACAGAAATGAAAATATTCTGCAACTCACACGATATAACTTAAAAACTAAATTAAAATAAAATGGATACAGTTTTTTCTTAGAGATGTATATGGTCTCTAAGTGTCAAAACAGTTGACAAGTTCAAAAACAGAAAAAAAATCAACGAAAGAGACAATATATTAAAATGTAGTTATTTCCAGTTGCAGTTAATCCCAAGGTGCTTCATCATTCATGTAGTCTTGTGTGCTGTAATAAGCTTTGGACATGAGTTTACGCTTTACACAATTCTTGAATTTGCTAATAGATAATTCAGTTATGTTTCTTGGCAGTTTATTATAAAACCTTACACAGTTACCCATGAATGATGTTTTTATTTTATGGAGCCGAGTGGTGGGCACTGCGAGCTTAAGTTTATTTCTAGTATTAATATTATGTATGTCACAATTCTTCTTAAAATTCATGATATTCTTATGTACATACATAATATTCTCATAGATGTATTGACATTGCAATGTCATTACATTAATATCCTTAAACTTATCTCTAAGTGAGTCTCGATAGTTCATCTTATATATCGCTCGAATAGCCCTCTTCTGCAGAACAAATATAGTATTAAGCTCTGAAGCGCTAGCACTGCCCCACAGTAGAATACCATACGACATAATACTGTGGAAGTAACTAAAATATACTAATCGAGCTGTTTTGATGTCTGTTAATTGTCGGATCTTGTTGACTGCAAAAGCTGCAGAACTAAGTCTATTCGAGAGATTAGCAATATGGGGACCCCACTGGAGTATTCCCAGTTTAGATTTTTAATTTAATGATAAAAATTTAAGTCATAATTCACCGAACTTTAATTTTTCAAGTTAGACCAACATTTTCATAACTTTAATAAAAGTTACGAAGCTGATTATTTTATGCGCAAAAGTAAAACTTATGAAGATTCAGTTACAGAAAAAAAACCTTGAGAAACTCTTTACATTTTTTTTTTAACTTTTTTAAGTTGTTCAATTCGAATATTCTCAAAAATTTAGAAAATAATTCATAACTCGAAAACTATGAAAAGTCGCGGAACATACATGGGGGTGATTCGAATACCTCACGATACGAGGGACCTAAATTTTTTTTTTACGTCAATCGTTCGGCCACCCTGTATATAAAAAAGGAAAATCAAATACAAATGCAGATGCACTGTCCAGAGTCGAAATCCATAACGAAGTTAGTTCAATTATAGTAAATTCTTCAGAAACCCCCAACATTCGTGACCTCGATGACAGACAAACTGAAACAGATCACACAAGCCAAGAAAACCCTATTTTAGAAATTCCAATTTCAGAAGACCCTTTAAATAAATTTTCTCGACAAATAATCTTTAATATTTTAAATCGTAAATCACGCATCGCAGATACAGTAACAAAACCTTTCGATACACGGTTAAAAACCTACATCGAAATATTTGAGGATAACCTAGAACAAGAAATAGTGAACGCCATAAAAAAACATGTTGACCCTAAACAGAGAACCGCGAACTTAGTTAAACCACTAGACAAAATGTACTGCATAGTCCCAGTCATTCAAAACAAGTTCAAAAACTCTTCCATGAAACTAATGTTAGTAAAATACGAATTAGAAAATATAACCAGTCTTGAGCAACAACAACAAATTCTCCGAAATTATCACGAAGGTAAAACAAATCATCGCGGAGTTAACGAAACATATTTGTCATTGTCTCATAGGTATTATTGGCCGAAGATCCGTGAGAGCATTTCGCAATACATAAACAATTGTCACATATGCAGTAGCGCGAAGTATGAGCGCAACCCGATTCATCAGCAATAGGCTAGTTTCCACTAAGAATAAATCGCATGGAAAATGGTTTGTAATTATAGAATATGATATGGAGATTACAAAAAACAACAATATTTTTAATAAAAACTTAAGATTAGTTTTATTTTTTGAAAATAAACTCGGTAAAATTAGGCAGTCAGTCACGTGACAGTGAACACCAATCAGAGATCGCCACGTCACTTGGTGACAAACACCATTGTGGTCATTTGGTCGTCTTATACTTTGTATAGGTACTCTACGGTTGTTGCGACTTGTGTATGTGATTATAATTATCTTTGGGTTGTTATTTACGTTATCAAGGTTGTTTTCAAGGAACAGAAGGCCACTTCATACCATAGTTATCATGGAAACAGGATTTTGTAAATTTGCCTAGAATTGACGCGCTTATGCTGGGCAGATTTTTTGCTTCTAACAGCGATTTCTGCTCTTCCGAATTTCGGAATGTTAAAACTTCAAAGTAAGTATTATAGTGTCGTTGTGATGTTAAATATATTTTATAAGCTTAAAAATAATTGAATCTTATACTTTATTGTGCAGTGTTAAATATATTCATTTAAGTGTTAATTCTTGATTGCGTGCCAAATTTTATTAAAAGAAAGCTATTTAAACCGATGAAACTTTAAATTAAAATAGGATGGTGATAGATAGCTACGTCAGTTTAAGTTATGCAGCTATTAACGACCCATGAGGCGGTGATGGCTGTAACTTAAGGTTTCGTTGTCCTTTCTTTTATGTTATAATATTATTATACAATAAAACATTACAAGTACTTTAGTTTAAAGGCAAACAATCGGCTTTAGTACAAATCTATTAGCGACCTACATATTGTTGTCTAGTTTCCTTTTAGCGTTGTCAGTCTAACCAATATTACCATATTTTTTAAAGATTGATATTGTATAATGACATTTTTAAATGATTTATTTTTTGTATAAAACTATGTGCATGCGTTCATTTTTTTTATTTTATTAATAAGTTACAGTTTACAATCTATTTTGTAGTCAGAAGGTCAATTAAAGTAAAAATATTTACTTTTTATAAGTCGGTAATACATTTTATTAGGGATGTAATGATACCGTTATTTTTCGCTAACCAGGACTCCGACAGTTCACTTCAGTGTTAGTGTGAGAGTGTGTGTGTGTGTATATAGAACCTTCAGCATTCGCTGCAGCCTGGCAGGAGTTAATTTGTTCATACACAATAAGGTCAACGAAAAGGAAATATGTAAGTGTATGTATTATACTATTAGACTGTTAATTAAACAGTTTATTTGTTTTTCAATTTTGTTAATGTATTTTAAATATTGTTTTTAGGCCTGGTTGGTCTCTTAACCCATTCTGGGAGGACGAGCTGAACGATGCTTCGAGGACAATCGAGGAGTCCTCCGTTCTGTCAACACCATCAACTTCGAAGAAAGTAGCTGAGAAAAAACCCGCGAAGAAACGTGCACCCAAAAAACCAAAGGCATCGGCAGCCTCCCAAATTAAAGAGCCGTCTACGCTGGATCTCAGCTGTTCGGAGTCTGAAGACGATACTATCCCGCCTACTCAGCCGCCGCCAGTGAAGCGTAAACGTCCTGCGCAAGTGCTAGAATCTGAGGTATGTACCTAGCTGATCTACATCTATGATTTATTTATAAGTATACACAATTTCCTAAATTATGATTGATCGATCCACTGGATGCGGGTGGCACAGGACCGGTCATTTTGGTGCTCCTTGGGGGGAGGCCTATTTCCAACAGTGGACGTCTTTCGACTGATATGATGATGATGATTAGATGGAAGATGTCATTGTTAGCTGATGACATAGGGACTTTAACATAATATAACAAACATTCTTGTTACATTTTTATGTTTTTTAGGTAGGTACAGTTTCATTAGCTCCTGACTATCAAGATATCCTTGTGAAAAAATATATTTACCTCTTATGATTTGTTAAAGAGTCTCACGCGTTGCATATAAAGAAAATGACATTTCTACAAAAATCTTTATTATTTTTTCTGAATCAAATTATTATGTTCTCATTATTTTCAAGTTCAGGTGTGCAATATTTTTGATTTGCTTAACTATACTAAAGGATTGTTTTTTTTTTTCACAGGACGAGACACCGCATAATAAGGTCCACGAGCCGGTGCGAGCAGCAACTTTGCGGAGTTTCTTTACACAACGCGGAGCATCGGGATTTACGACACAAAGGGATCCTACTAAAACGGGAGAATATTTCATCGAACTCCGCGTTTACAATAGCCGCGAAGCGGAGCGGTTACCGGCGGAAGAGCGCTGGAAAAACGCTCTTACTACGTTGAAGGTAGCCACTGATGTCAACACCCCGTTGTGGACTGCAGTCGCGAAGTTAGTTAAGGCCGGCAAAGAAGACTTTGTTAAAATTCAGCCGATTATGTACCCAAGTGCACAGTAATGAATTAAGATTGTTAGTTTACCCGACCAGTATACTCGGTGGTATTAGCATGTTTATCCTATCTATATACTCGCATTAATCATTTTTGTAAGTGATCCCAAGGTATTTTAATATAATTTTATTAACCGTTGTGTGTGTTTTTTTATTCACAGCAAATAAAATGAAATAAGGAAATAATGCAATAATAAATGCACAATAAATAACTAAATACATCATCGGTATTTTCTAAATATTGTTGATAAAATAAAGTACATAAAATAAAACATGTTTTGTAGCGAGTGCAAAGTCAATGTTTCTAACTTTACATCACATAAAAGGAGCAACCTTCATAAATCAAACTGTCTGATAAACACGAAGTTTGACAATGTACAAGTCATAGCTACTGCATTTAAAAATAGAATTAGAAGTTATAGAGTCAATTCAATTGATATGCATTTAGCTCCAGAACAGTTCTTAAATAGCATTTCAGATTCAGTACTTGAACTAATAAACATTTCTCTAGAAAAACATACCGCATTGAAAATTAATGTCGAACTTTTTGTGTCATACACACAGCCCAAAAATAATGAAAAAGCAATAAAGTCATTTAATACACAGAATTATCCCATTTTTCGGAATACTGATATTTTGTCGCTGTACTCTAGTTATGTTGACAACCTTATATCTAAGTGCGCAGAGTTCGAACTTTCAGAAGCAGGCTGGACTATTGAATCAATTAGCCATTTGGAAATAAACATAAATAAATACAATCCGTTGAGGGCAGGCACATATATCAGTTTGCCTCCTATAATTCGTAATACTAAATCATGTTTGAATATACAAAACAACGACCAATACTGTTTTTTATGGAGTGTTATTGCTCATATGTACCCAGCGTTTCGTAACCCAAATAGTTTCTTCATATCAGACCTGCTACGGGAGCGGTTTCTTTTGCGGACGCGCTTAAAGGCCATCCTAATAATTACATTCAGCCCTCAAAAATTAGCACGGTAGTGATCTACCCTACGGATAAGTAAAGACGAGCGAGGAGACGAAATCTCTTGTCCAACAAATCATTAAGCCCGAGGAGATGAAACTTCACGTGAGAGGGCTGAGAAAAATCAGGAACGGTGGCGTAGTAATAAGCACTGACTCCAAGGACGACGTTCAGAAACTGAAGCAGTCGGCGCAGTTGGTGACCTCTGGCTTTACCGTCGATGAACAGAAAAAACGAAATCCGAGGATAGTTGTCATCGGAGTACCCTCCGCCATGCAAGAAACGGAAGTCTTCAAATGCATATATAATCAAAATTTAGCCGATAAACTCCAGGACATGTCACTTGAAAATTTTTTGACCACAACCAAGCTTAGCCATAAATCGAGCAAGAGGGACGCCGAGACCTGCAACTACGTGATAGAAGTCCCCGCACTTATACGAAAGGCTCTAATTACCAGCGATAGAGTTTTTGTCAACTGGTCCTCGTGTCCCGTAAGGGATTTCACCTTGGTCACGAGGTGCTTCAAGTGCCAGCAATATGGCCATGCGGCAAAGTCGTGCAGATCGGAGGCTGACACCTGCGGGCATTGCGGTGAGGTAGGGCACGCAATAAAGGACTGCTCTAAGAAGACCGATCCACCAAAATGTGCAACATGTCTGCATTTCAAGAAGCCAAGTAACCACGAAACAGGTAATGCAGAATGTCCAGCACGAAAACTGGCCGAGAAAAGATATTTTAACTCCATAAACTATGAAGGCGTCTAAGAGCGCCGCCGTTTATTATTATAAGCCTTTTTTATAGGTCAGGTTTCTATGGACAATAGTTTGAATTCTGCACTCGATGACTTCTCCGTATCCGAGTCCAAAGTTTACTATGAAGACGCCTAAGTGACCTACTACCGAGATGTCTTACTTACACAATTTCGAAAACTAGGCAAATGCCAATCGTACGCCTATAACCTCTACATGAAATTAAAACAAACTTGAAGAATGCAACATCGATTTTGGCCCAGTTTACAGTTCTGCTGACGCAGATGCTGGCATATCACATTGATTAAACGTGATACTAGTTAATAAGATTTGAATTGTATTAAACGGCATATTTCGTATGTAAATATTTAGTAGTAGATACAAATGTTTGATAGTCCCTTTTGCCTGAGATACAGGGAATCCTAGTTCAGGCATATAGGTTCAACTCTCTAATTGTATATCTTAGTCTTTAAATGTCATTGTTGTATAATACGTTGTTTAATAAATTATTCTATTCTATTCTATATCCTCATTTTAGAAATATTCTCAATAGGGTAGCCTGGTTTAAGAGCACGCATCCGATATGAGTACGCAACATCAACAACCGTGACGTTGTTTACGATACTCGGCTAACTTCAGTCGCATTTCGATCTCAACAGTGGTAAGGAGTGCTGTGCGAAAATTACGTAAGTTTAAAGGTTTTTACTTAAATTCTTAAAGTTTTTTATCATTTTCAAAGTATTTTTGACAAAAACCCGCAATTATTTTGTAATATCGAAGTGAAGTGTTGTGTTTTCAAATACGACACCTGACGCACGCGGCGAGCGTAATTCAGGTCAATGCTAAGAGATGGCGTTGATCGCCGCTCATTTTCGATTTAGCTAGTGTGTGCATGAGTACGCAGTTATGTACCTTGTAAGAGGACGCGCGCGTACTCTTACACGAAATTATTTTGAAGTTGGTTTTATTGCCTTTTTTTATTTTATACATATATTTAACTAAAAATATTATATATAATGTGTGAGGTAACTATGCCTTTTGTACACAGGATGTCTAGACGTCAAAGAAAGACTGAAAGAAGTCTTTGTACTCCAGAGCAATGGGCCGACGCAAAAACACGCGTCGAGGCAGGAGAATCAAAGAGAGCAGTTGCAAAATCGTTGGGGATGCATGAAGCCACTTTGCGGAAGAGACTTAAGAGATCGTCACCAGCTAAAAGCCTGGGTAGATACTCTCAAACCTTCTCCCTAGAAATTGGCTCTCGAGGAGTCTTTGGCCTCAAAGAAAGTACCAAAGAAGGTACACAATACGCTAAATATCGTTCCAAAGAAAAAATCCAAAACTATTCCTAAAAAGTCCCAAAAACCTATTAAAGTGCCAAAGAAAACGCCCAAAAAAAAGGTATGGAGATGTCCAGCTTGTACAGAAATCTACGTAGACCCTCCCGCGGAAGACTGGATAGGATGCTCAAAATGCTCCGAGTGGTGGCATGAAGCTTGTACCACTTATGAGGGTCAGGGTGATTTTATTTGCCATAACTGTAAATAAAACAAAACAATTTCCAACCCGCGTACTCTTATCGATATAGCCGCGTACTCTTACTCAACAGGACGTGTAAGAGGACGCATTTTCCATTTCTCACTATTATTGTTTTTTTGAGAGGTATACCATAATTTTGTTCTTTTTTGTGTTACTTTATGAAAGATGTTTAAATTGTAGACGTAATAAATGACTTTGTGATTTCATAGACATAATTTTTATTTTTTTAGAATATTTTGAACCTTAAGTGCGTACTCCTAGACCAGGTTACCCTATCAAAGGCATTTCCTTTCCACCAACCCTGGACCACTTAAAATTGTTTGAGAAAAATAATCCCGATATATCAATCAACGTGTACGGTTTGGAAAAAAATGATGATGTGTCGGGACCTCTGTACAAGATTTTGAAATATAAATTGACACACGTTAACTTGTTACTTATCGAGCAAAACGGAAAGTCTCATTTCTGTTTGATAAAAAATATTGAAAAACTCCTTCGTAGACAACTGACTAAACATACTTCTAAAATTCATTTATGTGAGGAGTGCTTTATTTACTTTCATAGTGAACAAAAACTTTATTCCCATAATTGTTCCAGAGTAAGAACAATTTTACCTGAACCGAACAGCAAACTAGCATTCACTCATTATGAAAGGACTCAAAGAATACCTATTATAATTTATGGAGATTTTGAAAGTTTGCTTCTAGAATATTCCGATAAAGACAAGTCTAATCACATTGAAAACCTGCAAGTACACGAAGCGACTTGTTTTGCCTACTATATATGTTGCCAATCTCAACCGGAACTAAATGAGTATGTATCATACCGCGGTCCTAATTGTGCCAAGAAATTTGTAGAAACTATTTCAAAAGATGTGCAGAAATTGCAGGAGTTATTATTAGTTAACTCTAAAATGTTACCTTTATCTGCCGAGGAAAAAGATTCACTAAAAAATGCCAAAATATGTCACATTTGCAGAGGGCCTTTTGAAATTGGAGAGTATCATAGCCGATCACGATCACTTTAGTGGCAAATATCGCGGCCCCAGCCACAGTACCTGTAATTTAAATGCTAAATCCTGTAATTTTATACCCATACTCTTTCATAATTTATCCGGCTATGATTGTCACTTATTTATTACAGAACTATCGACAACTATTGGTCGCATAAATTTAATTCCCAAGACAAAAGAAAAATACATATCGTTAACTAAATTTATACCAATAGTCGGGCAATATCCGGCTCAACTGAAGTTTATTGATTCATTTAATTTTTTAAGTTGTGGTTTAGAGGAATTAGCTAATACTTTACATCCTAGCGATTTTAAAAACCTAAAACAATTTTATCCTAACCCTGTTCACTTTGAATTACTTCGTAAGAAGGGAATTTATTGCTATGACTATATAGATTTTTCGGAGCATTAGAAGCAATATACAACTTTTTTTCTGCATCCACATGCCGCTGGGAAGTGCTCCTGAAACACAGCAAAACATCAGTTAAAAGACTGTCGACAAAGCGCTGGAGTGCTCATTATGCTGCAGTGAAAGTATTGGCTGAAAATTTTGATGGTATCATTTCTGCAATTGAAGAACTTTGCACAAATGGAAACTTAGACACCAGAGGCGCTGCACAAAATCTTATGCCTGCTGTGTGTAATTTCCCGTTTATTAGTTATCTTTTTTTTTGGAATGCTGTGCTTCGGGAAGTGAACAATACTCAGATTGCATTACAAAGCAAAGGCCTAAGTGTTGATCAAGTAGCCATAAAACTAGAAGCACTTTGTCTTTTCGTTGAAGAGAAACGTATGCATCTTGCAGAAGAGGCAATAGATTTTGCTGTACAAAAATCGGAGGAATACAACATTTCAATGGAACGACGAATTCGTCGCAAGAAACGCATGCCCGGTGAGTTGGCGTCGTCCACTGATGCTGGACTTACACTTCGAGCGCAAATAAATAAGGACATGTTAGAATGCATGGATAGGTTCAATATCGAACTTCAAACAAGATCAAAGTCCATGCAAGATATAGCTTTATTGTTTGAGGTTGTGCAGTCAAATACTTTGCTTTTGGCAAACACTGAAATGTTAAAATCTGCTATATCAAAATTTACTAGCCTTTATGATGAGGTATCAGAAACAGAACTTCTCCTTGAGATACCAAGATTAAGAAGATATTTAAAAGCAGCCAATGTTACTGTTTCCAACTGGGCGACTATAGACTATTTGAAATTCATTGTTGAATGGGACTTTACAGAATCTCTTCCAAATCTTGTGGTCGCACTAAAGTTATTTATAACAATATGCGTATCAGTTGCTTCATGTGAGAGGAGTTTCAGTAAGTTAAAATTAATAAAAAAATACTTGCGGGCTACAATGACTGAATCCAGGTTAAACAACCTTAGCATTTTAACTATAGAACATGAAGCAACACAAAATATAAACTTCGATGAAGTGATTTCGGAGTTTGCTAGCGCTAAAGCAAGAAGGAAGAAATTTTAATTTTTTTAATTACTATTGTTTCGATTTTAGGGTTTTTGTAATTATTTTAATAAAACATAAATAATAATTATTTTTTATTTTAATCGATTTTATTGATTTTTGGGGTGACACCTACAATATCCGCACCGGGTGCCACCCATGCTAGCTACGCCACTGGTCAACAGTGTTCCAATTGGTGTCATACACTATGCGCAGTCATATCCGCAAGAAAGAAACAGTTTTACCTGCGAATTATGCTTGGGAAATTAATAATAAAGCTGTCCTGTCTTCTTACACATAGATATGTCATCTTAAGCACGTCGACCATGCGTGCTATTTGTATGTTTTTTTTTCATTTTATATTATGTTTATTGCCCTAAAATTGCAATTTAATTGCATATGCGCTGTATATTTGCGCTTGTATATACGCTAGATGCGGAACTCAGATGTCTTCATTTATTTCAGCTATGTATCTTGAAAGAAAAAGTATGTCATCTTAAGCACAATTCCCCTGTCTGTCAGTCTAACGTAATGGTTGTGTATTAAAGATTGATTTAGTTCTCATCTGAACACCGCCATAGAAACATTATGTAAATATCTCAGAATAAAACTAATCCAAAATTATCTAGTGCTTTATCCTTCAATGCTCCACCGGCTAGCCCCCGACAGTACTAGGATACGAGCTGACCTGGCACACCGCACACCTGCTGGTTGCAGGCCCATGGCGCTACCGGTGGCTACTGGGGATTTATAATTAATTTTATTGTAGTGTTCCATATTTGATAAGTCAGTAATAAATTTATATTTTACATAGCAAGGTCTTTCCATCACATCCACCATAGAAATACCCCGGTACAGCATTCCACAAATGTATGATAATGATTTCTCAAGATTGATAAGTACGGCCGCTGACAAAGTAATCATCGGCTTGTCTGACTCAACAAACTTACAATACATACACAAACATATCAATTCCAAAACCCCAAAACAACAAGTTATAACCAATACATTAATATATCAAATTGACGTCTCCTCTAATATATTGTTAATCCGAAGTTTGCTACTATTTGTACTTGTGGCTACTACAATTTACAATTTTCACAGCTTTTATTTCATATATACTCCAAATAATAAAGTAATCTCAATAGTGCCATGTAGCTTAAAAATTTTTGTGGGTAAAATCAGAGAGTCAACAACTGCATTTATGCCACAGGCAACAGGACTAGAAAAATATTAAAATTTCAAATAACTCATCGAGATAAGAATGTCAAAAAGCTTCGAGATCAAGAAAGATGGACAGTTATGGAAGAACTTGTACTCTATATAAAGCAATGCGATTAGGCTGATTACGTTCATCAAATCAAAAATGTGAACCCCAAGACAAAACCCAGCCAGCCTTGTAGAAGAGACATTGGAGATGACATCACAGCCTGCATTCAAACAGCCTAGCCCCAAAGCCACACGGAAGCCTGATCAAGTGCCAGTGCCAGTGGGTGGGATGGTCTCGACTGCATTGCTAATCTCGCTAGGGTTGCAGGGGGGGCATGCATGTGACTCTGCATTCTTTATGTCCAGCAATGGTCTGCTATTTGAGGATAGGACACTGACTCATGTGACAAATGGCTTGGCCTTCTTCCACACAGGCTACACTTTATGCCTAAGACATTCGGATGGTGTACAGGAAGAAATCACCTTAAATGACATGACCCTGGTTGAATCATATGGGTTGAGTTACAAGACATGTGATTATTCACTTGAAGTGAAATCACATTCTGCATGCAAGGGAAATGAGCTGTGTTGGGATGCATTCTGGTGCAGAAGCGGCGTCAGGCTACAGGCAGTTGGGGCCAAAGCCTACACATTGCCTGAATCACAAATGGGTTGCCGACTGGTTCCTAATCTCGCAGACAACCCTTGCACACATGAGCAGATATGCATCTGGTATTACTGGGACATCATCCCAGAAGTCCGCATGTGACCTCATCTATGAGAAATTGTCTGACAGCTTAGTGTTGCATTTCACTCATGATGATGGCAAGGGTAATGTCATTCCTTTCTCATTGAGTGCAGCATCTCCTGTTGCAACCTAGCCTATAAAGATCCACCTGGGCTCAGTAGACAAGGAGTATTACACGACATCTCCGAATATCAGGAAGCACCATGACCTATTCATGGCAACAACTGCTTCACCCATAAATGCAGGTATTGCTGGGCTACTTGGTGATTTGCAACTGCCTATAGTAAGATCCGAAGGTTCGGCCAATTGGACATACCCCATCCATGATGTGCAGTGCCACCCAGATGGTAGTGCAGTCAGTTGCAAAGTGCCAACCCCTGCTTACAGGTCAACATTGCCTCATGATTCTGAGAACATAGTCAAGGATCAGCTGGATTCAACCAACAGGATCTTTAGGCGCATGCGGAAAATTAGGGGTTATGCTAGCGTTATGATCAGGTCTTCAGAAGTTGAAAGCCAGGTCATTGAGTCTGCATCCTGTAGCATTCAAGTTGAGTCTAGCTATGGGTGCACTTCATGTTCTGTAATGCCCAGCATCTTCATAAAAGCCAATTCCATAGAGAAGACTGGAATTCTGCCATTCACAAGCAATTGCAGCTTCTTTCTGGCTGAGTTTTCGTGCTCAGATGAGACACAAGTGATCCAACTCACCCACAGCAGAGATGGGCATTAATCGATTAATTTTTTAGTCAACTAATCAATCGATTAAAAAAATCAATCGTACAAAATTAGTCGCGATTGATTTAATCGCGATTAAATTAATCGACGGAGTATGCGACTAACGATTGATCAATCTTAATTTTAATCGACTAATTTCACGATTAAATCTCGATTAAAAATTGGAACACGCACGTTACAAAAAAAAAAGTGTTTTGTCATGTGTTATACATTTGAAAAATCATTCTAGTAGGTATACTGTGTGATATAAACTTGTTCTAGTAACACAAAATGGTTTTTACAGTGCAGTACCTTATAGACCTTTATAGTCTAGGATCTCCTACATAAGGTAAGGGTTTATGGCTTCGAGAAAGCACAGGTAGATTATTAGAAAGAGAAAGATGTATGAAAGAGTGAGAGAACCTCTTTACTTACCCGTCTTATCTGATGTTTACTAGTTTGTTTCTATTTGCAAATACGGTAATTAGTCGCTTCACTTTCATTGAACGTTACTGTCATACCCTTTCGCGAAAAGGAACTTGCGTATATATTTTGAGACAATGAGTGATATCAGTGACGATGAGGAATCTGGTACGAGTAACTCGTTAAATTCCTCAGACAAATCCAGTGTTCCAGTGCGAGTAGAAGAAACGATCACAAACAAGTCAACATTGACGATATTGGATGGCAAATTCTTTAAAACATATTCAGAGACACAAAGTGAAAAAAGTACTATAGTAACAGTGACATGTGTGAAGTGTTTACCTAAAGTAGTGAAAATAAAGGGACTTGCACAGACAACCTCAAACTTTTTAAGCCATTTAAAAAGGAAACACGGAGAAGATGCTGTTGCAGAGTACCGAGAGTATTTCGCAAATCAGAAACAGAAGAGACGTCGCGTTCAAGATAACCAAGATGACACGATTGGAACCAGAAGTAACGGAAGCAACGATTCTACAAGCTCGAGAACTATCAATCAGACAGGGTTCGAAAATGATGTGAGAAATTTCTTTGTACATTCGATGATTCCTCTAAATGTAGTGGAAGATCCTTTTTTTGCCACAATGCTGAGCAATTTAGAAATAGAAAAGCACGGCTTACATTTAATGAGTCGAAGAACCCTAAGTCGCAAGATCACCGAAGCTCATATAAAGGAAAAATCAAGCATAAAATTACAATTGGAGGATGCTGAACATGTTTGCACTGTTGTAGACATTTGGTCGTGTCGCAAAAGAAGTTTTTTTGGAATGACTGTCCACTGGCTCGACACTGAACTAAACAGACACTCAAAAACCCTAGCATGTCGAAGATTTGCCGGTGTCCATAACTATGAGCGTATCGCCATGTTATTGGAAGAACTACATACGGACTTTGCTCTAAACCCAGACAAAATCATTGCAACCGTGACTGACAACGGTTCTAACTTTGTGAAGGCATTTAAAGAATTTGGTTTGTCAATCGAATCAATTGAAAGTTTCGATTCCGACTCGGAGGAAGAAAATTCTGACGCAGATTTTGAAGAGCACTCTGAAGAACAAAATGCTCGTATTTTGTTGCCTTCGCATCTTAGATGTGCCGCACATACTCTGAATTTGTGTGCAGTAACTGATGCTAATAAACTTTTGAAAAAAAGTAACCACACTCCTTTATCTGAAATACATCACAAAACAATGGATAAATGCAACGTGCTATGGAATGCCGCTGGACGTCCTAAAACTGCTGAAATCATACAGGATACTTTAGGCCATACACTTAGTAAGCCTGGCGTCACTCGGTGGAACAGCTTATATGATGCAATGAAGCAAATATATTCTATGAAAGAAAAAAATATATTACTTCATAGAGCGACCATTGCTGCTTTATCTTATCCAAGATTCAAAAACAAATGGTTCCCTTGTATCACAATACAAGAACAAGAAAAGGTGAAATCAATCTTTAAATATGTAATCGCAAGAGAAATTTCAAAACTAAATGGCAGAAATGACGCAGAGGAACTCACGACAAATGCAGAAAATCCATTTTTTGATTTTGGATCAGACTCTGAGAATGAAATTGATGTACAAGTACAGGAAGTACTACAAAGGAACACTCCTAAAACGAAAGCTGAAATAATGATGTGCCAGTTCTTTGCTGAACGAGATATTAGTATGACTATTTTAAATCGCTACGAAATAATCAAAAAGATTTTTAAGAAATATAACACGCCCCTGCCTTCTTCGGCATCTGTTGAGCGAGTGTTTTCGTATGCAACAATGATAAACCTGCCTAAATCCAATAGGCTCTCAGATCACTTATTTGAAGAAAGGGTTGTATTAAAAACAAACTTGAAAATGTAACAGTGTATTGTATGTTATTTTTGGTTAATGTTAAATAATAATATTGTTTTATTGTTGATTTTTTTGTATACTGATTTTTACGTGTGTGACACTAACTTTTAATATAGTTAATTAAATAGTTTATGAGTTTTGTTAACTCTAAAAACTATTTAAGTAATAGTAATGAAACTCTTAAAAATGTTTTATTGTGATTTTATAATTTTAAAATGTTAAATGTTGTATAAATGTTGATTTTTTTGTATACCGATGTTTACGTGTGTGATACTAATGTTAGTTGTAATATAGTTAATTAAATAGTTTACGAGTTTTGTAAACTCTTAACAGTATTTAATTTCCAAAGTAATGAAACTCTTAAAAATGTTTTATTGTGATTGTATAATTTTAAAATGTTAAATGTTGTATAATTGTAGATTTTTTTGTATACTGATGTTAGTTGTAATATAGTTAATTAAATAGTTTATGAGTTTTGTAAACTCTTGAAACTATTTAATTTCCATAGTAATGAAACTCTTATATTTATTGTGATTTTTTTTTTTTTTATATAGCCTGCGCGGTGTCCCACTTCTGGGCAAAGGCCTCTCCCTTTGATTTCCACAACTCCCTATTTGATGCCTCCCCAGGCCAGTCGCTAAGGAATGCGTCCAAGTCATCGCGCCATCTCCGTCTAGGCCTGCCCCGCCTGCGTCGCCCGTCTCGCGGCACCCACTTGGTGGCTATATTAGCCCACCTCTCCGGGTGCATGCGGCAGACGTGGCCAGCCCAATCCCACTTGAGCTTGGCGGCCTTAGCTCCAACATCGGTTATGCGTGTTTTGGAACGCAGGGTGGTGGTATTGTGATTTATAATTTTAAAATGTTTAATGATGTTAAACATAATGTTTGTACATTAATAAAACAACTGTATGTTTTTATTAAATATAAGAATATGTAACTACATAATTCAATATAAACGAAACTCATAAAAAATCAATATTATGTAGGTAAATGTTATTTGAAAATGTCACAATGTTATGCATTTTTTATTGTTTAAACAACGTTGATTTTTATAATTTTAATACAAAATGTCAGTTGAATGTATAATAAAGAAAGTTTGATTTTCATATACTTTTGGGTGTTTTTTTATCATAAGTCATAATGATAATTGATATATCCCCATGCACTCCTACGAAACGACCCTACCGTACGTGAAAAACCCGTGATTTCTCGTCAGTCATCAGTCATCACGTCGTCAGGGATGAAATCAGAGGGGCTACCACGAGCCGTAGACAGTGTTTTCCCTGTACAAACGAAGACACAGTTAAGTGACTATCAGTAGACCTTAATACATTGTAATAAGGGTGACAAGTGGTCAGTTAGCAGTGTCTTCGATTGTACCTGGTAAATTGGTTGGTACCTGGTTGTTTGTTAGCTAATAAATAACACTAACACGTGGCGTGGCAATTATTAAATCTGAGCCAACGTACCTCTTTGGCGGTAACTTGTTTACGCAGGACTAGAGGTTGCAAATCAGATAACAATATGTTAATCCATAGTAGGTTTATTACGGTTGCCTTTGTAAATTACTAGATAAAGCATGGGAACTTCCCTTTGACACATCTGGTCAAAAACTGACGAATACTTTGGCGTGTATATTTATCAATAAGCACGAACATAATATGCTTTTTATGCCAGCCCCAGTCATTGTTAGAGAAATCTGTCAACATTCAACGTAACTCGAAACTTAGACTTACTTAAAAAAAACTAAATCGAGAAAGAAAAAATTAGTCGAAGAAAATTAGTCTGATTAATTAATCGATTAAAAATTTAGTCGCTGGTTATTAATCGACGATTGATTTAATCGTGACTAAATTAGTCGAAACTCTTACGATTAAGATTGATCAATCGTCATTTTTAATTGTTAGTCGCGATTGAATAGGTTAATCTTAATCGTTAATCGTTAGTCGATTAAATTTTGCCCATCACTGACCCACAGGCCTGACGTGTGCCAGATAAACATTAAAGGAAACAACCAATCCCTGATAATTAGACTGGACTACAAGTTAAAGGGCCAGTTATACTCACGAGGGTTGTTGACATACATGTCTGAAGAGTCGTTTAGGGACAAATTAAAACTTGCAATCCAGAGCCCCGATTTTCTCTCGAGCCTACACATATCATTAGGCATTGGTATTGCATCAACACTCATAGTTGCGATACTCAAGATGGCTTTTAGGTATTCTGCATACAAAGCCGGTCAAACTGAAACTGGGAAAGTTGGTGACCTCTAAGCAGGCACAAAGACCGGCCGCCTTAGTAGTAGTTCTGTAAGTGCAATTTGCCACTGCCTTGTTATAAATTTATTATTTCAATATTTGTTTTCTCCGGTCTTTGTTTAAAAAAAAAAAAAAACAAATCAAACTAGAGGAAATCAAAAATGATAAGGAGTCTGGAGACAGATAACACAAAACAACTGGAGTAGAACAACCACATGACAATTAGACAATGATCACTACTGACGAAGTTCACTTATGGAATATGTTGAACCATTAATGATATAGATGGATATAACAAAACAATTGCCAATATTTAGGCAAAACTGTTTGAATACCTCAAAGTCGTTAACAAGGTGTTTTTATACATTTCCCTAAGCACTGGACAATTTGTATCACCCTCTTCAAAGTTGAGACAACGATTTCTAGGTATATTTCCCCATGCACCTGACAATTTATACCTACAACAACCATCCTCAAAGTTAACACCATAGTTTTTTGTATCTCATTTTGTATCCCCATATTTCCAAGAATCTGTATAACTCTCAGTCACGTGAAATGTAATGGCCGCCGTCGCAGTCGCAGTCAGCGCTCGAGGTATCATATTTCTTCAGGAACGATATTTATACCAAGTTGCGATTAGTAATTTGAGGGCGAGGATTGAATATTCAGCGCACCGCAGATATTACAACACGACTTAAAATGCGCAGATAAATACAAAATTAGCAACAATAAATAAACGTCAAAGTCGTCAAACGAAACGAAGTCTGGTCTTGGCTTGGTGTAGCTAATGTTGCCAACATTGGAAATTACTTAAGCGGTTTCTAGATAAAGCAATTTTGCGACCAATCTTATCAGATTGCCCGATAATATTCTATATGTCTCATAGACTATATCGCCTAGTGACTGCAATACGGCCACATCTCAAAAAATTTTTTTTTGAGATTATTGTTGATTACTGTCTCGTACAGTACGTGACAATAATCAACAATAATCTCAAAAAAAAATGAGATGTCGCCTTATTGCAGTCACTAGGCGATATAATCTATGAGACGAACCAAAATTAGACGTTTATTAAATCATAAGATAAGATCCGTAGAAATTATAAATCAAACATTAAATAGCATTTAAGTTATAAAAAGTAAACAGAAACACCGTGTACATAAAGTACATATTAACAGTTTTACCATTACTGTTATAAATATTATATTTTTCTTAGCATATAGTGTAATATTTCGAAAATCATTACGCATCGTTCTTTTTTTCAATATAGTGCTGAGCGAATCGAATACTAACGTTTCGAATCTGTTGTAATGTAATTATACAATCTTGATTTCTGAGGATGCACAATCAATTCCCTCTATCCATTATACATAACTATTAGACCTCTGACTAATAGACCGAACTACCGAAACTAGGCCGGCAATGTTATTAAACACGTTTCCACTGTCATTATATATTTTTTGATTAAGTGACCAAAGCGTCTTTGCTTCAGCTCAGGCAAAAATGTTTTTGTATTAACGGCCGACGGATGTCTATTTTTCTCAACAAGGTTTGTGATTCTCGTGAAAGTTTGTGAGCAGGTTCGAATTTTTTTTTAGACAGACTTGCAGTGTCAACCAAAACGTATGGATGATTAAACATTTACAGTGAGATCTAATTTGTCTTTACGCTGTTATATGTATCTTGGATTTAAAAAGAAATATTCTAAATGAAAAACTGAGTTCGTTAAATTGATGTTGCTATTCGACACAGTGCGTTTTTGAGAAACTTCATTATTCCGGATCAATCAATCTCCAATCTACGGCAAACTACAAAGTTGGTAGTGAAATTGATAAGTGAGAAGGCTACATAACATCTGATCGTATGACGTCTTCAACTGGCAACATTATCGAACAACCACCGCACATCACAAGCCGACATACAGCTGTCATGTCAATGTCATACATAAGAAGCATACTTGCATATAGACGCACGCATAAAATAATGGTAATGTCTTATAATGGTATGGTAGTATAGAATAAGATGCAATCATGGGAGGAAGTAATTCTATCGAGATTTGATCTAATTTATTTTGGTCATGTTCGTTCTAAGTGTTCTTCTATGTAATGCCTTTGTAAAATCGATGTATTGTGATGGTGAACCTTGTAAAATGATGAAATATGTAGATCTTTCTAGTTTATTGCGTTTTGCGATTTTAAATCGGTCTATTGCCGAGTGTGTACAATGTGCACCTGTTTTTCTTACCAATGTTATCAAAGTACAAAGGGTTTTCTGTAAAGGAATTCTTAAAGTACCTGGATTTTAAAATTCTGACTGATTACTGAATTTAAATTTTAATCAAAAAAGTACTTTAAATTGGGATTATCAGTTTCCAGTGTTCGTCTATGTAGTGTCTGGATGTCCAGCGTTGTCATAGGTTGGAAAACGTTGCATTCAATAGTCAAACAAAATCATTTAATTTGGGTTGCATTTCTTGTCCAGGCGAGCGTGGTGGTCACAGCCACACCACAAAGTTTTTAAAAATATGTGTTATTATGGCAGTAAGGTTTATGTATGAATATTTTGGAACTTTGTGTGGATATTTGTCTTTGCCTTTGACTGTATAAGCATTTTAAGATGATTTTACACTTTCACAACAAGACAAAAAAATTAACAACAACCCAGAAACCAACAGAGCCTGTTAGCCGACTTTGTGAGGCCAATAATGTGTAATGCAAAACAGGTTGGTATCTGAGCAAAAGTAACGAATGAGGTTGGTTGTTGGTCTTTAAAATATCAAGTGACATATTGTCTACCTACACTACCTTTGCTACCCAAATTACAAAGGGTTTTCTGTAAAGAGAGTCTGAGTCTAAATACCCTAGGGTTTTTAGAGTTTTTGCTAGTGTCTGGATGTCCAGCGTTGTAATAGGTTGGAAAGCATTGCTTTCAAAAAGTCAAATAGAACAATTTTAGGGTGAATATACAATAGTTGGGTAACTTAAAGGGTTATTTTGTTTACGATATTCTATAAATAAAATTCCATCAAATTAGGGCATATAAGATAGCTAATATAATGAAAATATTCCTCGTGTTTGAGCCAGTCACTTTTACTAGTACATTCTGAGATATTAAGATTTTTCTGAATTTGCAAGGGAACTGATGAGGGTGACATGGTACTGTAAAAAAACACAACTTCTTTATCTGCAGTATTTTAAGCAGAAACCAGGAAAAAAAAAATTTAGTAAGGTAAAAGTAGTTTTACTTGGTCCATTTGGTAACGATTTGTTTATCAAGTAGAAAATAAAAGACATACTCGAAGTCATCGTTTTAATTTTTATTTAATAGAAAAAGAATCAAAAAAACAAAAAAGCACTATAAAATCTTAAACTTGTGCAAAGTTTTTCTATAAAAAAATATTCCAGGCCATTTGGTAACGGTAAGGGTCTAAACCTTTACTTAAATTCGAATTTACCACTTATTTACCATTCCTTATGCTATGTAACATATAACAAACGGTACAATTAACAATTCTTTATATTATTTTCAGCAAAAACTATTAAATATAGCTTATATTATATTTGAAAATCAACAAAAATAATCTTAAAATCACGGGGACAGTTTCCAAATGGACACCCATGTTACTTAACGGACAATATAAAGACGAGATCACAATAATCACAAATTGGCACTTTTATAAAGTCATTAAATTAAATATTTATATTGCCACTAAGTAGTTGCTAAACTTATAAATTATAAATGACAAAAAAGATATTCTTATCAAATCAAATATCGAATACAAACTTTAAGCAGTCTTTGAAATGCCTTTTTTGCAGTCTTTTATCTCGTACATAACCATATAGTAGCGGAAAAAAATCCATCATATTCAAATTTTCTTTTTTTTTAGTACAAAAACAATATAATCCGAATGAAAATTGCGAAAGATTACGATTTAGTATATAGAATTAAGTATTTTACTAGTATTGTTGCAACTAGAACTCAATTTATTAAACTTGAGTGATTTTAAAAAGTGTATAATTATTGACTATGGCGCAAAATATGGATGGCATTGTTTTTAATAGAAATTTAGATAAAAAAAATGTAAAATCACAAGTTAATACTTTGTACTAAAACCTTTAGCTTCTATAACAACTTGGCATCTTTCATATAAAATACTCGAATATGCTAGATTCTTTTCCGCTACTGCATCTATTATATAAATAAAAAGGAACTCAACTACCTACTTGCACATATGGGTACTTGGTACGAAATTACCTAATTTACTTTCTAAATCACACTTCACAAAATGCAGTACAAAATAAACCTTTATCAAACAGGTAATCTTAGGAATAGTTTACTCTTAGCTCCACAGAAGTAACAAAATTGAGAAAAGGGCTTTATTTAGGCGTCATACAATCGAACTAATTGAAAAAAAAATACTTCAAATTTAAAAGGGTTCCTTTCTTAATTTAAATTTTCAGGTTTCAGGGGGATCAAGACAAATTTGACAAATGTAGTCGGCGAAAGTGTTACCGTCGTTACAGTTCCAGCAAAAGTTTTGCTGGAACTGTAACGACGGTAACACTTATTATAAGTTTTATTAAGGTTTTGCTGCAAAACCATTTTTTGCATGACATACATTTAGCGATTTGATTTGACGTAAGAGGACCATTGCAGCCGTCACATTTAAACGTGCGTTTAACTAGTTGTTTTACGTGTTTTGCAGGTTTTTTTGCTTGTTTACTAGTCTTATTTCTATATTTTGCACTATTGAATTGAGCAAGGTAATCATAATCATCATTGGAAGTAAAAGATTTTTTCATTTTGCAGTCGGAAGTTTTGTTGTTGTTTAATAGCTCACGGTCGCTGCTGCTGGAACAGGAGAGGAGTTTTTGTTGAATTGGTGTTGCAGTCGATATTTTATCCAGTATTTTTCTACGTGAGCATTTTATTGTGTTTACATCAGACACAATATTGCCTTCGTTGCCGTTGCATGTCACAGTTTCTGCATTTTTAATAGTTTCAATAGGTTCGTCATTATTATTATCTTGGTCCTTATTGTTAAACGTTAGTTCGGAAATAGATTCAAGTTCAAGTTCAGTATCAATGGGAATGCTCAAATGAGATATACACAGACTTTCCGGCATGGAATCATTTTGAACGATAGAAGGAGTCTCAATTATGGTTGGTTGAATGTCACACAATGTATGCATTTTGAGTCCAAAGCAGACACACAATCCTCTCTTACAGAAACAACTGACGTCTCGATACTTTACTACATGCTTTGAAATTATATCTGATTCAGTAATGATTTGATGAAGCTGTAAGGTACCTTTTAATGGCTTTACATTACATGGAATCAAGGATGCGACTTCCGCAATGTCAGTCTCTGAAATGTAAAATATTTTTACCTTCATTGCGTCGTTTAATATTTCAAATGCATCGGTAGCGTTCGTAACATCTTTACCGAAACAAACATGTTTATCTAACGTCCTCTTTACTGATCCTCCTATGCCGTCTGCAACGCCTTTTCCATGGCCAGCTTCAAAAAACGACCAAGTTGCATATTTCAATCGGAATTTTTTTTGAAATATGCTCAAAAGTACAAAATTGTGCTTTTGTCGGTACTGTGACGTTGGTCCATCTGAATAAAAGTGCACAACATCGATGTCTGATGTTTGTTCTTTAATAAATTTTATGACTGGGTTTAAATGTGCCCATATGGCTGCAGGTTGATGACAATTGTCCGGGGATATTGTACAGAATGACTGCGATTGGTTTCTCCAGTAAACCATGCCTGTTTGTAACGTAATTTGACTCTTCGATGCACCAAAGTGCATACTTTGGACTTCCTCGGCCATTTTTGTTTCGTAATTCTCAGAAAAATCACATATTATTAATACTTCATTTGGTTGGAGTTCTCTAATAGCCGTTTGATATTGTTTTTGCTGATGATGGACATTGAAGTAATGAGTTTTGAAGGCATTAATATCATTTTCAAACAGCGATATTAAATAGCGGAGGGTGCCTGTTTTGATTGTTTTTACCATTTTTTTTGTTTTATTTACAGTGTTTCCTTTTACGTACTCATGATCTACTCGTTCCCATTGCTGCCATGTCACCAGTTTGTTACTATTTTCTTCTGTTATGTTTATGTTATATTGCAGTTTTAAACTTTTACATTTTTCGCATTTACCATTAGCACAAGAATATGATTCCACGTCACAAAGTATGTTCTTCAGTAAATCACCAACAGACTTTTGTTTGAAAACATCATTTTTTTGCAGAACAATAAACCTGAAATTTATATTGCTGTGTTTTATACACAGGCAAGTGTTTCTTGAACTGAGCTGCGGTGAAATTACATAAAACGGCTTATGTTTGTGAAATGTCGAAAATTTACTTTTTCCTCCTTCTTCTTTGTATTTTTTGTACAGATTATCCAATGTATCAGTTAAGTACCTTATTTGTTGTTTATCCTTATTTTTTGTTCTGCATTCCTTCTTGCCTGCTGTGCAGCGGCTTACATCATCTTTTAGGAAAAAAGATGTGATTTCGTCATTATAACTTAATTTCACTCTTCTCAATTTAGATCTTGCTCTTCCTTTTAGGCCTAATAAACTGGCCATGTATGGTTTGTTTTTATTTGCATGTATAATAATTTTTTTGTACACATTTTTTTCTGCAACCTTCACACAATTTTTATAGGCTTGCGACATTGCATTTTCAAGTACTTCTTGACGAGCTTTTGATTTGTTCAAATTGACTGCATTTCTGTAGCATCTCTTTTTAAGTCTCTCGTTAGCTGTTTTCGACGCAGATAGCTCTTCTTCTTTTTGTTAGCCGACATTTCTGTTTGATAATGAATATATCCTAGCTTGAAATTATCACATGCGTCAGCATCGCCGAAACAACTTGGAGACTTCATTGTAAGATGGTTGGGAATGTAAGCTGAGCGGGTCATCTGATGCACCAATAGTGTCCCTTTAAAGACGACCATTTGAGACGACTTATCGTTAATCAAGGTGTTAATCTGCTCGATTTCAGCCTTCTATCACATTCACTTACATCTCTCGCGGATAACAGAAGCAAACTCCTGCAAGTTAGTTATACCTCCTGTAGCAATCACTTGTTCTCCTGTTCGTTTACACGTGGCACCTACACCATTGGGTGCCCCCTTTCCGTGCCCAGCTTCATGGAAGTTCCAAGTATATTGCACAATAGGTATTAGGGTAAGTACTTACTTGTCTTGCAGTTTACAGCGGGTATCATTTAATCGATCAGCAAAATATTCATATTTTGGTCAGCAAAAATATGTATTTGGTCAGCCAAAATAGCTAAGCAACTTATGGTTAGCAAACATTTATAAATCAGGCTGCAATTAATGATATACTGAACTGCTCTAAATTACTTTGGTCAGCATTCAGCAAATTAAATATTTGAGCTGCATTAAGCGATCTACGGTTAGTCAAATTTTGGTAAGCAATCAGTATGTAAGCAAAATATTTCATTTTGTTCATCAAAATGAAAGGTGCAATAAAACCTAATTGGCATGCACAAAATGGGCGCAACTATTCTGCCGCAATAACGCAAAAGGGTACATCTAAATACAATTTTCGAGTTTACAATAAAAGAAGCATATTTTATTAGAAAAACTTCTATTTCTAAAATAAAAAATGTCGGAGATATTCGACTTCAAAGTTGACAAATTTTTAAGATGTAAAAATTTCGATGGATTTTGGTGTCATTATAACACCTATTTATTATTGTTTTATCGTATAGAATTCGCTCAAATAAGCATGTTTTATGGAAAAAACTTTTCTCTGAAATCAAAAATAACCGAGATATTCGACTTCAAAGTTGAAAAAGTTGACTTTCCGTATCTCCGGCGCTGCGGGAACATACGGCGCGTCCTAACCAGCGAGAGACCTAGATTCGGACTTTCGCAGGCTTTTTACATTTTATAGTAAGTAGTATCTTCAAAAATAGCAATACGGTACAAATCACTGATAATTGATAAACACCTAAACGCAATACACGCATGTTTTCAAATTCCAATTGTAAAATCTTGCCGGCCAAGTAATTATTTTGCAGCTCGACTGTTTAATAGGCAGACAAATGATAAATAAAGCAGGTGTGTTTGTATTTGGAACTTTAATAGAAAGTGTTTAGGTCGAAATTCAGTACTTCGTATTACGACTTGTCACGTTTCGAAGTAATAATGCTATTGTAACAAGTTTTATGGCTTCTTACTCTAACGCCGCCGGGTAGACTATAACATAAGTCCACAAATGTATTTCTTCAACACTCACTTTGAGTATTTGGATATTCTGTCGAGGTCGATGGAGTATCGGGTGTCTTAACCCCTAAAAAATATTTAAGAAACATTATAAATTAACAAAAGTTACGAAAACTAATATCCACAAATTATGTTTTTATTTAAATTATTTAACATTTACTTGGGTTATCAACACGGAGAGCGGACGGCGTGATGGGTGTTTTATTCCCTAAAAAGTAATTCAAAATGATAAATAAACAGGAAGGGTCATATTTAATAGATTACCAAGGTAGTATTTATAAAAAAAATCTACCACTTACTCAGATTTCCTGTAGCCCAGTCGACATGTAATGGTGAGTAGCCCGGGACCTCTACCATACTATCCAGACTTTAGTAGAAACCAACTAAGTTTGTTTTTTTTCTGATGGTTAAAAACAATAGAATAAAAATGAGCATTATAAAGACAAAATTACCTCGTAGGAGTATTCCAGTCTGATGCAGTTTCATGGGGAGACGTTCTCTCTACCCTGTCATTGTCTGGATTATCTGCTCTGTAGACATCAAACGTGATACGTTATTTTGTAATTTACATCAATTACAAATAAAATGTTTTTTTTTTATCTTTGCAAAATATAACTCATTGAAAATTCGGAACCCGTAGTAAATCGGAACATTTATTATATATACAATTACAAATCATCTTTATAAAATGTTTCGTAGCGGGGCTCGTGCAGTGGAGATGAACAATACAGTCCAACGACAGTTTTACTGTTTATTCCTGGATTATGTAAATTACAATAGTAATACGAAAAGTAGTGCCGATAATAACGGCGCGTGAGCGTGAAGAGTTATCTGAGTTTAACATTGTTGCCAACCTACAGTTTTATCGGCGCTGTTTCGGTCAAACATTTTGACGCCACAGTGTATTAAACTAAATTCATGTACACAATAAACGCAATGTCAAACTTTAAACGACTAAACATGCAACAATTTCCACTACATAATAAAAAAACATAAAATCAAATTACAAACTGAACATTAATAAGCAAAAGTAAAAAAAAACTAGAAGCTCTCCATCCAAAAACCGAATTATTCAAAACCCCCCCCCCCCCCCCCCCCGGAATTACTCCTGGCGCGAAAGTGCCCATCAGACTTGAACCTTCCCGCGTTGAACTGCGATGGACAGCCTCTGCGCCAGGAGGAAACCAGAGCGGGGGTCATGATCATGACCCCTCTCTCGCAAGCGGCGACTCAGCTCCCCAAGAAAGGCTCTTGCCTCCGCACACCAGCGGCCGGACGTCTCCACCGCAAGGGGAAGAAACAAACAACCACTTGACCCATATACAATAACACATCTATTAAAATAAGGGAAACACCAAAATTAATAATACATAACACTGTTCAAATATCAGTAAGAACAAAAAACAAATATGTCAAACGCGCTCACAGCGCGTCTGGTGTGCCGCATGCCTTACAACCTTGAAGCGATGTGTATGTATATGTAATATTAACTTATTTCCCCAACGACCTGAAAACCAACGATATCTAAGGAGTAACCATAGCGGAAAACTCAAAACAACCTGGTGTAAACTAGCCAAGTCTACCAAGATAACCCGTATAATCGGCCCAAAAATATATAATGCAATTCCCGATTGCATTAAGCAATATGCTAATGACCAAACTTTTTTTAATGAATTAAAAAGTGGCTTGTTCGAAAGGCATTTTATGACATTTCGGAATTCTATGATTTCACATCCTGAAACCAATTATTATTGTCGAATGATTATTTGAATATTATTAGTGTAAGTAACTGTCAGTGTAAGAAATTTATTGGAACATAATTATTATCTTTTTATTATTGTAATTTAATTTAATTAATCTTATTGTAATATTTTTTTGACATGTGAAATCGAAAAACATTTTACGAATAAATGAGTATGAGTATGAACGAATTGTTTGGCTGGTGGCTAGATCTGTTATAATTTGATAATTGAAATAAACCAAATACTTTAGAATTACCATTTAATGGTTTAGCAAAAATAGACACAATGTACATTACATTATGAGATAACAGGTGGACTATTTCAGATACAAGTTTAACTACTTGATCAAAGACTATTTGCGCTACATAAATCAAGCGCTACCAACACCCGTACTTACAATTTACTGTCACTTGTCTCTTTCGCTAATCCTGTATAATAAATCATATTTGATTGATTTTATGGTTTACCGTTTAAGTAACTTAATACTCAAGCTATTTAATTACTATAAGTTAGAAAAGAAATATTCGAAAGACTTTGAAATATGAGCCATTTAATTCAAAAGTTACTGGAAAAAAATCTGTTAAATTACTTTAATTTCACGTGAAGATGTGATTCATAAATTATGAGTTTGGTCCTGAAATAAACACTCCGCACTTTCACAAAATCTCACTTCAACTTCACTTTGACAACACTTTGTATAGTACGAGTAACAACACTTTTTAAAATTATTTTCAGTCTACCATGTTAGCTGCCCTTTTTTTCTGTGTTGCCATGTTATTTCTCTATGGTTTGAACAGAGTCTGAACGTCGTCTAAAGCACGCTTTACAGATTAAAAATAAAATATTGTACAAACGTCGCCTGGTAGCTCTGGCTACCAAAATCAGTAGATGCGCAATGTTGGTAGCTGGATTACTTGCCTTAAAAAAGCACATAAATTTTCACTGGTATGCCGGTCCGTGTAGTTAATACAACCCAATAATACAGATTGCAGTCGCGTATTTTGATCGATAAAATGGGCCGTAACTGCAATATAGCCATCAGTTGTTGTTGATGTCCAAGCGTCAGTGCCCAGACATACTGTGTATGTTTCACTGAGTTTTTTTTGGATGGTTGTGAAAACTTCCATGTAAATTTTGGGTATCAGAGTGTTACTGAGCGTCTTTCTGGTTGGTAATTGGTAACCAGGACACGTTGAAACCATTTCTATGAGTGTTCTAAATTCTGGTTCATCAACAATGCGTAATGCATGGTGACCCTTTGCAACCATCTTGACAACCTGCCGATCTATCTGATTTACCCGGCGTGCCGGCGGCGGCCGGCGTACGTAATTTGCAATTGTGTTCACTGCGGCAGGCGCCGATATTCCGGCCTGCCCCGGCTCAGTGTGATCAGGTCTTAGTGTGACGGCAGTGTTTATGGCAGGAACACAGCTCGCTGAACCACGCGAAGGCCCCGGTTGTGGTTGCTCTAATTCAACCGGGGGAGTCGACTCAGTCGGCTGCCTTTCAACCGTCAGGGAGACCGTTGGATGTTTATTTTTTAAGTGCCTGTTGAGATTGCCTAGGGATCCATTTTTAGTACTTATCGACTGACGACAGTAGTTACACTTTGCATTTTGACTATCAGTTTCCTGCGTAAAATGAAACCATATTTGGCTCCGTTTTTTATTTGTTCTAATTGGAGGCATTTCAACCAGATCAGAACCAGAACCAACGCACAACGCCAACAAACAAACACAACAATAAACACAACTAATAAGTCCTCTCTCTTCCGAATTACTACATGCACTATTTATTATTTTTACTTAAAAATCGCATTTCTGCCATCAAACAAAATTCTAAGTATTTTGGTAAAGTTCTATTAAGTATCACATAAGTCATTCAATCAAATTGCAATGGACATCGGAATCGCTTTCTGTAGTACGTGTTATTAAGGCCATTATCTGTATTAACTGTCAAATACGTTTGCATCGTTCTGTGTTACGTATTAAGGTTTAAAACAACCTGGCGATGGAGCAGAGTGACGTGTATGCGTCTCACCTGCACTTGCGCAAACATTGCGGAAGCGTATTATTTGTCTCGTTCACACCGTTCATTGTAGTCGTTCGCTCGGTGTCCTGTCATTTTGTACCGATTATTAGGTCTGAACTGAACTAAACTAAAGGACCGAGGACCGATTTAAGTTTTTGACGAAGAACTAGTTCCTTTCGGTCCGTGATGGGATTTCATTCCTTTTAGTTCTTAGTTCCTGACCGACTCAAGTCTACTTGAAATTGTTTTAACGCTGCTGAATGCTAATTTATGACATGCAGCACTAGCGCACAGATGTGCGGAATGGCAAGTGCATTTAAGAATAATAATACCTGGACATTTATGCTTGAACCGGCTGGCAACGTAATTTTCGCTTCCCATCATTACGTTACATCCATTTGTTTCATCAGACCCGAACCCAACAACGTTCCTAAGAGGAATTCCCTGTTCAGAAATACATTTCTTCAATTTAACGTAAATGTTTTCGGCTGTTGCCCCTTCATTGGCGGCATTAGGGTCGTCGGCACTAAAAATTTCATGAAGATTACAGAACTTGCTATCTATCCGGCCGGAGGTCTCGTCAAAAAACCTAAAAACTACACACGAAGCTTTCGTTGTAGATACATCAGTCGATTCATCAGTCATGACACTGAATTTGGTCGTCTTGAATTTATTTGCTAAATTAGCTTTATGGCTAGGCCCGATACCTTTGTATATAATCTTTGCAGCTATTTTACGACTGATATTAGTTTCTTTTAATATTTTTTAATCGGAAAAACATGCTTTTAAAGGTTTTCCGAGATGGTCAGCAGCATTGAAAGCAATGTTCTGCTCCGCAAAATAGGCAGCAAGTTTAGCTTCTGCAATAGGGAATATGCATGTAATTTTTTTTATGTTATTATTCGATAGCTTACGTCGATATGAAATGGTGGAAATAATTTCAACGCCGAAAAAGAAATTTTAAGTATTTAAAACAATATATTATAGTAGCCTACTAAAACGGGCGTTTGAAACGCCCGCCATTTTGGCGCGCTTTGAGTGACGTCATCGTACACCACGCAAAGGCTGCGTTTCCACCAGAGCTGTGCGAGGTAGCTAAGCGGTGTGCGAAGAAAAAATCAACCAATCAACGTGCCTAGCCTCACTAAGCGCGGCCCGGCATAGGTGGATGTTTTCCTCGCACACCGCTTAGCTACGCACAGCTTCGGTGGAAACGCAGCCAAAGATCGTTTACTGACTTTTTTTTTTTTTTTATGCTTGTACACTGCTAGCCTTTAAGGCTGTAACAATAGTCGGACTGCATGGAGGTAGGTGGCCGCAGCTGAACCTCAGCTCCATGGGAGTAAAACGTTGGCGTGCTAGGGCACTCGAACCAAGGTCAGTGTACCTAGCTGAATACGGTTTGTAGAAAGGTCTTGTGAGTTGTAGTCCTGTCTAAAATGCATGTATTATCGAGAGGAGATTTTGTGCGGGGCTAACGCGGTGGCCGACCCCGCCGGCGGAGTCGACGTCGTGCATGTGGAGTTGGCCGTGTGCCGTCCGGGTCGTCGTGGTTTTGTCTGTCCCGTTTACTGACACTGTAACCCGACCGAGTTAACTCCACACCTCGCTAGAATGCGGTAATGCGAGCGGCGGGTGCAGAGTTAACTCGATCGGGTTGTACGTAGGTGACAGTGACACTGACAGAACAACATCAAAATCAAATCAAACGAATAGAGAAGAGAGGTTATGTCGAAGAATTATTGTGATCACATCACAGATATACTACAATTTTGAATTACAGCATTTTCTATTTTCGACAATCATCATGGAAAAAGTTTCTTCTATGGACCAATCCAGAAAAGCGGCATACCGGTACTGCATTGTGCCTATGTGTAAAAATACAATACCTAATAAATACACCAGATAACGTGATTTTTCTTGTCCCGAGAGATGCGGACATAAGGAGAAAGTGGTGTAAAATTATGAATAGAGGCATGGTGTCCCCATCAGCTTGTTTGTATTTTTGTGAAGATTTCACTTTCTTTTTGATGTAAGTTTTAATCATATTTTATACCTCCACACTCCACAGTTCTTGTTTCAAAAACACAATATTTGTAGTACATAAATTCGGATTTTTAATAAGACGGAGTGATTTAACAGCTCTCATTTAAAATATCTCGTTACATACTTTTTATTTAATGAAAATATAGATTGCAAAATATGAAACTATTGAAAACATGGTAACTTTTATTCATAACAGTTGGGGTATAGCAAAGGGTGCGCAGGTCCATAGAGTGTATTGAATATTTATAAATAGAGGCCTCAGTCCTCGTATGCGATTGCAGCGCACCAAGCGTTAATTGTTTAAACTATTCAATTTGATAATATAGCTATAACTACCTATCCATATGTACATGCCGGTACTGTATGAACAGTCGCCATCAGATATATCTGAGCTGTCAGTGTACTCGTAAATATCTGAACACGGCTCTAATGCTATGAAAATAGAGCCGTGTTTTGATATTTATGAGTACACTGACAGCTCAGATATATCTGATGGCGACTGAACCATTGAATTTCTATTAAATTTTAGATTTAAATATTGTGATTAAAAGGAGAAATTGAGTCAATTTCTCCATTTAATAACAATATTGAAATCAATATTCCAATGAAACTGGCCAAGGAATTGGGCAAAATTAAATAAAAGTCTGTATGATAATAACATGGATTTTAATTATTATGTATTTTTGTGTAGTAAGTATGAGCAATGCCTTGCACATGTTCATCTGTATTATAATCAGATACCTTTCCTTTTATTATTTTATTTACTTCTCGGCACCAGCCGTTTAGGAAGAACCTGCAGGATAAATCATTTATGTAATCTATTAGCTCATTCCGATGTTTGTCACAGGATATAAAATCAAATTTACAGTGATACGTTACGGAAGTTTTCAAATAGTTCTTAATATTAGTCATATTGCTATCGTTGTTAATTACATATATAACAACATCTTGGATATCTGAAAATAATCCTGTTAAACGGGGTGCTGGATAAGAGAGTAACGTTTTATTCTTTTTCTACTCCTGTACTGTCTTTTACTTGGTCACGAACACTAATATAAGAACATACATAATATGAGTTCAGAGAAGTCTATACTCTATTCCCCATAACAGCACTAGTGTCGTTATCGTCACTTTACGTTATTGCTAGCAGCCACAGACTTCTAAATCTAGGTTAAACTTAGGTCAAGGATTAAGCGCTCAATTTTAACTTTACGGTAAAAATGCACAACTACCAACTTAACAAACAATTAAATTCCTACGGTTTTTAAGAAAAACAAAACTTTCCGAACTAAATTCATTAATGCCAACATAAAAAAAATATGTTTATATTTAAGTATATTTTAAATTAAAAAAAAAGTTTACCATAGACACATACTGTCAGTCAAACGTCATATTTGCCTTGTTTCCAGGTTATGATTAATTTTGTATTTTATAATTTAAAACATAGTCGTAGAAAAAGTATTGTATGCAACGTTGTATAATTAAGTCAAAAAACGCTCATTGCGTCTCTATTTGCAACTCACGCAATTCGCATTTTTTGAACCCACTTATACAACTGTTGCATAAAATACTATTACATGTTCTTTGGCTTTAATCAATTCACTCCCTTGATTTACATCAAACAAGCACAATCGGCAAGTTTTACATCCTTTACCTAAATATTCTTACACATTTTTTTAAAAATATACCCACTCACATATTCTATATCGTCTTTTACTTTTGGGTTCTTTTTTTTTCATCATTACCAATCCATATGTTGTCGAAAAGGTGGTCAAATTTAATTTCTGTTGGAGTGAAATCACTTTGTGGCTTTGTAACAAAAAATATTTTTTTTTAAGATTTAAACATGTGTCTTTCTCGCAGTTCGCCCCAGGTGAATGAATTGAATTTAAATTTGTAGTGTGTAGCGTAACACGCACACACTTGCATCTCTCCTCCTTTCAATTGTTTCTTCTCCTCTGATTGACCTTCCATTCCTTCTGATATGGTTGGATTCATTCATTACTTTGTCATGTACTAGATTGGCTTCTTTAAGATTCTCTTCTATGAACCCTTGCAATTCTTTCACTATCATCGCATTCTTCTTGGATTCCAATATCATCATAGCAGGCTGTATCGATGAATACAATTCTGTGTAGCTACAGTTGGTGACTCCAAGATAAGACAGAACAGCAGTGCTTGTTAGCAAAAATACTATCTCTGAGTGCTCTTTCTCTATGACCCATGGTTTAATCTCACACAAATTTATAAATGAGAATTCAGTTAGATCCCATAATTTGATGAATTTGCCTCCGTGACTGAAATCTTCCATTCTACATTGCGAACTAATTGCTCCTGTTAGGTTATTGAAGTGACTAGTCATAGCATTCCTCACCCCAGCTGCACAGTTTTCTACTACCTTTCTATCCACATACTTCTTACCCTTCACTCTTAGTCTGTCAGTGGTGGTTCTACCATCACTCCCTGAGTTAGAATCATCATTGGGTCTTTCTTCATCAACCGGTTTCCTCAAAATAATCTTAGTCGTGGTCTTTTCAGTACTGTCTTTGAGGGTACCATCATTAGCTTTCAAGTCCACTCTACTCCTATCTGAGGTATTGTTTTACCCAGGATTTAGTTGACTATTCAGCGACAAGTTTAAAGACAGATCTGAGTTATTTATTCCTTTCAGATTGAGAGCAACATCCTTCTTTTACTGAGGAGCTTTTTAGAACATCCCCTGTTTTTTGAGCCACAGATTCCATCATTTGTTCCAAGCCAGTTTCATCAAGATCAGCCAAGCCACCTTTGCCATGTATGTTGAAATTCACCAGATTGAGAGTGCCATTCGTATGAAAGCTAGTGTTCACCTCCACCTTAATAGAGGAATTGTAGAAGTTCACATCATGGTTGCATTTGACCGGGGCCAGAAGTAACCAATCATAGAAGATGAGACTTGCAAACACCTTGGTTGACTTCCGCATACACGGTAAGTAGCTCCTATCACTGCCCCTGAGATTAGCAGGGATTTCCCCACTGATATGCAGGCCTGCCTCACTGCCTGATATATCAGGGCCGAGTAAATCATAATTATGGTCGTCCATAATAATCTCAGCACCCCGAGTACTAAGAAAACTAGACAATTACTCAAAAAGTCTAGGCTTTTGAAAACCACTGATGAATAACAGAAATTGTTAGTTATCATAAATTAGTGCCGTCTTTGTGTGAAAAATGTCATCTCCGATACAAATACACAAAATACAAATACAATTCTAGCAAAATATTTCAATACTGATCTATCTACTTACTCATATTTCATAACGCTAATTAATTACAGTGGCTTAAACCGATGCACATACGCTCACTGTTGGCGCGAAACCTGACGCGTAATCTAAAACGCCGCATACCTTGCCTTTTAGAGATACACGCGCGCACCAAAACTTGTAATATAACAATGCATTAAAATATTACAATGATTATATGATACCTAAGGTAGGGGCCCATGATAAAGCTATAAAAAAAAAATATTTAAATTAAGTTCTTCATAAAACTACACAAAAAAAAAGTTAGTTTTAACACCAATAACTTTCTTTTTACGTTTCTCTTAAAACAACACTTCACTATTGCAAAAACAGCAACAGTCCCATGACAAAGCACCGGGATAAATACGAAGTCTCTGTCTTCTTTTTGGCTCCACTGGTAACTCGCACTTTATTTTTAGTTTCTATGTTATATTTTTCTCGTTTTTTTTTTTTTGCACTTTTAGGGTCCAATTATATATTTCACTGTTTTTTTTTAATGTTTTGAACTAAATATAGTTGTTATTAAATTGGTTTGCATCAATTGCTATCCACTTCACCTTTCACTATAGAGTTTATAATTTAACCTTCAACTTGTACATGTAGAAACCATGACAAAAAATGGTTTAATTTTGTCACCAAGATGAATTAAACACACACAATAAGAGTTTTTTCACTTTTAGTCCGTCACAAAATAGTCATTAATTTTATTCTCAAAACGTTCTTAAAAAAAAATGTCCTTCGTCCGCACTACACTGGCCGGGCACATCAATGCCCACCAGTGCCCCCGCATAAGGAGCACTGGCAGGATCGCCATGTGATGTTGGGAGTAAAAGATGTTGTTTAAAGTAGATACGATTTATTAGTGCCTCGATTTACATAGGCGATGTTTATATAAAGGAGGAGAGATGCAAGTGTGTGCGTGTTACACTACACACTACAAATTGTTAATTAACAACGATGCAAATGACGTTTGAAAACTGACGCACGTAGGATTCGTATGTCTCCCTCCGTGGCTCCTTATGCACCCGAAAAAGTTTTCAAGTGGATCCTGGTTGAAATTTCGGAGCCAAATAGATTTTATGTTATTTTCATATAATTTAGTTTGCAGGTACATGAAGTTAAAGTTTTTAACCAATTGGTTACAGTTGGCACTATGCAAGTTTTACCCTTACTATCTACAAATGCCATGGATTTTAATACTACTTTTGCTTCTAGCCACATGGCTTGGTGTGAAGATCGTGGTGTTAATGGCTGAAGCAAAGGCTTAGCCATATTTTTATTGGCACCTTCATGGCTACCATTTACTGTATCGAACAATTGGTCGAAGAAAAGAAGAACGTCCGCCGTTTCCTTACATTCTTCGCTTAAGATGCCGCGCTCTGAAAATAATGAAATTACATTAGTCCTTCCTTTCATATTTCTGACCGAGTGGCTTATATATAAAAAAACCGTAGAAGATAGAAAATTAGGACTTTTTACCCTCACAATTGCGCGGGTAAATTTAAGTTTGTGTTCTTGCCTTGTAAAATATCTCATCCTATTCTTACAGAGTCATGTGGGCCGAAGGGGCTCTCTCTGCAATTAGCAAGTATGCGCTTCGGTGTTGTACAAAATGAATATTATGTTTTTTAAATATTATACAAGGTGACTATTGTAGTATTTGGTAATTATAAAAAAATACAATATGAGAATTGTCTATTATGTTTAATGAAATTATGCAATTTGTTCATTTTATTTTTATAGTATTTAACTACTTATACACGTTGAAATTATGCAATCCGTGTTATGCAAAATGAAACTTCGCAAATTGTTTGTATGCAAATCATTACACACCCATCGTAAAGGTGCACAGTTTTGTTTGTGATGCACCAGCAATAGTAAATTGTGCACCGAGGGTAGTAAGAAGGGAATTACTAACGAGAGTCTATTAGAAGCCCGACGCCGTAGGCGGAGGGCTTTTAATGACTCGAGTTGGTAATCCCCTTACTCCCGTGATACACACAATGTTTTTCATCACATTTGCGAGGAAAAAAAATAAAACATAAATAAACTAAACGCACCCGCTAAGAGACAACTTCAACTGTCAACTTTTTCGTGACTTTTTCAATATAGTCTTCCACAGACAATGCTAAGAACTGCGTTTAGTTTTTAAACTTGACAGTCAATGCCGCCAGATTGTACCGATTTTCATAATAAAATTTTAAAGTAAATTAATTTAATTGCATTAAAATAATTGCAAAAATTACTGAAATAATAGTAAAATATACCATATAAGTTTTATATACACTAAAATTGGTTTTGTAGCCAAGTTTTGAAGATGTGAAATAAGCCTTGGCTGATTTGAAACCTCCTTAGTCTGAAATGACGTACGGGTACGTTTTATATTTTTTCTACTCCTGTACTGTTATCTGTCTTTTACTTGGTCACGAACACTAATATAAGAACATATATAATATGAGTTCAGAGAAGTCTATACTCTATTCCCCATAACAGCACTAGTGTCGTTATAGCCACTTTACGTTATTGCTAGCAACCACAGACTTCTAAATCTAAGTTAAACTGAGGTCAAGGATTAAGCGCTCAATTTTAACTTTACGGTAAAAATGCACAACTACCAACTTAACAAACAATTAAAATCCTACGGCTTTTAAGAAAAACAAAACTTTCTGAACTAAATTCATTGATGCCAACATGAAAACAAAAGTATTTTTAATATATTCACTGCGTGTCAACTTCATTTAAAAAATAAAAAGTTTACCATAGACACATACTGACAGTCATACGTCATATTTGCCTTCTTTGCAGGTTATGCCTTGTTTGTATTTTATAATTTTAAAACCTGTCGTAGAAAAAGTATTGTATGCAACGTTGTATAATTAAGTCAAAAAACGCTCATTGCGTCTCTATTTGCGATACTCGCCGCATTCGCGGCTCGTATCGCAACTCACGCAATTCGCATTTTTTGAACCTTCTTATACAACTGTTGCATAAAATACTATTAAAACTAAACTCATAACTCCCACGGAAGTTATAGATTTTCATACAGTTTTTCCTCCTGTGGGAGTTATAGATTTTTATAACCCACGGGAGGTAAATCGGCTCGAGCTGTTCTATAAGCCCGCGTGTTATAACACCCTTTACGAGCAAGTGTGATGAAAAAGCTTTTATTAAATGTACAAAATCACACGGTGGCTATTCGTCTTGTGATAGGGTGGGGATAATGAATCCCTTCAAAATCAAACCCATCCCTAAGTACAATATCCAGTTCTGTAATAAACGGGTCCAAAAATCTAAATAAAGGTGAAGGTTTTGTGTGTCCACAGAACAAAGTTACTGCAAACGGCTTTGCACCTGTACAATTTTTTATTAATGCTAATATAGGCCACAGCTGTGTGTTGGAACTTTTGAAGAGGGGCAAGCCATCCACATTGAAAGATAAGGTTATTTCTTTTAAATTATTTTTACTTAATAATTTGATTTGTTTTTTTAATTGATTTAGAAGACCTAAATGTAGTATCTCACCAGATTCTAACACAGTAGTATTTAAATGGATTGGGGTTTTCAATAAAGTTCGACTGTCCTTAGGTAAACTAGGACAAAGCGGAGAAATTATTTTTAAAGGCTATCAATGGCATTATGTGGAATACTATGTTGCACGGTGGCCCAGTACCTTAATTGAGAAGGCAAATCATGGATATTTTCAGATGAAGAATAGTGTACTACAGGTGGTGGTACTTGATCACAAGAGAACTCTGTTTCAACCGCTGGGCTAACGGGGACTTCACATTCACTAATGCTGTCACTGATATTTCCATTACTAACCGATATAGCTGTCAAATCTGACGAAGTTGTTGATATAGATGTCTCAAAACGGTGACTTGATGTAGATGCTATATTATGGAAAGATTTTAATGAGATACATTCACTAATGCTGTCACTGCTATTTCCATTACTAACCGATATAGCTGTCAAATCTGACGAAGTTGTTGATATAGATGTCTCAAAACGGTGACTTGATTTAGATGCTATATTATGGAAAGATTTTAATGAGATACATGGATTACTGCTGTTTTTATGAATCTCATTTAAAATGTTTACCTTGTCCTCTTTAAGCCTCCGCAGCATTTGACGCCGACCTACTTCAAGTCGTGTTTTTCGTTTCCTTTCAGACATCTTTAGTGCGAGTTAATCGCTTCTTTTCCCCCTCGGGGGCGTGCTTTAACCAAACCTTGATGCAGTCTTCGACGCACTTATCCGTGGTTGTTGGGATTGAGACCTTAATAGCTTCTGTAAATAATTAAAAAAACAATTTTTCTGTCATCTTTATTATGTCCGTCCACATGTCGAAATTATAAGAGTCCGTTTTTGCGCTTCTGGCTACAGAACCCTAAAACGAAAGGGCTTAAAGGCTCGAGTCTTTTGGATAACTATCCGAGGCCCATCCCGCAACATCTACACTCGCACGCCTGACTACAGTACAGTAGGGCTCGATACATAGCTCTTGTGTGTAGTATAAGCTCAGATGTTTTCACTGGTCCCAACTGTTCACCGAGAGGATTCTAAAAAGCCCAAACAACATATGTCTATCTCAAACCAACTCCGAGTTCCCTCACACTTTCTCGAAGTTCATCATCAGGCTCATGTTGTGACACTCGACCCAACTGCTCACCCTTTCATATGATACCCCACATGACCTAATACTTGCAGATTTTTTTTTGTACGGAACCCTAAAAAGCAGAACTAGCCGTTAGCTTGCGATTTTACATGTCAAATATGACTGAAATTTATATAATGATTATAAATATGAAATTTATACTCTCGGTTGCAAAACGCCTACATAATCGAATAACAAGGAAATCATAGAGGTTCTCGTGAGCCCAACCGCGCCTGCTTTCGGTGTGGCAAAGCCGTGAAGATCTAGTGCATTTTTTTACATACAGGTTATTGCAGCAGACTGTATATGTATGATTTACGTAGGACTGGTTATATTGTATTAGGTACTGACTATTATTTAACCCCAAAGAAAGACTTCACTGGTGATGGGAGGTATGAGGACTTACCCTGCGCAAGTATCGTGTCTTCGATGATGGATCGAGGTTAGTTGTCCGTTAGAGATGATAGCAGCCGGCACACGTGGTTCGCGTGGAAAGCTAATAGGCACTTAATGTTCCGATATAGTCTTTAGCCAGGAGATCCCATAGCAATTTAACACAGCAGAGGTGCACCAGTAGGTAGTCGTTGGAGGCCGGGCGCGACGAGTCCACAAGCCGTAACATTGGATGCTATTCCGTCCGGAGGAATATGGCGACTGTCTCCAGAAGGGCGGCGCGTGCGATCCTTCCGCCGTTGTAGGGCGCGCAGCAGTAGCGCCGCGTGGCAACTTCAGGAACTATTAGCGGCCAATTGTGATTGGTTTGACCGCGCTCCAATGCATAGCTTTGCGCAGGGGTAGGGAATGGCGGCAAATATGGGATTTAAAGGAAAGGAAATCACCAGTGAAATCATGCTACGTAATTAAACAAAATTAACTTATAAAATGGCTAAACCACAGGTGTTACAAAATACCCGTAAAGCCTAAAGGGGGTTAAAAGGTCCCTTGTAAAGAGTCTATTGGTAATATTTGCAATGACCCAAACAAAACAGAATTTGGATAACACATACAATAAACATGACTTTCCCCTTTATGCTTTACGGGTACTTTTGTAACACGGGTGTATAAGTGAGAAATTGTACATACCTATGACAACAGCACAAAGCAGAAGTTGCGAAAAAGGTTTTTTATTTGTGCGTTTTCCATAAAAGTTGAATTCCGCAGCAAAACAATCAGTTAAAAGAAATTTCAGAACTCTTGAGACTTTAAATGACAAGTCTCGCCCTCCAATTCTTCTCAAGTATTCAACCTGAAAACATAAAATCCGATGAATATAATTTTTTTAAATGGGAATCCTGATTTAAAATTACGATCTTCTATGGGAAGCTTGACGAAGTGCAATTTCCTAGAGAACTAACATGCAAATGTCCGTCTGTCACAAGGCTGTATCTCATGATCTCATGAACCGTAATAGTTAGACAGATGAAATTTTCACAGATGATGTATTTCTGTTGCCGCTATAACAACAAATACTAAAAAAAAACAGAATAAAATAAATATTTAAGGGGGCTCCTATACAACAAACGTGTTTTTTTTGTCGTTGCATGTTGCCTTCATCAGGCGCTGGGTGTCAAAATGTATGGGAAAACTAAAATCCGACTCACACTTGACCAAAATTCTATTTAATATTATTTAACGCTATAATTATAGAGCAGCAGAACCAAGGTAACCAATATAGCCCTCTGAATCGCTAAACTTAAGAGGCAGTGGACGGGGCACATTGCACGTAGAACTGATGGCCGTTGGGGCGGAAAGGTTCTGACCTGGTAAAGGTCGCGGGAGTCCGCTGGATGCGGGTGGCGCAGGATCGGTCACTTTGGCACTTTTTGGGAGAGGCCTATGTGCAGCATTACGAGCAGTATGGAACCTTTCGTGCGCCAGTTCGACTCGCACTTGGCCGGTATTTTTAAAGATGACAGGTGGCGGCCATCTTTGTACCCCACCATCCCCAACTTACTGTAAACTTTAAAATTACATACAACTTACCAAATTGTTTTTCTTTACTTGGTCTTTCAACAACAATTCCAACTGGATTAAGTCAGCCGATGAATTTAAAGGAAATTTAAAATCACTATTTAGATTTCCTCGCTGTTTTTCCTTCAATATTGCCAATATTTCGTGATTCTGCTTCTTGATTTGACAGAGAAGAGATACAATTTTGTCTTCAAACCCTGTAAAAAACTGTTATTGTGAATACTGTTAACTCTTAGATGATCAATTTTTTTTTTAAATATTTGTTTATACCAGGATTTTGGGTAAGCTCCTTGTTGTCTGCATCTGCAAGAAATCAAACCACTATAATAAGGAAAAACCGGTGACGAAACATTAGCCTAGTTGGTAGTGTACCCACCCACCCTGCCTACGAAGCTAGCGGTCCCGGGTTAAATAAAATATCAAATAAAATACAACAACCAACACATATAGTTCTCAATAAAATTTCAATATAAATTAAACAAATTCCCTACTCCTTCCAACAAGTGCAGCAAGATGGCCGTCTGCATAAGGCTGACTACAACTGATATACACTTAACCGTCCGTGGAGACTATGGTATCCAGTGTCAAATGTAGATAAATTTTGTATATTTTTTTTATTTTAATAAGTTATTTTTACTGTAAATAGCATTTATACCTACATTAAATGACACACTTATACATTGTTGTTTGTTTTACTTATTAAAGAAATCATATTACGTGTCCGTCAAGATAGCGTACACCGTAAAGATATTTAGAATCTGATGTAGCCAATAAATAGTACCCCCTTTTTTGCATGCCTGTACTTTTACTATGTAGAAGTTTGTCTTGATTTTTTTCAGTTTTCTATATAGTTTTTGTATATTATTATTAATGAAAACGGCGTACTATTTACCTCATTTCAGAATTTTAAGTCTTTCTATATGAAATTCCCGGGTACGCTAGCTTGACGTTGCGAAATTTTGTACACCGTTAAGTCATGGAATATCTCGGCTTCTACGATAGCTAGAGAAGTGAAATTTTAGGGCCCTAGGGTACTATTTGGGTACTATTTTTTGACATATAAAACATTCCCGAAAACAAAGCCGTTCCAGAGATACAAGCGGTGTACGCCAGCTTGACGGCCCGGTAGCGTACACCGTGTACAGGCCTTATATTTCGGAAAAGTTTAAGGGTACTATTTTTTTCACCTAGGTATTTCGTCGGTACTATTTGGGTACTATTTATTGGCTACATCAGATTCTGAATATATTTACGGTGTACGCTATCTTGACGGACACCATATTACGGGGTTTCCCTTAGGTAAACGAAAATACACTCTGTTGGTACAGTCAACGTCAAAGACATGTTTGCACCCTTGGACCTTATTACATTGTAATAAGGCGAAAAATGCCAAGATGTGTATTTGACGTCGACTGTACATGTAGGAATGGATGGAACCGCTAACTGATTGATGACCGAATGTATGAGATGAACGGAGTGACCGGAGCAGTAAGTGAGAGAGACTGAGATTTTGCATATGGCGATTAGACGTGTAGTTGAATATGGATTCAGAATCGGAATAGCCATTTATTTTCAGTATTCAAATTTACAATATGATTTATAGTTTTTAACCATATTTCAGTTTGTTTTTATATTACACATATTTTCATAAAAATGGCCTCTCCTTCCGGAAGAAGGAGGAGGAGGGAATATGGATTAAGCTCTTACTATTTTCCTGTATTTAAATATTATCTGGTATGGGTTTGCGAACCAAAGCAAAACCGGTTTCGTACCGGTATAACCGTAACCGAAATCAGTCCCTGATACACAATTACAAAGTCAAGCTAAATAAAACCATTATTAAAATTAGTATCTATATCTGTAACTGAAAGAATACATGCAAACAAAAACACATTTCCAAACACCGAATAATCAAGGCACACGAGAAATCGTTTGTACAAACCCTTATTTCTGATATATTTTAAAACGTCCGCGGATAACTAGTCAATAACGGCATAAAACTTGAAAAGCACCGTAAATGTTTTGATGAATCCTAAAGTAGTTTGATATATTTCTTATGTTTAAGTATATTAATCTGTTCTCTATAAACCTATCTTCAGTATTTATTGTATATTTCTGTAAACAGAGTGTCAAATTACTAATAATTAGGCTATAAACGTTCACTGCCCCAACTCGAAAACAATCTTGATATTTCAAATTGATATTACAGTTTTTATAAAAACATTGTTTTGTGAGGCAACTCGGAAAACGGTGAGTACCTAAAAAGTTGATTCACCCATGTATAAAAATAACTTTATTAAGTTACCAGCAGCATGTTCAGTTGGTGTGGCATGGACCTCCTCTTCAGAAGCGCTTGAACCAGCAGAGATGTACAAAATACTTTTCTAAAAGTATTTAAATACAAAATGCAAATACTTTTTTAATATAGTATTTCAAATGCAAGATACTTTTGCCTTTTGTATTTAAATACTAAATACAAAATATGTATTTTCAAAATACTTTATTGAAATAAAATACTTTATGGTAAAATTACTGGTTTTCTTTATTTATTAAAGATTTTAAAATCACAAGCTCTTCAAAAAGACCATCTGACATGTTGCGTCTGTGTGGACGCATAATCATACCACCATACGAAAATAGCCTTTCCACTGGTGCTGAACTCGGGAGACAAGTGTTGTACCGTAAAAACATTTTTTTTATAGTTGGATATGTGTTGAGGATATTCAGACTTGTGTCTTCATCTCTTAAATATTGGAGGGTCTCCAAATCAGTGCAGGTGCTGCTGTTGCCATCTGTAGACGTTGCCGAGGAGTCTGAATCATTGAACATATAGTAAGACTCACTTTTTTGCTTCTTTTTCAATGTTGATGTTTGTGGGTGTACACTTTTAAAATCGTCGTGTTTGAATCTTCGCACTTCCGCAATAAACAATTCCTTCACATACTCCTTTTCAGCTCTTGGTACCCACTTTAACTTGAAGAAGGGATATGACACAGCTGCTAAAATGCTGTGTTTGGCACGAGTGTCATGCAACTTATATTTCCCTCATATATTATTGGTCAGGTTTTATATGCGCTTTGTTTCATCTGTCATTTTGCGCATAGACTTTCAAAGCTGCTGCACCACTAGTGGCCATTTTTTGTTTTTACTGAATCGCGGAATGCTTTCGAAAAATGAAGCTAAGAATAAAAAAGTATTTTGTATTTTACAAACCATTTTACAAATACAAAATACGTCTCGAATAGTATTTCAAATAAAATACAAAATACTTTTTAAAAAAAGTACTTAAGTACAATATCCAAAAAACGTATTTTGTATTTGTATTTTAAATACAAGTATTTCAAATATGTCACAACTCTGTGAACCAGGTTGGGCATTCAAAAACAAGTTAATATCTGTTTTTATTTAGTTTAAATAAAAACAATTAATGAAATGAAATGAAATGAAATAATTTATTTCTGCAAGTAGGCCTCAAGGGCTCTTTCACATGTCTGATTCTTTTGGCGCTTCGGCAGATGACATTCTGGTGAGAAGAAGCGCCGGAAGAAACTCACCAGTTTCTCTTTTAAACACATTACAATAATTGTGACAATATTACATTGCATATCACAAACAACTACTTAACTAAATACATTTCAATAAACATAAAACTACAATTTAAGAGATGTAAAGGGTCTCTAGGCGTCAAAACAAGATAAATTACTAAGAAAAATAGAAAATAAAAAGGCATATACTAAAATTAATGGAGATGTAAGGGGCCTCCGTTGTCAAAACATGTTTTGGAGGTGTAAAGGATCTCCAAACGTCAAAATACAAAATGGGAAACGAGAAATAGACTATAGAACTATCATTAAATTTACATGGTTTACACAAAACGAACGTACAGAAATGTAAAAAAAAAAAAAAAAAAATCTGTGACTCACAAAACTTAAAAACTAAAATTAAAACAATTTTTCTTAGAGATGTATGTCGTCTCTAAGCGTCAAGACATTTGCAAGTACAAAACAGATTTTTTAATATAATATAATCTACATTCCTCAGAGATGTATATGGTCTCTAAGGTTTAATGTGAATTATTTACAAAAACGGACTCTATGCGTTCAAGCTATAAGATAAAACGTTAACTTCAATTGAGAACAAGATGTAGTCTCTCACGTCAGTTCTATTAAACACTAGTATATAATTATCTAACACATTCAACATAGCCCATGCAAGCGTGAACAGACCGGACCCCACAAACGGCACCCGTTCACGGGCATGACGCGTATCTCAGCCAACTCCTCCCTCAACCATATTTTAGGGAAGGTTGCGACCCGATCAACGACGCCGCCGTAAGCAAAGCCCCTTAAGCGAGCATGACATGCTCAAGCTGCCGGACATTGAAACTAAAATAATTTGTCCGGTGAGAAACGACAAAATGTGCTCTCATGTTACATGGAGGATGGGGCTATTAAGATTTTGCAGTGTGAAAATGAATATTTGCTACAAAATTTAACTACCTACTCACTTAAAGGCGTTCTTGTCATCTAGAAAGTCACTGACGGTGTAATACGCCTTGCTCAGCAAGTGCCGCTTAACATGCGATTTAAATTTGCTGGGCGGTAAATCCACTACACCGGAGGGTATTTTATTATAAAAGCGTATACAGTTCCCCACGAAAGACGTACTAACTTTACGGAGACGATGGGCTTGCACAACCAGTTTATTTTTACTTCTTGTGTTGAAGTTGTGAACGTCACTATTGAGCTTGAATTCATGGAGATTTTTTCTTACATACATAATGTTCTCGAGGATGTATTGAGATGCTACGGTAAGAATATTTATCTCCTTAAATTTTTCTCTCAGTGACACACGAGCTCCTATTTCATAATTAGATCGTACGGCTCTTTTTTGCAACACAAAGATGGTTTGTATGTCTGCCGCTCTTCCCCACAATAGAATACCATAGGACATAACACTATGGAAATAGCTGTAGTACACAAGCCTGGCCGTCTCGACGTTGGTTAACTGTCTTATTCGCCTTACTGCATAGGCAGCGGAGCTAAGTTTACCCGCAAGAGTGCTTATATGAGCGTTCCATTGCAGTTTTGAGTCTAAAGTGACACCTAGAAATACTGTTCTGTCTTCAAATTCTAGTTCCTCGCCCTTTAGTTTTACTTTAGCACTGTTGTTCTGTTTCACGTTGGGTAATGTGAATCTGATACACTTGGTTTTCTTGGCATTGAGGAGCAGGTTATTTGCAGTAAACCAATCCACAATAGTGGACAGAGCATCGCTAATGACATCGTAGTTATCCTGTTTTCTGTCCACCTTGAAGAGAAGAGAAGTATCGTCTGCAAATAACACTATATCATGTAGACCTTGCACAAGATTAGGTAAATATTAATGTATACCAGAAACAGGAATGGGCCCAGAATTGAACCTTGAGGTACTCCAACAGAAACTGTTGAGCCGGCCGATTCAGTCCCGTTGATGACGACTCGCTGCGTTCTGCCCGAAAGATAAGATGAGACAAGGCTAAGGGCTCCGTTCTTTATTCCATAGTGACTAAGCTTTCTTCTTAAATTCTCATGACTAACGCAATCAAATGCCTTCGATAGGTCGCAAAAAACTCCAATAGCATCTTGAGTCTTTTCCCAAGCATCATAAATATGTTTAATTAGTACCGCACCGGCATCCGTAGTGGAGCGACCTTTGGTGAAACCAAATTGATTGCTGTGAAGTAGCTTGTTCCGATTGAAATGGGACATAAGCTGATTGAGAATAAGTTTTTCAAATACTTTGCTTAATGCTGGTAGTATTGAAATCGGTCTGAAATTTGTGGGGTCTGATTTCGTTCCTGATTTAAACAAGGGAATGACTTTACTATGCTTCATCAAATCAGGAAATACTCCAGCATCAACACATTTGTTAAAAATATCAGCTAAATACGGTGCCACGGGCTCTATAATTGAATGCAACACTTTGACAGAAAGGCCCCAAAGATCTTCAGTCTTTTTCATATTCAGAGATTTGAATGCTTTCATTATCCTATTAGGAGTAGCGTGAGTAAATTCGAAGCCTTCCTTGCATTCTGCTACGTTCATTTTTAATAATGCTTCAGCGACATCTGGTGACGAATTTAGAGACTTGGTTATCTCTAGAGGAATGTTGGAGAAAAATCGCACAAAATGATCCGCCACTTCGACATCTGAATTCACCAAAGCATCATTAATTCGTAGACTGTATTGATGATCTTTGACCCGGGTTTTCCCAGTTTCATCGCTGATTATCTTCCACACAGTTTTAATCTTATCATTAGAATTCTTGATCTTTTTCGACAAGTAATCAGCTTTAGCGCTGGCACACATTTGCTTAAAAGACTTGGAAAAATTCTTTACATACTCAAGAAATTCCGGTCTTTTATCAACTGTCCTCAAATCATAAAGGTCGTAGAGCTGACGTCTCTTCTCGTGAATATCTGGTGTAGCCCAGTCACTGAATTTAGGTTTAACCTTGCCTTGAATTTTCTTCATACTGAAACAGGCGTCGAATTGTTTCTTTATGCAGTTAAACAAATAAATTTTTTTTTACACAAAGACCGAGGCAAAAATTTGAAATTAATACGCTATAGAAGATAGATGTTCCCTGCCTCAGCCTCTGTCTAACCTAACATGCACTAACCTAATTCAATACACTACATGAAAGCAAGAAAACACAAACTTAACTAAGGCATGCACAACATATATAGTACCTAAGCTAATACCTCCACCTCTTGTCTGGAGACCCCTCCTTTCTCGAGGGGAAACCCTTAGATTGAGTCTCCCTCCCCCTCTCCCTCATGGCCTTCTTTCTCTTCTCTTCCTGCTTCCTCTTCAGCTCTTCGATCAAGCTGTCGTGGGCGGCGCTTTGAACACCCATCTTCACACCTCCCGACCCCCCCGGCTCCTGTACCTTAACCACTTTCTTCTTCTTCATAGAAGTGGCTAAGAGCACAGGAGGGGGGGGGGGCGGCATCGGTGGAGGAACAGGAGGTCCACTCCGGCAAGGGCTCATGCTGTGCACCCCTGCTGCGCTTTTGAGGATGATGTCCTCCAGGACAGACATCCTCCTATCGAGTGTTTGCGCCCACAAACACTCGCCACCTAGTTTACCTGGTTGCCTCCAGGTTGGCCCGAGGATCCTTGGCCAGCCGCATCATCGCTTCCTTGTTCCTCATCGGCCTGAGTCCGCACTGAAGCTGAGACTGCTTCCTTGTAAGTCTTTGTCTTCATTGACAAAAACCAGCCAACCAGGTGGCATAAACCAGCTTGCATCCTGGTGTCAGGTTCCCCTTGGCGTCAGTTATGCCATCAGTCCTCAGGATTCTCTTTTGGACGGCACTGGTGCATGTTGACCCGTTTATGGCGGCCAGCACATACCTCACTGACGACTCAGTGAGTTCTTCGATCTCTCGATTCTCCATCTTTCTCTTCTCCTTGGGAGTTTGCAGCATTACGGTCATTTCCAAATTGAGCGCAGTTGCTATCGTCTGCAGCTCGGAGGAAGCGGGGATGTCTGACGGGATCAGGGCGGCAAAGATTGAGTGCTGCATGTGTTTTATATTTAAATTAAACAAAACAATACTTGCAATTAACTCAGTAATTTATTGAATGAAAGACATCGCACAACCACAGTATCTCTATGTACGGTACAGATAACCTAATGTTACCATAGATAATACAACACCTCCTTTACCAGTCTAGAATTTGCCTAGGCCGAACTTCTCGGCCACTTCTAGTATGATAATTTGTTGGTACTTCTACATGCTCATTATCTGTAACAATCTTATTTTGGTTATTCTCAATAAAATTGTTCTCCTTACAACTACTATTGTTTTTGTTACTTTCTGCATTACAATTTTCTGCATGATTATATTTATCCTCCGAATCTAACAGTTTTTCATCTATACTAGGCATAACAATCTTATCTCTATTGTAAGATGGAACCTTAGTGAAAGACCTTTTAAGGTGATGAGTACTTCGCCTGAAGGGCCTAGCTGAATCATCTTTACTAATCCAATATGATCTCGGTTCCTTGCACTTACTAAGTATAATACCCTTTTTCCAGTAATCATCTTTACTTGACTTATACACAATATGATCTCCACTTTTGAATACAACTTCCTTTTTGTTAATATGCTTATCATGTACACTTTTAGTAATGGACTGTTTTAGTTTCAATAACTTATAAATATCTTGAACAACTTTTGGTTCCAATGCTGATAAATTAGTAGGCACATTGGTTCTTATTCTTCTACTATTCAATATTTGTGATGGTGAATACTGTAGCCCTGATAAAGGAGTATTATTATAACTCATGATAAAATCCCGGTAGTCCACTCTATCCTCAGCAGCTTTTTTAAGAAGATTCTTTGCAATATTTACAGCTTTTTCTGCCATTCCATTACTTCTGGCATAGTGTGGGCTACTGGTTGTTATCGTGATATCCTTAGACTTATAATATTCACAGCATTCATGAGATCTAAATGGATTGTTATCCGCTATAATTTCTACCGGATACCCAAATCTTGTGAAAACTTCTTGCATAGCATCTATGACAGATTTGGAAGTTTTATTTATAAGAGGTCTTACTTCTAGCCAATGCGAGAAATAATCAACAATAACTAGGTAGAATTTCCCAGCAAACTCTAAAATGTCTGTAGCAACTTTGTAATACCTACTCTTTGGAATTTTATGGGGTAGTAATGGCTCATGTGAATTGGATGCACTAAACTTTTCACAAGTGCGACACTGAGAGATAAACTTTTGTATATCTAATGCTAAATTTCGCCAATAGAATAATTGCCTAGCCTTCTGAGTACACTTACTAATTCCACTATGACCTTCATGTACTAATTTCAATACATACTGTTTTAAGGTATCGGGTACAATTATTTTATTGTCAAGAAAGACCAGACCCGACTCAACATATATTTTATCTCTAAGTTTGTAGTAAGGATAGCACTTTTCTGACAATTTTCTTTCTTCTGGCCAACCTTCAAAATAATATCTACTTATCTCTGCCAATAATGAGTCATGATGTGTTTCCCGTTTGAATTGGGTCTTTCTTTCCTCACTCATAGGTAAATGTGCAGATACAGAATGTACCATTTCCATCATGTGCGGATCACTTTCTGTAAACTTTAAACTGTTTCTAGATAACATGTCTGCGAAATGGATTTCTTTACCTGGCACATACTTTAACTCTAGGTTATAATTTAACAGTTTCAAACACAGTCTTCGTAAACGTGGTGATCCTACTTTGCTTATAGGTTTTGACATTATTGCCAGAAGAGGCTTGTGATCGGTCTGGACTAAAACATTTGACCCATACACATACTTATGAAATTTCTGAGTACCAAAATAAATTGATAGTAATTCTTTCTCGGTCTGGCTGTAATGTAATTCACAGTTATTCATTGTTCTAGAGACACAGGCAACTAGGTTAAGTACATTATTTTCACCTGGTTGGAACAAACAACAACCAACACCATTTTGGGAAGCATCACACTGCAATATAATTTGTTTATGGGAATCGAACGGGCACAGAGCAGGTGCAGTGGAGATTTTATTTTTAAGTTCTCTGAAAACTTTAGCATGAAGCGGTAGCCACTGAAATTCTACATCTTTCCTTAGTAACTTACATAATGGTGCCATTAATTCTGCCATCTCTGGAACATAACGTCTAACATAATTAAATGAGCCAATAATTTGTTGCAAGGTCTCTTTATTAGTCGGTTCCTCTAGATTAATTAATGATTCAACTCTAGCTTTATCAACTCTCATGCCGAGTCCATCAAATATTTGCCCTACATATTTGACCTCTGACTTTTTGTATTGCAACTTTTCTTTATTAAACACTGCATTAATTTCTCTTGCTCTTTTTAAAACTTTACTTACAGTTTCATCATGACTTTCTTCTGTTTCCCCCATACTTAATATATCATCAAACCATGTGATGACATTTGGAATATTACCAAAATAGTTTTCAATTTGGTCCTGGAACAGATCGGGCGAATTAGATAAACCATAAGGAAGGACTAAGTACCTAAATACTCCAAATGGGGTGGAAAAACAACATTTCCATGACGCCTCTTCTGTTAGTGGTATACAATGAAATGCTTCTGACAGATCAAGTACAGAAAATAATTTTTTCCCCTGTAATTTTGCTGCTATTTCCTCTACAGTTAATAATGTTTTTGGTTTTCTAACTATACTTTTATTAAGGTCTGAAGGATCTAGACACAATCTTATCTTTTTGTTCTGTTTTTCTACAATCACAACTCTATTAATACAGGCATTGCTATCAATTTCTTCAACTTTGGCAATAGCACCTCTTTCTACTAATCTATCTAGCTCTACTCTCAATGGGTCATGTAAGCTATAGGGAATTTTTGGTGCAGGATGACAAATTTGTTCATGAGCTATCGTTGGTATATTACATGGTATTGGAAACTTACCATGGCCTTGGAAAACATCCAAGTTATCACTGATAAACTTCTCTTTTACAGATTCATCTTGAGTAATGACATTATGTACTCTCTTTACTAAGTTTAAGGCTAAACAAGCAGGTAGACCCAATAGCATTGAGTCACAATCAACCACCATAAATTCTTCATAGCACTCTCTGTCTTTATATTTACATTGCAGGTATACTTTTCCAACCGGTTTTATTTTTGATCCTTGAAATGCCTCTAGATTTTTACTTGTTTTTCTTAATTCCAACTGCGTCTTCAGTTTTTTAAAAAGCTTGTGTGGCATTATGCTTACTTCAGCGCCTGTATCAATCCGACAGCAAATATTCTTCCCTTCAATCTTAATATATTCGCTCCAATCATTGTTGTTGCCTTGTTGTTTTGTGACTTTGCCACAAAAAAGTTGGTCGTCCGAGTCACTGTCTGAAGTTTTTTGAGCTTGTCTAATATTTTTGACTCTGCAGCTAACTGCATAGTGGTTTAAATTGCCGCACTTGCCACATTTCTTACCATACGCTGGACATTGTCTAGGTCCATGTGTTGTTTGACACCTTCTACATTTGAAAGAAATCTTCCCTTGTGGTTTTCTAACTATATCAATTTCAACGGTTGGGGACATTTCTTTGACTTGTTTTTTACTTTGCTCTGATGTACGGCAAAAATTTGCCGCTCTTTCCAACGTTAAATTGTCTACTTTTAACAGGCCCTCTTGCAAGTTTTTATCGTATACACCATGAACAATTTTATCTCTCAATAACTGGTCTTCTAGATTTTCCTTTACATTTCTATAGTTGCAGGATGCGATTAACTGCTTACAATCCGTGAAAAAATTCTCAAAACTTTCGTTTTCGTTTTGTTTTCTCTCGTTAAACTTAAATCTTTCGAACACTTCATTAGTCCTCGGATTTACATATTTGCTAATGGCGTCCATTACCGCATCAAACTTTACGGATTCTTCTGCGGACAGTGGTAATGAAGTGGTTATAATTCGCGCCGCCTCCAGCCCCATCATGTTCCGCAATAGCGACAATTTGATTTTGTCTGACGAACCGTCTTGTCCCGAACCAATAAGATAATCTTCGAAACACAGACGCCACAGCCGCCATTCTGACGCTGCGTTGTTAGCTCTGAGATCAAAATTTGGAGGCAACTTCAAGCCCTGCTCCATTGTTGACAATAACAAATAAATGTACTGTATTTTATTTACCAGTTTGCCGACTGCGCCATGTTTTATATTTAAATTAAACAAAACAATACTTGCAATTAACTCAGTAATTTATTGAATGAAAGACATCGCACAACCACAGTATCTCTATGTACGGTACAGATAACCTAATGTTACCATAGATAATACAACAGCATGAGCCTGGGCAGCACAGATCCCAGCATCCATCTTGGGTTCAATTTCCCAACTATGATGGTGGCAGTCACCTGCGGGAACGCCTGGGACAGCCGCGCTAGGGTCACTGACGTGGCAGTGAGCTTGGCCGCAGCAGCCGTTTTGGTCGTTGGTATGCCCAGAGCGGCGCACTTCCGTTCGATCACCCCCCTCACACTCTCTCCGGACGTCTCTAGCATTTTGGGCACTGAATTCCCACGCACCAGAAAGAGTGTTATTAGGAATGAGAGGTCCAGCGTTGTGTTCTCGGCAGTGTACTGGCAGCTAGATTCCCCCATCCTCAGGGAGAGCAGTTCCTGCTTGTCATAAGCCACCAGCTTTGTGCTGATTTCAGCGATCATTCGCTTTGGGTCGAAGCCCTGGAAGGCCACGACTTTGGCAATGTCTGAGATGTTGTTCCACATCCGGTCAGACAGTTCGAGCCCAATCATTGCCTTCATGATCCCAGCGTTGTCGGCCCCACCCATCTGAGATACGAGCTCATTAAGCTCAGCATCTGTGACACTGAAAGTGGATTTAACTTTTGAAGTAGCCATTGCGATTTATTTGAAGTTTTTGCCTCGTCTTTGTGCGAAAAAAATCAAAATGACCTACGTTCAGAGAACTGTTTTTTTAGCGGCGGAGGATGATTTAAGCCACTTTCATCATGTTCATCATCGTCTGATGATGATATTAATCTCTTCGATTTAGTACTCAGGCGCTTCGGTCTCGATGTAATTTCTTCTAAATCAGATTGAATGTCCGATGTCACTTCGACAAGACTCAATTTTTTTTTGCTTTTTCCAGTTCATCTGTGTATAGAGATGCACACAAATTTCCGTCACAAAATTGTTAATGACAAAACAACATGCAGCATACATTAGGAACAATCATTATTTAGTCTTTTACATGTATGTACATTGTTTACGCCTGCCATTTGCCCAAGTGTAGGTCAGTATCGCAAGATATAAGTGTGCGAATGATATGCAATCATCATTATCATCCCGTCTCGTATTAGTCTATCCCGTCCCACTGCTGGGCACAGGCCTCCTCTTATGAATGAGAGGGCACGGGCAGTTATCCCCATGCTGGGCCAGTGCGGATTGGGGACTTCACATACATATCGGTATCGGTATCGTTACATCCCTACTTATACTTAATATAACCTCACGCTAAGCCCCATTGTGGATTCAAAAACTTGAGTATTTGTAGCTATGCTACAATTTAAAACTTACCAGTTTCGTAAAAAAATCTCTGTATATGATACATTTTCCATTTCGGGTCAGGCGTGGGATTTGTACACAGCAATTTATCAAATGCTCGTGACTCCTTTACAGGCGGCCAGTACACCTACACAATACAAATGTTTCTGTTAATGATTGCATATGTCCACCTTCCGTCTCCATCTTTAACTCAACTCCATGATACCACAGTATACCACTATTATATTAGTTATTGTCACCGAAGTTACGTAGGTGTACCAAATTTCAGCTAAATCAGACACCGGGAATTCTTTCCGGTTCATCCGACACTAAACTCAAAATGCACCAGTACTCAATACGATCCAATGTCTAAAAGATCCATTCTCATTACGAATGGAACCCAAATTAACTTATTGCCAAAATGAACCGTTCTCGACTTGCACTCTTCTCAGTAGGAACCAATTTCAAATTGAGTGAAGCCGATTAAAACCGATACCCAAAAGGCTCCATTCCCAAAATACCCTTAATTTGTAATAGCAGAACACATTATTCCCATAATTATGGATGATGTATACGGTGTTTACCGGGTGTTGTAGCGTAAATAAAATAATCACTTACAGTTTCTCAATGTAAGGTCCAGAAGACACACAAACATCCAAATCAGAAGGCACAAAAGAGTTAGGAAGCACAGGCACAACACAGTAGATAGTTTATAGGCAAGACAGTTTATAAGAAAGCAGGAAATAGAAAATACAAGCAGGATACTATGAAAACAATAACAAAAGCGTAAGCAGATAGCGAGGCAAATTAGCGTGCGTTCGGCGCAGTGTCAGAGATATGACTGGTTTGACTTCTGCGCGTGAGACAATGCGCGGGGCGCATGCGCAGCCAGCGCAAGCGCAGCAGACGCTGCACACTAGTGCGACCGGAGTACGATAATGCTTATCGATATATCGACATGTCGATAGACACCTGAATGTGAGGTCACGCGCTGATGTACTTGAATAAAATAATGTGTATATATTACGTATAAATATTATCTAGTGTATATAATAAATATAATCATGTATATAAATTAAATATATAATGTATACTAGTTATTAAGTGTATAGTTTAGTGTTTATGGATGAAAATATATATAATATAGGAACTTAGGCCACATAATGATCGATTCACAAAAAGCTCTTTACCCAAAATACACTAAATTCTCGATTAATTAATAATTTAATTCTTAGTCTTTTATAATAGAATAAAACCTCGTGTAAACATAACTGGCACTGCGTATGCTATCTAAACATCGGCCAAAAACATAAGTTAATAAGAGCAATGTAAATTTCTTATTCCAACAACGTGATGATTGCTTTAGGCCATATAATGATTTATTCAACTTACATATGTTTCCTGGTCTAACCTTGACTCCTTCTGGGACCTCCATGTACGCATCCTCACTAAGCTCACCGTATAAGAAGGCCGTTTTAATGTCAAATTGCTCTATTTCATAATTTTCTTTCACTGCAATGCTCAACAAAACTCTAATGGAGTCATACCTTACTGTAGGTGAGAATGTCTCCTTATAATCGATGCCTTTCACCTGAGCAAAACCACGAGCACATAGACGAGCTTTATATCTATCTATACTTCCATCGACATTCCTTTTTATACAAAACACCCATTTGGAGGTAATTGTTTTCTGATTGGTATATTCTATTATAGACCAAGTATTATTGTCTTCATGCGACTGTAGCTCTTCCCTAATGGCTTCTTTCCACTTTTCACTCTCATTACATTGCATAGCCTCTTCGTATGAACTTGGTGTAGTGAACTCCACGAAGTTGGCCTCTTCAATCCTATTTCGCCTTGGTCTTAACGTAATATTATATTCTTCAATATATCTCACTGTTCTACTTGCCTCATAGGTTTCATCATTTTCATCTAAACAACTTTGCAAGCTGTCTTCACTTAGGACTTCATCTGCATTTGTAGAATCAGAAGGACTTGCTACAATCTGCTGCTCCATCTGCTGCTCTGATTGCAGAGTCTCTTCGGTATGAATTATATCATTTTCTTGTTCACCTTCAGTAAAAGTTATCTGGTTGTTATTGTTTTTATTCAACACAGTAAAATTATTTTCATTGAAGCGTACATTTCTTGAGATTGTTATCTTCCTCGTTTGAACATCAAACATTCTGTAATTATTATTATCATATCCCACTAAAATCAATTTTCTGCTCTTTTTATCCAATTTCTTCCTCTTCTCATCAGGCACATGAACATATCCTTCAGATCCAAATACTTTAATGTGATCAAGACGTGGTTTTTCACCATACCATAATTCATATGGTGACACATTCTTCGTCTGGCTTGATGAGCTTCGATTAAGTAAATACACCGAACAACAGACCGCTTCAGCCCAGAGATTCAGTGGTATATCCTTAGCATGCAGCATAGATCGTGCACTCTCCATGATGGTGCGCATTTCCCTTTCGGCTCTACCATTTTGTTCTGGGGTATAGGGTGCGGTACATTCATGAACTATTCCTTTTTCATCGAGATAGGCCCTGAAATCTTGATTTACATATTCACGCCCATTGTCTGTTAGCAATATCTTAATACCACGTTGAAACATGTTTTCCACAATATTGCTATATTTCTTAAAACAGCTGATCACATCACTTTTATTCTTGATGATGTAAATGTGCCTGTAGCTAGTGGCTCCGTCTTTAAATAAGACAAAATATTTTGCACCTGATACAGATGCATGTTCTAAAGGTCCACATACATCGCTATACACGATATCCCCTGGCTCACTAGGTTTTCTACTTGATTTCTGGAACGGTAGTCGGCTTTGTTTACCATATTGGCAAGCTTCACAGATAAACTCTTTATCATTATTAGTAGTTGAAACTACAATTGCACCACTTTTAGCCATATTTTGCACTTCTTTTATGTTTAAATGTCCTAGGCGCTCGTGCCATAATTTTAGACTAGTATGTACTAAATTACAGCTCTCTTGACAAATAGTTTTAACATTCAGTTCATAAAGGTTGTTTTGTTTCAAGCTTGCAGTCATTACCACTGAGTTATCCTTAAGTATTAAAGCATCTTTATTCCTTTTTGTAATAACATAACCTTTTCTCGTAGCCGCTCCTTCAGAAAACAAATTGCGACGCAAATCTGGTACATACAACACTTCATTCAGTACAGATTGCTCCCACTGTCCGTTTACATACTTCTTTATCATCACAGTTCCTTTCCCATGCACTTCAATCTCCTTCTGGTTACCCAACCGCACTTTTCTGTCACTACTAGGATCAACAGTGTAATCTTGCAACTCATGAAAGAAGTCACGCCTGTATGACATGTGAACAGACGCTCCACTGTCAAGAATCCATACATCTGTGTCCACTTCTGATTGTAAACAGTGTTCTGCACTAAACGCTAACATATAATAATATTAATATTAGGGGACAATCTTACACAAATCGAACTAGTCCCATAGTAAGCTCAATAAGGCTTGTGTTATGGATACTAGACGACGATATATTTAATAGATACATACATACAAATACTTAAATACATAGAAAACATCCATGACTCAGGAACAAATATTCGTGCTCATCACACAAATAAATGCCCTTACCGGGATTCGAACCCAGGACCTCTTGCTTCATAGGCAGGGTCACTACCAACTAAGCTAAAGCGGTCGTCAAGACATATTCTTCTGCTCTTGGGGTTTCTTCCCAGATTTCTTTGGGGCCCGGCAATCTCGTGCGAAATGCCGCCGTTTATTGCAATTATAGCATATAAATCTATGTTGCGTGTTACTTGTTGAACTGTTTTCACTATTATTGCCTTTTTTATACTGTGTAGGCTTCTTAGCAACAAATAATGCAGTTTCACTTTCATCTTCAATTGTTAAACTCGCCTCTTCATCTAGTAATCTTGAAGTTAGATTATGTATTGTTTGTTTGCTTGAATCCAAAGATAACCAGGCTTGGCGAAGAGATCGGTAACTCGCTGGCAGAGTTGACAGTATTTTAGTCATGACCGCCATCTCGCTTATATTTTCTCCACTTTCTCGTAATTGTTTTGCCAAATTTTCTACCTTTGAGATATGCTGGGCGATACTGTCAGTTTGTGCCATTTTATATTGGTAAAATTTTTCGTGAACCATCATTTTATTATACTCGGATTTCTGTTCGTAGATAGATTCTAATTTGTTCATTATTTCCAATGCGGTCTCACAGTTCTCAATCAATGAGATTTGATTCAATTCCATAGACGAAGTTATGATGAACATAGCCATGCCATCTTCTTTTAACCATTGTGATGTACTACTTCCTTCGGGTTTCGGCTTTTTTATATCTAAACCCTTCGCTTTCAAGGCACAATTCACTTGAAATTTCCATTGTCTAAAGTTTCTCCCATCAAACTTCTCAACTCGCATTGCATTTGTAACCTCCATTGTTCAAGTTAGAGGTTATGCACGCACGATACGTTGATACAAATATTTGCTCTTCACAGTTTATTCACGCAGCAGTAACGTTCCTGGGACACATAACCTATTGGTTTTTTCACTTGAATAATAAACTGTTTTAGAATTCTTAAAGGAGAACTTTATTTTCTTAGCACTACAAATTAACACACTCATTGTCCACCATATTAGAACGCATAGACAGAGGCGCCAATGTGGCCAAACTTAGAACTAACTTAAATACGTTCAAAAACTAGATGCATATTTTAACTATATCTTCAATAATTTCTTTATACCATCTGTTATGGTCGTTTATGTATGTCATCGCTTGGTTGAGTTTTGTATGGAACCTGTCTAATTTGCTTTGAATACGTGCTTCTGTTTCGTTTACCGCTGATATAGTTGAAAGCATGAACTTTGTCTGGTGATTTGCGGAATCTATCAGTTTTTGTTGATTGTCTTGTAAATGTTCCTTTCCCGTTATGTACACCAAGCAAATCATTATATACTATACTATAAAGAACTTGGAACCAGGCCTATACATTGAACAAATGGGAAACGCAACGCTCGACCGAGGAACCTACAGAATTAGCACGTATTTTGAAAAAGTAATATTAAATCAGAAGTTAGAAACCACAAAACAAGTGCCTGAACAACTCAAGTCACTATTTGACTACACCAAAACAGTGGATACCCAGACCCATTGCGATCAGTACTATCATCATTTGAAAGAAGAAATACATAAATTTCAGAAGACATACGAATACTTAACAGAAATCAACAGTACTAGAAGAAAGAGAGGACTACTCGGAAAACTAATGAGTTATCATATAAATTCGCAATTAACTTTTTTGATTTGCCACCTGGGGGGGGGGGGGGGGGTAAATCTTTCAACTGCAAAAGGTAAGTCAGCATGCAAATCGTGTAAATATTCGGGATAGGTCAAATCGACTTCCAAAATATATCCATATTCTCCATTTTTCGGAATAGTTAGTATATCAAAATGTTTAAGCTCCTCTTGGTTTAAAAAATTAAATTCAGATATAGGCATTTGTTGTTTCATAGCATAACCGTAGAGATTGTTACAATCCAAATACATTAAATATGATGTTGGTTTTGAATCATCAAAATCGGGGGTATATTTATTATTTGCTTTTGAATGACGCAGAGAACATTGGGCTAGTCCACCGCGTATTCCTTTTTCTATCATATGATATATGTCTAAATCAGATATTAACTCTAATTTAACTTCTGTGCACAAAAGCATGGCATCCCAACTTAAATTCGGCGCAGACACATATTAATAGGCGGGGTCAAGATTATAATGTAGCAAACTTGTATTTCTAAAATGTTCACAAATGTCACATAATAATAAGACATCGCATTTGAGATACAAATCGGTATATTCTCCTAGGGTCGCCATGTTAAAAGTGGACCATACAGTTTGTGCATGTGTATAATCGATATTCGAGATATGTTCTAATTTCAAAGAATTATAAAATTGGTTCTGCTGAGGCAACTGTTTTTCTTCGTATTTAGACCAGGAATCGATATAATCATATGGATAAACACCTTTTTACGTGTCAATAACTGCAATTGTTGCTTATCAGTAAATTCATTTGATAAATTGGTAAAATCACCTTCATTCAAACTTTGAGTTAATTCATACAAACTAGAACTTAAAAATTGATAAGAATCTATAAACTTTATTTTTATAGTTTCTGAACCTGATTCGTTTGTTGAAAATACAGTTTTTGTAACGGATGTATATTTTTCCTTTGACTGAGCTATGATTTTTATAAAACCCGGGTATTTGGCAAGTTCTTCTATAAATAAGTGACTATCGTACCCAGAAAAATCATGTAGTACTACAGGTATAAACCGACAAATTCTATATTCTAAATTGCATAATGAATGAGCTGCACCTCTGTATTTTGACGTAATGTGATCGTGATCACGTACTTTATCGCCAAATAAAAACTGCTTACAGATATGACATACTGTAGCATTTTCATAACTAATTTCTTCTTCGAATGTTAAAGGAGTCATAGGATTGTTTTGCACTAGTATACTGTTAATTTCCTGTATATCGTTAATTAACCATTCTATGAAAACTCTTACACAATCTTTGCCTCGGTATGAAACATATTTCCTTAAAGTGGCGTCGTGTGAGCAGCATGCATAATAACCAAAACATGATGGGACATGTTTTTTAAGGTTTTGAGTATTGTTGCTATTTTCCGTTTCACAATTAATTAACAGACTTTCAAAATCAGCGTATATTACAAAATTTATTTTTTGCTTACGCTGAAAGTTCTTAAATTGAATTGTGGTATTTTTATTAGGCATAACAGCTACAATTTTGGTACAGTAGTGTGTCTTAAATTTATTTTCGCTTTTGAAAAATTGTAAACACAGGTCACAGAAATACATTTTGCCTCTGTGTTGAGTCACTTGTCGTCGGACTAATCGAACAAGGTCTTTAATTAAGCAATAGTGTCCTGTACCATTTTCTTTGATGTATAACAGATTGATATGATTATTTTTCTTTGATTTCGATTTATACAATGGACCTGTTACCACACTTTTATTATCTAATCCATATATATTTATGCTTATATCGCGATTATTCTTTTCAAATAATTTTATGTCGTTTACTGATAACGGGAATGACATTCCATCTATATTTAAAATATCTGAATAATGTGGATATGATTTAGTTCGACATACATTACTCGTTGCGGGATAAAGGTGTGCAATTATACTCCATAAAAAGCAGCAATTATCATTGTTCTGAATATTTATACAACTTTTGGTATTTTTAATAATAGGTGGTAATTAGTAGATTAAACGAACTTACCTTAAGTGAAGTTCTATCATAATAACACGATACTCTCTCCCTGTTAATTTAACAAATGTATAACACCTATCGTGTCCAACAATTATCACAACTTTCAAAGTACATCTTTTAAAAAAATAACTCGAACACTCCTTTGTTGAGTCTGTGGTGCTCCAACCTGTAGATGTCATTACGTTTGAAGATGGTTTCATTATTAATATGCACAACCCTGTAATTAGGGCAAGAAGAATAATAATACAACTTCATGGGAAGGGATGGGACTCTCTTAACAGGGAGAGAGTATCGTGTTATTATGATAGAACTTCACTTAAGGTAAGTTCGTTTAATCTACTAATAACACTTAACTCTCTCCCTGTTAATTTAACAAATGTAGATGTTCAAAGAAAGGGTTGTGTATATGTAATCATAAATACTACAGTTTACTGTGAAAACAAAATGAATTATTTATTCACAACAATTGAAAATACAGGATAACAATCAACATACATAGTATAGACATTTTAATCCAAAGATACCATATTACAAATAGCATTGCTAAACTGGTTAGGCTCCTGGACTATTGGTCTATTATAGTGTTTGGCAAAACACATTGAATTCTGTGTCCATCCAGCAGTTTTTTGGATAAGGTCTACGCTGACACCAGATCTGCCAGCAGCTGACGTAGAGGCATGCCTCGTACTATGAGCTGAAAATATAGTAACATCTATACCAGCTTCCTTCAATGCTTGTTTTATCCAGCGACTAATGGTCTGTGAAGAGGCTTTATGATGCGGTTTCTTGTGCGTAATAAAAAGATTGTGCTCCGTGTCTGCATTTCTTATAGGCTCTGTTCTATTTATATAAGAAGACAGAGTAACTACTGGGCAGACCTCTATTTTAGTAGTAAATTTCTTCAAATACAGTAACGGTTGTTTAGTATTTTTTCCCGAGGTTTTTATCAAGTCAGGAATAAAAATTTGTACTCCTTCCTGTGTGAACTGAATATTTTGTATATTAATTAACGACAATGTCTGTACTCTATGTCCTGTAGTTAAGGCCAGCAAAGTAACAACTTTGTGAGTTAGCTTTTCTAAGCTTATTACTTCATTAGGATACAGTCCCTTTAAGTAGTTAAGAACAACACCTGGATCCCAGGTTATGTTATATTTTGGCGCTGGTGGCTTTATTCGAAAAATGCCCTTAATAAGTCGCTTAATCCTATCATCCGTTCCTATTCTAGGTCCAATTAATAGGGATAGTGCTGACCTATTACTGTTAATAGTGCCATAAGATGCGCCAGCCTCAAAACGGTCGGACAAAAATTTTAAAACATAGGGTACAGATGCTTGAAAAGCATCTATGTTTTGCTGCCTACAAAATAGCCACCATTGTTTAAAACAGGTATTATATTGCTTTAATGTACTATTTGACAAGGAATTGAGCATTAACCGAATTGCTGATCTTGGTGTTCCTCGTCTGACAAATGCCTCGCTGATAACAGCCCGGCAGCCAGGGTAAGCTGGTGATGTAGAGGGTGGACATGTCTGAAAGGAGATATTAATAGATTTCTATTAGGCTTAAATATTAGAGGTTCCCCAACTAAAAACAAATCTAAAATGGGGAACCATGGCTGTGATGGCCAATACGGATATACAAGAATACCCTGAGCCCTATCCGTTTTAATTTTATGTAAACATTTTAAGATTAATGAGAAGGGTGGAAAGGCATAAAAGAAAATATCACTCCAGCTTACAGTAAAAGCGTCCACAGTAAGCGCATCTGGGTCAGGTTTCCATGATATAAATCTTACACATTTGTTATTTATCCTGGATGCAAATAAGTCAATTTCTGGTTGCCCAAAATGATGAATAATTCTCTCAAAAACACTTTGAGATAGTTCCCATTCAATATTAATTCTACGTGACTCTTTGTCTGCTTCGAAGTTATCTTTAGTATTAATATAGGAAGCAAATATCCAGAGATTCCTCTCCTCACACCATTCCCATATCTCTCTAGTGACATGGTTCAGATGAGGAAATTGAATACCTCCCATTTTATTTATGTAAGCTACCGCAGTTGTATTATCGACTCTAAGTAGCACTTCACAATCATGAAAATGCTTAGCAAAACATTGTAATCCAATGAATGCTGCTTTAAGCTCTAAATAATTTATATGATTTTCTTTTTCTAAATCAGACCATGACCCTGATGCTCTTTCTGAACCACACACTGCCCCCCAGCCCGTTTTAGAAGCATCTGTATGAATCTCTATACTAAAAACATGTTGTTTAATTAGATTGCATTTATTCAAATTATTGCTCCACCATTGCAATTCAGAATAAACAGTTTTTCCAAGGGACATTGTGGCCTCAAAGTTATCACTGGATCGTAATAACGAAAGGTATTTCTCTCTCTCTAATAATTTCGTGTAGACCCAACCATATGGAACAGCCGGGCAAATAGAGTTTAATTTACCTATTAACTGTGAAAATTCCCTTATTTTACAAATGCTTTTCTGTGTAAACCTTTGAATCATCTCAAGTATAGATAACTGTTTTTTCTGTGGAACTGATAGGGCAAGGTTATTTGAATCCAATATAAACCCGAGGTATTTACACCTTTTACTCGGAATCATGACACTCTTTTCAAAATTAACTACAAATCCCAAGTCTTGAAATAATTTACATGCTGTATTAAGATCTCTCTTACACCCTTCCAATGATTTATTAAAGTATAGGCTATCATCTAAGTAGCATGTCAAGATTATATTTTGACTTCTAAGATAAGTACTAATTGGCTTAATAAGCTTGGTAAACACAAAGGGAGCACAACTTAACCCAAAAGGTAAAGAATTAAACTGAAATATTTGCCCTTCTAAGTTAAACCTCAAATATTTCCTATGGCACTCCGCAATTGGCAAGGAGAAATAAGCCTCTTTTAAATCAATGGTGGCCATATAGCAATCTTCTGAAATTAATTTACAAGCTGTTCTAATATCTTCAAGTTTGAAATGGTCTGTAACAACGTACTCATTTAATTTTTTCAAATTTAATATAAATCTGAAGGAACCATTAGGCTTTGGGATTAAAAATATTGGTGAAGTAAATTGACCTGGGCAATAAGAGCATTTAGAAATAGCGCCTATGTTTAAAAGTTTCTCCACCTCAAGATATATATTATCTCTCTCTTTTCCATGCCACACTTGTGGTTTTGCTTCATGAGGAGGAGGTGTAGTATAAAACGGAATCATATATCCTTCTATCCATTTTAGAATAACAGGGTCATCAGTTATTTCTAACCAATTATTAATAAAATATCGGAGTCTACCCGAATGTACCTCAGCTTCTACCGGCGGTAGGCATGTCTGGGCCGTTGCTTGAAGGATGCTGCATGCCTCTCCTTCCGATGAGGTTGATTGAAGTGTTTCCTGGGAGCTTGGTATTGCTGCCCACCACGTACTCGATGAGGTTGCTGGTATTGTGGTGGGCCCCTCCAGTTTAACTGTTTCGCTTTCTTATTATTTGGAGCTACTGGCACAGGAAGCTTCTTTTCTGTATTCTTGATATTATTGCTATTCTTCTTAATTGCTTGCGCAGCCTTTATCTTTTCCGCACAGTTTTCTCCAAAGAGATATTTGTCAATTTGAGACTGGCGAACTGCGTCCTGAACAGTCTTGTTCGCTCCAGCCATGGAGAAGAATTTCCGTGATGAAGAGTCTAGGTGGTGAACTTCAGCAGCCAGTTTGGCGGCGTCATTAATTTCTTCTATTAACATTTTGCTATTAATGTTCCCTTTTAATATGCTTGTAAGAGATTTGCCCAGGCAAGTCATTAACACTCCGGTCAAATTTTGCCTAGCAATTATTCTCTTATCTCTCTTAATAGAGGGCTCCGACAGTGTAGCCAGAATTTCCGGATTCATTATTGGAGCAACGGCAGCAGAAAAGTTTGCAGGCGTTGGATATTTTTTAATTAAAGTCTCCTTAGCTTCTTTCCCGAGACCTTCGTTCATTATCTTTTTCCATCTAGCTGCCAGCTCCGATCTAATAGGTTCACCAACCTCTATTTTTTCTTCTCCTTCTGCTCCAAGGGCTTTTAAAAACTCCTCTGGTAATTCCTCATCCTCCTTTTCTGTAAATATAATTTAAAAATCATATACCAAAAGATTTGTTTATCTACTTAAGTGATAACACAACATTCAATATATTAAAAAGGCCATGTCTATCCGCCAGTGTGATAGCGCAACCTTAAATACACTATAAAGGCCATGTCTATCCGCCAGTGTGATAGCGCAACCTTCAATATACTTTAAAGGCCATGTCTAACCGCAAGGGTGATAGCGCAACCTTCAAAATGGCATTGTCTAACCGCAAATTGTGATAGCACCTGCCAAGGACCAAGTTTTTCTAGTGCTATGGCATGTCTAACCGCACTGTGTTAGCTCTTCACCTTAATTTACATAATATGTCTAACCACTTTGTGTTAGCTCTTTACCTTAATTTATATAATATATCTAACCGCTTTGTGTTAGCTCTTCTCTTTATCTCATAGATATATAGACCACATGAGAAAAACCTTTTTCACATAACAATATACAATATGGTAAATACTTTATACTTTTAATTTGTATAAATTATTAAAGCAAACACACCTGTAGTAGATTCCATCTCTTGAGGTGGCGAAGGTGGCAGCGGACGTCTTGTTACTTCTGGTAACCGCACTCGTGAGGTACGTCGTGGCGGCGGTGGCGGTGGGGGCGGCGACGGCGACGGCGAAATTGATGGTGACAGTGACGGCTGTGGTGTAACTGATCGCGGAGTCGGAGGTGGCGGTGATTGGTGTCTCTGTGCCTTCTTTAACGATAATCCTGATGCAGAAGGATGTGGTAGTCGCGGCGAAGGTGGAGAAGATACTGCCGAAGTTGACCGAGAACAAGATGGTGACGGGCTCAAATCATCCTCCAGTCTTTTGTCTTTAATTCTATCTTTAAGTTTTCTAATCTTTTTACGTAAATACTCATCATTCTTCTCTTTACCTTTGTCCCTCGATCTTTTCCCCATTATAACAGCACGGCACTTATTTTTCACTCAAAAGACGCGTTGAAACTTTGCAATGTTTATAAAAAACTAAACGATTCCAAAATGGAGGAATTTTTCGATAGTAACTTAGATATTTGACTGTTGGCAATACTGAAGTTTCAACATTCAAGGAAGAACCCTTTCGGACCGATAAAACCGGAAGTATACATGTATTATTTTTTATAATCAAATCAAAGACTTAAAGTAATTATCACAACGTGATGTGAATTGTGCAGTCTATAAGCGATTCAAAATTCAATAATGTATGATACATACCTTGAAACACATCAAATTGCTGTTTTTACAGCATAGCAACAAACCTTGACTAAGGCGCCTGCGCATTTTTTTACCTGCTCCGCAACAAATCTTAATTACACAAACCGCTCCATCACTCCGTAACTTCACTACCAGTGCTAATATACTTAAAAATTCACTAATTGATAATGTTTTACTAATTAAAACTAATATTTCGAGAAAATCGATGCGATAATGTTGGCACAACAAAGTTTAATGACATCTACAGGTTGGAGCACCACAGACTCAACAAAGGAGTGTTCGAGTTATTTTTTTAAAAGATGTACTTTGAAAGTTGTGATAATTGTTGGACACGATAGGTGTTATACATTTGTTAAATTAACAGGGAGAGAGTTAAGTGTTATGGTATGTAACAACGCATAGGACAATGCTTGTTAACATTTATTTCTAAATGGCTTACAGCAACGAACGACCAGCCTGATTCACGGTGCTCAAATTCAATAACTTTATTTTTTAATTGTTCAATTGTATTTTCAAACATCTCGTTAACATTCGTGTTTCTATAAATAACATTATATTTAGTATTAAATGACTTTAGTTGTTGTCCATCTGAGTGAGGTAAAGTAAAGTGAAGAAAGAGCTCATAGTTTATTTTGACACTCTTATGTTTTAATAATGATATTTCTACAACTTTCATTATATTACTTTGTATCTCACATAGAAACATCTCAGGAGTGAGGTATTCTTCTTGTGAGGGATTTAAACGATAAGTGACAATTCTGTTTTTAAACGCTGTAGCAATTATTTCAATGTCTTTAAATTCAGTTTTTAATATATTATGTAAATTTGTTCTTAAATGAAATTTGTATTCATTTTCAGGCAATTCAATTTCACATTTATCACATCTCAATGATTGAAGGTTACGTGATCCGCCTGTAAACAAAAAAAAAACTATTTATAGAAAAATATTTATTGTTAGTACCTATACAATACAGTTATCATTAATGGAATAAACAATTATAATACGGAGTAAGTATTAGCTAATAATAACAGATTTTCAAGTTTGATTATATTGATAATTCTTCTTATATGTAATAGATTATAAGCTTAAAAAAAAAAACATACGACAAAATCACGCGCTATAATAATTGCTGACAAACGCAGGCGGGCATGTTCTATATTTCTTGCGGGTTGCAATTATAAAATTCGCCAAATGTCTCCAAGCTTCGGTATCATCATCTGTGCGATTTTTAATGTTTATCACAGCATGACGCCATCGATTTACCGGTGCAACCTTCTCAATATCACTACATTTGTAGACCTTCACCTCAACAAAGTGTGAGCCCTTTTTCTCAGGGTTCGTTTGTCGCGCAAAGCCATTCGCTAGTCGGCGGGAGATATATGATGGTAATTTACCCTCAGCAGTGGGCTGTATCGCCTCCATTTCCTCGTCCTCGCTGTCAGCACCGAATAGTTCAGCAGCTGTGGCGTGCTGCAGTTTCACGGGGGCTATCTTGACCTTCTTGCTCGCAGATGCGGAGGATTTGCTCTTCTTCTTTTTCTTATCCTTATCGGCATCAGACTTCGGCTGCGGTGTCGGCGGCGGTGGCGGGGGAGGTGAATCTTCCTCCGAGGACGATGAGAGGAATAAATCTTCAGCGACGTGGGACGAACGTTTTGACCTGAAAAAAACAAAATTATTTATTATTAAAAACATGTACCCTATATTATCTAGCATTATTATGTATGTCTTTCCCGTACACGAGACAATAGTGTCCCGGCCCTTTGGGAGGCGTGCGCGGAGCCGAAGCCAACGCGTAGAGGCCCTTTCGACAATTTAATGAAAGGCAACGTGTACACCCAGCGGATTCTGTCCCTGCCCGTGTCACGAGACGCACGCAGAGACAGCCCCCGCCAGATGCAAGGACTATTGTTGATTGATGGAATCTAACTTTACTGGGTTATGGTGGTGGAATTATGGACTAGTTACTGGGTTATGGATTGAGACATGACGGCGCCTGTCAGGAAAAGTGTCTCATGGCTTTCGCGGCACTGACAGACCGTGACTTGCCCTCCGCTGATGGGCCCCTGTTAAATAGCGACATTATGAGCAATGGCCCAGGGGCAACACCGCTGCCTAGGGCTGCAGGGTGTCGAGAGGTGTGCTGCGCTTTCTCCGAGGGTATTCGCGGCGTTATGCCCTTTAACACTTCCACGCCTGGAGCATATAGCTCTCGCGACTCCACTCTGGACGGCCGGTTAAGGCAAGCCAGAGGCGGAGGTCCTTTCACTAAATCCCATGACCCTCCCTAAGGACCCCCCGGAGCACTCGGGTACGTGGGGTCGCTACTCCCCAACAGCTCGCCACAAGCTGCCCTGCGTTATTATTATTATTTAAAAAGAGCGTTATGTTTTAACAAATGAATAATCAACAATTTTTTTTTTTTAATCGAATAATTCACATACGAAACGGGTAATTCAATGTAAATATAGCAGGATGCATGTGACTAACGATCCATCACTATAATTATTCAGTGTGACTAAACCTACATCATAAATATGCACTATGATTATGACATCAGGTAAAAATAAAAATAAATCGGGAAAAATTATCTGTAACTACACACAAATTTGAATACTAACAACATATTATAAATTCAGACTTACATTTTTTTTTTTATGAAGGACACATGTCCGTTGTTCCAGTAGGGGTGCCAAGGCGGTGACTTTTCCTTGCTTCGTGATGAGCGGAATGATCCAATAGGCCCACTATCGCGGCTTAAGTAGGACAAATTCACGTGGATCTCACCCATATATGAAAATCATCCGCGTGATTAAAAAAGATGCATCAGCACTAAGCCTAAGTAGGATTTCTACATATAATTCGCATACATTAATACAGCGACTTTACTTGCATAATATTGTAATATGGCTTCGTATATAAAAAAGGGTCAAAGTTATTTGGTAACTGAAATAAACAAACGAACAAACAAACAATATAATTAATATTTTAAATATACCTATTAGGGCGAATATAAAACCTCCTTATTTTTAAGTCAGTTTAACTCGATTCATTAAGGTTTCTTTTTGTCTCTTTCGAGACCACTTTACGCATGACTCTAGATTTGTGAGGGTCTCACAACAAACATCAGATCCCGTAACCATGTACTTAAGGTAACAATTTTTTTAATTAGTAACGAAGTACGACTTGTTGTCTGGAGAATTATCTATTTCTCCTCAGACAAAGTCACGATAAGAGCTAGTAGATTTCGTATGCTACAACGCATACTAAAACGAAATAAATTCATTCTCATCACTATGCAACTTGAATTAAAAGACGTAGGCAGTTAGAGTCAATCTAATGCATCGATTTAATTTCACTTACCTATTCCACCTTTTAGTATTCGCCTAAAGCGAAATCTAGCAAAGTATGACCCCTAATTATGCAAAGTAGTAACGGATCGCAGTGTCAATATATACCGGTCATTGGTGAGATGAGACGAGACAAGCCGTGAATATCATCTATATATGGATGTCAACACAGACGGTATCGTTTTTCTCTGAGCGGATTACGCTCCATATGAATTTCCATATATGAAATTTTACATTTAGGTGTATTTTCATAACCGATATTGAACTCTATTAACACTATATTTTCTAATATAAGCCCAGAGAATAAGTAATCATAAATCAATAAAAAAATATATATTAAAGTGACTGGTTCTGTGAGACAATATGTCGGTAAGTCGTAAAAGAAATAAATATACTTTTTTTTTAATTTAAAGTCATCTTTTGTATGATAGTTATTTAAATAATGAATACTTTTATTTGATTAAGAAAACTGTCTCACATGTTACTCATTAATTACAGGATACATCAGAACATCTATTCAACTTTATACCTCGGGGCCTGTCGCGAAATCAAAGCAAGCAACGTCTGAACCTAGGAGTCAAGAGAAAAGCAGCACCACTCGTTTACTCATTTATCAAGAAGCCTCATCGGGATAATACCGCAAAAATAGTTAAAATTGAAATTTATGACAGTGACAAACTAGACCCCGATTATGAACACGTCTGCAAATGCAACGCTAAACTGTGTGCACAATATATTGTGAAAAATACATTACTAGACGAAGTATACGAATTAACGCGTAGAGTAATAGACAAAATAGAGACATGTTTCTCAACGGACCCGCCGAATAGTTACACCATCTTGTAAATAAATAAATAAAAACTTTTTGAAGAACAAATCTGTTATTTTATTTTCTAGGTATTATATAGAAATATAATTCACAACCTACATAAGATTACCTCAAAGAAAAAATTTAGAGGTTAGATATGAGCTTGCTACTACTACTACTTCATTCTACTTCATTACTATAATAATCAGTCAAAAAGCTATGTATCCCCCGTAGGCAAATGAGCTTCATTGAATATGCAACTTTTACAGTAAGTATTCGAACGACCGAACCCATTGACTATTCGAACGCTTGTTTTTTCTATCTAGAAGTAACTACGAGTACTTGAATATATGACTTCTCAAATAGATAAAAGTGACGATTCGAGTGTATAATTGGGGCAGCTGGCTCTCCTTGAGCCAGCTGCACCAATTATACACTACTATTATTATTGTATTATTATATAAAATTGTATTGTAAGTTGTAGTTTGTAATTTTACAAGCATTGTATTATTTTTTAAGCAAGTGTATTAATTTGACATGTAATATGAATTATTATGAATAAAATGAATATGAATATGAATATAGGATTTTATCACGTGTGATCCTTTTGTGGCGGCAAGTCCCGAGAATATCCACCCAAATTCCGAATTCTGCGTGATAATGCCATTGTCTAACTTCTCAAACCCTTGTAACAATAGTTTGCTGTACTCTTCTGCCCCTAGTATTACGTCAACCGGACCTCTTTTGTAGTAGGTTGGGTCGGCAACAACCTTATCTTCTATTTCGTGTAAATTTGTCTGCTGTAAGTCTTGGTTTGGTATCGCTCCGGTTAATGAAGGTAACACAATAAGTGATGTTTTTAATTTAAATTGGCTAGGAAACCTTGGTTTGAGTGTGACGTCAATCATGTAGGTCGAAGTCTTTGGTTTCTCGTCTGCTATACCCTTTATTTCAACATTAACCTTCCTCTTGGGAAGTCCTAAAAGTTGAGCTGTCTCCGCTGTGCATAATGAAACTTCAGAACCCTGGTCACAAAGCAAACGTAATAATTGTGACGTGCCATCAAACGTTGTCGCGTGTACTAAAGCCGTGGGCAGAAGTACAGTCTTCTGGGTTCGATTCTGTTGTATGGATACGTTTGAATTTAATTGTTGAACAGAATTGTCTTGCGGTGATGATTTAAGCGGCGCATTGTATTTACTTTGCTTTGTTGCTAAATATTCATTTAAATTCCGATGCAACAGTGTAGCATGACCCTTATTGCATATTTCGCACTTCTTATACTTATTGCTTACACACGCTATTTTTTCGTCATGCATCAAACATAAGTGACACATTTGCTTCTCTTGCACCTTCTTAATGCGTTCACCTACTTGCAAAGATTGAAACGCTTGACATTGATGAATATTGTGTTCACTATTGCAATACCAACATACGCCTTTTTTATTCTGCCAAAGTGACCTTTCCTTGTCTTGTAGTAAGGGAGTAAAGGTCGGCTTATAATGCGATATGCTTGATTCTAAACTTTTAAATAGTTTTTCCAAAAATTTCATCATATTCTGGAATTTCTGTAACTTGTTTGGGTCCTCTAGCTGATCTTCGTATTTCATGTTAGTGTCTGGGTCCCATTTTCGACTTACTATGCGGATTAATATAGGATCCCATTCAGAAATGTCAATGTTTTGATTTTTCAACGCCTCTAAACACTCGTTAATAGAGTCATGCATGTTTCGTAGCATTCTGGCATCCGCATGTTGAATTTTCGGCAAGTCTAATAATTTGTCTATAAATGTCTGGGCCACAAGTCGCTCATCTTTATATCGGTTGACTGACAACATGAGCGCTGCCTTATAATTGACCTCGTTCACGGCCAAATGCCTTATCAGCTTTTCTGCGTCGCCCCGTACGTGCGTCTTTAAATATTGCATTTTTTCTGTACTTGAAATAGTACAGTCGTCGTTTATTATTTTTTTAAATAAGTCATAAAATGAAGTCCATGATTCGTAACTTCCCGTAAAAATAGGTATCGTAATTCTCGGGAGCTTGGCTGACGAAATCTTACACGTTTGTCTGTCTGTCTGGTTTATTTTTCCTTGTAACATTTCCATCACGAAGTCGAAGTCTTCTTGCGCGTCGGTAAATAAGTCGTGAATAAAATATTCGTCGGTGACTGTACATTGCTCCGCTAATAACAGCAATTGCATGTGGTTGTCGTCTATTTCTTGGAATTGTTTTTCAAGGGTTTTAGTCAAAGTTTGTAGGTGCCATGCAGGTTTATTTTCAGTTATGGCGGTCTGCGCGGTCAATAGTTTTTTCTTAAGCTGATTCAACCTGTATTTTTGGATGAACAGTTTTGGTGTCATGCTGTTGTCTTCTTGTGAGTCAATACAAACCGCGGCGCCTTTTTTGTACCCTGCGGACGTATCCTGTCTGTTTGTCAAAGCGTTTTTGCTGTCTACTATCTCTTTTTCCCGTCTTAAGTCATTTTCAATTGTCATTAAATGAGACATTGCTTCGTCATAGCGCCTCTGTATGTTGCTGCCGAAGTAGCTGAGAGTTATGTATTTATGTGAAGACATTATCTCTTGTTCTCGTAATAGTCTGTCGTTTTGCAATGCTCTTTCATATATGCTGGTCAAGGTCGTTTTTCTGTCGTCTACGTATCTGTGTGTGTGTCTTCCTGACTATTGAGTCCTTTTTAATGTTTCCCAAACACCTTTTGATTTCTTCATAGTCGTCTTCCTGGCTCTTGATAATTGAGTTAATTTCGTCGATGTCCATTGTGTGTTCTGGTCTTCTTTCTTCACGTCCCTACTTGCCCTAGCCCTACACCTAACGCCCTAAAGTCAGTACGTATTGCTCCCCGTCCTCCTATACAGTATTTGCGACTTCTCAATCAACTGGTGGAACCCGCTTGTGGGAAGCCAGCGACCGAACCGCTACTGTACGAGTACTTTCTAAAAGAACAACACGTACTATGTACTTTTTTTTTTTTGCCTGAGCGACACCCATATTTCGCGTTCTTCGTATCATTGTACCGAGCTCATCATCAAATATCGGTGTCACATATGTTAGTGTCTTTTTGTGTCTCGAAATAGCAACCAGTGCGTGCGGTTTCGATTTAGAAATCTCAACCTTCTTTTCTATTGTGCGCACCACGATAACGTGATCCGCTTGTTTACCTTGAAACTCGTGCACAGTATTTACCGGTGAGAAACCTTTCTTCAACATCTCATCCTTCTCTGATTGATTAAAGGTCAGGTAGACAGCGCCATCCCGTTTCGCAACGCTACTATATCCGGTAAACTTCACAACAGAGCATTCGTCCAGAATGTTATTTATAGAGTACATTCCCGATCGATATTGACCGGCGAGTACTGCAGCTACAGATAATGTGCATCTGAAAGAAGTATCCAAAACACGTCTTTGCACTTTGGGAAAAACTTCAAGCGGTGAAGCATAACGTGTGTTAAACTGTCCCATACGGTTTATGAATGGAATCTGGTTCTCGTCACCGATTACCATTACGCTACGGGCGCCAGATAACTGAATCGCAAACCCGATCTGACCGGCGTGCAACATTAGGGCCTCTTCAACAATTAAGATGACGAATCGGAAATTTTGGTGGCAGGGATTTCGATTTTTCTCAGGAATCATAAAACATATGAAAGTAACATTTGATAACCTGATTATTGGGATCATCTACTCCATTTTTTGAGACGCAGAAACACGATTTGCTAACTTTTGTAACAGACTTTTGTATGTCAAAGATACCTCTTTCAAAAGCGGAATTTGCACTGTACAGGCAAACCAGACCTATTTAAGCCCCTAAATTCTCTGAGTAACATAGTTTTAACCTATACTTTAATATCTGAGACCAGATTCTTGAAAATTAATTGTAGTTTGTAATTGAAACGAAAAAAACCGTTTCTACGTATACGACCTTTTCATATAAGCTAGCACAAGCGCGTATTTGTATGAAATCAGTCTCCCCTCAGTCCGCCGACGGCCGTTGCCAACGACAGGTCTGTGACAGTTGACTGGCCGCGCCGTAAACAAAACCTGTGAGAAATCTTATTTAATAATGGGAAAAAAGCGTGTTGGTTTTTCCAAAAGGAAAAGGAAAGCACTATTACTTGAAAAATGTAACTATATGACTAAGAGAAAGTAAGTAATCGTCATATTTATACCACAAATAAGTCTAGTTTACGCTGCGGGAAAATGACAACTAATGTTGACATTGGAACAGCGGCGTCGTCGAGACTTTCAATTGTACAATTAAATATTATTTTGGTGTACGTAAATAGAAACATTTGTAATATACCCATTGTATTAAATTAAAATAAGGAAAACTATAATAGTGTAAATATACAGGATGGCTCATAAGTCGGTTTTTCTTGAATGCATTAGTGAGTAGCCAATACTTAGTACCTAGGTAATGTATAATACATATCACTCTCTGGTATATTAAATCAATGTTTGCCTCATAAAACCTCAACAGTGTAGTGAAACGCAGCTTGCTAGATGAACACTAATTTATTTGCATAACGGTAGGGTACATCCCAGTTTGGAATCTACCCGTAAGTTACATATACAACATCTCTCTGGTTATGGAAAAACAACAAACAAACATACCAGAAAGATTAGGCAGCCAGACATTATATATCCGCTAATATACTTATCCTAATAGTTATAATATATACTATATCTTTCATTGTTTACGATAAGAATAGCTAAGTAATCTTGCGACTAGTTACCGTTTTAAAATATTCTAATAACTTCGTTCTAAATTACTGTTTAACCTAGTACCTACATACGTCCCTATACCCTCCACCTCATTAATAATGCAACTACATGACTATGTATTACAAATGATTTTTTTTTTTTTTTTTACGTTAGATATCAACTTAACATTGATTTAAGATCTTATGTGTAAACTAAATTAGTGTAGCATTAAAAATCTAATTAATATTAAACATGTTTGCTGTATTCACACATATTAATTGTCTATTTAAGGTAGTCTAACAACAGTACCAAGTTTATAATAAGTGGAGTAAGCCATAGTTAATTACGGTTTATACCCGTAGATACATGTTACGATCAATACATTGTTGTTAAAAATATTGAGTCTGTTCAGCTAATATGCGGGCCTTACTCCTGGTTACCGGTGCTGACGGCACGACTGGAGCAGGCATTTCGATTTTGAAATCGCACTGTTGGGCATCAGAATGTACAGCGGGGGCGCTGGCCGCCGGGGGAGCGGGGGCGCTGGCTGCCGGGGGAGCGGGGGCGCTGGCTGTTGGGGGAGCAGGGTCATTGCCCTCGCGCAGCTCCTGCTTCACCTCCCGACTGATGATGTGGCGGCGGTTCCGTCTGTACCTACGCCCTACTGCATCTTGCAGTATGTAAGACCGAGGTTCCGCAGCTTTAGCCACAACTTCCATAAATCGCCGTGCACTACCATCCGCTACCACTACCTTACTATTCTTAGGTAGTGAAGGGAGGTCTCGAGCCGATTTATCATACGCCGATTTTACTTTTTTCCGTTGCCTTTCCATCGCCTCATAATTGTTTTTATTGTTGACTGATTCCTTGAGGAGTGGCTTGTATATCGGCAACCGTGTGTTTAGTCGCCGCCCAAATAAAATTTGTGCCGGCGAATCGACATCATCTCGCGGCGTCGACCTGTAATTTAGTAAACTCAGGTGGTAGTCTTGTCCGGAGTCTGCACACTTCTTTATTAAATTTTTAACTGTACGTACCGTACGTTCGCTCTTTCCGTTCGATTGCGCGTACATGGGGGAGGAGGTGACGTGCTTAATTTCCCAATCCGACAGAAACTTGCTAAAATCCCGGGAACTATACGCAGGGCCGTTATCCGTGACCAACTCTGCCGGAATTCCGTGACGGCAAAACTGCTCAATCATGGCCGTAATGACCGATTTACTATTTAAATTATGCAACTCATTAATTTCAACGTAGCTCGAAAAGTAGTCTACTATCAGTAAGTAATATTTCTTTTTGTATTCGAATATGTCAGAACCTAGCTTGCACCACGGCACGTCGGGTACCTCGTGCTGTCGCAGCGTCTCTCGGCGCGGGCTGGGCGCGTGCAGCGCGCAGGCGGCGCACTCGCGCACGGCGCGCTCCACGTCCCGCGCCAGCCCCGGCCAGAACATCACCTCGCGCGCGCGTCGCTTACAGCGTTCGATGCCCAGGTGGCCTTCGTGTACCCTTCGCACCATTTCCCCTCGCAGTGATTGCGGCACGAAGACTCGATCATCTTTCAAGATGAGTCCGTCCGCGTATTGCAGGCTCTCCCTGTAAGGCCAAAAAATACGAACTGCCGTGTTCACTTCGTATTTGTTCTTAGGCCACCCGTTAATTAAGTAATTTATCAACACCTCACATTCGTTGTCACTCTGTACATGTCTTTTAACCACATTCAGCTTCTCATCACTGAACTGCAGGTGTTTGATTAAAAAACATGTCTGCGCTTCGAGATCCCTATCTATACGCTCGTGCATCAACTCTGGCAACGCAGCACGCGACAGCGTGTCCGCAATGTACAAATACTTTCCAGGTGTATACTGTACCTTCACATCGTAACCTTGTACGCGGAGCATCATCCGTTGTAAACGCGCAGGGACGGACGACAATGATTTTTTAAAAATGGCTTCCAACGGCTTGTGGTCCGTCTGTATAGTGACGTCACTTCTACCAAACACATACTGGTGGAAGCGCTCACAGGCGTGTACTATCGCGAGCATCTCCTTTTCGATCTGCGCGTAGCGCCGCTGCGCATCCGTCAGCGTCGCGGACGCAAACTCGACCGGCCGCCCGCCCTGCAGCAGCACCGCGCCCACCGCCTCTGAGCTTGCATCCACCGAAACCACTACTGGAAGCTCATTTGAATACAGTGACAATACTGGCGCGGATGAAATTTTAGCTTTAAGCAGCTTCACCGCTTCGAAATGTTTTTGATCCCAAACCCATTCCGAATCCCTTCTAAGAAGGGTTCTCAGTATGGCCACTGATTCCGAATAATTGGGAATAAACTTGGAGAGATAATTCACCATTCCCAGAAATCTCTCAAGCGACTTCCGATCGTGCGGGTCGGGCATGTCTACGATCGCTTTTACCTTAGTGTCGTCCGGTCTCATCCCTTCCGCGTCGAACACGTGACCTAAATAGACAATCCGTCTCAGTCCAAACTTGCACTTCGCCTTGTTGAACCTAATACCTATTTCTTTCGCCCGCTGCAACAGGCGCTCCAGGCGAGCGTCGTGCTCCTCTTTGGTGGCTCCCCAGACTATTATGTCATCAATGAAGGAGTCTGTACCATCCAGATCCTCCAGGTGTTGCCGAACCCTCGCATGGAATACTTCAGGCGCGCAGCTGATGCCGTATGGTAACCTTAAAAATTGGTACCTACCAAACGGGGTACTGAACGTGCAAAGATCCGCGCTGGCCTGGTCCAACTGCAGCATCCAAAAGCCGCAGCGCGCGTCTAGCACGCTGAACCAGCTGGCACCGCGCAGTCGTGCCGCCAACTCGCTAACCGTGGGCAATGAAAAATGGGCGCGTTTCACCGCGGTATTAAGGACGCGCGGATCTAGGCATACTCTTATTTCACCACTTTTTTTAGCCGCAATCACGATCGGATTAACCCACTCCGTCGGATGAGTTACTTTTCGAACGACACCCATTTTTTCCATCCTATCTAATTCATTATGCAATTTATCCCTCATACCCATAGGAATCCGGCGTGCCGGACATATAACCGGTTGAACTGCATTATTTACAATAATCCTATGCATTCCCGGCAACTTACCTAACCCACTAAATAACTCCGCGTAATTATCAATATTGAGCACATCTACCCTTTGAATAAGACCCAGTTTTACGCATCCCTCTAAACCGAGAATATTTTGGCACCGCATATTAGCTACCGTAAAAGTTATTTCATACTTTCTGTCCTTAAACGTCAATACTAGGGTGCATGCACCCATAACGGGAACGCAATTACCAGTATATGAATAAACTCTTTTATTATATGGCACAAGCTGTTCAGCATTTAATTTTAACCGATCGTAATCGTATTTCGAGATTATATTTAACATAGATCCCGTATCTAATTTAAAGCCAATTTGCTTACCCTTAATGTCCATATACTCAATCCACTGACTGCACTTTTCTTCGCTCCGTTTATTTTCCTCAAGAACGTCCACGTAAAGCGCATCACTTTCCGAATCGTCCGTATGCTCGGAGACACTCAAATTATGCACAATACCGAACGGTTTGCTACTACACACTCGCGCGAAATGACCCCGACGGTCGCACACATAACACGTCGCTCCGACGGCCGGGCATCGCTCCACGTCTCTGCAGAACCCGCTGCCACAGCGTGGACACGTCGTCCTCGGGCGCGGCCGGCTCGGGTGGGCCCCGCGCTGCGCCGACGCCGACGTGCCGGGCCAGGGCTCCCGCGCGCCGCCGCCGCGCTCTCGGGCCGCCGCCGCCGCCGCCGGCCCGCGCGCTCCCGAGCCGCCCGGCGCCGCAGAACGCCACCCGGAACGGGCCCCGCGACCTCCGACCACGGCGTTCACTTGCAAGTTCGACTCCGCGAACTGTTTACTTTCCTCCTTGGCCATCTCGTCCGCTTCACAGATTTGTACCGCTTTCTCCAAAGTTAAATCCTCCGCTCTTAATAACCGATCCCTTACTACGTTGCTGGTAATACCGCAAACTACGCGATCCCTTATCAGCCCGTCTGCCAACTTTTCGAACTCGCACCCTTGACTTAGTAAACGTAATGCGGTCACGTACTGGCCGATCGTTTCACCTGCATTCTGATTTCGAGTAAAAAACTTAAAACGCACCATCGTAATGTTTGTTTTCGTCCCAAAAAACGAATCGAATTTCTTTTTGATGGTCTCGAGATCTTCAGCACTCTCATTGGCGCCAAACTCGAAAGTTGAGTATATTTCATACCCCTCCGGTCCTATGAGGTTCACCAGCAAGCTGGCTTGCACATCTTTTTTCTCCTTATTTACTCCGGACGCCTTAATAAACACACTAAAGTGTTTCCACCATTTTTGCCACGCCGCCGCCCGTGCAGCCGGGCTCCCGTCAATTTGTAATTCTGCCGGAGGCCGAGCATGTTCCATGATTTATTTTTCGTAATTCTTTTAAACTAAATCCCTGAACGCCACAATTACACTTATTTTACACCGGAAACTCATGTAATTTTATCAAAACCGCTGCCACCATGTAGTGAAACGCAGCTTGCTAGATGAACACTAATTTATTTGCATAACGGTAGGGTACATCCCAGTTTGGAATCTACCCGTAAGTTACATATACAACAAACAGTTTAACCACGTCTGTGATGGATTCGTAAAACAATATGAGAACTATCCGCTTACAAAATGTAAATATGTAAGAAGGGTATACTACTGATACATAGCGAGAGGTCTTAAAACACGATAGCAACATAACCATTATAAGATCACACGAGTATTTAAGGCTTAATTATGTAAAGTTGCATACATCTACTATCTACACATGTTATTATAAACACTCAAAGGCCAACTAGATTGTCATTATATCTAGTATCGATAAAGATGTTTTAATAACTTTTTAAACATTTTTTACCACTGGCACAGACAACGCACTGACCTTAGGTACATATATGGCTAATGGTGGTCATTTTATACTGTTTCCAAACGCCTGACAGAGGTTTTTTGACATGGACGTAGATTGAAATATAAATACTCGTATGTCGCAATTTCATTCTGCAAGTCCGATATTTCGTCATCTGTGGGCATTTTGATGGGTAAATCGCCAGTGGGTTCCCCGAGATGATAAAAACAGTCAAATTAGTCCAATACACGATTTAATTAGGTTAGACAATATTACAGGTCGATTGTCCTTAATAAATCTCTAACACTAGGTAATTAGTCCAATTATCAAATCAATCACTCGTCAACACGCATGTGCGTCCGCGCACGACAAGGGCTCGCCCAATCTCTGCCTCCCGGTCTTTCCTCCCGCAACCCGCGCCCCGAAGTACTTGAGAGTGCTTCCCGACAAATATGTAAAATTGTAAATATATTGTAAATTTAAAATGTAAAAATTGTTCAATATATTGCCCGTAAAAACACCATGCTCGAATTAATTTTTGTTTGTGCTATAATTTGCAGTAGTACCTATCTATACATTACCAGTTCTTAACCAAAGATTAGCATTATTGGAATAATCTTTTGTCCTAATAATTATCCGAGTACAAAAGATTATTCGGATAATTATCAGGACTTATAATTATTCGACTAAACAATAACACGATATTTTTATTGCTGAATTATTTATTCGTGAATAGCATATCCGCGAATGAATCATTCGACCACTTTTCAAATGATTAATTATTTATTCTTTACTAGCATTTACCCGCGTTGTTCCCGTTATAGTGCCAAGGGAACTAATTACCGGCATAGATCCTATGTTTCAATCCAGTACTTGATCTACTTACATGCCAAATTTCAGATCAATCCATTCAGTTGTTACCCCGTATTTAGTAACAGACATCCAAACATCTTCACAAATTTTCACATTTATAATATTAGTAAGGATCGTATTCGGAAAATCCACGAAAATTATTTAAAGTTTTTTGATTATTCCATTCAAATAAATAACACAAATAATATTTAGAATTACTCGTTTTTACGGTACATATATTTATCAATTTCACTTTACTTTTTTCCATACAAACAGTACAGAAAACAAGGTAGTGTTTTATTGATTTGAGTAGATCTGTAGAATACATTATCATTACTAAGTTTTGTGTATCGATTTAACAAATAAAAAATTTAAAAATATAGGAAGCGACTCCATTTATTTTCTGTTCACTTTTGACATAAACAATGTAGGCACTTTTCGATAGGTAATATTAATGTAAAGTTTTCAATGTGCGTTTGCAAATTTGACATATAGGGTTATGGAATTGAGTTCTTTTTAGAATGACAGTTTTTATAGACACAGGTTATAAGTGAGCGTTATTAGCATCGATTATAATGTAACTTGAAATGTCATTTTTGCGACTGATTGTGTGTGATATACGGTATACCGCGTAAAAATATAGGGGGGTGAGCGGGTTGCGGGGCGCAAATGCTCCGAAAACGGATTCATTGTTTAGCGATGCGTCACCTTAAGAGGTCAAAGCGTGGCCTACTACACGCGTCATTATTTATTAGATAAGAATCAATAGTTTTAATAAATCTTTTACATTCATTCTCGTCAAGTCCAAATTTCGTTTTAACACGTTCACGAATCTCTCCTGCACTTTCACGAGTAGGTGTTAATATCAAACATGTCTTCACAGATTGCTTGAAGGTGGAGTAAGTATCGGTGTTTCTAATTTTAAGCTCCTGATCTCGGTCGATCGGTATATTCTCGACAATACAGTGCGTCTTCCCGCAACCGGGTACACCTTGAATGAAGAAGTACTCTCTATTTGTAGGGTCAAAATCTTCAACTCTGACCGTTTCCGTTGCTGCGTATAAACGTTCGGACTGCATCAAAGTCAAAGACTTGCCTATCAAAAAGTATACTGAAAGGGTTGGATATTCATTTGATATCAAATCCTTCCAGTAAACAAATTTATTCCCATCAATAAGCACCTCCACTTCCCTGACTTGGTCAGCCATTGTCGACGAAGCGAAGATGTTAATATCGCGCGTCATACCTTCTGAACCCTTTTTCTCTCTCAGTGGTCCGATAGTTACGATCGAAAATTTTTCGCTAGACAGATCGCAAGCCTCGCGCAGTCTTGTTTTGTTCAAACCAGCCACGCGAATATTATGGTCATAAAATTCTTTATATTTCTCGCGTATAATGTGTGAACTTATCCGCCAATACTCGCGCATTTCTCGCATACTATTTCTCAATTTACCTCCACTCACATAGTCCGATTCGAAATTGCATTTAAACCTTTCGAAGGTATTGGCTTCACTCCGCTCCCAAAGATTATGCACACGTTGTTCAGGCGATATCACCATATCTAAATTTTTCTGAATGTTTCTATTATGAAGAAAGACAGAGTGCTCCACCTCACGATTTTCTCTTGTTGTAATTAAACGGTGTGGTTTGTGACCAAAATTATCTAACACTCTGTTCATCGTCACAACAGGCACTATTTCTGAAATCCTTTCAACTTTAATTAATCGCGGCTCCTGATATAGTTTTCATAACAATTTTAAAAAGTTATAAATACTTACATCACGACGATTATTATCTATTTCAACTACTATATAACACTTATCTTCATAAAATATAGTTGTGAAACAATCGGTGAATTACTACAACACTGATGCTTGTTTGAGTACACCAGCGTGCAGCTCTCCAAAGTGTCAGTCAGTCAGTTATCTTAGGGACAAGAGGACCGCGATTTTAAAACAGGTTCAAAAATTGTTCGAAGGACCAAATGTAAAATCAACTAGGTGGTGCTAGCTGACCTTACGTAAATTAATATGGGATGAGCTGTAAGGTACTACTACTCCTAATGTCCTAACACCCTAAACAACCCTAGTGCCTAAAGCCCTACAACCCTAGCCCTAACATAGATAATAAATATAAATATATAAATACGTCCAGGATGCCTGCACCATGCGACCTAAGGTAACAAACGGAAAGTGGGTGGGAATCTGGTATGTGGTTAGGTTTTTCTCACTGCCAATCACACAGACTCATGTGACTGATTACGGCTAAGGGTGTCTTGGCCGCAGTGAGAGGTACTGTCGTTATGGTCAGAAGGGAAAGGTCTTAGGTCGAGCTATCTTACTGCCAATCACACAGACTCATGTGACTGATTACGGCTAAAGGTGTCTTGGCCACAGTAAGAGGAACTCAGGGAAATGAGACATTGACTATCCAAATGAGAATAGTAATTTATTCACAAATTTACAAAGTATATATACTAATTTATATCTAAGTGTGCGTATGTACATGCATTGATCTTCTTCGGTGTATTCCGTCAAGTCATCAAGATGCGGTGTTACACTTTGCCCGCTCTGGGTGATCGTGCAGTTTTGTTGCTCCAGATCTTGATGCTGATGTTGCTGATATCGATACCTTTAGACTCAAATGGCGTAAACGCCATTAGAACCTGCGGCGTTTACGCCCTTTGAGTCTAAAGGTATCGATATAATTATGTTCAACGCATGTGAACAACCACCGTGCAGTGTGTAGTTGATTTCGGATTTTTGTATTTTATTGATAAGAGGATAACCTGCCTGGTTTGCTTTCCTCAGTAAAGTTTTTGCTTTCCCTATTTTGCCCATGGCATGTCTTGCTCTTGCTAATGGAGTCACAGCCCACATTTCTGAAAGTATTCTTGGGAAGCAGGGAGTGAAGCTCATTAGATATTGGGCGAATCGAGTTTGATCTAGATTGGATTGAGCTAAAAAGTATTTGAACGCTTCATGTTGGATCCAAGTGTTGGATTTGCTAACTTCTTTCACAAAATATTTTAGCAGCAAATCTCTTTTCCCTTCCGAAGGTGATGATGGAGTTGAGAAGTTTAAAGAAGTAGGATTTTCTAGAAGTAATTCATAGTTGACTGTGGAAGATAGGGAAGGACTAAGCTAAGAAATAATCTAATTTTGCGTTTGAGACCTCCCTCTGTTGTTGAAAGATAAATTTGTTTTAATGAGGCGATAGCCAGTAATGTAGGGTCAGGGAACCTTCTGATCAAGAGATTTGGTAGAAGGAGGACAGAAAGACCACCTAGGGCTCTGGGGCATAGCAGCGCCCTTGTTTGGAAGTCATTACTAAAAGATTTTAAATGGTTGAGGACATCTTTTTCTAATATTTCTGATGGATTATATTTTCTCCCTACTTTTAAGAGCGGTCTTATCTGTAGTATGAACAGGAATGTGATATCGTAACCTTGACAGTTCCATGTTCTCTAATAAGGTCTTATCATGAAGTTATACTGAATTTAAATTGTGATACACACAGCTTAATACCTCTGAGCTGTATATGAGAAATGGGATTATTGGGCTGATATCAGATGAGCATGATGCAATGCAGTTGGCTGAAAGTGAAGATAAAGATGATTCTATAGTTGGATAAAGGTCGTTTGATAGGTGAAACATGCGGGCAATCTTTTTAAAGCTCATTGAGAGCGGCACGCCTTGATGAATAATCAAATTCCCATATATGTAAGTGACAGATGAAGTCCAGGTCTCGTCCAGTTTGAGAGCGGGGCCTATTTTTTGTAAAAGTTTATTCAAATTGCTCAGAAAAGTTTGATGCAGATTGTTTATTTGTTGAGGGCTTTTTCTGTCATCATATGTTATTTTTATCACTTGATTGTCTCCTTGGCCCATTAGTTCAAGTTTGCCAGTTATTTTTTCTGCAACCAGTAATAAGAGACAGACTGTCCAACCTTTTTGTCTCAGGCCCTCCATGCCACCTAAGTGATCTGTCCACACACCCGGATCTTCTAAGAGTTGTCCTCGATTATTGAAAGGGGGTAAGTAATAGCTGTCTGCCAGGTAGAGAAAGGATGTGCTAAACATCTGATGTGTTCTGGAGATGCAGTTTTCTAGTCCAAACAAGTTATCCATCATCTTAAATACTGGTAGTGTGTCATATTCTCTCATATTGCTATTCCATTTTACAAAATCTAAACTTGAATACCTGCAAAGTGTGTGAGATCTCTTTGAAGTTTTGGATGACCCTCTGGTGAATTGAATTTGTCTTTTAGTCAGGGTTAAGGCATCCTCTGTCATAGTCACTTCATGAAACAAAGGTAGTATGTGAGCTGATATCATGGCCTCTGTTATTACAACATACATCCTTTTGTAGAGAGTCAAGAGGCTGAACATTCTAGCTTTGACTTTTCCTTCTCTTTCTTTGGGGCACGTTCCTATCACTATTTCTCCTTTGGGGAATCCTTGTTGAGAGATTTGATCTAAAAGTTCTTTTGGGTTAGAGAGATTGGACTGCAACCATTCGACAATAACTGATCTGGCTTCGGCATGACCTATATGATGATCTTGAGTCACACTCTGGACAAGCTCTTCAAAAGGCAATGACATTGATTTGTCAGCAAGCATTTCTAGTACTTCAAATTTGGTATCTACCTCAAAGTTCTTTTCAAATTTTATCAAGCTCCAGTGTGCCAATTGGTCTTTTGGTAGTTTGGGAGGAGGTTTTTTGAGAGTGTAAGCTTGTGTGATAGGATGAAAATGACTCAATCTTGTTAATGTCATTGCAGGCCATTCTCCCTTAGTCTTCCAATATCTGTGGGTTAATATTTCTGCAAATTTGCCCACTATCATCGCTCTTATTCTTGGGTCTCCACTTCTGTAACATTTAGCAACTTGCTGTAAGGCCAATGCTCCCAACATTGGATTAATTATCGGGTGACCCCAAGTTCTATAGAGCCCATACGCTTGAGAGACCTTGTGCATGTTGGCTTTGTAAAATTTGTTCAGCAAGGTTATTCCTTTTGCCATCAGATCTCTTGCGCAGGGCTTTTCTTTGCTGACGTCTTCTATTAAATCTTTTTGGAATTGACCTAAAGGGTCCGGATCCTGAGAGATCAGCACTGAAACACATAAAGCTTCCCATTTATATATAACTGAATAAGCTTCAGAGGTTTTTCCTTTGAGGTACATGTATGCATGTGTCCATTCTAATACTTCATTTATATCTTTAAGAGTGAGTCCTGTAGACGATTTAAGGACCTCTGTATAAATTGCAGCTACTGTCAATATGAATCTTTGACTCACTATATCTGATATCATAAGTACTTGATCTCGATTCAAGAGTTTTACTTAATTTTTGAACTCCAGTATAAGAAGTTGATTTTTTGTGTACAACTTCATTCCATTAATGGTGTACCCTATGATAGTACCGTCATGTTCTTGGATGAAATAGGGGAATCCTTCCATTTCATTTTCCTTTTTTTCTGTTGAAACACCTGTCAATCTTACTAATCCTTCCCAAAAGTCTCGAGTTCTTGATTTTGACAATAATTCTTGTTTCTGTAATGCACTAAGATCATCAAAGTTTAAATTATTTAATTTGACTGACTCTGGTAAGAAGGCTTTTGCTTGTATTTGAATGTTTTTCAATCCCCCCTGCAAAAATGATTTAGTTTTTGAGTCACTATAAGTTTAATTTTTAGACATACAGGACTTCATTAGATCGGGGAAAATAGAGGTGGTGTCCCAGTCCAGTATGGGTTCTTCTCTTTTGGCACATCTCATCAATGACACTAATTCTTCTTGTAACTTTTTGGACCCTCGAAGAGAACGATGGGGGGAGGGGGATGTGCCTGTAGCAAGTTCTTGGGTCTTTGTCGACAGAGGAGTATCTAGATGGGTTGGAGGGACCATAGTTTCTGGGGAAGGATCTTGAGTGAGAAACTCATCAAGATCCTCTCCGAGAATGTCTAGTCCCGCCATGGTCGATGTTTGACCTGTCTTTATAGTGATGATACAATAAAAAGTGGAATGCCCATGTTGTTAACCTAATTTTAATTGACGTTTTTTCCAATGAAGTGAAGATAAAAATAGAAATAACAGTGTTAAAGTAAGTTGGAAGAGAAGATAAAAACTTTTAACCGTTGGTTAGTTATCTTAAACAATGCACAAAGCTTCACTTTGACTATGTAATTTGAGACGCATGGTCTCGTTTAGTTTAACGTCCACTTTGTTTGTATGTGCACTTTCGAGCCACACTGGTGCACAATATTCAGCCGCCGAGTAGACGAGTGCTATACTTGACGTACGTAAGCAGTCGGCTGAAGCTCCCCAGCTTGTGCCACAGAGTTTGTGGAGGAGGTTGTTCCTAGTGGCGATCTTCTGCGAGAGTTTCGAGAGGTGCTCCTTGTACGTCAGGGATCTATCCAGTGTAACACCGAGGTACTTTGGGCAAGGGTTGTATTTTAGTGCTACGCCGTTAAAGTAGACAACTGGGTTGCGGTTAGCCATCTGGTTATTAAGGTGGAAACAGGAGATTTCAGTCTTATTTGGGCTGGGTAAAGCTTTTAAGTCCGATGTCAGTGCCAGTGCTCCAGATTCAAAATCTTTGCTCTGGGTGATAAGTGCAATGTCATCGGCATATATAAACTTGGTGGATTCGGTTCGTGGATGATCAGATATGTACAAGTTAAACAGCATTGGGGCCAGAACTGAGCCTTGTGGAAGACCGTTGTTCAACTTGCGTCTTCTGCTCTTCTCACTGCCCAAGAGGACCTCAAACACCCTTTCAGATAGCATGTTCGAGATGAGGTCAACTAGTTCTCTGCTTGGTATTGCTGCGTGCATCTTTTGGATCACGCCATGCCTCCAGACTGTATCGTAGGCGGCTGTGAGGTCGATAAACACTGCGGTGGACTTAAGACCTTTTTGGAATCCGGCTTCTATATCGTTGGTGAGAGCCAGGACCTGATCAACGCAGTTTCTGCCTTTACGAAAGCCGGCTTGTTCGGGTGGGGTTGCAGCCTCTACGAATGGTTCGATCCGCTCCAGGAGAAGACGCTCGAGTAGTTTATGTGTACAGCTTAGCAGAGCAATAGGACGATAACTTTCCGGAAGGTGATCAGGTTTACCTGGTTTGAGCACAGCGATAACTTGAGCCAACTTAAACTGCTTTGGCAGTTTGTTATTTACCAGGATGTTCGAAAAGAACGTTGTGAGCCAGCTAATTGCAACCGGGCCCATGTGCTTGATAAACTCGTTGAAAATGTTATCAGGGCCGGCTGCTTTGTTATTTTTGAGCTGCCTAATGGCTTTAGTGACTTCATCTATACTGAAAGCTCTAGCCAGGTCGTCATTTCTTGGAGAGTTTTGTCTCAGTGATGTAAGATCTTTTCTGACTTGTTTTGTGAAGTTCTTGTCCCTTTTTGCTCTTGTAAGTTCTACCATTCTAGTGGCTATAATATCTGGGTTAACCCTAGTGCACTTTGATTTGGGAGTCTGCTTACCAGTAAGATTATTAAGCGTTCTCCAGGCCTTTCTGCTGGATAGTTTGAAGTCCATTTCTTCGAGAGTAGCTTCCCACTTTTCTTTTCGATTTTCGTCGAGAGAAGTAAGGAGTTCGGTGCCAATGTCAGGGTCTCCTGAGCTTTGATACTCCTTAAAGAGTTCTTCACTTTTGGGGCTCCAGCCTGGGATATATACTTTCCTGAATCCTCTTGGGATGTTACTTTTTGCCGCCTGCAGAATCGTTTCGCAGAACTTGCCGTAATTGGAGGCTGTTGGGTCCAATTGAGCTGATAACAGTTTCCGGTCTAAATTTTCTTGATAGCCAGCTCAGTCAGCAGTCAGCTCGATTAAAATTCCATCTTGGTAACGGCATCGATTTCTTTAGAGGAATCTTAATACCTACCTCCAAGAAGACGGGTCTATGCTGGCTGTTCGGGAAGTTTGCGAGTACGGAGCGACTGCAAGGGACTGGTCGGTCGGTGTGGTCTTTGGACACAAAAACTAGGTCAGGGTTATAATCCCTTTTCCACCTGACTGAATGGAAAGTGCCCTTATCTTTGGCATCAAAAACCAAGTGCAAGTTGTGAGTTTCTGCCCACTGAGATAACATTTCTCCGTTTGTATCAACCGTTGTGTATTTCCAGTTTGTGTGGTGGCTATTGAAGTCCCCAATAAACACACTCGGGTGTGGTTGAGTCGGTAGTACTCCCAAAGGCCACTGTATGCTGGGGGGCTTGTAGATGTTTGTTACAGAGACGTTTTCAACTTGTACCACGATTAAGAAAACAGATCCTTTTCACTAAAAGCGACGAGTTGTACTTTCGTAATGTCTGATTTGACAAAAGTGGCTATGCCATATTTAGGGTGATGGATGGCTTTTACCAGGGCGTATCCGGGTAGCTTTACCCTTTTCTCAAAGTCTGCTTCATCCCTTGTGTGAGTTTCCTGGAGATTAACTATGTCAATACTTTAATCTTTTAGGAGTTTGGTCAAAAAGTCACTCTTAGGTAAACTTATACCTTCTATGTTTAATTGCAGGATCCGGACAGAGGGTCCGACATCCTTTGTAAGAGGACTCCGAGTAGGATCTGTCTTGGATGTACTCCGTGTAGCATTTGTGATCGCCATTGTGTATTTCTCTGATTGCCTGTTGCCTTCGAGAGGCGTTACTCTTTAGCACCACCCAGGGGACACGTGCAGGGCTTCGGTGGGTAAGATCCTGCGGACGCGAGTAACAAAAGTCCCCCTATGGATACTGAGCTCCCATCTTCCGCGGAAAACTGGACGTTTTGATACATGTTTACTGTATTAACTTTTTTTAGCTTGGAACTTACTTTAGACGCCACACGTTGCCCAAAAACCCGCGAGAGAAAAGAAAAAAGCAAGCAGTGTTGCCAGTGTCAGTCCATAAGTAACATTACATAACCGATTTTGAAGCTTGGAGCGGTCGATTCTGATGATAATAATCGAATGGTCACATATTTCCGTACTTTATAAACTCATTCTCGAAATACCGTGACTGACTAAATTAATTAAAATTGAACGTTAAGCTACGTCCGCTGCACCAATGTTTTCCATGTTTTTAAACATCTAACATGTTTTCCGTCAGTTTCGGCAAACAAATAGGGTATTGTTTTGATTGGCAAAACATGTTAGGTTAGATGTTTAAAGACATCGAAAACACGGCGCAGCGGACGCGGCTTTAGGCTGTGTTTCACTGTATACTTGTACTAAAAATCAAAAGGCTGGACCAATCGATTTTATTTAGAAATTGGTTCATGGTTTCAAATTTCACTTTATTTTATATATTCGAGCGCTCGAAACTCGAAAATATCGGTTCATCATGCATAAATTCATCATGCAACACTTTAATCTCTTCGGCTGCGCGAAAGCTCTTGAACGTATTTCTACCGCGAAACGACCTTCGTTCGTGTAAACTACCATTCTAATACTTTTATGTTGATCTAATGGAAGTTCATTCATAACAGTTTTGACACTACGAAACGCTCGAGCGAATGGATTATGCTGCAGAAGGTGATCTGATATATTTTGCATGATCGATGGTAAGCATTGCTGATTGTCTGTATGGCCTATCCTAATCTGTGTCGCTTCTTCAGTATCAAACAAATAAATCTGTGCATACGAAGGTGACATTCCTGACGGAGATTGGAGAGTCCCTATTCTGTGATATACTTGTCCATTAATTTTGTAATAGTATGGACCTCCAGTCGAATTTTGCTCAATATTGGCACTTGAACTTACCATGGCAAAAGCTGCGTTATAACATCGAATGTTTGATCTAAAGTTTTCTGAATCTAAAGCGAAAACTGAGACATACTCATACATTCTACTTGTTGATCATCTGTGGACTGGATTTCTGGCAATGCATCACTCAATCCCATTGTGTGACATGCTGCTGCTAGCGCGCTGCCAATTGTTGACTCCTCACTCACTATGTCCATTTGATAGACACCATTGACCTTTGTAGCACTAGCAACAACTGACTTGCCAGAATAAATATTGCACTTCTCTGCATCAAAATGTACTTCAAGTCCTTTAGCTGTCATTTTGCCAACAGAAATAAGGTTTGCTGACAATCCTGGCACGTAAATAACATCACTTATTTTTGTAGCTTGTTTGTGTCCTTTTAACAACAATTCCACATCACCGTGTCCTTCACTACACATTTTTTGATTATTAGCCACTGTCACTAACCGCGGAGTGTCCAAAACATAATTTTGAAGTAAACTTTTATTGTTTGTCATATGGGTTGTCAAGCCAGAGTCACAAACCAAAGCATTACAGTTAATTTCCACAGCTAACGCTGTCAATAATGTTCCATTCCATGTGTTTTTACTTTTGTCACTCCATTTGTCACTTTTGGCTGTCTTTGTTGGACAGTTTCTTGCATAATGATTCGGCTTTTTGCATATGAAAATCTTAACTTTTGTAGAATGTTTGTTGACACCTTTTGCAGGTCGGTTTGCAAACATAGCACTTTCTTCACACTTGTCAAAGTCTCTGCGTAGGTTTTCTTGTAATAATTTACTTTTCACTATCTCACTCCTCAATTTAATGTTCGAATTTTCTAATGCCATTATGAGTGGATCGTAATCTGGTGGCAACCCACTCAACATCAGCACTGAAAGAAAATCATCGTCCAATGGGGCGTTTATGTCTCGTAGTTGTTGATCTAAATCCGTGATCTTCAAGAGATACGCTTCCATATCACTAAATTGTTCTAATTTCAATCCAAATAATGTACGTAAAAGTCCAAGTCGTCTACACAGCCCTTTATCTTCGTAGGCTGTTTTTAAATTGTTCCAGGCTTCGTGTCCATTTTTAGCGTTTCGTACATGTGAAAATGACGACGGCTGCACCATAAGACATATTTTTGCAAGTGCCTTTTGTTGTTTTCGTCCGTCCGAGACTTTTGGGACACCTTGCGTCGATTCTTCAATGCAATCCCAAAGATCTTCATGAATCAAGTACATACGCATCAGAAATTTCCAATTTCCATAATTAGATATGCCACAGAGCTTTTCAAAGTTGACACTGATTCCGGTCCGGAACTGTTTGCTGTTGACGATAAATTCGATTGTCGATCCGACGACCGGCCAGTGCCGTCCGGTACTTTGTCATCAGGCATCCCGTACTTTATTTTTTGACGATAAGCAAAAACTATTTACGTGATTATATTTAACGTAACTCCTGGGCCCATAACCAGATGGATTTAGGGCAAAATAAACCAGGATTGAATTAGTAAACTGAGATTTATTATAAGAAAACCAACAAACGCAAACATTGACAACAAGGTCGAGTCGTAGAAGAATTACATAGATAGTGGCGCCCCTAGTGGTTAAACGCTGAACTAATTATGACAGTAGGACCGAAAGCTGTTTCGTTTACTATTTTTTCCAACAATTTTAATATGATTGTATTATTGCTTTGTTGATATGCATCTCTGGACTATTAAAAAAAGTGCCGTTTAAAAGTAAAACTTAATAGAAAAATATAATAGGTACCAAACCATATGTCTTTCGACCAGATTTTTTCGTGTCCATCGTTTAATTAGAATGCATAATGTATTATGCACAGGATAAATGTACGTTCCAGCATACGCAAGGTCGACTACTTAATCTATAACCTCTAAAGTGTCGTTAACGACACTGTTCTCAGAATCTGTCGATTTTCGAATATTGGCCGGTGGTATTTCTCTTTCATCCCGCACCGAGTCTGAAGTAAATGTCTCGCTGGATGTCAACTGGCTCAAGTCGTCTGTGGATACCTACAAAGAATAATATTTACATAGGTTTAATTGCTTATTTCAGTGCCACTAACGTGACATTGCAGTGACAGGTTGCTAGCCCATCACCTCCTATGCACTAAAACCCGATACCACGTAGTGGCCTCCTGCACTGGGAAGGTATAGGGTTGTGCTATTCTAACACGACTACACGGGGTTATAACTCGACACCAAATACATACATACCTAACCTAACCCAACAGATAGGTATAAGCAAGCGGAGTAATAAAAAAACAAAAAGAAATATTGGCTACTTACGTTCCAGTCAGGAAGCATTATGCTCTCACGCGTGTTGTTGTCTTTGTCGCTATCTGTAGTCAGAATCACCTATCGAAAAAACCGTGCAATACATTAGGTATTTATAAAGTTATATTTATACTTAATGAACATAACATATTTGAATAAGCTCGTAAACACACTTACACATAATTTGGATTTTTGGCTCAATTGTCTTGCTTTATTTATTCTCGCTCCTCTTGGTGTTTCTAAGCCACACACTTCACAAAAATTGAAAGTATCTGAAACCAACATAATTTAAAATGTAGAAAAAACCAAAAACACAGGACATTACGAATCTAAATAACTATATAAAATACCCACCTAAAATAAGTACGTCGCATTCAACACAGCGGTCGTATTTATCGTAGCGTTTTGTTCGCCGAAATATTTCCTTTCCACATTCATTGCATTTTACTGAAAACATATAAAATTCATCATCATTACCAGTCTATACGTCCCACTGCTGGGCACATGACTCCTAAATGAAAGGGTGTATTCCCTCACACACGATGCTCGACAGGCTCAGTGGATTCTTTTAAAGTATTGGCTTCGTGTAAATGGTGCATTAGACCACGCGAAGACAAAATTATTGTATTTAGGTTGTTTCTTTGCATCAACATGACTTTCCTTTACCGGAGTACAAATGCGCGTCAGAAAAGTGAATGCATAGTACATTATCCTAACAAAAAATAATAGGCAACCAAAATTAGGTATTTACATTCTTTGCGTAGAGCGCGTCGAGGCATCCATGCGTTACAATGGTGGCAATGCCTCCCAAAATCTTTTTCGCTTTTGATTTTTGGCATTTCAACAGAAATTTTGTTATCAAGGCACTGCCACTACGTTGTCAGTCATAAAATAATTGAAAACCTTAATGTTTGAAAAAAGAATAGAAGATTTACGATTAAAAATAAATTAGGAGGTGAAAGTCTAATACCCGAATTTTAAATGCGGACTTTCACTTTCGCGTGTTCCTCTCATTCTAATGGTGTCTGAAATAAGAGTGAGGGAGACGCCATCCATACTCTCAAGGTTTTGATTTTTTTTTCTCATCACATTTTGAATAGGTATGCAAAAAAGTTTACATGCCAAAATTTTTTAAAGAGAAACCATGGATTTTTACTGAAATGAGTACTGCCACAAAAAAATGTGACCGAAAGAGAAGCCAAATATGAGTACTGCATCTCGTTTAATTAGGGTGGCCACGTCAATCTATAAGTATGAGGATTATTTCTAAAATACGTCCAAGCCGATAGTCGATTTCAACGTTTATGGGGAAGCAGATTTCAAAAATGGCATCCGTTTTGTATTTAAAGATGACTGATGTCAGTTTTTATGAAAACTTGAAATGGGTGTTGATTTCAAGATTTATGGGGGTGCGGATTTACAAAATAGCATTTATTTTTGATTTCTAAATGACAGATGTCACTTTTTATAAAATTTTGACATGTGTCCATTTTAACGTTTGAGGGGGAGCAGATTTCAAGAATGACAACATGCATTTAGAATTCAAAGATGACAGATGTCACAAAAATCGGTTGTCTGTAAAGTCGGTTTACTGACGATAGTCGAACGTGATAACGTTGACCTTGACTTTGACATTGACTTTGACTGACATTGACTTTGACTGACTTTGGCTTTGAGTTTGACTTTGACTGACTTTGACTTCGACTTTTTTCCCAATAAGCTGCTACAATGACATTGACATGCTAAAATGATGGCTAAATGGCCAGTGTAAATATCTGTCGTTCCACGAATATAATGTCAAAGATTTGTTTTAATAATTTTTAAACTACGATTAAAGCAGGCGTAAAACGGAACTGCCAAAGCAGCATCCACTATTTAAATTTAAAGATTTTTGTCAAACTCAGCAGTGTCTCTTGTCATTCAATAGAGATTTTGACAGCCGTATCTTAGGGAATAAGGGCTAATTTATTAACAATTTGTAAGAAACTATCGTCTTAACGACTTTAGTGCTGACAAATGTCATAATAGGGTAGACAGGTCACGATAGACTGGCTGGTCAGCGCACGATAGGTAGTTACTTTAAATTCATTTTTCAGTAACTTATCAGCAGAAAATAAAAAATCCAAGAGTTTTATGCAACTCTCCAGCATGAGACGAATCTAATGACATATCATTTATCAAAATCGAACCATAACTGTAGATCTGATGGGCTGTACAAAAGTCAGCCTCGCGTATTATATATATAGATATTAAAGCTGATAAAATTTGCCGTCTAAGAGTATTTTTTTACACTCAAAAACCCTCATATTTTTTTCAAAATAAACCTTTTTGTTCAAAAAAGTGAAGTGTAATTTTCATATTTTCATCAAAATCTGAGTTTTTTTGTATGAACCTTCATACAAATTATATCGAAATTGAATTCCTCATCCTTGATTTATACGAAAATGTTACCAAACACGAGGTGGTAGGCAAATTGAAGTCAATAGAATTTTTCGTCCGAAGCAAGGTAAAGCGTCACTTTGAGTGGCCCCCTCCCCCTCCCTACCCACCAGGGGGGGGGGGGGGGTTCATGGCTACCGGGCTAAATCAGCTCAGATTGACTGATTGACCCAATATACAACTGTACCAAGGGAATCCATCCTGGGCTATACAACATAAAATTTCATCTCTGAAAGTAACATACTGTTTCCATAGTTCAATTAGTGTAATATTGTTAATAAATTTGAATTATACAGTACATTTATGCATTGAAATTGTTATGTTTCAGGACGATAAAAAGGAACATAATTTCTCATCTCAAACTAATTCGGATTCCTTCTCCGAATCTGAGTGCGTGAAGCTTATACGCAAAAAAATTCAGGCTGTTAAGGATAAAACAAGTACTTTTAAATCTGTCAAGTCCTCCGTATCCGGTTTGAGCGGTAAGTAATAGCATATATATACGAGTAGGTACATAGTTGGAATTTGGCTAATGAAAGAGGCGGTGTTTGTTTATGTTTTGTTATGCTTTCAATAATAACGTTTAGTGTTTGCCTGTAGCTAACTTAATTCTCATTTGACTCTACTTTAGTACTTTCATTGGCCAAACTTCAATAGATTTCTACTGCATTACGCAGTACACACACATTGGCCGCTTTTATACGCATGTCGTGTCGTGGACGATTTATCATGCATTTGTTTATGATTGTCTATAAATTTCCATATAAAATCAGAAAATCATAGACATATCCACGATAAAAGTATAAAAGCGTCCATTGGCCCGAGTGGAAGCGAGGTTGAATTCAGATAGACCAAGTATGTATTGACGATTGACGTGAAGTAGTACATTCCTTTTTGTATTTAAAAACGACGAGGTATCAGTGTGCTTACCGTGAGTTGAGTTTACGATCGGCGCTAGCGAGTTTTTCGTATCGAGAGTCAGTGCACCTCTCTCGCACGCAAAGAGATAGACTGTCATCGAGCGCTCGATGCTCGCTAGCGTCGATCGAAAAGTCAACTCATGGTAGGCACACTGTTCTCGACCTCGATTCTACCATAGATGATCCATAGATAATGATGGCCATAGATGTCTCTGTCTGTCTGTCTATGTATGTAACATGTTTACTAATTCGTCTATGTCATTTATCGAAATCGGTTAAATATTTTTTAGAGTTTATCGCGAACAAACGATCAGATTAAAGTAAAATATAAATGTAAATCAGTTTAAAAAACATTTCTTCAGGTGCTAAAACTGGCGATGGTGATGGTGATTCTACAGAAAAAAAACCGGTCAAGTGCGAGTCGGACTCGCGCACCGAGGGTTCCGTACAAAATCGTCAGTAGATATCTGAATAATTCAAGAAAAATTGTATGGTGGGACAAACTTAACTTTGCTCTTGTAAAACTGTTGTCCCCATACATCGACATATGCCGCGGTTAGTTTAGTAGGAGCAAATAAGGTTGTCTTACGATTTTTGCGAATTTCTAAAAAACGCTGCAAGTTAGGAAAACCGTTTTATTTTTACTGTAATATTTAGGATAATATTAATAATCGGTAATTATTACAGATTTTTCTGTTCAGTAACTTCGGAGATAATAGGGGGGGAATGGTATTTTTTTAAACGTTTTTGGTCTTAAATCAAAAACTACACGTCTAATAAAAAAAATAAAAACGGTTTTGAAATCTTCATATTAAGCCCTTTCATTTGATATCCCACTCGATATATTAGCTCAACTTTTGATTTTGGACATCCCATTTCGGTCCCCTTTAAAAAAAAAAGTGAAAAAGGTATAGGATTTTTTTTCTGTTCCATAGGCTCGAGTTAGCGGTTTTTAACACTATTCCAAATTTCGAGTCGATAGCATCAGTAGATCCTGAGATATCTTGCTGTGACAGACGGACAGACAGACAGACAGACAGACAGACAGACAGACAGACAGACAGAGTCGCACCATAAGGGTTCCTTTTTTACCATTTTGGTACGGAACCCTAAAAATGGCAATTTCAACGCTACTTTGTCAGATTGTACTTGTACTCGTAATAAAAAGACTGTATTGTTTAGACATTTAATTAACAGTATCGCAGAAGAGCACTTCGAAGAATTTTGGGAGGAGGTGGTCGAAATAATAAATAAGTATTCCTATTAAATAGTTTTATTATTTCAATTTTCTGTGTAATGAACTGAAATATAGGTATGTAACTTCTACAATACGTAATAGCCAGACGAAATATTAAATCAAGTTCTATAGATTTCTCAGTCTTTGCTTTGCAAAAATCAGTCGTAAGTTGCTTACATGTACGTAATTAGTATCTAATGATGAAAAGGCATAACAAAACAAATAATTTACATAGGTATTCCTATTTACTTATATTATTCTTCACTTTCTAAAAAATCAGCCATCACTGGTATCCTGTTCCTGTAATTATAATAAGGAATAACAAAATCATTTCAATACTTATGTACTTTTGACTTGCTGACTAAACTTTATTTGTTTTATATAAAGTCGGATTTTTTATTAACCGAAGTGATTTGATGGTTATCGTAATAAATATAGAATTACTCAGAAACTGTGTCTTAAAAAAAACATTAAGTACATTAACTGTTAGGGCCGACACAGACGGACTGCAACCCAGCTGCAACTTGTATGGGAATTGCATCACAACTGCGCAGTCGGCGTGCAGTTGTGATGCAGTTCCCATACAAATCGTAGCTGGCGTGCAGTCCGTCTGTATCGGTCCTAATTATCACTTCTCATTGACGTCCAAATATGTCTTTAAAGTGACGTAAGCTGTAAGTCCTCTAAAGACCAATAAGGACTGACTTTAAAATTACTTGAGATTGACGTCGTCTCAAGGTCAACATAAGAACTTATTATTGACGTCCAAATATGTCTTTAAAGTGACGTAAGGCCTAAGTCCTTTAAAGACCAATTATGGACTGACTTTAAAATGACTTCAGATTGACGTCGTTTCAAGGTCAACATAAGAACTTATCATTGACGTCCAAATATGTCTTTAAAGTGACGTAAGGCCTAAGTCCTTTAAAGACCAATTATGGACTGGCTTTAAAATTACTTGATATTGACGTCGTTTCAAGGTTCTAATTATCACTTCTCATTGTCGTCCAAATATGTCTTTAAAGTAACGTAAGCTGTAAGTCCTCTAAAGACCAATTAAGGACTGACTTTAAAATGACTTGAAATTGACGTCGTTTCAAGGTCAACATAAGAACTTATCATTGACGTCCAAATATGTCTTTAAAGTGACGTAAGCCGTAAGCCCTCTAAAGACCAATTAAGGACTGACTTTAAAATGACTTCAGATTGACGTCGTTTTAAGGTCAACATAAGAACTTATCATTGACTTCCAAATATGTCTTTAAAGTGACGTAAGGCCTAAGTCCTTTAAAGACCAATTAAGGACTGACTTTAAAAGGACTTGATATTGACGTCGTTTCAAGGTCCTTATTATCACTCCTCATTGACGTCCAAATATGTCTTTAAAGTGACGTAAGCCGTAAGTCCTCTAAAGACCAATTAAGGACTGACTTGATGAGAGAGCAATTACTCGTTGGAACATTTCAGATGCACATCGGATGCCGAAGAAAAGCCGCTTATATCTGAATAAACCGAGGCTCGAACTGAAGACTGTGATGAATCTAGACTCTTCATCCAACTCCAGTTGATGATATCCTGATCTAAGGTCAATAGTTGAGAAATACTTACATCCATTCACATCAGCTAACAGTTCTTCAAATGTTGGTAGGGGAACACGCTCCCTCATGACCGCCTCGTTTGCCTTCCTCATGTCAACTACAAGTCTATATTCACCCTCTTGTTTCTTTTTCACAATGTGAGAAGGAGAAACACAGGGAGTCGGTCCTGTCACAGGTTCGATAATGTCATTGTCAAGAAGTTCTTCATTAAATTTTGTTCTATGTCTCTTACATGAAATAGTTGTCTTCTAATTGGCTGAGCAACCAGCCTTACATTAGGATCAATAGGAATGGACAACTTGAAATTTTGAAGTTTACCAATGCCATTAAAAATGTTTGGATATTCTTTAAGGACTACCTCATTGGTAACATATCCTTGAGTTATACAATTAACTTCAGCAGGCCCCACTCTCAACAAACCGAGCTGTGTAGATGTTTGCTTACTTAATAAAGATGGTCCGCGACCATTAATACAAGAACTTCTGCATTTACTCTTAGCTTTCTGTCTGGAGAGTACAGACTGGTCTTAAATAGACTCATTTTAGAAACTTCAGAACCATCATAAGTGTAATACTTTTGGGAACTATTGACATATAAGTCACAAGCTAATTCTGACTTAATTAGTTATATATAGTACTGTCTATTATATTGATAGAAGCACCAGAATCTATAATGAAAGGGCAGCTTATCTGCTTGCCTGTCTCAATTTGATACCTATTACCTGCACCTTGTTCGACTACAAACACAGAATTAATTAATTTATCTACATTATCACTTTCGTCATCCGAATTGTCTGTGTCCTCTGAACAAGATTCCACTACGTTATTATGTCTATTAGTAGACACTGCCGTCTTGCAGCATTTCGCAAAGTGCTCCTTAATACCACATTTATTGCACTTGTTTACGCATAGAGGGAAAAAATGAATATATGAAAACTTGTTATAGGCATTTAATGAAATACAATTGGTTTTTGGTTAAGTAAGTATCAAATCAAGTAAGACGTGTGCGCAAGTCGGTGGTGGTTAGAAGAGAGAGTGATGTCGCCGTCGTATCCCAGGCACGTACCCGTGGCGCTGTTGTCGCGCCTTCTCACTGCGCATGCGTGAGGACGCGTTCCGTTTCTATGACATATGGTTGCGTTCTGAGTTCGCTGCGCGAACAGCACTTTTCATGCGTAGCATTGCATTCAGCACTCTTTGCTGTGTGACGAAGACGTCCGCATCTAAAGCATTCTATCCGTATATTGCCAATTTTATTTATGTTGTAATGTTCCGGTTCTTTTTCCTCCTTTAAAACTGGACTACACATTTCTTTTTCCATTTCATACAGTCTTGATATTTCCAACACTTTGCTTAGAGTAAGCTCTTTACCCTTTTTCAGAAATTTTTCAATCACTTGATCTTGTATTGCCTCTTCAATGCTTACAAATTCACAGTATCGAGCCTGTTTTCTTAATCTTACGATGAACTGCTCTACAGTTTCGCTTTCGTGTTTCTCGATGGTTCTAAATTTTTGCCGTTCCAAATTTATATTAACTTCGGGTTGGAAGTATGAATCTAATCTTATTAGACACTTATCATATTCGGTACCACCTTCTACCGTTTCATCTTTGATGTTTTCGTATATTTCTTGTACCTCAGTACCCGCCTGATGCAATAACCTGGCAATTTTTTGCCGGTCATTGAGCCAAACTTGGCTGTCTACGTAATATTGCGTTTCCATAGGCGCCACCTCTCTGGCACTGTATTGGCCTCTTCATATGGGTTAAATTTGGGACCCGAAGCCCCCGTAACGTAGTCTTGGAACATCTTTATTTCTTTTTCTACACCTTCCTTGAAGCACACGGCGAATGTTTTACTCACTTCAATCACCGCTGCACTGATAACATCCTGTCGCCATAAATATTGTACAGTTCCAAATTAAACTCCGTATTTAAAACACTTGTTTTATTCTATAATCTCACACAGATTAGCTCCCGACCAGGGCCGAGCCGCCCCTGTGTGCGAAGTGTGCGGCGCACACAGGCGCCAAGACAATAGGGGCGCCGCGCCGCCACCGGGAGTATCGACACAGAATATAAATAGAGCAGTATGAAAGCTACGCTTACTTTTTGAAATGAATACCTACGCTCCATTAGAGCGTTAGGGTTGTTTAACATGAAAAGATCGCGAGCTGTCTAGGCGCGCGCACGTAACAAACGCAAAGCGCAACCACTCGCCTCCATTCGGCACTCGCAACTGACAGAACTGCGAGATTCCCTTAGGGGCCTTGTAAAAGCGTGCGTCTGTGTGCGTGCGTTTCAATTTATTATGATTATAACCTCAATTATCATACGACTGGATTTTTTAGTATTGTCCAAGAATTATATAAATATTTTTCGGCCTCTACGAAAAGATGGGATATATTAAAAAAATATGTCATAAATCTGACCTTAAAACCATTGTCTGAAACAAGATGGTCAAGCAGAATAGATGCTATAAAACCACTGTTTACAAGTTTACCAGAAATTTATGATGCCTTATTTGAAATTAGACATGTGTAAGTAATGCGCGTAATATCACAAATGAGATATCACTCGAACGCGTGATGTTGCATTACGCATTACTCCGAGAAATCAAGCATCACTCCAAACATCACTCTAAATAACATTGCCCGAGCGCGAGTGAGAGCGAGGACCGAGTGAAGCGCGCGTAATAGTTTCAAAAGACGCCCTAGACTCCAGAGAACACGCGCTGCGTGATATAGGTAATAGCTGTGATGTTGGTATCTCACGCGCGCCCGCGCTACTGTACTGCGTATCGTCATCGACTATGTACGGGTGATGTTTGGAGTGATGTGATATCTCAGTGTGATATTACGTTTTCGGAAAAGTGATGTGATATAGCATTACTTTTTGAGGCACTGTTTCGCGCATGTCTATTTGAAATATCAACTGGTATACCATATGATCAGAAGGCAAAATACGACGCTAAATGTCTAGCAGAAAAAATATGCACCTATTCATTCATTTGTTCACTAAATGTATGGCATATAATATTGACAAAAGTAAATTTTGTGAGCAAAATTCTGCAGTCCATCGATATGAATATGCAAGTTGCTTTAGATGCTTTAACGGAATTAAAGAAGTTTTTGATAAAAATTAGAACCGACGCAAATTTTGAGGAAATTGTAAATGATGCCATGAAAATTGCCGAAAAATTAGATGTCGAGGCTGAATTTGAAACTTCCAGGTCCAGACCCCTAAGGCGTCGTAAAACTCCAAAGAGTTTGATTATGAACACGATGACGAAACTATAAATGATCCGAAAACCTCTTTTAAAATTAATGTATTTTTTTATATATTGGACCAAGCTTTATCCTCCGTAGACGAAAGATTTAATTTATTGAATAATCATAATGACGTGTTTAATTTTTTATTTAAACTAAGTGATGACCAAGATCAAAGTCGGTTAAAAAGTAGCTGTCATCGATTGCAGGAAAAACTTTCAGCAAATGATTCATTGGATATTAACGCTGATGATTTGTGTGAAGAAATTATGTCATGTCAGTCTTTTTTTAAAAGCCTGTACTGGAATCAAACTGCACATATCAAAGTGGGACAACAATGCACGGAGGACCTAAGCATAGTAAAAGGAGTCAGGCAGGGCTGCATACTGTCCCCTGTTCTGTTTAACGTGTACTCAGAGTTCATCTTCAAAGAAGCGCTAGATGAAGTTGATGTTGGTATAAAATCAAATGGAACCGTAATAAATAACTTAAGGTATGCCGACGACACAGCTATTTTAGCTGAGTCGAAGGAAGATCTGGAATATCTATTAAATCGACTGAACACTAAGGTAGAAGAATACGGGTTGAAAATGAACATCACAAAAACAAAATTCATGTTAGTTAGTAAAAAGGAAACACACTGTGAGCCAATTAGAATTAATGGAAGCTATATAGAGAGAGTAGAAAAATATAAATACCTAGGCTGCTGGTTAACCCAAACATGGGACCCAGACAAAGAAATTAAAATTAGAATTGAAATTGCCAGGAGTACCTTTATGAAAATGAAATCATTCTTTATTAACAAGGATATAAATTTAAAATTAAGATGGCGAATGGTTAAATGTTACATAATATCTGTGCTGCTGTATGGATCAGAGAGCTGGACTATTTCCAAAACAATGCTCAACAAGCTTAACGCCTTCGAGATGTGGCTCTACAGACGCATGCTTAAGATATCGTGGAGGGATAAAATTTCAAATTCAGAAGTGCTAAAAATAATGAAGAAGAAACCGGAACTAGTACTCACAATAAAGAAGAGAAAAACCGCTTACTTTGGACATATATATAGACACGAAAAATATAGTATAGTTAAAAACATAATAGAAGGTAAAATAGAGGGGAAAAGGGGCAGAGGAAGAAAACGACTTACTTGGATGGACAACCTCAGGAGTTGGACGGGAATTGACGCTACCTCGCTGGGTAGAAAGTCTGGGAATAGAGAAGAGTTCCGGGAAGTGGTCGCCGACATCCGTGGAGGATATGGCACATGAAGAAGAAGAAGAAGTCTTTTTTTAAGAAATTAAATAATAATGTGGTGAAAATTCTCGAATTTATATATTTAAACAATTTGACAGCTGTATGCCCTAACATCACAATAGCCTTACGAATTATACTAACTATGCCAGTTACCGTAGCAAGCGCGGAAAGGTCCTTTTCTAAATTAAAACTTATAAAAAATTACCTGCGCTCAACAATGAGCCAGGAAAGATTAACAAATTTAGCAACAGTATCCATAGAGGAGGCCATATTAGACCATATAGACATACACGAAACTATTAAGGATTTTGCAAACAGAAAAGCGAGAAGAGTGGAAATAATATAATTTAAGTATGTTTATATTCTGACAAATTTGAAACTCGTGTTGTTTTAAAGTATAGTTGTAATAGTTAAATCATTATTATTAGAAAATAATCAGCTATTATTTTGTTATTAATATCTAAGTGTACAATTAGATACAACATCACAAATAAAGTATGTAAAAAATTAATTCGCGTTTTATTTTTCGCAGTAGATAATTGGCAAGCGGAAGCGAACTGGTTTTACCTATTTAAGAAAATATTTTATGTCACATCTGGCTATAAAGTGGCTTTTACCGCACGCTACGCGTACGGAAAAAGCCGCTTTCTGGCCAAGTGTAGACATAAAATGATGTACACAACACGGAAGGTAATAAAGAAAGCCCTCTATCGCATATTTACGTCCCTCGCTTGCAGCTCGGGTCGCAAACATCTGAGATCTCGGCTTGTCATTGTTTTACCACCCTAGTTGTTAATATAAGTATATAAAACAGAGAACATTTATTTCGGTCTAAATTAACAAATAAAAAAATGTGTTGAAGCACGAAGATTCGTAAAAAAATATTCATAGGTTTCGCACACAGGCGCTGCTGGGGGTCGGCTCGGCCCTGCTCCCGACAATAGACTCCGAATTTAATCATCCGCCATTAGAATCTAAGTCAGTTGACAGTCCTCGCTAGGGATGTTCCACCACCGTAGTGTTGGGAACTCTACATGCACCAGTTCTTATTCGTCTCATGCATACATAGAAGACAGTGAAAATCAAAGCCCTTGTGAAGCTGGTTGCAGCACCATATCAAATGTATTTAAGTAGTGAGAAGAAAATGCATTTTGATAAATCTGTTCAAGTGGATAGTAAAATATGTTGTATCCAATTTATATCGTGAGAACAAACTGCAAGTTGACAAGGCAGTTCAAGTTAATGTACAAAACGTCCATACCTGAGAAGCATAACACTGTAAGCAAGGACCTTCAAATAAATACGGACGGAGCATCACTAACAAAGAACTAAAGCATGTCTAATCGACCGGCTAACTATCTGTGTGTGCTGCTCGCAATAGGAAAAAACTAGTTGATGTGTGCGTGCGGCTCGTAAGTACAAGCAGCCGGCGCATAAGAAATGGCTTCAGTTCTCTGTTGGCGAGCCTCCGTCCGGCTATTTATTTTAAGGTCCTTTATTTTAAGGACTGTAAGTAAATGTTGAAAACAATATGACTTGCAGTGTTATACTTCTCAGATAGGGATATGCCTTAATTTGTGTGTAAATACAAAAACTCAGTAGTATCTCCAATACCTATTTTAACTAAAACAACAGCAACATATCTTTTGAGTATAACTCCGGCACATAGTACTAAAAGGAAGTTATTTGAAAGTAACAGTGATGTAGCATCAGTATTCTCCGCCCAACCTTCACAGGTATCATCATCTTTTGAACTAGTTCTCTTGATTCAAGCTGGGTTATAGAGGATGGTTCAGGAAAAGAGACTCAATTTAAAAATGATACGCGTAGTTGCATGTTAATAGCTATTGATAAAGAGCCTAAAATTATGTTAGGTTTACCAAAAAATCATTCCATTTAATAAAACATGTAAGCGAAAACATTCCACTCCCTACTTTTTTATTTTAACTACCCTCCCCATATTTTAATTACATTAAAGAAAATAAAACTAAATGAGCCTTTCAGTATACATGTTAGCATTAAAATTTGGTTAAATTAAAGTTAATACACTGAAAGACAAACAGAGTACGGTCAGTAGATTTTCTTCAAAAAGTATACCTTTATTACGATAAGACCGACTGTTGTCTACCTTTTAAGTTGTTTTAATTATGCAATGTACCTTTGTAATATGTTTTTCTGGTGTGCAATAAAGAATATTTGTATTGTATTGGCAGAGAATGCGTCCAAGTCATCGCGCCATCTCCGTCTAGGCCTGCCCCGCCTGCGTCGCCCGTCTTGCGGCACCCACTTGGTGGCTATATTAGCCCACCTCTCCGGGTGCATGCGGCAGACGTGGCCAGCCCAATCCCACTTGAGCTTGGCGGCCATAGCTCCAACATCGGTTATGCGTGTTTAGAAAATTAAAAGTCTAATTGTATGGCCAACACCTGCAGAAATTTTCAATAATTTACTTATATCGTTCCGAGCCAGGTATTCCAATGTAGTTTCCATTATTGATTGCCGGGAAATTCAAATTTAAAAGCCATCTAATGCAGTCCATCAGTCAGTGACTTGGTCCCAATGTAAGAAATGTAATACATTCATAGTACATTAAACAACTAGGGTGGTGTTACAAAGAAAGGCCGAGATCGCAGATGTTTGCGGCCCGAGCTGCAAGCGAGGGACGTAAATATGCGATCGAGGGCTTTCTTTATTACCTCCCGTGTTGTGTACATCATTTTATGTCTACACTTGGCCAGAAAGCGGCACTATATGGCCACTGGCCAGGTGTGGCATAAAGTGAATTTTAACTTGTCCATACCTCAGAAGCATAACACTGGAAGTCATATTGTTTTCCATACTTACAGTGTTATGCTTGCTTCTCAGGTACCTGAGATAGATGATGTCATAGTAGTAGCTTGTGGTTTAATAAATGTGCAGGACGTTTTAATAAAAAAAATGATTTTATTGAAATGATATTTTATTTGCTTTCATTGTAGGTATTTACAACTTTCGAAATGAAATGAAATAATTTATTTCTGCAAGTAGGCCTCAAGGGCTCTTTCACATGTCTGATTCTTTCAACACCTACTTTCGATTCCGAGCAAAACGACTAGTTCGTAAAAAGACTATTTCGTTAATGGTCAACATCTCAATAAGACGAGGTAGCAAAGAGACTTACTAAATTTGTGTCAATGCAAGGACAGTTTATTGCATATTTTTTATTCATTTTGCGCATAAAATAATCAGCTTCGTAACTTTTATTAAAGTTATGAAAATGTTGGTCTAAATTGAAAAATTAAAGTTCGGTGAATTATGACTTAAATTTTTACCATTAAATTAAAAACCGAAACTGGTGATTCTGACCGAAGCTGTCCAGCAGTGAAAACAGTGAGTATGTAAAATAGGGTATGCTTAACTATGTTAGAAAAATTGCAAGCGCAAAACGGATGAATTAAAGAATACTAACATAGCCACAACTATAAGTATACTCGTGCATGCGTAGTAATTACTCGTTCCGTTGTTTATACCTACCCGTAGCTCTCGCAGTTATTGCTGTCCCATCCATGCCTCCAGGTTAACATCTTAGAGTGACGGAGAAACACAAACAACAGACACATATTTCTTTTATTCTGTTTACCCTGATGGTTGACTGGTAGAGAATGCATTACGGCATTAAGTCCGCCATTTGTGCTTTCTTGTCTTGTATTGTGCGATAAAGTTAATTTAAGTTAAATTAAATTAATAATTATTTGCTATTGCAAGGCTGACTGGAATGTAATTAGCAATAAGACCGCCTTCCTATATTAACTGTTAGCTATTTCATGGTAAGAAATATTGTTTGTTTACTATTAGGTTGAAAGTAACAGGTACTTGCCATCGAACACACTGTTGATTGTACTTACATTTGTAAACGAATGTAAACTTTATTGCAACGCGTTAAAGTCTATAGGTGGTGAGTTGACAGTGGCTTCGTTTGTTGTGTACCTAGAAATGGTTGGACGGTAGTTAATGATGGCCAGAGCTGCTACAGGAACAGGAACTCTTCAATTAGGCGAATTACTTTTCAGTACTGATTTTATTTTAGATTTTAAAATTTAACTTAGGCTTACTCTGTTACAAGTTAGTTATTGCTACAACGAAGGATCAGGATAGAATGAATTTCCTCTGCGAAACATGGGGTTTTATACTAATCTTCCCTTCCATGTTTCTGGGTTTATCACATAGTGAAATCCGTGTCAGAAGCGGATTAGGGACGGTCGTAAAATCTGTTCATGCAAAACATGCTAAAAATCACGTACTCCGTTATGCTTATTAATATGTGATAAAAAAGAAAAAGTGGTTTCATTCTAGCCTGATTTACATATTTTCTAATTTATTCCTAAGGGTTAGGTAAGGGCATAACTCCTCCCTTGTTAGAGTGAAATTATCCGCAGGATAATTTTACTTAGAATAATTAAAATCTATTCGTTTCTTATACAATTAAAATAAAGTTTATAATTAAAATGTTTGTTTCACTTCCAATTTCTTGGTATCACTTGAAGTTCACTATTACACAAGAATGACCTTTTTGATTCACTTCACTTCAACACTTTTCACTTAATTGTCCTTTTCATTATTGTGACGTGTATCAATCATCAGGGACAAGGATGAGATTACTATAGTTCGTAAGAATCTGATCGATGTGCCTTAATGATTATTACGCATATCGTCGGTATGCATTCATTGCGTTTCTTGTTGCTTTGCATTTCAGCTTTATGGTTCAATTCTCGTAGTGTCTTCGTTGTGGTGAATGAGGATAAGGTTGGATAGGGAAAGTTTAGGTAAACTTAAATTATTTTAAACTATGGTTATAGTTGTATCTAATTAAACATTACTATGTTTAGTTTTAGTTTAACTTTAACTATTCTTTATATTATATAATATTATACAATTATGTATTGTTATAAACGTGATATAACTTTGTAACATTATGTTAAATATATACATTTACTGTATATTTGAACATTAATAATTGTAATATAATTATTATACATTTATGATTATTACATTATAAAATATTTTTGTATAAATTGATTTATGATTTATCTTAAATATAATATATTTCCTTTCAGTTATCAAAATGGAATACAATTTTCTTAAATTTTCAGTTGGCATTTACATTAATTTGGGCCATTTCAGTTGGGTCGTCTGACATTTTTAAGTGGAACTGTAGTTTCACGATTTCTTATTTTTATGGGGACAATATTTCTATTAGTTATATCCCTAACTTCTGCTTTTTCATAGCGAGGTTTATCTTTACCTTTTCTTTGATTTACTAATTTAGTATAGATTACATCTCCTGTGTCAAAACTTGTAGATGGAATATCTATATTTGATTTTAACTTATTTCTCACATTTTCTTTATGTTCTAGCATTTTCTCAGCTAAATGTTTATAAAGTACTTTTGTTCTTTTTGCATGATCTTTTATTAATTGTTGCATATATTGCTGTTGAAAATTAATGTCAAATGGACTTCTCGATTGGGTATGTCCAAATACTACTTCAAATGGAGTTAATCCGGTTACAGAATGAATTGAGTTATTATAAGCTATAAGAGCATATGTCATAACTGATGATGCATCGCTAAATTTATGTTCATATTTAGCTAATCGATATATTTCTATTATGGTACTATGAAATCTTTCTATAATACCCATAGAATTCGGATTATTTGGTGTGCCAATATGCAAATCTATTTTATATAATGATAATGTTTCTTTTAATAAGTTATTATTAAATTCTGAACCTGGGTCTGAATTGATTTTTAATGGAGTTCCATAATAAGAAAAATATTTAATTAAAGCTTTGACTACTTCAGAAGTTGACCTGTTTGATAGTTCAATTGCTTGTCCTAATTTACTGAAAGCATCAACTATTGTCAAAAAGGTTTGTCCTTCTATTGAAAATAAATCCATGAAGAGTTCTTCGAATGGTTTACATTGAGTTTGTGTAAGTTGAATTAAAGGTTTAATCGGATTTCGATCATATTTCATGCGTTTGCAGAGTTCACATGATCCAATTACAGCAGAAACTGTTTCTAACATATTAGGCCAAAAATAATTTCTTTTAATTTTTGCTAATGTTTCTTTTATTCCTCTATGAGATGTTTTTCCTTCATGATATTTTTGTATAAGATCCTTTTGATCCTCTTCGCTTTCTATGTAAACTACTCGTTCAGTACATTCAATGAATTTTACTGATCCCTTTTCGAACAATTGTTGGACAATTGAATCGAATTGTTGCCGATGATTATTATCTTCGAAATAAACGTAGTACTTTTTATTATTTAAAATATTTTCTTTCAGAAATTCTTTTAAAAGTTCCGGTTTATCTAAAGGTAAGTGTACTTCTATGATTTTCTGTTTTTGACGAGATATATTTTTAACTGAAATTTCGTTTTTTAACCATTTGAAAAATAACAGTTGATTGGGTTTTGTATCAATCGCTTCGTTAATTGAGGGTATACTTGATTGAGTTAGATCTATTTCATCTAAATCGTTTTCATCGATATCTGAAGCTGTTAAAGTTCTTTCTTCATCCAAATCTTCTTGTGTATTAATCGTATCTAATTTATTAATTTTAATTCGGGATAATGCGTCAGCATTAGAATTCTGTTTTCCGCTACGGTAAGTTATTTCAAAATTATATTCTTGTAATCTTAATCTCCAACGAGTTAATTTGCTATTAGGTTCTTTAAGAGAATACAGCCATACTAAAGGACGATGGTCTGTGTAAATATAAAACTTTTGTCCATATAAATACGGTCTAAAGTATTTTACTGCCCATACTACGGCAAGTAGTTCCTTTTCAATCGCACTATATTTCGTTTCAGCTTGTGATAAAGTCCGGCTCGCATAAGCGATAGGCTTATCGGCTCCTATTGTTCCCTGTGATAAGACTGCTCCTAAGGCAAAATTCGAAGCGTCAGTAGTTAAAATAAATGGTTTCTTAAAATCTGGATATTGTAAAAGCGGGGCATTTACAAGTAAACTTTTACATGTTTCAAAAGATTGAATATATTCATTATTTAATTCTACTGTAGAACCCTTTTTTAAACAATTGGTCATTGGCTTCGTTATCTTGGCGAAATCTTTTATAAATCGTCTATAATAACTAGCAAGACCTAAGAAACTTTTGATTTCCTTTTGCGTTTTGGGTATAGGATACTTTAATACAGCGTCAATTTTATCATTATTTGGTTTAAGACCTTCTTTAGTTATTGTATGTCCTAAATACAAAACTTCTTTTCGTAAAAATTCTGATTTATCTAGTTGTAGTTTTAGATTAGATTTTCTTATCTGTTCAAATACCTTTTTTAACTTATACATGTGTTCTTCGAGTGTAGTGGAATATATAATTATATCATCGAGGTAAACTAGACAATGTATGCCTTGTAATCCACGAAGTATATTATCCATTGTACGTTGAAATGTGCTCGGTGCACTTTTTAAACCGAAGGGCATACGTAAAAATTCGTAATGTCCGTATTGAGTACTAAAGCCAGTTTTTGGTCTATCCTCTTCAGCAACTTCGATTTGATGGTATCCACTAGCTAAATCGAGAGTAGAAAAATACATGCTGTTTCCTAATTTATCGAAAATATCTGTAATATTGGGTAAAGGGTATTTATCGTCAATTGTTATTTCATTTAGACGTCTATAATCTACGACCATTCTATATTTTTGTATTCCTGAAGCGTCTAACTTTTTAGGTACAAGATGAACTGGTGCGCTCCATGGTGAATGACTTGGTTGTATTACATTATCTCGTAATAATTTTTCAACTTGATTTTTAATTTCTAAATTTGTAGAAGGCGGTTGTCTATATGGTTTTATATAAATTGGGTCATTATTCTTTGTCCGTATATGATGTTTGATTTCATTTGTGAAACTTAATGGTATTTCTTCATGATAGAATATGTCTCTGTAATCGTAGCAAAGATTTACTATCATATTCTTTTCTTCTTCATTCATATGGTCTGTACGAAGTTTTGATAGATTTTCCATTAATAATTTGTCAACATTTTTATTAGTTTGACTATTTTTATATAAGTAATTTAAATGACAAGTTGTTGTATCTAATTTAGTTATCTTAAAAGGTTTGATTATTTTTAATGAATAGTCTTTATCCGAACTGTTTTGTATAACAGTGTGAGCGTATCCATTGTTACATTTTACTAAAGCGCGCGGCATTCTGACGTATTCGTTAAATTCCGTATACTCTAAAATTCCTTCGCCATTTTGTAAATCAGTAGGAAGATTTACTTTTTGTTCCGTTCTTGCACTGATCTCTAAAATTTGTAAGGGAATAAAATATTTTAATTTCGACTTGAGGTGTCACTAACAATTGCCTGTGAACATCAATTATGGCGTATAATCGCTTTAACAAATCTATTCCAATAAGTCCGTCGTAAAAGTCTCCAATGTCGTAAACATAAAATTTATGACTCAGTTTGACCTTGAATATGTTAAATATCGGAATGATAACCGTTTCGTTATGGTAGCTTATCGCATGAGTGCTCACTACTTCGAACGACTCTTTGTTCTTATTTGAAACAAAGTAAGTATTCGCTAGCTTATTTGAAATAAAAGATCTAGTACTGCCTGTGTCTATTAGAAATTTTGACTCGATTTCTGGGATTAAAATGTATGGAAGTTTATTCAATTCTTCCTGGTAGTTTTGGAGGCTATTATTTGAAAATTTTGGGATGGACCAGCGAGTGGTTCATCGCTACTCATATTAATATTAGGACGAATATTATTGTTAGGTTTTGAGGTCGACGGCATCGGGTTTCCGTTATTTTTCGGACGCGGTCTAAATTTTCTGTAGTCCGTTTCAAAAGGAACATTCCATTTCTCTGGTTCAAATTTAACGATTTGCCTATGGTTGTCATGGTTGTTATATATTTCATTAATTGGGAAATAATTAGGATTTCTAGGACGAAATTGTTGATTTCTAAAATTTTGCTGGTTATAATTTGCAGGTATAGTTACAAAATTTGGTCTAGTAAACGGATTATTATATTTATTAATAAAAGTATTACTAGGCTTATAATAGTTTTGAGGTTGCGGTTTTTTAATTTGTTTGTTTGCGTAATTAACATTTATATTGGTATTTTTATTAACATTTTTAGTTTTCATTTGACAACGATTATAAAATGTCGTCTCTTCTTGTACGATCTGTAGGGCTTCTTCTAAACTTTTAGGTTTTTGTATCCGTACGACTTTTCTCAAACTATTAGGTAAATTATATAAGAAAGTACTCAGCGCTAGGTGATTATATAAATCAAAACGACTTTTCCGATCACTTTCATTTGTTAATTTCTCATTTACTTTTGAAAATAAGGCACTTCTTACAGATTGGATTTTTTTACAAAAGTCCATTATTTGCTCATCTGATCCAATATTCATGCTTTCCAATTCTACTAATAAACAATCCTCAGTTCGTTGATCCGCAAAATGTTGCAAAAACGTGGTCTTAAGTTCGACCCATGAACTTATATGGTCACTTTCGCTTATGAGTTCAGCGGCCTTACCGGTTAACCTAGATTTGATAACTCTGAACACGTATTGATTTTGTATAAGATTTTCACTACTTCCACCGAAATTAGAAATAAGGTACTCGCATTGCGAAATGAACAATTTTAATTGTTTTTGATTTCCGTCATAGAGAGGAACTAATTTCACTATGTCACTTGGAATAGTTGTTAGAAAAACTACTGGTGGTGGTGCAGGTACATTTTCAGGAATGAATTCGCGTTCATTCATTGATGAGGCTATCGACTCTGGTTCAGGTACAGGTGCGTTATCCGGAATGGATTGAGAGACCGACTCAGTTGCAAGTGTATTTACTGGAGTGGTTGGAATTACCGACTCAGATGTAGATGCAAGTGCAGCAGGTGAGTTTGCAGTGTTATTTTCTCCTTCCATTTTAAAAAAAAAGGATTTAACCTTAACGGTTTCTTTTTTTTTTTTTTTTTTTAATTTATTTAAGAATTTCGGGATTAAAGAATGTCCCCCAACGATACGTGTCAAGTTCTGGTAAGTACACTAGTTTTATTATGAATATAATACTGTCCGACCAACTAAAATGCCTTTTATTACAAAGTCTACACTTTTGTTTAATTTTACCAACTGGATTAAGTCTTTTTACAATAATATATATGGAATTGCCAATTCGTCTGCTTTCAACTTTTATTTGTGCGCGCATTCAAAAATTAAGTTCACTAAAAATTAACATTCGCACGCAGTAAGAAAATAATTCAGATATTTTCTCAATAATCTGATTAATTAAATCAATAATAGCTCTTAAAATGAGTCTAGTACTATTCGCATCAAATGGAATATTAGCGGGATTATTCGGCAAGTTGGGTCCGCTATTATTAAAATTATTATTTAATGAATTATTTAAATTGGGATTCATCAACACACACTTTTAATAATTAAATATTCTTTGCGTTTTGCAACGGGTGATCAGCCTCGAGCTTAACGACAAAGAGGTAATATTTTAATTAACACACTTGTTAAATTAAAATACCGATCTAGAAACGATCTCTTTTTTTTTTGAATACAGGTAGTAAATTCAGATCTAGAAACGATCTGTAAACTTATATCTAGAAAATGTCTGAATTTCACAAAATAATTATTTTAATTAAATTGTTATATTTTCTTTCAACAATTTTTACTTGTTGTTTCTTTCAACGATTTTTACTTGTACGTTCAACAATGCTTTACGTTGTACGTTTTTTATTACGTTGTACGTTTTACGTTTTCAACAATTTTTTTTTTTTACTACGTTGCACGTTTTTTATTACGTTGCAACAATTTTTTGTACGTTGCGCAACGATTTAAAATACTGCGTCACATCTGTCATATACAAGATGGACGACTTACTATATAACTGTTACTTGTCTTCGCAGTTTAAAAAAAAAAATCGCTTTTTAACAATTGCGATGGCCAATAAAACAAAATAAAAATGAACACAAAATAACCTTAAATCTATAAGGATTGGATTTGGTAAGGAAGGAAAGTGATTATTTCACCGTCTGGATCCTCCCGATTCTATCCTTTTCGTGTAGATATTTCGCTTTGCAGATATATCACTGCAACGGCTATGTGCCAATCATTGATATACCAGTCCAAATGAATTTATGTAGGTTTTTTCTTCCTTATTCCTTAATAGGAACACGATACAACGGTGCAATTTGGGCGATGCAGCAGGAATGTGAAAAAGTTTTCCACTTACTGGTTGTGTGCCCAAACCTCAAGGCAAGATGATGCGACTCGTAGTCCCGTGGGAAGAATCCTTTTCGACTGCGCCAGAAATGGTTGGACGGTAGTTAATGATGGCCAGAGCTGCTACAGGAACAGGAACTCTTCAATTAGGCGAATTACTTTTCAGTACTGATTTTATTTTAGATTTTAAAATTTAACTTAGGCTTACTCTGTTACAAGTTAGTTATTGCTACAACGAAGGATCAGGATAGAATGAATTTCCTCTGCGAAACATGGGGTTTTATACTAATCTTCCCTTCCATGTTTCTGGGTTTATCACATAGTGAAATCCGTGTCAGAAGCGGATTAGGGACGGTCGTAAAATCTGTTCATGCAAAACATGCTAAAAATCACGTACTCCGTTATGCTTATTAATATGTGATAAAAAAGAAAAAGTGGTTTCATTCTAGCCTGATTTACATGACGGCGCATTGCGCCTCTTTGATGCTATTTTGGAACGAGATTGACAAGCTGTCATTCTGGCAAAGCGTCGTATCGTTGGTTTGCTGTTTACGGATGACTTTTTCGTACGTCAACGGAAACGCACCACGAATCCAAGCGACGAATTGCCTCTGTTCCTGTTTCTCCGCTGCTAACTCCTCACGAAGCTACGGCTAACCCTGACGTCGGCGGTGATCCGCCTTCATCAGAAGTGGTGAACAAATCTACGCCCCATGAAAATAGTGTCAATATCGTTGTTGATAATCATGGAAACGCAACGCCCGTGCGCTGGTAACGGCAATACCTACCACCAGCGGCAAGAACTAGCGACCAGTCGTATGCAGCACGGCTATTACAATTACCCCGACGTTGCAGATAGATATAGAGGATTTTACTGCGTAAGAATGTGTCAAAACTCGGAACGAAATAAACCACTTCAGGATGGTCTACGCTTGTGGAATATGATTGCATTTCAGACTAAAAATGCCACAGGAAGTTGTATAGAAATTAGACGCGAGGTGTTTAATCGGAATCTGAAGGCACGGCAGTGCCCCTGCCAAGTCGAGCAATGCACAGCCGTATCATTATTTATTTACAAGCTTTTATTTACTTAGTTTCACCTGTCCCGGTGTCTGTGTATCTGCGTGTCTGTGATCAAGTCTCGCAAGTTAAATTTGACCTACTTTGCGGTTTCCGATTGAGCTGAAAATTTGCTAGGATATTTAAATTAGATGACAATACAATATTATTATAACGTGAAGCTGATGTGATGAAGGATTCGTATGGTAATAGCCGTATAGTAATCTAAATTACACAAGATACATTCAGCGTGTTTGGGTTCATTGGATCGGTTTGGACGTGCAGTTTGGGAGTATACAGAAAATCAAGCCGGTTTTAAGCGATCTCAAACGGCAAATGCTAGAATTGCGGGTAAATGTCATTGGTATGGAATTCCCGGACATCGGCTAGCTGAATGAAGAAAGCGGCGCATGATTTCTTCGGCGATGCGTAAACAGTTCCCACACATACTGCAGAGAGGACTTTGACTATTATTTGCTAGGTTTGCGGTTATCCAAGAAAGAAAGAGGTGAAACTTTTCGAACTACAATTGTAGAGGTATACCTGGAGAATGTCACCCGGTGAGTCAGTTACTTTTCTACACGATAGGTGGGACATATGATTATTAAAGGAAGCTTTTTTTTAGTAAATGCCCAAGTACTGTGCGCAAAACTTCCGTTTATATTGCTTAGTTTCATGTTGTACCGAAATTATGTCATGCTAGCACAGCTTAACTGACCGAGCGAGTGCAGGGCCGTGAGATAAACAGAATTTAGATGGAGTCGTCGGGTAAGGGTTGTTCGAGAGACGGTGTCGTCCGGTCCATGGCTGGTCGAAGGGACACACCGTGCAGGTTAGAGTTGTTCGAGAGAGGGTGTCGTCCGGTCCATGCCTGAAGGGCTGGTCGAAGGGACACACCGTGCAGGTTAACTCGACACGAGACAGTATCGTTGGGGACATACTGGTCGAGTTGTGAGTGATTTGGTTGTCAGACTGTTGGAGAAAGATGCTGTCCAGTCCATGCGTGGTCGGAAGGATGCACACTTTCTATTCAATTCAATTCAATCATTTATTGGTAAAATATAAGGTATCGCCTTACAATATTAGTCGTAGCTACACACTACGATCAGAAAGATCACTGTTTTATGTAATACGTGGCAAACGAGCAGCCATCGTCGCCCACAAATATCTGCAACACCAGAAGAGTAGCCTATACGTTGCCAATCTTTAAGTGCCCCGTTTACCCGCTTTTTAAAGTAGCTCATGATATTTTGTGTAAAATTGGGAATTTAAATAAGACTACTCATAAATGCTAGACCTTTCCAACAAGAAAACAATTCGTTGATATTATTTTAACTCGTACGCTATTTTTTCAAAATGTCCCTTACTACTAATTTGTGCCGAACAGTAACTTCGCAACTGTAACATTTCCAGCGATTCTCTCCATGTTTGAACTCGAGAAGTGTTTTATTCTTCGGTCTAATTCTCTGTTAAAATTTCAAGAATATGGAACAGATGCTAGTCAAGCTTTGCCGAACAAGCAAACACAAGTGTTTAAATGTCTGGGTGGTCTGTTTATTAATATTATCGAATGTAATTAAAGCTAAACAGGGATGAGTTCAAGAGTAGGTAATTTTATGATACTGGGTGAATATTTGACAATTATTTATTTTGTTAGAAACGTTCGTGATAACGTCATGCTATTGCAACTCAAGTTCTCGTGTTCTCTAGATTAGAGGTTAATATAACGATTTGCAATAAAGGCACGTGTCATAAACCATGTTTTGTCTAAAAAATATAGTTGTAAAAACATGTTAAGAATGATGATAAAGCGTGAGGAGAACGACGATTGCTGAGATTTCGATAACGCTTTGGTGAGAATAACGAGCCTTGACAATTTATGTCATTAACGCAAGAAATAGATAATAGTAAAATCATTTGTCCGTATTGTTTGTCCGTCATTTTAGTTACAATTTTGCCTTAGCTTAAAAAAATACTACTTTATTGGTGATTTTGGTAAACTATAAAGGTCTTATATAACATGGATAAAGACATTTGGTCGAGCACCCTGTGGCGAACTATCACTGTTTAGGAGGGCCGTTCATCAAATCAAGAATTCACTATTGTGGAAGTTAATTTTTTTTTCTTGGGTTATCGAAGCCGCTCTCTTCACGCCTGCATGCAAACCTCCACTCGTTTTGATGTTTTTCAAGGAGAACAATTCACCGGTTAGAAATGACTTGTTTTTTGTCGCAGTCAAAGTTTTTTGTCGCAGTCAAAGTTTTTTGCGCGAAGATTGTTGAATCCCGAGGTACATTCAAGTTAATCTGATTATTTATCACTAAATTTAATCAAAATAAATAAATGACTGCCTCAGGTCAGCCTTTCCGCTTCCACAGGTCGGTTACCAAAAATGCTGTTATTGACAGTATTATTTACATAATTATTGTGATGGAATAGTGTGCCCTATTCTGAATAAAAGTCATTACGCTGGGCAGTGTTGCTAAGGAGAATGATGGTCAGAAAAAAAAAACATGTAATGTGCATGATTGCGCTTAAATAAACTCCGAACTAGAATGTCAGTAAATTGTTACTAATTTATTATAACATGAAACACTTTGGTCATAATTTAAATTAATGTTCATGGAGTAATGATGAAAAATAAGAATTAAGAGAATCGTGATACGTGTGAGGGGTGACGCACAAATGTTGATACATTTTTGAGACAAAAACGTTCTTCTTAGTTGAGCATTCACGAGCGCATAAAGAACGGCGAACGGATAGTCGGGAATAACATTTCTCCTACCGCTAATAATATTTTCATTTAAAGAAATACGAAATAACCGAAGTTCAGATGAATGATTATTTGGGACAATTGTTTGCTTCATGATTTGAATCAATTAGTGTGTATGTAAGTACTAAAAACTTATTCCTGGTCTGTGAAACCCACGTTTTATAGAATTATTTTAAACACTTCTTTGTTTAGCGAATAATCCCTTAAAATCAAAACCAGCCGTGTTGTGGCATGAGAAATATTGCGATTTTGGGTTGATTTTGTTGTTATTTTTTTAATCGTACAAAATGTTTTTTTTGAGTAAATTCACCCACAAGAACGATCAATGTTAAATCGAATCACATTAATTGTAACTTTCTGTTATTACTTGATCGCAAAGTAAGCTTTTTCATCGTTTTAAATTTTCATCCTAGTGCAGCATTGTTTAGTCAGATAATAACTGTTACGAGTCGACAAACATGACCGGTTCGTGCCATATCTTGATACACGCACGAAAGAGCCAGGGTTCAGGGTTATGAAGGGCTGGTGGTAATCTCTAAAAAGTTTAATGTAGTGAGTAGAAAACCGTGACGGCGTAGGAAAAAGAAGGTAAAAACACCTTAATACACGAACTAATTGTGATACGTTAACTGTAATTTAGAAGGAGTCATCAGGTTATGCAAAGATTGTCAAAACGAGAATGTCGTGCCGGGCCATGCTGCCGTGCGCGGCAGCTGGTTGGAAGGGACACATTCGTTTGGAGTGTCCACTGGTCGAAACGACACACCTGTTCGGTCCAAGCTGATGAGGCCGTATCGTCCGTGCCAGACCCTGCGGGGTTGATTGAGGGGACATACGAGTGCTTCCTTGAGATATTGATGATGCAACTGCGGTTGGTGTTACGGTTAGGTTACAATGATAACGACGCTATCACGTCAGCAACAGCTAACACTTTGTCAGGGTGGACGAGCGAGATTTTCAGCAAGTAGGATTGCTGATTCTTGTTCGATTGATTGTGTGATTGTTACAGGTCTGCAATCTAAAGCGCCCGAGGACGGTCGCATGTCAGTCTGGCCGTGACGGCGCATTGCGCCTCTTTGATGCTATTTTGGAACGAGATTGACAAGCTGTCATTCTGGCAAAGCGTCGTATCGTTGGTTTGCTGTTTACGGATGACTTTTTCGTACGTCAACGGAAACGCACCACGAATCCAAGCGACGAATTGCCTCTGTTCCTGTTTCTCCGCTGCTAACTCCTCACGAAGCTACGGCTAACCCTGACGTCGGCGGTGATCCGCCTTCATACATATTTTCTAATTTATTCCTAAGGGTTAGGTAAGGGCATAACTACCTTATGCTGTTGTTATTGTACTATATAATTGTATGGTTACGGTTACTAGATTAGAAATAAAATGTAAATTAGATAAAACATAAAGAGGGTCAAGTGTTTCTGCCAACAAACTGTTATATAGTTTGGCAGATGTTATATATATGTAAATGTAAACCTATATTTGGTAATAAATAAATTAAAAAAAAAAAAAAGAAGTATGGCTCGTGCTCTGAACATACCAAGGACTTCTATCCAAGACATACTTCACGACGAAGGATACCATGCCTTCCACATCCGACGAGTCCAAGCTTTACTGCCTACAGACCACCAATTGCGCATTGATTTTTGCCAAACCATGTTACAAAAAGAAGAAGAGGACCCTGGATTTTTCAATAAAGTCTTATGGTCAGATGAGTCACGATTTGAGCGAACTGGAATATTCAATATTCATAATTACCACTCGTGGGCGATTGAAAATCCACATGAAATGAGAGCTTCAAAGTTTCAACATCGTTTCAGCGTTAACTTGTGGTCTGGTATCCTCAATGGTGAATTAATTGGTCCATTTGAATTGCCGTCCAGACTTAATGGAGAAACCTACAGAAACTTCTTGGAAAATGAACTTCCATTGTTGCTGGAAGATGTGAATCTCAAACTTAGACGAACTATGGTGTTTCAAAATGACGGCGCCCCGTGTCACTACGCAACGACAGTCCGAAATTTCCTAAATGAAACATACCCCAACAGATGGATCGGACGCGGTGGACCAATAACGTGGCCTCCACGCTCACCTGACTTAAACCCCCTCGATTTTTTCATTTGGGGCTTTTTCAAGGAAAATAGCATACGCCCGAGAAAGTTCGACTGCACAAGAGTTGAAGCAGAATATTACCGAAGCCGAACGTGTCGTGAGGGAGAAAAGAGAAGCTTTTAGACGATTGAATCAGAATTTCTTACGTAGGTGTAGAATGTGTATTGCTGCTGAAGGTGGCCACTTTGAAAACCTTTTTATTGTATATGTAGGTAGTCAATAAGTGAATGCATGTGAGGGTAGGTATTTCGAGAATAAATGCAGTTCTGTTTGAGTTGTCACACGAGTTGTTTCATTGTGCTTTCTCCAAACACTTCATGGTGTCAGGTGTGGCAAATTCGCGGTTTAGAAGTTCGGAAATAGTTATTTGTGATCGTCAGAAGTGAAGGAAAATGAGTGAGGGAGCAAATAATGCAAGTGGCAGCAGCAGTGAAGCCACAAAGTACACAGCGGTGTCGTAGCCGCCCGCCATGATGCAATCGGGCAACCTAGCTGATAACTGGCGCGACTGGAAACAGACTTTCGATTGGTATTTGATCGCGTCAGGTCGCGAGAGTCGCGAAAAATGTGCTTTATTACTACACGTCATCGGGAAGGCAGGTCGGGATCTGTACGAAGAGTTTGAAAAAACCTGTATGAGCACTGAATAGATATTATGGTTCAAGTTTGCATACTAAAGTTTAAGTTGAATAAAAATCATTTACACTATTGAAATTCCATAGGTGTCCTACCTATAGATACGCAGAAACTACTCTGAAATGTAATTTTCACCTTCGGCGTGCTTAGTCTGTCTTAAATGAGCGCCGAGACTAGCTGATTGGTTCACTGGGTGACGTTTAAAAATTAATCGCGCAAGTAAAAAAAAGCTAGCTGTCCCTTTTTCATTATTGTAACTATGCCATCTCTTTTACGCAATCTGTTAATATGTGTGAGTATGTACACAGTACAGTGAGGTACGAATGTGTGCTGCGGCTTTCTTGGAAGCATATTTCTCAGCTGGCGAGTATACGTATAACGTATCTTATAAAATATCATTGATAGAACGGTGGAGACCAAGAAACTCGTAGAGTGGTGAAGACCTAGAAACTTAAACACATTTGAGAAACTAAATGTGTGCTTATACACTGTTAGAAATAAGTGATAACAAGTCCATAGCCTAGGAATCCTAGTCTGGTCTCATTAGAATAGAATGTCTTTTGTTTCGGACCCTATGCTAGGAATCCTAGCTCGAGCTCATAAATATAAAGTATACAGAAGGGAAATCATTAAAACTATACGATGTAAATAATAATTAAATGTTTTTTATTATTTAGTGTATTATTTAGTGTATTTTTCAGCCAATTTTAGCATTTAGAGGGACCCCGCAGCAAACTTAGGAAAAAAGTGGTTTCAGTCAAATGTCACTAAATTTTACTATGATGTAGATTCAACTCTCCCGATTATTTTTTTATAAGGGTACAACTCTCTCAGGTGTATACTTTCTGAAATAATCAATTGAATTGTTATATAAAAAAATATATGTTTTACGTAATTCCTCCTTTTTGCTCTGTTATGCATGTCGTTCGTAACATAGTTAATTGATAAAATGCAATGTCAACGTGACAGAAAGATTACAAAGTTCATATTTTATGTTTGATAAATACGTTATTATAAGCACATGAATAGAAAAATACTTACAACACATGACGGCAGTAAGAAATCCTTGGTTTGTCTGCAATAATCCTGTCGCTTCATTACGTCAGTAACTGTCAGTCTGTCAGTGCGTATCATTTCGTAATATGTATATCGAATTTAGAAAACACGTCGCGTAAATAAAATTAAGTGGCCTTGGATTACATACCCATCTGACTTACCCACTAACTATGGTCTTGCCCATGGGAGACTATCAAGCTTAATCCAAAGATTAGAACAAGATGCCATGGATGAGTATGACAGCATTCTGAAGGAACAACTTGCCGCAGGAGTTATAGAAATCATAGATCCCTCGGATCGGAAGTTAACTCTAATGCGCACCCCGTTCATTATCTAGCGCATAATATTGTTATGCAGAAGGGCAAGAAAGGGCGTGTGGTATATGATGGTTCGGCTAAGCTAAAGGACAGTAAAATCCTTAATGAATGTATGTACAGGGGACCTTCTATGCTCGAGGATTTGACCGCACTTCTTTTGAGGTTCAGAGTCAACAAGATTGGAATTACGGCAGACGTAGAAAAGGCATTTCTGCAAGTAGGACTACCACATGAGGATAGAGATGTGACCAGGTTCTTATGGATTAAAGACCCTAAACAAGGAGTGTCTGAGGAGAACCTACTACACCTGCGTTTTTGCTGCGTCCCGTTCGGTGTAATTTCAAGCCTATTTTTGTTGACTGCTACGATTCGGTATCATTTGTCCAAGAGTGACCAGAACCTTATGTGAAAAATAGCAGAAAGAACCTATGTAGACAATTTGCTCACAGGAACAGACACATTAGACGAAGCTCGTGATCTTGTAAACAAGACTAGGTCAGTGTTTAATGGATGCCTTGGACATATCATTTCCAGCAGAGGAGTTGGCCAGAGAACCCACAGAACAACAAAACACAGAAGGATTGCCAATAGAAAATGACAATATAGATGATGTTGACCAGACCATTGTGGTCGACAAACACTGCATAGAAATAAGGAATTTACAGAAGCTGTACTTTCCACAAGAGGTAGCAGGCAAGAACACTAGCCTATCTAGGAATTTAGGACTATTCATGGATATGGATGGATTGTTGAGATTAAAGGTCGTCTTATGAACACAATGTGTTCATATAACACCAAATATGCGATCCTGATACCGAAGAATCCAGAACTGTTTACTGACAAACTGATTCAGGAAACTCATCAGAAGTAAACATGGAGGTGGTCCCTACAAACTTCCTTCCACATCAGCACTATCAGCAGAGCGCGCTAATTATAACGCTCCATATACATACGCCGCGCCGGGATCGATTATTTCGAGCCAATCTTTGTTACCGAGGACGGACAGATGAGAAAGAGATGGATTTGCCTATATACCTGCCTCGCTGTACGTGCTATGCACATGGAAGTAGTTAAGGATTTAACTGCTGAGGAATGTTTACTAGCAATGAGAAGATTCATAGCTACACGAGGGAGACCAGTACTCATAAAATAAAAAAAATAAAATAAAATAGTTTATTTTTGCAAGTAGGCCCTCAAGGGCTCTTTTACAAGTCTGAGTCTAAATATGTATGTATTATTTCATTTCTTTTCTTTTGGCGCTTCGGGTAGTGACCTTCTGGTGAGAAGAAGCGCCGGAAGAAACTCACCAGTTTCTCTTTTTTAACAACAGGTTTGACATTATTACATTCGATTTCATTAATACGTTATAATAAACTTATAACTACATTTTCAGAGATGTAAAAGGTCTCTAGGCGTCAAAACAAGACAATTAATATAATAGAAAAAAAATTGATAATAAAAATTCATGGAGATGTAAAGAGTCTCCGTTGTCAAAATATTAAGTTTTGGAGGTGTAAAGGACCTCCAAACGTCAAAATATAAAATAGGAATGTTTATACTAAATATATTACAGAAATGAAAATATTCTGCAACTCACACGATATAACTTAAAAACTAAATTAAAATAAAATGAATACAGTTTTTTCTTAGAGATGTATATGGTCTCTAAGTGTCAACACGGTTGACAAGTTCAAAAACAGAAAAAAATCAACGAAAGAGACATTATATTAAAATGTAGTTATTTCCAGTTGCAGTTAATCCCAAGGTGCTTCATCATTCATGTAGTCTTGTGTGCTGTAATAAGCTTTGGACATGAGTTTACGCTTTACACAATTCTTGTATTTGCTAATAGATAATTCAGTTATGTTTCTTGGCAGTTTATTATAAAACCTTACACAATTACCCATGAATGATGTTTTTATTTTATGGAGCCGAGTGGTGGGCACTGCAAGCTTAAGTTTATTTCTAGTATTAATATTATGTATGTCACAATTCTTCTTAAAATTCATGATATTCTTATGTACATACATAATATTCTCATAGATGTATTGACAATGCAATGTCATTACATTAATGTCCTTAAACTTATCTCTAAGTGAGTCTCGATAGTTCATCTTATATATCGCTCGAATAGCCCTCTTCTGCAGAACAAATATAATATTAAGCTCTGAAGCACTAGCACTGCCCCACATAGTGTATTCATTCTAGATTTTTTAGCGGCAAAATTTATAACTTTAATTTATTGCTGCTATGTGATACCTATATACGAGTATATTAAAATACACGACTCTCCCGCCCCCCCCGCAATCTGCTGCACCCCTCCCCCCCTTGAAAAGTGTCCCATTTTACAGATTTTCTCAATTTTCAGGAAAACTATACAAGCTAGGACAAAATGGTCAAAGACGGAATTATTTGTCAATAAATTTCCTACAAGTATGTACTTACATTCATTTCGATACCATTTATAGTTTCCAAGCTATGGTGCATCAAAGATTACTAAAAATGTGCGCTTAGCGGAAATAAAACATTTAATACACAAAAAACAACAATATTTATTATTTTTTACAAGAAATGCGTTTAACTAAACAAAATAAACAATTGTTATTTATTTTTTATATAGTAAGTAGGTACTTAATATTTAACAAAAATCAGTATCGTCATCATTATCTTCTAAACACTTGTTGAAGCAACTAAGGCCCTGGCAATTTTTGCACATGGTGGAACAACGCAATCCAGCTTTGACACATCCACATCTTTTTCGGCAGCCTTTTTTGCAGCTGCACGATACTATTTTGAGTATCGACTGTGGAGCTGGTGATTCTGTGGTATATATGGGTGATACAAAGTTATTATTATTTTTCCAGCCCCAGTTTTCTGGGTTCAATGCGTTTCCTCGCCATAATTGTACTTGATGAAAAGTACGCATTGAATGCTGAAAAGCTGCTCCTGATGAAGGTGGTAACTTTGATAATATCACCGTACTGTTCGTCAGACCAACATATTTGTTGAAATGGACGTATCGCAACTCGTTTAAACTTTTCTCGGTTTGCTTAGCCCCATACAAGGCGAGAATATATCTTTCTCCCGCTTCTTTTACCTGCTCGTGTGAGGCATCCGGGTTATTGAAAACGTTTATCGTATCTTGCAAGTCGATCTATTGCAGGGAATCGATCCTCTTTCTGCATGCCATAAGTGGTTGCGATACTACTTCAGCATTCTACGGCAAAGGAAAAGTACAGTGTATTCTGCTCGGTAAAAAGATCGACTTGCAAGATACGATAAACGTTTTCAATAACCCGGATGCCTCACACGAGCAGGTAAAAGAAGCGGGAGAAAGATATATTCTCGCCTTGTATGGGGCTAAGCAAACCGAGAAAAGTTTAAACGAGTTGCGATACGTCCATTTCAACAAATATGTTGGTCTGACGAACAGTACGGTGATATTATCAAAGTTACCACCTTCATCAGGAGCAGCTTTTCAGCATTCAATGCGTACTTTTCATCAAGTACAATTATGGCGAGGAAACGCATTGAACCCAGAAAACTGGGGCTGGAAAAATAATAATAACTTTGTATCACCCATATATACCACAGAATCACCAGCTCCACAGTCGATACTCAAAATAGTATCGTGCAGCTGCAAAAAAGGCTGCCGAAAAAGATGTGGATGTGTCAAAGCTGGATTGCGTTGTTCCACCATGTGCAAAAATTGCCAGGGCCTTAGTTGCTTCAACAAGTGTTTAGAAGATAATGATGACGATACTGATTTTTGTTAAATATTAAGTACCTACTTACTATATAAAAAATAAATAACAATTGTTTATTTTGTTTAGTTAAACGCATTTCTTGTAAAAAATAATAAATATTGTTGTTTTTTGTGTATTAAATGTTTTATTTCCGCTAAGCGCACATTTTTAGTAATCTTTGATGCACCATAGCTTGGAAACTATAAATGGTATCGAAATGAATGTAAGTACATACTTGTAGGAAATTTATTGACAAATAATTCCGTCTTTGACCATTTTGTCCTAGCTTGTATAGTTTTCCTGAAAATTGAGAAAATCTGTAAAATGGGACACTTTTCAAGGGGGGGAGGGGTGCAGCAGATTGCGGGGGGGGCGGGAGAGTCGTGTATTTTAATATACTCGTATATAGGTATCACATAGCAGCAATAAATTAAAGTTATAAATTTTGCCGTTTTGCCCATACATTAAAATCTAGAATGAATATACTACACAGTAGAATACCATACGACATAATACTGTGTTTAGAATATTTTATGAATAGTTTAAATTAAAAGCAGAATTATTGTCTAACACATACTTTAACGATAACAAGATAAGGTGGAAGTTTATTCCTCAGCTCAGTCCATGGCATGGAGGATTTTATGAAAGGCTAGTCGGCATAGCAAAGAACTGCATGACGAGAACCTTAGAGAAGAGAGTTCTGAACGACATACAGCTAAGTACAGTTATCAAAGAAATCGAAGCTGTGGCGAATTCGCGTCCACTTACTTGTGTTGGTTCCGATGTAGAATATGTGTTAAGACCGGCAGATTATCTAACCTATGGAAAATGCATAGCCATCGAGCCATCAATACAAAATCCGTATCTAGGTGGTTCAGTCACAAAAGAGAATCTAATAGAAGGATGGAAGAAAGGAAGTCTGATATTAGAGGAATTTAAAAGAATGTTTCTGGGACAATACCTTTGTAGCCTGCGTGAAAGATACCAACATTCGAATAAGGAACCCCGAGTCAGAACTAACCTAAGTCCTCAGGTTGGCGATATAGTCCAAATTAAAGGAGACTCAAAGAACAGAGAGAACTGGAAGGTAGGAAAGATTAGCAGTCTGGAACGGGGAGCCGATGGAGAATGCAGAGTTGCAAAGGTCAATGTCGAAGGAAAGGAGTTTATACGATCAATAGGTCATCTATATCCCTTGGAGGTAGAAGACGCTACGCTAGAAAATCCAACAGCAGAAGTAGAAATACAATTAAAACCAAATGAACGAGGAACAGAAGAATCTCTACATAGGACTACAGAGATATCTGAAATAGAAACCAGGTACCCTGGCACCGAACCATTAGAACAGGCGTCACAAGGAATTGCGGTTCAGAATGATGTTAGGGTGGAAACTAATGATTTAGACAGGATACCTGCACCGGTAGAAGAGATAAGTAACGATGTTAGGGAAGGAGTAGAAACCGTATCGAATGAACCTTGTGATAGAAGAATTAGAAGGACAGCTGCTGTCCGGGCTAGAGAAAGGATTGCCCAATGGACGAGCCAGCTCATAGCCATATTTTAGAACATCCCGGCCGTTGGGAGTGTCGCGACTCGCGACGTACGCGATCCTCAACAAAACAGATGGTGAGTGTAAGCAAGCGTGTAAAATGTTTTATTATTTATACTGGCTCAGACAGAACATCTGAATATAAAAACGAATCTTTGACAGAAAAGGGGGAAATGTTTTAATTCCCGACGGAACAATGTTCGCGTGACGGGAGACAGCAGAATCCAGTAAGTTATTATTTTCATATTACTTATAAGAAAGAAGAGCAGCAGAAAACTGGTAAGTGTTAGTCATATAGTTCATGATTGTCTATATGAGAGAGCTGAAGAGATGACTAGAAGTATGAGAAAAGAATTAGAATAGAAAACAATCAAGAATTGCTAAACGGTTGTGTGTGGACAGGGTCGAGCTATAAAGGGTGTTGTGGAGGCTCGCGGCGGAGAAAGAATCTCTGCCAAACAATAAGAATAGAATAAGAATGGAAGTAGAATCTAAGACAGAATATATTTGTAGAAATCACTTCATCTCTCACTCTATTGTTCAACTATCTTGTCGTTATGTCTTAATTGAACTCAGGCAATGTCTGAGGTTAGTAGTTGTAGAAGTACAGACGTCACGACAACAACAGAGTTAATTTTAGTTTAATTGTTTGATATCGGCTGCCATTGTGATCGAACGCAGCATAAACCAATTTCATTCTAACTATAACTATTATTACTATTCGCACACACAATATTTACGAATTTATTTATACAACGCAATTCAAAATTTGCCACAAATACCACGCCGAGGAGCTGCTAGTGCTAAACAAGTGCGTAAAGAGTTCAAAACCTATTTTTCCAATATGAGGTTAATTTAGAGTTTTTGTTTAATTATGATTTAAATAAATGTAAAAAGGTTTATTAAAAACTTCTTACTTACATTTGATCTAGTATTTATTGCTGTCCTCGGAGTGAGGCCATCACCCGAAAACAAATCAAGAGCACCATACGCAAACCATGCTGGGCGAACGCGTTGGTGATGTAAGAGAAAATGATGCTGAAGTAGGTACGTTGTTCATGATCATATTGTATATTTCACAAAAAAAATTGTGTTCTTTCTTCTTTAGGTAATTTTCTCAACTTTTTTGCTATAAATTTGCCATGTAAGTCACACTCATCATCGTCATGAATTGGTCGACTCTTTATAGTTTCTTTGAGTGTAACCAAAGCAACCTTAACTGTTTCTCCAGCAGTCACAAGTTCTATAGGGTTATTACGATGACCAAAACCGTTCATACGGTTGGTGGTCTCATAGACAGGTCAGATTGACCATCTTCTACAGTTGCTCTCGTAGATTGCCTATCTTCTACAGTAGCACTCGTAGATTGAATATCGTCTACAGTTACGTCAAAACTCTCTTCCGTTGATCACTGACGATGAATTATCCTGAAAAAAGATGAAAAATCAAATACCGTAAAACCGGGTTTCTTAAGCCTTAAGGCTAAAGATTGTCCCAAAAAATTAAACGGATTTAACATCCCGCCACAAAGCCAATAGACGTCCGATCGTAGCAGTTACGCTCTAAAATCATAGATGGCACTACTTACTTGCGACGCGGTGCCGTTTTTAGTTGCTTGCGCAGGTTTCAACTTGTCCGTATCGATCAAGCGTGAGGTGAGACGTACGTGCATAAATGGTGTCTGCAAACTTTTGGTTAAAACAGCGAAATAAGGTAAGTTTGTTGTAATTTATTATGCAAAAATTAATTTATTCTGTATATTAAAAGTATCTGATTTGACTAAGTACTTTAAGGAATGAATGTGATTGACTGATTGAATGATTCATTCGCTGTCCAGATTTTTCGATTTATTCTTCGCCTTGCCTCACTTTGTTACGGATCGTTCTTGTGAATAGACGTGCTCTAGCTTCCTAGTACAAAAGTATCAATCAATAGATAACTATACAAATCACTTCTCAGTATTTCATTTTAATATCTATCCTGGACAACCCTTACCTTTCAAAAGGTTATGCGGCCCAGGCTACGCGTTATAATACTATTTAAAATCGTGCTATCACCTCTCGAATAAAATAAAACATTAGTTTAAATATAAACGGTAATTTTTCAAATCCGCGTGCAATAGATAACCTAAAATCAAAACGAAATATCAAAGTTTTTGACGGTGAAAAGTATAGCGTGTGGAAATTTCGAGTTCGTGCTCTGTTAAGTGAAATGGACGTTTTAAAAGTTGTTGATGAGGACCCCATATTACGAAGCACCGAGTGGCATAAAAATAACCGGATTGCTAAAAGCATAATAGTCGAGTATTTAGCCGATTCTTATCTCGGTTTCGCGCGCGACGAATCTACCGCCAGAGAAATCTTTCAAAATCTAGATGCTCTCTATGAACGTAAAAGTATAGCTACCCAACTCGCGCTGAGAAAGAAATTATTAGTGCTAAAATTACAAGGTGATACAAGTTTAGTGCGACATTTTGCCAACTTCGATGACCTGATAACGGAACTGCTCGCCGCTGGTGCAAAACTCGAGGAGACTGACAAGGTAGCTCATTTATTACTTACATTGCCTACGACTTACGATGGCGTGATTACGGCAATTGAGACTTTATCTGAGGACAGTTTAACTTTGGCATTTGTAAAAACAAGATTGTTAGACCACGAGGTTAAATTAAGGAATGACAGTGCAGATACAAGCTCTAAAGTACTGCATGTTGAGCACAAACATCACAGTTTCAAGAAGCGGAAGATTGATGCACCTAAACAATCAAACTACCAGCACAATCATAAAAATTATAAAAACAAAACTTGGAAAAATACCCACATTTTAAAATGTCATCATTGTGGACGCAAGGGTCACGCGAAAAAGGATTGTTATCATTTTAAACGAATGATCCAAGAAAAACAGGCTGAGACACATAGGTCAAGGACGGTTCAACAAGTTGAATTAAATCAAGAAACGGCAAACGATTTTTCTGGTTTTGCCTTTATGACCGGCGATTATCAAGACAATGTTCAGGAAGATAAAGTGAGATTTATTCTGGATTCTGGAGCTTCGGACCACATCACAAACAGGTCGGATCTTTTCAGTAATTATACAATTCTTAACCCACCGTTGAGAATATCAGTTGCTAAGCAAGGTCAATTTGTTTTAGCTACAAAGAAGGGAACAATGAAGGTTACGAGCGACATGGGCGTGCAGGGACATCTGGAGGATGTGCTATTTTGTCCAGACGTTCCATACAACCTGCTGTCGGTGCCGAGGATGCAGCGAGCTGGGTACACCGTGATCTTCAACCAGCAGGGAACCGAAATATGTAAAGGTGACAAAACCTTCATGAGAGGTAAGGCTCTGAACAATTTAATTGCAGTAGACTTTGCAGTAACTGTAAATATGGATATTCCTGATTCTCGTGTATATAATACTAGTAAAGTTGACTACACTTTATGGCATCAGCGGTTAGGCCATATCAGTAACAATAAATTCATACAATTAAAAAATAAAAATATGGTTGAAGACATTAATCAGATTCAGTCAGTTGTACCAAATGAAAATTTGTGTGAAGCTTGTATTAATGGAAAACAAGCAAGATTGCCATTTAATAATGTTAAAAATAAAGAACACATTACACGACCTTTATATGTTGTACATTCTGACGTTTGCGGCCCTGTCACTCCTCCCACGATCGACAATAAAAATTATTTTGTCCTTTTTGTTGATCAGTACACCCACTACTGTGTTGAATATTTAATAACGCACAAATCAGAGGTTTTTACGGCATTCAAAGATTATATTAATAAATGTGAGGCTAAATTCAATTTGAAAATGGTTCATTTATACTGTGATAACGGTGGCGAATACTTATCCACCGAAATGAAAGAATATTGTGTCGAAAAGGGTGTTACTTACCATCTGACAGTTCCTAGAACTCCGCAGCAAAACGGTGTATCGGAACGAATGGTGAGGACCATTACTGAAATAGCGCGATCCATGCTTAGTGGTGCTAAGCTAGATAAAGTTTTTTGGGGTGAAGCTGTATTAACTGCTGTTCGATTAATAAATTTAACGCCTACTAGAGCCCTTAAGCAATCGAAAACCCCGTACGAACTGTGGCATGGTAAAAAGCCTCAACTTAAATATTTAAAGGTTTTTGGCGCCACAGTTTACGTACATGATAAAACCAGTAAAACTAAATTTGACGATAAATCATGGAAGGGAATACTGGTAGGTTATGAACCAAACGGGTATAAAGTTTGGAACCTAGAACGCGCTAAATTTGTCACTGTTAGGGACGTTATAGTGGACGAGACTAACTTTTTGACATCCAGGCCCGTATTGCCTGAAGGGATTGTTAATATCGAAAATTCCCATGACGAAACTGATAATAACAATATATCAAAATCAGTGTCATCTAAGTCTCGATATGGTGACAAATTTAAATCAGATACATTGAAATCTGATGAACATGGTCCTCCTACCAAAATTTGCAGATTAAATGAATCCATTATAGAACCCACATCAGTTAGCCCCTCTGACAATTGTACGCAAGTTGATAAAAACACAGACGACGTGAGAAGGAGTGATAGGCTTAAAAATCGGCCGCCTGTATCTTATCACGAATCTGATGACGATGACTGCATATTGAGTGCACAGTCTATATTAGGAGATGTACCTAGTAGTTTTGACGATATTAAGGCCCGAGCTGATAAATGTAAATGGGAATCAGCCATTGAAGAAGAGTTAAAGTCTCTTTCTGAAAATAACACGTGGTGTTTGGTGCCCAGGCCACAAAACAAAAATGTTGTGGACTGTAAATGGATTTTCTCTATCAAGTATGATGAATTTGGTCAACCGCAAAGATATAAAGCCCGCCTGGTGGCTAGAGGTTTCAGTCAAGAATACCTAGTAGATTTTAATGAAACCTTTGCGCCTGTTGCTAGAATTGCTAGTTTTAGGTTCATTATTAGCCTTGCTAATAAATTTAACTTGCTTGTCCACCATATGGACGTTAAAACTGCATTTTTACATGGTAAATTAGAAGAAGAGATTTTTATGGAAGTGCCAAAAGGAGTAAATTGTAGTAAAAATAAAGTATGTAAATTAAATAAAGCATTGTACGGCCTAAAACAGGCTGCTAGATGCTGGTTTCATGTTTTTGAGCAAGCACTAATAGAAAAGGGTTTTAAAAGTTCATCGGTTGACAGATGCATATACATGCTTGATAGAGGAGATGTGCATAAAAACATATATGTAGTATTATATGTAGACGATTTAGTTCTTTCATGTGGTGAAATTCAAACACTGAATAATTTTAAAAGATATTTAATGAGTAAATTCCAAATGAAAGACCTACAAGAGATCAAATATTTCCTTGGTATAAAAATTGATAGGTTCGATGATGTAATAACATTAAGTCAAACTGCATACATTGAAAAAGTTTTAAGTAAATTTAAAATGCACGATTGTAATCCAATAAGTACACCATTAGAAACAAAGCTAAATTACGAAGCTTTGAACTCTGAAGAAAAGTATGATGCCCCTTGCAGAAATGTCATAGGTTGTTTAATGTATATGATGCTGTGTACTCGTCCTGATTTATGTACTAGCGTCAATATTTTAAGCAGATATACAATCAAAAACAATAAAGAATTATGGCAATGCTTAAAAAGGGTGCTCAGATATTTGAAAGGCACAAAAGATTTAAAATTAACTTACAAACGATGTGATTTTTCTAACATTTTATGTGGATATGTTGATTCTGATTGGGGTGGCAACGATTCAAGTGATAGAAAAAGTACTACCGGTTATTTATTTAAATTATTTGATAGATGTACAATCACCTGGAGTACAAAGAGGCAAATGTCAGTCGCAGCTTCTTCAACTGAAGCCGAGTACATGGCTTTATTCGAGGCTGTGCGGGAGGCCTTATGGCTAAAGTCTCTCGCATTAAGCATTAACGTAAATATCACAGAACCGATTCTTATTTATGAGGATAACAATGGTTGCATTAGTATTGCCAACAACCCCACGAACCATAAGAGATCAAAACACATCGATATTAAATATCATTTTTCTAGGGAACAGATTGAGAAAAATGTTATTAAGTTGTGTTATCTACCCACAGGTAAACAAATAGCGGACGCCTTCACAAAGCAGTTGCCCACAGCTGTTTTTCAAACAATGCGCTCTGAAATGGGTTTGCAATAAATAAATGATTGAAGTGTACTTGATTATAAAGAGGGTGAGGGGCTTGAGAGAGTAGCGATGTTCGCGCCGATTTGAACGCCGCCGGAAGTACCACGTGATGCCGTCGTCGCCTCGAAGCCGCATCCGGTTCCCGCCGTCAACTGTCAAAAGCAAAAACCCGCCAACTCGCTCGCCGCCATGTTAAACCATTGTTGCGGAGGTAATGCGTTTGGTGGTCCACCAGGAAGCCATTACTCAGACGTCGAACGACTTCAGGAAAAATAATAATCATTTTATTGGAAGGTAAAATGTTATATTATTTGTTCCGTTTCGTCGTTCGACGTCTTCATTGTCGAGACGCGCGTTTTACCTCTGAATTCTCTGATGGGGACTCTCAAAATACTGCAGTAGCGCGTGTAGCGCGCGGTGCTTCAGAGGTTACCTGCGACAGCGCCATGGCGGTAGGTGGTGCCGTTGCGGCAGCCGGTAGTGGCGCGTAGACAGCGGTCGGTGCCGTTGTGGCGGTCGATGTTAGTGTAGTGGCGGACGGTGCCATTGCGGCGATCCGTGCCCTTGCAGCAGCCGATATTGACGCGTAGACAGCAGTCGGTGCCGTTGTGGCGACCGATGTTAGCGTAGTGGCGAGCGGTGCCATTGCGGCGATCCGTGCCATTGCAGCAGCCGATATTCACGCGTAGACAGCAGTCGGTGCCGTTGAGGCGGCCGATGTTAGTGTAGTGGCGAGCGGTGCCATTGCGGCGATCCGTGCCAGCGCGAAGAGGAGCCCCGCATAGAAGATTGGTGTGGCAATTGATACCGGGGGCAGTGGCAAGTGGCGCCATTGCGGCGATCCGTGCCAGCGCGCAGGGTAGCCCCGCAGAAGGCCAGTATGGCGAATTATGCCGCGGGCCAAAGTTGCCTTTCTCTGAAGGCCAAAGTTAGCATAAAATGTACTTTTAATAAAATTAATTATATTATATTTCATTTTAGGGTATTACAAAAAGATTAGGTACGTCACGGAAGCAATGTCTACAACTTACAGGAGAAAACCCGGCAGTCGCCGGTATATAGACTACACAACAGAGAAGTTAGATCAATGCTTCACCGCAATAAAATTAAAAATTCTAACTCAACGCGCTGCTTCCGAAAAATTCAAAATTCCTCGCAATACCGTCAAACATAAATTGAAGAACAAGTACCCCAATAAACCTGGTCGGCCCACCGTATTCACAGACGATGGAGAAAACTCATTTGTGGCGCATATTTCTGGTCTTTCAGAGTTCGGTTTTCCTCTCACCGATTCAGACCTAAAAATGCTGATTCATGAGTATCTCCTGAAGCAAGGGAGGAATATAAGGGCGTTTAAAAACAATACTCCAGGAGAAGACTGGCTTAAGAACTTTCTTGAAAGACATCCTGTGTTGTCAAAGCGACTTGCCAATAATATCAAAAGGGTTCGGGCTCAGGTAAATGAAAATGCCATTTCCGATTTTATCGACAACATTGCTTCAGAAAAGGAAAATGTCCCGCCAGAAAACGTCTATAATTATGACGAGACTAATTTGACGGATGACCTGAAATCTTGATGTCAATATTCAAAATGAGTTTTCCACAATCACGCGTGACCTAAATAGTTTTTTTTATTAAATATACGTTCAAGGCAACAATCTTCGAGGAGCAAAACGAGAATATTAGACCACCAACCCCAACACGGCCACACTGAAAAAAATAATTAGCCGAACTCGTTTTGTAATTTTACTAAATAACTCAACTACGGTTATAAGAAAATAAACTTTGCATATTATTTACAAAACCTATTTTGTAGTGTACCCAGTACGAGTTATGTTAAAGTGTGTCTGGTAAGCAGTAAATTAATATTCGGGTACTATTTACTAAATTAAAGTAAACAAACTAGTATGGCTGCAGCAAGAATACCGTTTTTTAAAAGGCAACTAAACTGATTCCTTATTTATTATCGATGTGTCAGATTGTATATTACCAAACTGTATGTTATTATTATAACTAAACCGTATATACTTACTAATTACCAATGTGTTTAAATAATATTACCGCACCGTATGTATACTACTTATGTTAAATAATAGTCTGTAAAACGTTTAATATAATATTTTTGATAATTGTACTCAGTTCCTGAACGCACCGGTAGAAAGAATCCTATGAAAGAATTGAAAGAATCCTGTAGCTGTCATTCTCTGTCTTTGATAAATATCTAGATCAACGCAATTTGTTTTAATTATACCAAATTAAAAAACCTCTGAACTGTCTCATTTAAAAACCTCACATGGTAGCAGAGGTCCGTGGTTCTCCACGAGTAAAACAAGTAAAAACACTAAAACAAGTGAAAGAACAATACGTTTTCTCCGTGACAAATGTGACGAGACGCTGCGTGTTGAAGGAAGCAAAAATAAAGAAAAACAATGGAAATACCAATTACGGCAGCGGAATTAGCCAACATTCAACGCCTGGAAGACGCCGAATCATTCCCAATATGGAAATTTCAAGTCGAAATCCTATTCAAAAGTTACGGTTTGTAAGAAATTGTGTGCGCATCGACAAACGTCATCGAAAGCGCCGGTTCGTCCCAACAAAGCCTTAAAGATGCGCAAGCTCAACGCATTATTATGCAAACAATTGATAAAAAACACTTAACCTTAATTATGACATGCGAAAGTGCCTACCATATGTACAAGAAACTATGTTTCTTATTCGAAAAATCTGATGAACAACAAAGGTGCAAATTAATGCAGAATTTCTTTCAATGCCATTATAAAAAGGGCACTTCAATGACAGAATACTTGGGCAATATAGAAAATCTGGCATTTAAACTACGAGGGCTCGATGAAAAAATTGAAGAAAAAATGATTATATCAAAAATTGTATCTAGTTTACCTATCGAGTATAACAACTTAATAACTGCGTGGGAAAGCACTTCTTTTGCCGATAAAACTCTAGAAAATCTACAAGCCAGATTAGACATGCGCGCCGATCGAAAAAAAACCGGCGGCGGCGCGCTGCGAAAAAATCCACGGCGGCGGCGTAACGCCGGCGGCGTGAGATTTTTCAACTTTGCAAATAGGTATCGCTTTCAATATTAAGGGCTTTATCACACTTGCAGGCGAGCTGCGGGCGAGTTAGAAGCAAAGTTCCGTACAAATGTCGCTCGCGGCGAACTGTCCCTTGCCACACGTTCAAACAAATTTTAATTGGCCAATCGTGTCTCAATCGCTATCCAAACTTCACTTTATTCTTTGGTGATACATTCCTGGGGAATGTCCCCTCACTCGTACATTACGGCAACTTAAACGTTGACTGCTAACGGGATCTCGTAACCTTACTCATCGTTTCAGTTCATCCTAGAGGTTCAAGACTGGATTTCTTGCTGGCCAATGCAAAAAAGGAATCCTGAACTCCTCCAGTAAGCCGCTGACAATTAATACACTGTGTGTGCGGGCGTTAGCGTGCGTGAAACTCGTGAAAGTGAACCCACGAATGATAAAAGCTGTATAAGATACCACTTGATTTTTTAGGATCACCATAATGAATCATCGAGCAGTCAGGGCTCCCTGGCGGTGATCTTCACCTGACTAAGAAACTCACACAAGCTTAGTTTTTCCTGCGCTTGACATGCCGCCCCAGGACATGCACGAGTCACCGCCGCAGTTCACGATGTTTTCGATGCATGCTTGTGTCCTGCGATGCTGTGTGTTGGGACTTGCGGCAGCTCTATGAGATAAGATGTTCTTCTCTTGTTGGCTTCTTCCAACCCTAGAGCTGCTAATCGATGTCCTGCGAGCTTTTAGAAGCTGCTGTAAGAGCTGGACAGTTGTAAAACCGATTCAGCAGGGACGTTAAAACGATGAAGCGGTCGTCTGTCTCAGAAATGCACTGTCATCGTCAGAATCTTTGTCTTCTGGTTAAGCCTCTTAGTGTCTTCAAACCATTGGAATACTCGTGGAACAGTGAAATGGCTTAGATTGTGTTGCCAGGCAACATTACCCTGCTGTAGTCCTGCTTGAAGTAGTGCTACGACAAGATCGGCGTCATCAGCAGAAGCATCATCTGCAAAGAATAATTCCTTGATTTTTCTCTTCAGGTGTAATTGTTAACAAACCTGAATAGCGATCGAGGCACGATTGACCAATAAACACTTGTTTAAACGTGTGGAAAGAGGCAGAAATCGTGAGCCCGTACTCCTCCCACTTTTTTTAGAATCCCTCTACATAATCCACGAGTTTTCATAAAATGAAACAGTTGTTAATTGAAAGAGCATTAAACAAGCTTTCAGTGATATCGATATTCTCTCTCTAGTCGTTGACTTCATTGCTGAAGGTCGTGTCCGTCTTGAAATTTTTACGATGACCTGTGTCACCAATCGCTTCCATCCCATCCTGTCCTCGGCCTTCTTCATGGCGCTCGTCACTGTAAGGCCTGTGAGAGCGGAAACCTGATCTGACCATCGTGTAGGAGACCTGCCACGTCACCGCTTGCCGTCTATCTTCCCAACAACCACAAGTTTCTCCAAGTTGTCAGGGTCACGTAGGGGCAAAGTGTCCAAAATAACCAAGAATCCTTTGCTAGCAAGTGGTAGATAGCCTTGTCCGGATCCCAAACTGCTGAAGGATGGAGACGTTCGTTTTCTTGGCTGTCCATGGGATGCGTAACATTCGTCTCCAGCACCACATTTCAAATGCCTCTATTTTCTTGCGTTCTGCTGACCGGATTGTCCAAGATTCCGAGCCGTAGAGAAAAATCGAAGAGACCAGAGTTCTCACAATACTCATTTTGGTGTTGTTGGAGACTTTCTTTTTTATGGCAGATTTGGCCATTTGAGTTCTCCTTCGAATTTCCCTCTCGCTTCCCCCTTGGTTAGGTGAGGTTAGGTAGCCCCAGATATACAAATTCACTGACAAATTGTAAGTTAGAGAGTTCTCCTGTCCGTGTGAGTTGTTCAGCTCGGTCCACGACCATAACCTTTGTTTTTGCCCGGTTAATTGAGAGGCCAACTAGAATGCTCCCTTGCTCAACTCTGTGGATGTGCGATTTTTTTGACGCCGAGTGTATATATAATGCTATGGTAGCTAAACAAAACCTTAATTACATAAATGGATACTGCAGAAAGCGACGCCTTTCAAATTGGATTTTAGATTTTTTTACGTACCTACAAATTAAAGTTTAGAGATTCGATAATCTCGAAAAAAAAAGGAGGCATTCATTAATTTTCAAGGAAATCATTTTGAAACTAACGAAGGTTTGGAAATAACATCCAAATCAACGCATGTTGCTTCCGAGAATTCTATAATGACGATCGATTCTTTGATTTACATTGATTACTCCAATCGGCGTCACAGTTTTGCCATGCCAACTGACTGACTCGTCTCTAACTCGGCGCGAATTTTAAACTACCGGCGGCGGCGGCGGCGCGCCGGCTCCTTATGGCGGCGGCGCGCCGCGGCGGCGCGCACGTCTAAGCCAGATTACTAAGCGAAGAAAAGAGACTGTGCAGAAGCGAGCTTGAATCATCGTCATCTGAAAAAGTGGCTTTCAAAGCATTTAAAAACAAAACTAATGCATGTAAAATCTGTAGAAAAACAAATCATCTAGAGAAAGACTGTTTTTTTAAAAAGAAATGCAGCATCTGTAAAAAAACAAACCATGAAGAAAAAGACTGTTTCCATAAGAAAAATAAGACTAAGGAGAAGGTAGCATTTCTAACAACATTTGAAAAAAGAAGAAACCTTGACGCCGAAGAGTTCATAGTTGATTCAGGGTGTACTTTACACCTGACGAAAAACAAAAATATCTTATCCGAGATCAAGAAAGAAGAAACCAGCATTCAAATCGCTAAAAAAAATGAGAAGATAATATCCACTGGAAAAGGCGTTATTGAATCGGAGAATGTAAAGCTAACAGAAGTACTATATGTTCCTGAACTACCAGAAAACCTGATCTCTGTAAATGAAATCACTGAAAAAAATGGACAAGTTTTGTTCACTAAAAACAAAGTAATAATTTCTAAAAACAATGAAGAAGTGTTAACCGGTGAGAAAAATAAAAATGGCCTGTACTCCATAACCACTCACTTGCTTTCGGTAGCTAGAGCTGCCAACTTTGCGCACCTACGATTTGATTTTGGTAGCCGGAGCTACCAGGCGACGTTTGTACAATATTTTATTTTTAATCTGTAAAGCGTGCTTTAGACGACGTTCAAACTCTGTTCAAATCATAGAGAAATAACATGGCAACACAGAAAAAAAAGGGCAGCCAACATAGTAGACTGAAAATATTTTTAAACAGTGTAACTTTACAAGGTGTTGTCAAAGTGAAGTTCAAGTCAGATTTTGTGAAAGTGCGGAGTGTTTAGAAAATGCCGTAAGTACTCAAATTACTATTTTATTATTAAATTTATATATCAAACGATTCAGTGTTTATCCATCTAGCAGATTGTAACAATATTTTAGTGCCAAACTCATAATTATGAATCACATCTTCACTTGAAAGTAATTTAACAGATTTTTTTCCAGTAACTTGTGAATTAAATGGCTCATATTTTAAAGACTTTCAAATAATTCTTTTCTAACTTATAGTAATTAAATAGCTTGAGTATTAAGTTTTTTACTTAAACCATAAAATCAATCAATACAGGATTTATTACACAGGATTAGCGAAAGAAACAAGTGACAGTAAATTGTAAGTACGGGTGTGGTAGCGCTAGCCACCAGCGAAACAATTCATTCATACATATCGCTTCAAGGTTGTAAGACTTGTAAGGCATGCGGCACACCAGACGCGCTGTGAGCGCGTTTGAGATATTTGTTTTTTTGTACTTACTGGTATTTGAACAATGTTATCTATCATTAATTTTGGTGTTTCGGTTATTTTAATAGATATTTTATTGTATGTGTGTATCCATTCCGAATGTTCAATGAGTATATTCTGGAAAGATAAAAGGAGAAACTTTTTTGTTTTTAGTTAACTGGTGGCTTTGTATTTGATAAATACATATTTGGTAGATAGAAAATACTTTTGATTGAAATACTTTTACTTTTTAACACTTCATAAAATACATTTTATAGAAAATAAGAAACTATACAATAACGTAAGTTGAATGAAATTGCATCTTGGGCTACTTAGTTGATAACTTTTAATATTACAAAAATACACACTAAAATCTAACTAACGTCTTCAAATATGGTTATATACTCGTTTACTACCAATTCTGTCTAAATAAAATAGCAAAACTTAATGGAATGCGTCTTCATCTACGATTTGTATACTTCTTAATTTAAAAAATATTTTGGCTGAGGGACTGTTCCCTGCACAAATAAAAACACATCATACATCTGTATGTATGATGTGTTTTTATTTGTGCATTAATTTTACGCTTATCTAGGATATTTTACATTGTTTGAGCAGACCAGCAAAATCAAAAAACAAAGAAACCGGACGCAGTCGTGGACGCGGTCGTGGACGAGGGCAAGGACGAGGGCGAGGAAGAGGAAAAGTTGAACCAAGGGAACTCCTTTCCTCAAGAGAAACAAGCTCCACCTGAACATCCCCCATCTCCTGTTCCGGGTCCTAGTTCCAGGTTACTTATTCAATTCAACTGGTGATCGTATGTTATTGTTTGTAAAAAATCCTTTTCATTTTTGTTTTTTTTTCAGTAGACCATATGACGAGGAAAAACAAATTATGTTGAAGCGATACTTCAGGACAATCATATCGTCGGCCAATGAGCGTCGAAGAATAGTCGATGCGTATGGTGTAAGCAGTCTCGCTCGAAATAAAGCAAGCTATGTAAAGTATCACTTTGCTTAGATGTATGTTTCGAGGAGTACCATACGAAATATTAGTACTTTCGGCATCGGCGGGGCTATTTTGTATGTAAAGGTCGCTATTATTCAAAAGTAAACATGCAATCGAGGGCTTTCTTTATTACCTCCCGTGTTGTGTACATCATTTTAAGCCTACACTTGGCCAGAAAGCGGCTTTAAAAGCCACTTTATGGCCAGGTGTGGCATAAAATCCTTATCCTTACTTCCAACAATAGATTATTTGTCAAATTAGATAGTTAACGAGTTCATATTTTTAAATCCATCTATTGTGGATATATTGCATACATTATTCACTATCCGTATAACCTAGTCGTTTTAAACCTGACGTTTTACAGATTTGGGCATTTTGTAACTAAGACATTTTGACAATCAAAACCTTTTGCTAAGATAGCCCTTATACATTTAAAACCTTATGCAAATAAGTCATTCTGCCTACTTGTACATTTCACGACCTAGGCATTTTGCTAAGTAAGTCTTTATAAAAGTAAAACTTTGCATACCATGGCGAAATAAAACGTTGACCTCTTGAACTGAACCCATTAATTATTTTTAAAGTAAGTTTTATTTTATAGATTTCGCAGATTCATATAATTTGTACGTGCGAAATGACATAAAAAATCTCTAAAAACCATAATTAACATGCAATTGGCCCCTCAAGGTCAGCGCCATTTATCAGCACCATTTGAACTAAGTTTTTTTGTTGAAATTATATGTATCAGCTTCAGATATTTCAGCTTAGAAAATAAAACCCATCAAAAACATTACACGTAAAAAGATGCAACTCTCGCAACTCAGTTCTCCTACAACAGAAAAGTTTTGAGATGTAATGTTAAACCAAGTCAGTCCGTGTCCACTGAACTCAATTTCCACAGACTTGCCTATTATTTACCCGAGGAGGATTCTTGGAAAATGAGTTGCTCTCTCAGTTTAAATAAATAGGCAAGTCGGTGAAAATTGAGTTCTGTGGACACCCCCCCAGTACTGACTTGGCTTAACATTACAGCTCAAAACTTTTCTGTTGTAGAAGAACTGTGTTGCGAGACTCGCATCTTTTTACATGTAATGTTTTTGATGGGATCTTATTTCTTTTTGTAAGTGGTCTACCTTTATTTATTTCATTTCAATCCATTCTATTTCCGATTTGAACTACAAAACTAACTTTGTAATCACATGTATTTGTATAGGATTACAAACTTACGTGTGCAGTTGTAACTGAAATTGCAATATTTTTAGGTTTTATAGGACTTGATTGGCTAAAACCTCACTATGTTTAAAATTTGGAGCTTGTAAGTCTGCTAGAAGTTCCTTAGAATTACGATGATCATTAGTCAGTCAGTCAGTGAGTCAGTGACAAAACTAAGGAACTTTGACGTGCAATAGTTCTTAAACTACACGTTCAAATGGAATGTTTTTGAGGATATACTTAAGTCTTATTGTGCCCTATATATACCTGAAAATTCGGGGTTCTAGCTTTAGCCAGCACAAAATTACAGGAGGTTGAAAATGGCTTCCAGAAAAGGATTATATACGGCCGTGCCTTTGTTTTGCTTGACTTGGCACATGTATTAAACCATAAAATAAAATACCATACATTTGAAATATAATTAATGCCGTAGAAATAAAATAAAAAATCACCCGCTTTTGGTTTGTATGGAAAATAGACCGATCACCTCAACCTTGGTTCAACGAACTTATCTTTTTTTATGTTATACGCTACTTAATGTTTTAACCAACTTTTGTTTAGTTTCACCTGCCTCGGTGTCTGTCTGCCTTTGTGTAATCAAATCTTGCAAGTTAAATTTGACCACTTCCCGGTTTCCATTAAACTGAAGCAAACTTTCCAAGGACATGTAAATCAGACAATGCGATATGACACGAAGCTGATCTGCTGATGAAATAATATGACAGCCATAGATAGAATAATCCACATTACGCAAAATAAATCCGCCATGCTCGGGCTCATTTGATTCGTTTTGACGCGCAGTGCGCAGTATGCGATTGTAAAAAAAAGTATAGAGTCTGCAACGAAGGCATGTTAAGTTATTTCATTGTAAGGTATATTTATGCCACACCTGGCCAAAACGTGGCTCTTACCGCACACTACGCGTACGGAAAAAGCCACTTTCTAGCCAATAAAATTATGTACACAACACGGGAGGTAATAAAGAAAGCCCTCGATCGCATCGCATATTTACAAAACTTTTGCAATCTCGGAGTTTCTTTGTATTACCACCCTAGTTGTGTAATAGTACATTACACAACTAGGGTGGTAATACAAAGAAAGGCCGAGATCGCAGAAGTTTGCGGCCCGAGCTGCAAGCGAGGGACGTAAATATGCGATCGCGGGCTTTCTTTATTACCTCCCGTGTTGTGTACATCATTTTATGTCTCCACTTGGCCAGAAAGCGGCTTTTTTCGTGCGCGCAGCGTGCAGAAAAAGCCATTTTATGGCCAGGTGTGGCATAATATACTATTACCACTTTAGTTGAGTAATGTACTACAATAATATAAAAGAATGGTTTCTTGGTAAAAACTAGCCAAATCATTGTGTATGCTGGAACAAAAGCGCTGTCAACACTTTATTTATATTATCTTATTATTTAGTATTGATCAATTTGGTGCTCATTATGGCCGACATTAATAAACTTTTTGAATTATGTCCATTGCTGTTTTATTCTACACCACACTTTTCACGAGCTGTCACATGTTACAACTTTATATTCACAGCCAATACCTAGAGTGGAGGTCAAGGGATGCATGAGGGGCGAAGAACAGCAATAACTAGACAGGTTTAAATATCACTCTCACCTCACGCCCATCAATTTAAACCCTAGTTCTCAATAGATATGAGCGCTGACGGCAAATTTCGGCAGCGGCGTGGCTTTGGATCTTAATATTTTTATTTAAGCCTGATTTGTAAGAGGAAATGCAGAAAACCACATTTTTATACCAAGATAACCTGTATTTTATTTTAATAAACGAACGGAGGACATAAACCACCGTAATTGTTTTTTTCAATTTCGCACCTAAAATTGTGTATGTGTGTCGTGGAAGATTGTTTATAGTTGTTATGTATATCTTTCACTTGCGTTATAAACATCAATTAAAGTCGATAAAAACGACGACGCCGCCTAAATACTCGACGCGACTGAGTGAACAAATGTGGGCGGGCTACGGGTGCGAGTGAGAAAACAATCCGCAATTTGTTACGGTGGCGCGACGGCGCTGCGCTAAGATCTAGTTCTCAATAAATCTGATACTAACATTCCATGGAACTTTGAAGAAACGCACGTCAAATGAAGGGCAATTACCTAAAATGTGTAACGTGGTTGAAGTTGCCCTTCAAGTTACATTTAATTTTTTCAACCTGCTTAGAATAGATAGATACACTAGGAAGATTTTATTTGACCTTATTGCACAATATACGCCTGTCTAAAAATTACATAATACAAAAAAAAATTGCGTAGTCGGTCAAAAATTATGCACTTATTACGCAGTATACAATTATTTTACAAACAACGTATGTACATATATGTAGTTATTGTTGGATTCATACTTTATTTTGAAAAAAATTCGATTTACTGTCATTAAGTACAAAAAGAAATTCGTCCACTTGAATTGACCATTTCGAATTTTGACCAAAGTGTAAATCTGATAAAAAGTAATCATGACCAAATTTATTTTCGTTAAAAATTAATTAAGTCTGAATTGAATTATGGCCATTATAAAAAATGTGCAAAATATAATACGCACAAAGTGAATAATGTCTAATTTTATTTCAGACCGTAATGTAAATTTAAGCTCAAAACGAATTATGGCCAAAGAGAATATTGTCAACATATAATTCTGTCTAGGATGAATATAGTATAAAATGAATAAGGGCCAAGTGGAAAATTGTCCTATTGATGAGCTTGTACCTTTAAAATCTTCTATAACGATAGGATGTTGATGTAGAATAAAAAGTATGGACGTAAATACAAATGGACGTATTTCCATTTGTACATATTTCAAGTATACTAATACTTCCGAGTGAACGTAAATACAAATGGACATATTTCCATTTGTACATTTCAAATGGTAATACTTCCAAGTGGACATAAATACAAATGGTTATTATTCCTGTCGGCCTATACTAATTTTGGACAATTTTACCAGAGGACATGATTCTATTTTGGACAATATTCTGGATGGAAAACTTTCCTAATAGGTATATTTCAAATTGGCATTTTTTCCGATTTGACGACTAATTCTCTGTGGACGAATTTCTTTTTGTACTTAATGACAGTAAATCAAAAATTCGTCATAACAAATGTTTTTATTAAATCATTTATTACACGTTTTTACATTCACGTCAGCATTCACACTGCGTTGTATGTTATTTTTTTACCATTTAGAAACAATTCAAAACAGACCACGTTCAATCGTATCTTATTACCTAGTAGCCAGCACCATACACAACAATCAAAAAGCACCAATCTCACAATATAGTAATTGAATTACCTTTTAGTTCTACATTTTCTTAAAAATAAATTTAATAATGTCTAGCAAGTACAAACAGGAAAGTAAATTTAATCAAAAGTAGACAAAACTTTTGCTTTTACAAAGTTTTATTCACCAAACAATTATTTATAGAAGTTATTACTGAAAATAACGTATGCTCAATTTTTAAAGTACTGCATAGGTAAATTCTGTGTTGCGCGCACTGTGCCGCGACCTTAACGGCTGGGCTGCCGATGTAGCAGCCATCTTTGTTTTGTTTTGTTCGTCAGTACGAGCGCGAACCAGTCACGTGTTGCGAAAAATGTATACCGGCGTGTTTATTTATCATAAAATCTGTGTAATTATGTGTATTTAAGGTTTCTAATTGTGTAATGTTGTGTTGTGGTTACAAACTGTGATTTATAATGTGTTAATTTAAGGTGATGACGTGATTTTAAGTTATTTCTATCATGTTTTTGATCGGCCCAACGAAAGTTCGGGAGGTACGTACATTGTTTTTGTTGTTGTTTTGACTTTATAACCGCAATTAACATGCTAGTTGCCAAATAAGTACAATCTGAATTTAAGATTATTAGTTGTTTGTTCTAACTAGGACAATATTTTAGTTATTACGCTTCTAAATTATCCATAAATAAATACTAAACCTGGCGAACGGTTTCGTTCCGTATTTCCGTTTTTCTTGCGTGTCTATTTTAAATGAAGTGATGTTTACCATAGAATTTTATACGAACACTTGTACAGTATTTGGTATCAAAAGAAAGGTAATTTAATCTACTTTTTAATGTATTAAAAACAAATAGGGTTATCGCTTTAGATTTTTTATTAAAAATACAATTCTCCTCGAAGTCGTCAACTTTATCAATGCGTCAACTTTACGCATTTTTTATAATTATTTTTACTATAATAACTCATATAATGAGTAACAAAATTAAATTCTTTGTTTCTTTGGCTTTTTAGTGTAAAAAAATTTTACCAAATGGTTCAGTAGAAGCCAAATTATGAATTTTTGAATTAAACTCGACATCGCGCCGGCATTTGTCATAAAAGGCGAAACAATTTAGGCTGCCATTTTTAAAATCCCAAAGCAAGTGAGTGGATAAAACTGCAAACAAAAAAAGAAGAGACAGCTTTATTGACAACTAAAAATGATACAGCATTAAACTGGCATATAAAACTAGGCCATGCGGGCAAAGAAACAATGAAGAAAATGCTAGACAAAGTAGATGGTATTAATATAACTAAAAAAGACATCGATCAACTCACTGACTGCGAAGTCTGTCTAGAAGCCAAACAGACCCGTTTACCGTTTAATACTCAGAGAAAAAAAGCTGAAAGAAAATTAGAAATTCTACATACAGACATATGTGGCCCTATAACACCCAACACCTGGGATGGAAAGAAATATATACTCACTGTGATGGATGACTACAGCCAAAGAGGTCAGTGGTCAAAGAGGGTGTCCCGACCCATTAACACTTTGGACCAAAATTTGGCAAAAAATCCGTGATAGGGCAAATGATCCAATAACGTGGAGAGGATTACTCCATGTGTGTCCCGTTGAACCCAAACTAACTCTCGACCCAGTTACTCTCGTAGAAGACATATACAGCCTGAATATCAAAGGGCTCCCGAACTTCGAAAGGAAGGCCAGAGAAGTTGTCGAAGAATTTCTCCCGAAGGTCATAACTAATCCCCAAGTAACAAGATTGATAGGTGCAACGAGACAAGACCTCGAGGAATTGTGTGAGAAGCTTATCACTATGAAACCGTATATGGCGAACTTAGCACATGAAATACTGAGAAATTCTACTGAAGGTGTACAACTCCAACTACTAAGCAGTTTTACAAATGTACAGACGATTTCGACACTTCGCCCGCACTCACTTCGCTCGGCTCCGCAGCTTCGGCTTGTTGGTCGCCTTCGGCGACCAGCCTCAGCCGCTCGCCTCACTCGTTCCCGCGCTTCGTCATGGCGGGTGAGGGCTGCTGTCCCTCCGCGCCTCCGGCTCTATAAAAACACTCTAGGGCGCGCAGTGTCGGCACGCGTCCTAACCAGCGAGAGCCCTAGATTCGGACTTTCGCAGGCTTTTTATATTTTATAGTAAGTAGTATCTTCAAAAATAGCAATACGGTAAAAATCACTGATAATTGATAAACACTACTACTTGACACTGACAGCTGACAATCACCGAATGACAAAACAAACACGCCCACGATTGGCTGCTCGCGTCACGTGGTCTGTTTCGCTCTGCCCACAGTACTGCTGATTTTTCAAACTAAACGCAATCCACGCATGCTTTCTCTGCTAACCAATTGTAAAATCTTGCCGGCCAAGTAATTATTTTGCAGCTCGACTGTTTATTAGGCAGACAAATGATAAATAAAGCAGATTAATATTGGTTAAAATGTTAACCATTTTTAAATTATTTGCTGAACAAGAGTTGCCGCCCGATTTTTATTTATTGCCAGCCAAATCTTTGTATGCTGCCCAAATTATTTAACTGCTTATTTTTTTTGCGGATCAATTTTAATAACGGCTGACCAAAAAATTACTTTCCTTTCTATAATACCTTGATAAATGTATGGCGTTGAATTTCCCTCTTATCTCATTATTCTTGGGGTCAGCCAATATGTACACGTTTTGGTAGGGGACTGCAGCTATCACATAGGGTCCCTCATAGATTGCTTCAAACTTCTTTGTAATTTTTCGTTTCGCATTCGACTTATTTATCTTTTTTACCTTAACCCAATCTCCTATTTGATAATTAATAATTCTGATTGAATTTATCACGTCTATATGCTGCTGCTTCTTTCAAATTTTGTTTCGCTTTTTCTCTAACTAGACCTAAATCTACTTCTTCCTTTTGATTGATTACGTTATCAAATGTCAGACGTGTGGATTGTCCATACATGATCTCGCACGGCGTGAACCCTGTACTATTATGGCAGGTGTTGTTGTATAAGACCTCTATTTTAGGTAACATATCTACCCACCCTCTGTGATTGGTCCTACAATACGTCCTAAATAATCTCCCCATTTCTTTATTAACACGTTCAGAAGTATTTGGGCGATGGTTGGCTACTGTTGTGTATATTACCCTTACCCCTTGTGGTGTGTAGTAGAATAGGTAACTATATATAAGGCAATGCATAGCTCAGAATAAATCAGTATTTACTCGATCATTGGCTTGTTTGATTGTCTCACCTGCAACCCTCCCTACATGGTGACCCTGCCGAGTTTGGAGGGACGCGCGCTCGGGCGCGTCGGGTATCAGTATAGATAGAAAAATTGATTTTGCGATTTATTCAACGCGATTCAGATTGATTAAAGGAACATGTGTAATTCACGTGCGGCAAGACCACAGCCACCGGCGGGCGATTACTACAATACGCAGATAGGGCTGCGAAACAACATCGAGGTGAATCAAGCATCAACCCATTTGGAGTACGTCAACCAGATAAGCTGGTATTTGTTCCTGTTGCTGGTGTTGGTCATCGTCACTCTGGCATGTTTGTGCGTCCGCTATGCCAACAAGTGCATCAGCAAGCAGATCGAACGGAGGGCTCAGGTCGGCATGATCGAGATGAGGCGTATCCAGGGGAATTCCACGGCGTCGGTTGGAAAGACAACGGTTTAAGTGGTAGTGCGCGATATGTGTTCGTAGTTAAAAGTGCGGAGTTTGTGTTCTAAGTGTGGGAAAAGCTACTTTGCATTTTAGACATATAGAGGTGCGCCGCGGAGAGTGTAATGACTTGTTATCAAAACATGAACTTAATATGGACCGTAGAATAAATAATTGAATGAATGGAAAAAGTGCCGTGTAGGGTATCGAGTGTCGAGCATAGAGGTATGTAATTGTGAATTAACTTTATGAATGAATGTAGCCTACGTAAACATACTTGTAGTTATGTATCAGTTAATGAGCTATGGCAGAAGCATTAACGCTGACATTCGGTGAATTAAAAAATATTTTCACTTCCCTTGTGATCCCTGTCCAATAGAATCTATCCCTAATGTATTTGATCACCTTATACGCCCCTTGATGCCCCATTTCTAAATGCACTTGTTCAATTATATCTTCTATTAAAACCCTTGGTAAATATATGACTTCCTTTTGATTATTGCCTGGCTTGAAATACAATATTTCATCTTTAATTGAACACCGCTGAGCTATCCTGCCACGTTTATCAGTTAAGTCGTTATTTCCGATTCGTTTGAGGACTTCCATAATCTGTTCATCCTCTTGCTGTAACCGAATTATATCTCTGAGGCTCTTTATTAGATCTCTATTTCGTCCTACCTCTGTGTACAAGATACCTGGTAACCGTATCTTATCTTCTTGTAGTAAATCAGTTTGAGGTGGATATCTAGATAGTATATCTGCGCGTATTAACCGTTATATCGTCGGTTATGCCTGCACAGTTTATTTGTGCAGGCATAACTGAACGTGTGTATGACATGACTCCTTGCCTGCGCAAGCAATGTTTGATTGAAATATGCAAATAGATATTTTTTGCCGCTCGGTTGTGCTTGCGCAGTTCGCTTGCGCAGGCATAGCATAACTGAACGTGTGTAGCTGGCGGCCCGCCGAGCTTCAGTCATCCAGTGATTGCAGATGCGGAGGGGATAGGTCGCACGTCGCTGCGCAACAATGTCGTCTCGCAAAAGAAATGCAATTGTTGAAGAATTTATTGGACTATATGAATCGGAGCCCTGTATTTGACGAGTGAAGGATATAGACTATCATGACCGAAATAAAAGAGCGGCAGCGTATGAAAAACTTTTAACTAAACTGAAGCAATTAGAGCCAAATGCGAAAAAAGAGGATGTTGTTAAAAAAATTAACGCACTACTAAGCAATGCACGAAGAGAAAAAAAAAATTGAAGAGTCTACGAAATCGGGTGTATCAGCTGATGAAATTTATAAACCTTCATTATGGTACTACCACATGTTTGATTTTCTTGGAGATCAGGAAATTCCTCGTACTTCACGGTCCAATATACATGATGATGAGGTAAGAAATTGTAGATGTACGGTCTCAAACCGCACATAGTTACTGAGAAAGCGCACACTCAGCATACCAGTTCATTTTCATATTATAAGTAAACGCGTTCCGCGTCAGTCTGCATTCAACCGCCGATCCATTATCATTGCGACTCATTTTAGTGTTAGTTTGTGACAATAAACGCTATGTGAACTTTATCAAACTCTTTAAATATCAAACTCTCCAACATTCATTAAAAGGTGTATGGTGCGAACCATACATCTTTTTGGTCCTTCGAACCTTCGGAGGTGGGACTTACATCGCGCGCGAGTGAATTACAAGGACATTGTGTTACACGTGGTCGCGGGCAAGTAAGTGGTCCTGCATCTTCGGTGAGTCTTCTATCTACTATGACTGCTTACATCTAGGCTATCAACATGGAAGATCTTTTATCAAATCAATATCAAATCATGGAAGGTATGGAGCAACTCCTTACCAACTTCAAAAAGGATGGTGCCGATCGAAAGACACCGACATATATCAAGAGTACTCTAGAATCATATTGGCAAGAGTTTCAGTGCAATCATATCAAGTTGTGCGAGTTCGACGATAAGTCGCACGAGTATTTTGCTACCGATTATTACAAGCAAACATCAAATTTTTATCAAAATACGCGAGCATATATCATAAAACATTTGCCTACACTCACAGCATCAAATATGGATGAGATTTCTCATACCCCTACAATGTCTCTGACACAAACAGAAAGAGATCAGCAGCAACAAAATGTAGGCCCGACAAAACCATCAGTTAGTGGTGGACTAACCGCCCTGACACCTCAGCAGTCTACATCATACACAGCTCCTCTGAACCGAGGAACAAGCAGCAAATTAGAAGAAATGCTGAGGAAACAGAATAGCAATTTCAGAGCATTCGAGAGAACTATCAATATCATTAACCTTGAAACTGTCTCGGAAAAGTGGGAGTTCGAGGATATTTTAAAATCAGTACAATCACGGTGGTCTGTCATAGATAATCTTCATTGGGAGATTGACAGTGAGCTTTTTGAAGCAAACGAGGAGTACGAGCAAGCATTTAGCAAATATGAACAAAAGTATCACGACATCAAAAAAGTCATCAACAGCAAGATGTGGTCCGAATGTCACCGCGAAAAGGCAACTCCTCAGATGGACATTCCGACCTTCAGTGGAAATTATCATTCTTGGGTGTCCTTCAAGGACTTGTTTGTGGAGGCCATTCATAACAATAGATCATTGTCAAAAGCACAGAAGATGCAGTTTTTAAAAAGTAAGCTTAAGGGGGAAGCTGAAAAGCTAATACAGCATCTGAATATTAGTTCAGAAAACTACGACGTCAGTTGGGAAATTTTAAATGATCGTTTCAACAATACTAAATTAATATTTAATTCTCATCTTGGTGTTCTAATGAATCTGCCAACTTTACAACAACAGACAGCAGCAGGTATCAAGAAAATGCATGACGTTACGAATGAGTGTCTTAACGCCATTAAATCGCTCGGAGTCCAAATAGACTCCTGGGATCCGATAATCGTTTACATTATCAGCAACAAACTGGACTCAGACACACATAACGACTATGTCGAATCCCTCAAAAGCCCGAGAAATTTACCATCGCTGAAGGAACTACTAGATTTTCTCGAAAGTAAGTTTACTTCATTGGAATCGTCAAAGCGCAAACCCGACTCCGTGAAAACTTATCAAAATCAGGAAACCAGCAATAATAATGTGAAAAAACCACATTATTACAAAGCATTATTACAAAGTCGGCAAAACAATTCTGTAAATCATTTCGCAACATCAAACACGAGTAAGAACTGTTTACAAGGTTGCCCCGTTTGCAAAAAAGATCATGGAATATTTCATTGCAACACATTTCTAGAATTACAACCTAACATGAAACAGCAAACAATTACAAAATTATCATTATGCAAAAATTGTCTTTATAACCATTACGGAAAGGAGTGCCACTCTTTCAAGAAATGCCGCGTATGCAAAGAGGATCATAATACTTTGTTACATGATGTGTTCGGCAAAGTATCAAAGCCGCAGCTATCTACTGACACAAAGGTGCCGCAAACACACCACAAAAACAATGTATTACAAGAGGAAGCCGGCGAAGTTCTGTTAGCAACAGCATTGATCCAAGTACAATCAGCGGATGGTTCTTTCCAAAAACTACGTGCCTTAATAGACCAAGGTTCTCAAACTTCTCTTATAAGCGAAAACGCAGCCCAAATGTTGGGGCTACAGCGCAAGCGATGCAAAGGTGTTATATTTGGAGTGGGGGCGAAGGAAAGCAACTGTAAAGGAGTAACGTCCGTAACAATATCATCAATCTACAACGAATATAAGTTTGATACAGACGTATTTATTATGAAACAACTTATAAACAATCTGCCAAACAAATCCTTGGTAAAACCATCATGGCCATTCATAGAGAATATTCAATTAGCAGACCCGGAGTTTTATGTCAGCCGCCCAGTAGATCTCTTGCTTGGGGCTCATTGCGACTCATTTTAGTGTTAGTTTGTGACAATAAACGCTATGTGAACTTTATCAAACTCTTTAAATATCAAACTCTCCAACATTCATTAAAAGGTGTATGGTGCGAACCATACAGTAGATTTTGATTTTTTTATGTGTGGAGTGGATTCATGGTTTGTATGCATGTATGGCTGATGAAAAATTAACTGCACACTGCACCGATTCCTCGAACACGTTGTATGGCGAATCATTGAAAATTATATTTCGTCAACTATACATGTGCGTGCGTGCGACCGAAATCGCCCAAGTGGGATGCTCATGTCCAAGGACACAACAATAAAAATTTGCTGTAATTAATGAAACATTTATTACATAAATAATACATTTACTATTAAACGAAGTTATCTTGCCAAGATACACTGCCTTCATTTACAAAGTAATTAATGAATTTATCTCGTACCTGTTTTGCATTATTTAAAATATTTCCTTGCCTACGCTGCAAGTTTAACATAGTCGAACGGGTAGTATTATAGCCTTCCGTGATAATAGTACCATTTGTGGTATTTTCTTTATAAAAACATTCTCGGGGCGCATATGAACTTCCTAGGTGTTCGATTAAAAAATTATGCAATACGCATGTTGCCATCACTATTTTTTCTATATTCTTTGGCTCTAGATTGATTGCAGTATAGTATATTCGAAAACGTGATGCTAGAATACCGTAAGCGTTTTCTACAATATGTCTCGCGCGAGTCAATCTATAGTTAAAAATCTTTCTTTCGCGTGAATGCAAGTCAGTTTGTCGAAATGGTTTTCGCATATCAGTTCAATTTTGTTATCCTGGAGCATTTCAAAAAACTTGGTATTCTGTAAGACTCCTCCGTCAGAAATCCTTTCATTAGTTCCAAAATCAACTAGTAGAAATTTGTAATTAGCATCTACTATTGCCATAAGCAGCATACTGTATCTTTTTTTGTAATTGTAGTAATACGATCCGCTTTCAGCAGGTGGAATTATGTCAATGTGCTTTCCATCAATCGCACCTAAGCAATGAGGGAAATTCCACCTGTCTTCAAATTGTTGCGCTATTTTTCTCAATTTTTCGGCTGTATTAGGAAACTGTAACAAAAATATATAAGTATCAAGACCCGGTAAAAAAAACAATGAACAAGATAAATTAACAAATGCAGTATTAATGTCAGTTAGGAACCACTTCAAACGATCTGCAGCTTCACCGCCACAGCAAGATGACCGCTACGATTTACTAAGTAAATCCTTAGCTTTGAAATTAAGGACAATGGAAAAACGCCAGCGGCTTATAGCTGAAAAAAATATAAATGATACTTTGTTTGAAGGAGAGATGGAAAATCTAAGCACAGGAAGTTTCCAGAAAATTAATATCCCACAATATCATCGAGGATTTGAAATGAGCTCTCATAGTAACTATTGTAGTATATTGAAATACCTTTCTAATGATATATGTCACGTCGCTATTGGTTTCTTGGACCATTTTGTCCGGTCCTCCTTTACTTCGTATAAAGGCCAACGCACACCGACTGCGTGTGCGTTGCGTGCACGCAGCAGCTCCTTGACTTTGTGCGTAACGCGTTCAAAATGGCGGCTCAAAGTCAAGGAGCTGCAACGCGTACGCCACGCGCACGCATCCGGTGTGACCCGGCCTTAAGGGAGTCGTAGCAGCTCTTAAGGACGACTTCGATATTCCTGATCTGGATCACCTCTTATTAAAGGAGATTCGTTCTCGGACCCAAGCAAAATCTGAAACCATAGTGTTTTTCGTTTCTACGGTATTAGGGATGTTCGAGCGTGTTATGTACTGTTATGTACCCTTGTAGTTAAGTTCTAGTTATAAGTACATTAAGATACATTAAGATATAAGTAATGTTAATATTTTAATAACATCACTGCTCTAGCGAACGCGCCGGGCAGGCGGCAGCCCAGACGCTACCTTGCGAATTCTTACGATAAGCGGCCCACCGCAGTGACATCCGCTGCACTTCGCCGAACGTGAGAGCATTGATTAATATTTTAGTACTAAGATTGATACTCGTACCGACGACATAACTGTAACTTAGCTGTCGTAATTAATTAAATGTAGTTATAAAGTGACTACATCTTTTATTTAAGCTCCTCGAGAGCATAATTAGCGTCTTAGCAAGGACATTCCTGAATCTGAAAAATTGGACATTCTTAGTAGGAACATTCGACCTGAATATTTAAGGGATCTTGCACTGCAAGATATTACAACTATTGAACAATTAAAATCTCTTTGTAAACGCATTGAGTTAGCACAAGTCAAGGCAAAACAATTCTGTGAACCGAGTTCCTCGAGATCTAGCGAGAAGTATACCGCTCCGACACTTGACTATCACGAGCGTAATAAAAATCCATTTAGGACCCTGGATAAACCTACATCTCGGCATTTCGTAGCTTCAGTAGCCCCGGTTACTACTAAAAAGTCGTGTTTCCGTTGTGGCATGACAAACCATTCTACTGGTTTCTGTAAAACGTCCAGAGAGATTGTGTGTTTCAGATGTGGTGAAAAAGGTGTTCGTACTCCCAATTGTTCTAAATGTTCTTCTGATCCAAAAAACTAGATAGCCTTGTCTTTTCTAATAAAACATCTACTTTACCTTCTGCTCCCTTACAAGCAGAAAAAAAAGAAAAAGTAGGACCACTGGTCTATACGTTAAAATCTTTAGGAGGTAAACTCTTAGGGAACTTCCACATAAAAGATATGTCCGTCCAGGTGAAGCCGCCCCTGCTTAAGGATGTTTTACGACTATGCCGCTGCGTGACATATCGTCTCTTATCTTTTATCTGAATTGTGCTCAGTAGCGATCGGACTGTTCACTCTATTCTTTTGTCCTAATAAATATAAAATACTTACTTTTTTAATACTTAAATATTTGCTCTCTGGCAATATACTTGCTCACTTTCATTTTTGTCCTAATAAAGACAAAAAACTCACTTGGTTAATATTTAAATATCTGCTTTCGGGCGATACACTTTCATACTAAACTAAATTCCTTTAAGTGAAAATTAGACAACTAGTCATAGTTAACACTATTTTAAAAGGAAACTAAACTGAAAGAAGGACTTGTAGTAAACCCTTCTTCCAGTCAACCATATATCTTCACGCGAATTATGGTAATTCATTGTAGAGATCTAGTCTTGGGGAATTCGCTTGTTAAATTAGCTTTTCTTCAGGCTACCTCGTCTGTAAATAGGAAGGCATTCTTTAATAAAGGAAGAGCATAATGCCATGTTTAGTAATAGTAAAGTAGACTAAAACATAAGTTTAGGAATTCAATAGTTGTAGGGATCCCTACTAGTTTTAAACGCAGGCATGGTTAGTAAACACATAGATAATAAAATGCATAAACTGCATAGATAATAAACTGCATAGATAGTAAATGCCATAATTGTTAACAAATAGTTCTAGAAGAAAATACTCTTAATTCATACTAGCATGCTTTCCCTTAGTTATAATAGGCATTCGTTAGTGCATCGGTAGGTATTAGTACATTGTGTATCAAGGGCGGTAAGTAAAGAATTACAAACGAGTGTTTGTTATAAGCCCGAGGTGAAACCGAGGGCTTTAATAACACGAGTTTGTAATTCCTTTACCGCCCGTGGCACACACAATGTTTTTCATCACACTTGTGAGGAAATCTTAATAATATAACCTTACTAATCGTCCCAGTATGAAAAGAAAATATTAAAAAATCAAAGTCAAGTCACGTTCGGAAACCATAGCGGTAAAGACCTAAAATGGTTGATTTTATATTTGCATAATACTGAAATACACTATTTAAACATTTAATTAATGTTACCGAAATATGTGTTTACATGTATTTGCAATAACAGTTATCTTTAAATAAATATTTCAGTGATAAAAGTTAAAAAAGTAAGTTGGCGTTTCCTTTGACCATGACAAATAAGAGTAAAACAGAACAAGCGTTTCAAATTTAAAAAGAAAACCATTACGCCCTAGGCCGTAATAGGTCATTTACGGCCCGCAAAACCTACGTGTAATGCACCATTTTCGAGCAAGTGTGATGAAAAATAATTTATGATATGGCTTCTCAATAGTCATTTCCTGATAGTTTACTTATAGTTCTCTACACACCTTATTCTACTTTATTTAAAACTCAATTAATTTTGTTTTGGTAACTTTCTATCAAAAAATTTTTTATAAATTACATTTTTTTTTAACTCAACTAAAGATGAACTGTAACACTTTGGACTACAGAGAGTAGACATTCTTATAGACAATATCTAACCCCTTTATAGTAACTTTCACTTAGCTGTTTAACATACTTAAATAGTATAATTTAGGTGTTCGTGCTTTCGCTTGAACCACATGCACATGTGAGAAACGCCCCTTGTAACTCAGCCTAAATTACCTAGATTCCATTGCTTTTACCGCGCCATCTACCGTACCTTGAAGGAACCAAGAGTCGCCCGGCGTGGTGATCGGCTGTTTGTTCGCCAGTACGCTTTTGTAACTCAGCCGAATAGCACGTGCATTTAAAAGTGTGAATAAAGCAACTCGTTCATTTCAAATTGAGGAATCTCAAACCATTGTAAGTATCGCTTAATCAGGCGACATTAATTCCGTTCGGTAATGGCCAGGCGCAGTGACCTACTATAGGTACCGCCATTTCGTACCTGTCGGTACATGGCGCTCGTCTTCCGATTAGACGCAAATAATTCCGCTCGGTGCCCAAGGGCCAGCGACGAGACGCAGTGACCTTCTATAGGCACCGTCCTATTGTACCCGTGGTACATGTATGTTACCTGTCGGCCCGTAGACCGGATTTCGCCTTATAGGCTGACGTCGTCTCGTAGGCTGACGTCGTCTCGTAGGCCGACGTCGTCTCGTAGGCGGACGTCGGCTCGTAGGGCGACGGGTCAAATGAATGACTAATTAACTTTTGGTTGCAGATTATGGCCAATGCGGCAATGAAAACACTGGGTGATTTAGCCCAAGAAACCCCAGAAGACGATGACGAAAAAGAGGTTTTCTCATCTATATTAAGGGTAATACAGCTCAATTATCCTGCCGGTTGGGAAAATTGGAAAGTACTGGACCTCACTCGTAAGGACTTGTTCGGAGACGAAATATCACCAACCACGGACAGCAAGTTGCGGTTTGGCATTCCAACCATCGATCTCGTACGAGCGTTCTATACTGCTGCTAAGGACCTTCCTGAAAGGGCTTATCGACATATTAGAAGAGTCTTGATATCATGGCCGCTGGGAAGAGCACTGATATATTCACCACACAACATAGCAGAGAGGCTCCACGCTCCGTCATACAAGCCCTTCATGGAAAACATACGGGAGCTCAGAGCTCAAGGCAAATTGACGAATCGGGAGGTGACTTCCAGAAGATTAGCTGACGAAGACGGATCGAATCAACAAGTCGGCAGTACGCCTCGGTCCTCAAGGCCTTCTAGAAACGAAGGGGGAGAGATAGAGAAACCGACTCAAGCAGCAAGAGGGTTTAAACGCCGTTGTGAGACCAAAGAGTCTTCACCCCCTTCAAAAAGAAGCGCTATAGGTAGCAGCGACCATGTCATGGTTTCCGTTCTCCAACAACAAATGGAGCTATTCAATAAACTTCTCGAAATGCAATCCGAGCAGAACAAGAAACTCGATGATCTGAAACAATCGACTTATAGGGCCCCGTGATCAAATAATTCAAATGGATCATCTCTAGATGACAATTATCATCAGGTAGAAACCACGCCTCAGCGCTCGCCGCTTCTAAGTGAAGCCAGCTGTGAAGAGATCGAATCCGACTACCCGGATGAGGACGAAGCGAGTCTTAGGGAAGTCATTCGGGAGGCGGAACAGCGTTTAAAAGATCTCAAGTCAAACAAAACTACTGGTGGAACAACCAAGGGCCAACATACAATGGACGTCCAGTCATCATACGACTTTAAGCCACTCACGACCGAGTCAGAGACAAGATACTCTAAGGCGGACCCAGTTCTGAGTTCTGGCAGAGCAGGGAAAAGACTGCCAGAGGCTAGGAACAGACGGTTGGACCAATATCAAATACAAAGAAGTCCAGAAAGAATTTCAGGCCACGCCAGTATTTTCTTCGCTTAAGGTAAACAACCAGTTCGCTGGCATTACCCCACAATGGGCGTCAGTGGCCATACTTGAAAAAACGGACCTTACCCTGGGCGCCATAATGAACGGCCTGCTGCAGCAAAGGAAAATTTTTGATGATTTGTGCGACAATTTGCCACGAGATCTAAAACAGAAAGTCGGTGAGGAATTCTTAGCCAGTAATTCCAAATTTCGCAAAAGTTCAGATAATCTGCTTCAATATGTCTGTGGGCGTCGCGCAGAAATCATCTACCAAAGACGAAGTACATACAAAATAAAAAATAAAACACTCCACGATGTTCTCAATAGCATTCCACCGTCTGAATCGCATTTATTCAAGGAACCCGAGTTGTCCCAAACGGTAAAGGACCAGGGAGGTATACAAAAGTTTTTTCCGTTCACAAAATCCACCAAAAGCTACAAGGCAGCAGGAGTTAACAACAGATTCACATACAAAGGCGCATATAACAGCAAGAGGGAACAACCTAGACGTGCACCACCTAAGCAGGGCGGTAAATATTTCGGCCCAAACTCCAGCACTGTCGCAAAGAAGAGGCCCTATGGTGAAAAAGGAAATAGAAGTTCAGGAGCCCCAAGCAAGTGGGCGGGACCCAAAAAACAATGACTTCAGAGCAGGCCAAATCTTGTTCCATCTGCAGAAGTGGTCCGATCTAGGGGCTCCAGACTCTGTCCTGAAAATATTGTCGGGTTACAGAATCCCTTTTTGGAAAAAAAAACTCCATTGGCAGAACTGTCAAATCATCAAGAATCATTCAATATTCGCCCATCTAGAAACATGGAAAACGAAATTCAGACGATGCTAGGCAACGGCGCCATCCGAGAAAGCAGACACAAGACGGGCTTCCTCTCGACAATGTTTCTCAGGAAAAAGACAGATGGAACAAACAGACCAATTTTCAATTTAAAAAGGCTAAATCAGTATGTATATGCGCCCAAGTTCAAACTATTGAACCACTTCCGGATACCATCCGTTCTGAATCCAAAAGACTATATGATAAAAATAGACATCTCGCAAGCCTACTATCACATACCGATAGTACCAACGCATTGCAGATTCCTGTCCTTGGCATACGAAGGGAGGACGTACGAAATGACATGCCTCCCTTTCGGTCTATCAAGCGCCCCACATGCTTTTTCAAAAGTAACAAACTGGTTAGCACATTGGTTCAGACCAGAAGCGGATGTAAAAATGATTGTTTACTTGGACGATTTCCTCGTGAGCCACTCAAATCCAGACACGTTAAGGAACCAATCAAAATTTGTAATACGGACACTAGAAGAACTAGGATGGACAGTGAACAAGGAGAAGTCTCAGTTAGAACCAACGCAACACATAGAGTACTTGGGCATAACCTGGGACACTCAAAGGAGCAGGAAGTTGCTGTCGACTTCAAAAGTCCATCAAGTCATATCAATGATCGAAAAGTTCCTCAACGAAAAACACTGGAGTTGGATAGAGGCAAAAATCCTACTAGGAAAGCTAAACTTCGCGTCGTTCACGATTCCTCTAGGAAGGTTACATTGCCGTTGGCTACAAATAGACTCCAACAAGCTTCCAAAGTCAAGCCGCCACGCTCGTCAACCTATGTCAAATGCAAGTTTGGCCGAGCTGAAATGGTGGAAAGAAAATGTGACAAGAAGCACAGCTTTACACCATTCCAGTCCAACACTGTTCATCACCACCGATGCAGCAGACTCAGGATGGGGCGCAATAGCAAACGACCAGAACTTGTGGGGGCACTGGAACGAATGGCAACACCATTGGCACTGCAATCAAAAAGAACTGTGGCCGCTCTACGAAACAATCAAACGACTAGGGCCGTCACTAAACAATGTAACGGTAATATGGCAGACGGACAACCGAACGGCAGCTTGTTATATAACCAAGCAAGGCGGTACAAAGTCAAGAAGGCTGTTAGAAACGACGACAAACATCCTACATCTTTGCGAACAATACAATTGCTCCCTTACAGCTCGCTACATTCCGGGTCCATACAATGGATTGACAGACAGCCTCTCAAGAACAAAAAAATTACCGGAGTGGCACCTAAAATCACAGATAATAAAAACGATTTTTCAAGTGCTGGGTACTCCGGAAATAGACCTGTTTGCGTCAGCACGCTCTGCAGTAGTATGAGCATTCAAGGCTATGAACATCGGGTCATCACTAGCCTACCTATTTGTAGACTGTACGGCGAACTCGTTTTTATAGATCCAAACACTCAAAGTGTTGTCAGAGCACAAGCGATTGGCATCTTGGCTAGGCCCCCGGAACAGCTAGTGTACCTAATGATTTGGTTATTAATAGAGATGCCACGAATATTAGGCAACTATTCGGTATTCAGCCTATTCGGCCACTTTACCGAATATTCGGTATTGGGCCGAACGTTGCCTCATAAATAACTGTGTTGCATTGTTATGTCATGGAATGATTTTGGTCTGTAGCTTTTTGGGATTTCGTAAAGTTTAATGGTTATTTGTCAATTATACAGTGTGTCCCAGGGAGAAGTGACCGGCGAAAGTAGGTCGATTATTTACGTAAAATTAACGATAAAAAAAATATTTCAGAGGTATACAACAATTATTTTTAATTTTTTTTTATTTATTTTTTCTTGGTTTTGACTTTATTTTCTATTTTGTATTTGTTTTTGCATAGCCAATATTGTAACTAATTCGATTAAGCTACAAAAACTAACCAAAATAAATTACACATTCAACAAGTCGGCTGACTTCACTACAATAAAAGAAATATGCATTAAAAAAAAACAATTGTTGTATACCTCTGAAATATTTTTTTTATCGGTATTTTTACGTAAATAATCGATCTACTTTCACCGGTCACTTCTCCCTGGGACACACTGTATATGTTGATTAATGATCATTATCAATATTTTATTTTGGCATCAATGGTATATGTGTGTGTAGTATGCTGGCGTCCTATGACAGATTATAAACAGTAACTAATGGAGCATTTTCATTGGTCGATAGGGCCCGGACTCGCTGCATGCGGTATATAATGACGTTAATAACTTAGTTTAAGTTATCGACTAATGAAAATGCTCAAGATTCGTATTAGTTTTGCGAGCAACACAAAAACAAATAGCTAAAGAAAATGTATACCTTTCCTTTTGCTAAGCAATCTCTTTGGGCAATTTTAAAAACCTATATTTTCGAATCCACCTAAATATCATATGGGAAGGTATCAAAAAAATATGTAGGTTAAGTACCCAAAAAAGAGATGCAAATTTCCAGCAAATGTGCTAACAGCAATTTTATGATGAAAATGTTTTTAAGGACCTTAAAATCCTCCTATGTATGTTACGGGAACTAATATTTTTATACCTAATAACTACTATTGACAACAGGATATTTACCATGTATGTTTGTATTATTGAGTTCCCGATATTTCGGCACTGTTGCAAGCGCCATCATCACGGAGTAACTGAACTCAATAATACAAACATACATGGTAAATATCCCGTTGTCAATAGTAGTTATTATGTGAATGACCATGTTAGCTTAAAAACTAATATTTTGAATCGTTCGACTTCATAAATTTTGAATTTCTTACATTGTATTTTTTTTTCGAAATAAAATGTTTTCCGCAAATATAATTACGAAGATTACATGTTCACGTGAAAGATAATAAAAAGTAGTGTTTAAACTTCGAACTAAGAATACTGTTAGCATTTTAGCCTGTTTTTTGTGGAATTTAAATAGGTTAGCCATTCATTTTTTTTAATGTTCCCGCCATAAAGTTAGGTGGATTCTTTAAGAATGCTGTTATTACCAAGGTAATCAAATATTTGGGGTAAAAATAATTGTGTTTTGAATTAATGTTTAACACAACACCAAATTATATTCGCATGCGTTAATTCTGTTTTGTATTGCCAATGGGAACTGTGGACAACTGGGACGAATTCATTCCGTCTCTACATGGTTGTATCTGACGCTAACGTCTGGTTTTTTTATAGATTGAAGAGGATTTTAAATATTTGTACCCGGACAAGACTGAAAATTTCGCCAAAAATTGGCACTTTTTTTGAAAAACTGTAAATCTCAAAAAAAGTGAGATAAATAGTGATGTCAGCAGAGAAACATTATTCGCCTCATTAAATTACATAGCCTTACAAGGTAAGGTTCACTTGTCTAGTTTTTTATTTTTTTATTTTATTGGTATTCAGGACAACAACAGCCGTAAATATACAACTTACAAAGTATTATTACATAGTACTAGGCCAATAACAGTTATCCGTTGGTTGAAAAATAACATGTATACGTTGAAAAAAAAATCTGAATACAAAAGTATTTGTTTTTTTTTCTCTGTATGCACCAATTGTGTCTCTGTTTGGCCCTATGGTTGACTAGTAGAGAATGCCATTTGGCATTAAGGCCGCCATTTGTACATTGTTTTATATATTTTGTGCAACAAAGTTTAAATAAATAAATATGTGTATTTTCGTTTTAGTTGTTCTAAAATTACAAGGCATCATTTTTATTTTTCAGACGAAAAAATCCCGTCGCAACTTACGCTACTAGTACAGTTAGTGCCACCTAAAGGCAGATACAGTAAAAAATACAAAATATCCGTTCAGGAATGCCTTGACAGTATAATGATAATAGTTGAGGTGGGTAAATTTTTTCGAGAATATATTTCTGTTTAATCGTAGTTAGATGGCATTGGTCCCCCTTCAGGTGTCCGTCAAGATAGCGTACACCGTAAAGATATTCAGAATCTGATGCAGCCAATAAATAGTACCCAAATAGTACCGACGAAATACCTAGGTGAAAAAAATAGTACCCTTAAACTTTTCGAAATATAAGGCCTGTTCACGGTGTACGCTACCGGGCGTCAAGCTGGCGTACACCGTTTGTACCTCTGGAACGGCTTTGTTTTTGGAAACGCTTTATATCTCAAAAAATAGTACCCTAGGGCCCTAAAATTTCATTTCTCTAGCTATCGTAGAAGCCGAGATATTCCATAACGTAACGGTGTACAAAATTTCATACCGTCAAGCTGGCGTACCCGGGAATTTCCTCTAGAAAGAGCTCACTATGTTTTTCTTTTTTTTTTCTTTTCTTTTTCTTTTTTTTTTCTTTTTTTTTCTTTTTTTTTTTCTTTTCTTTTTCTTTTAAATAGTTTTATATAACATTATTATATGAAGACCACTAAGCTATGATACTAGCTTAAACTTAACACGTATGTTGTGTTAGGTTTTAATTAAACTTAAGAAATTAAGAATTTATTGATGTTTTACCTTTTACACTTAATTTTACGCTTATTGGTTATACCATTAATTTATATTGCTGGAAGAGCGGGATCTCCTGCCACAAGTATATTTTTATGCTTACTAGGAGGTTCCAACCTTAAATTGTATGTAATAAGAAACAGTAACCAATAAACAATTTTTCATTTTTTTTAAAAGGAGCATTAAAACTTTGGTTAAATGCCTCAACCTGAGCTAGGATAGACCAAGGTGGATCAGATCAAAGCTAATTGGATTTAGTAAGAATAGAGTAGTATACTTATAGTTTTGATGTCTGTATTACGTAGGATAATGATTGGATATCGGTAGCTAACAGCTTTTTTATTTTTTACAGAAATACGCACAGTGATCTGATTTGCCTCGGCCTACCCTAATTCAACTCTACAACGTTTGAAGATAAATTAACATTAACGTATTTTGTATTGTTTTAGAACCCGGCAGATATAAACGAGACTGTGACCGCACAAAAAGAAATAGCCCTTAAGAGGAAACAGCCTGTGCAGCCGTATTTAATAGCCTTAGGTACTATTCAAAATATAAGTCAGCTATACCTGGTGGTGGACCAAATAAGGTATACAATACATTTAATTCACCACAAAGAGCCTTTGACGTACTGTTTAAATGCTATCACGTTTTTAATGCCAAATACCCTAAGGCAGCTGACCACATTTTGCTGATTGTGCAGCGCTGTGTTTATGATATTACAACAAAGTTTGATAACGTAGTCCCATACATAGCAGACGTATTAAGACTAAAAAACTAGAATAATAATTATTTTGCGACTTACATAATCGTACTTTGACCGTAGTATATCTGTATTACATTACATCGACAAAGTAACATTATCCACTATGAAGTGTTGCAAGTGTGGTAAAGTTTTCGAAGATTTTAAGAAATATTCATTTCATTTAAAATTTGTACATGGCATATCCGATTATTTTTCTTGCCCCTATGATTGTAGTAGAGTATATCACAGAAAACAGTCTCTTAAACAACACATGAAACATGCCCATAGTACCAATAATGCTGCTGAAAAAGTGCAAAATACTGAGATTACAAGTGAACAACCTATACTGCATGATAGTGATAATATTCCAAGCGTATTAGTCTGTGATAATAAAATTGAAAATGAGAATGCAGACAAACTAAATATCTCTGAAAAGTTTGAAAATGACTTAAAGTGTTACCTATGTAGATTGTTTTACTTCTAAATTATATAAAAGACTTAACCTGTCACGCATGTGTACACAAGAAATTATTATTGCTGTTAAAAAACTGCTTTCAGACATTACTAATCTCATCTCATCAGAAACGCTAATTTTGATAGTGTCGTAGTTGAGGCTTTCAATTGTTGTTTTTTGCACATAGACACCGAGTATAAAAGGCTCCAGTATTTTGAAAATAGTAATAAATATGTAAAGCCCATATTGTCTGTAATTAGATCAGCACAAGATAAAGCTAAGATTGATGATAATGTTGTAATGGCATTAAAAGATAAATTTATGTGTACCGTGCCACTAAGTCAAAGTCTGAAATCATTTTTAGAGGTTCCAGGTGTTTTTAATGTAATATATACATATCAAACCAATCTCAATGAAGAACAGGGTATACTCAGAAACTTTGTGCAGGGTAAAATATGGAATGAGTTACACGGCGATGATAGTGACTTATACATCCCTTTAATAATTTCTTTTGATGACTTAGAAACCGGTAACCCTCTTGGGAGTCATGCAGGTCATAATAAACTTGGGGCTGTCTATGCATCAATAGCGTCCGTTCCGCCAGAATCTTCAAGTCGACTTCAAAATATACTTTTGGTAATGCTTTTCTACAGTGCCGATCGCGTTATATTTGGTAATGAAGCATTGTTCAGTACCTTGAATAAAGAATTGAATTTTCTCAGTGATCATGGCATTTGTATTAATGTTAATAATGGTATATTATGAGTAAAATTCTCATTAGCTGTTGTTGCAGGGGATAACTTGGGAATTCACAGTTTATTAGGATTTAATGAAAGTTTTTCGTCAACCAACTACTGTAGATTTTGTTTGTCAACTAAGCTGCAATGTCAGTTCCAAGTTTGTTGTGATGAGAGCACAATACGAGTGGTAAATAATTATGATGAAGACTTGCTTAATAATAAGGGAATAAAAGAAAAATGCATTTGGAATAATGTTAAAGATTATCATGTCTATAATAACTTATATTGTGATGTAATGCATGACGTGACTGAGGGTGTTCATCGGTATGGCATGGCTTTAAACTCTGATTTTTTATTCCGTGGAATTCTGACGTTTCATGGTATTACCAGACAAAAAAAAACTCCTTGTGTCTGTGGTAAGAATTTCAAAATAAATAAAATGCAGAGCTTGGCTTCTGTATTTTATATACATGAAATTACAATACGTGTAATATATCATTTATTACAACATCAAAAGCATAATTTTAAATTGCATAGTTTGGACACAATAAATTACAATGTTATTTTCTGGGAAAAAAAAAAATGTTGCCGGTATCACTCTGATGACTTTCATATATTACAAACCATTGGTTCAAAATTATAAGTTTATATTATTGATTATTTATTAGTAAATTTATTACATTGCAATATAAATAATAATCCGCCGCATCCCGTCAAAAAGCAAAACGCCAGCTGTCAACTGTCAGCCGTATTGTGCAGCCAACTATGCACAACAATTCTTTGACGCGTCCGTCGTGTCTGTCACAGTGTCACGTCATTCGGCTTCTAACCTGAATGTTCGAATGTGCTCTTTCTCCTTTGTTCGTGTTATTTTAGCTACCTTCGTTGAGTTTATTGTTACTAGTTTGTTGAGTTTTTTTACGTTTTTGTGTTACCTGTTACTGTTACCTGTTACTGTTACGTTGTGTGTGCAGTTTCTTGTTTTAATAAACAAGATGAACCCTCGACCAAGCACATCCCAGGAGACGGAATCTGATTTCCTTTCTCCTAAAAAGAAAAGGCCACGTGGGGCTTTTTCTCACAACGAGAAGTCATTGATAGTAAATGTATACAAAGGCATTATAGAGACTTGGCCAAAAACAGAAGGTTGGAGTTCGACAGAGTGTGCGAAAAAAACTGCTGAATTAACGGGAGTAGCACTGTCAAGTGTATACAATATTTTGAAGCAGTATAAAGAGAATAAAGACTTTGATCCACCGAAACAACCTGGACCAAAAATGTCGTTCAAAAACAAACTGGACGAATTCACATTCTCGACAATCCGAAGAAAAGTGCATCAATTTTTCTTTAGAAACGAAATGCCGACAATTGAAAAGGTAACTACTAATTTCTTAGCTTATTCATTTGAAAAAAGAACTACATTTCATATTTTTCAGTTTTAACATTGCATACCATCTCTTACAGGTACACAAAGAGCTATCTGCTGATGATAGCATGCCCAAAATGTCCAAATCTACAGTGCGGAAAATATTGAAGCATTTAAAATTCAAATACGCCAGCCGTAAACCGTGTTTGAGGCAAAAAAAGGGACCGAAGACTATCACAAAGAAATGAATTCGGAAGTGTTCGAGGAGTGGTTTAGGGGCATATTACCGAAATTAAAACCTAATTCTGTGGTTGTAATGGACAATGCCCCTTACCACTCCAGAAAAGCAGAAAAAACTCCGGTGATGACATGGAAGAAGGCTCACATTCAAGATTGGCTCAAATCAAAAAATATTGAATACAGCGAAGAAATGACTAAAGCACGCTTGATGGAACTTGTAGAACCTGAGAAAGCTAAATACAGCAAATGTTACGTGGATGAGATGGCAGCCGAGAAAGGCATCACGGTACTACGGTTACCCCCCTACCACTGCGAACTGAACCCAATTGAGTTAATATGGGCACAAGTAAAAGGACATGTCGCTAGAAACAACAAAACATTCAAAATGGCAGAAGTGAAGGAATTGTTACTGGAAGGAATAAATAAAATAACTGCAGTGGAATGGCAGGGGAGTATATCACATAAAATAAAAGAAGAAGACAAGTTATTAAAGCTCGACCATTTAATTGACAGTGTCTGTGACACATTCATAATAAATGTTGGAGATAGTGACAACAGTAGCTCTGATAATGACACAGATTCTGATAATGAATAAAGTATTTTAATAAGTTTTGTTATACTTATTTCCCATAGGAGAAATCCACTCCAATCAAATTATTTGAAAATTAGATTTACTATTTAGTGTAGGCACTACCAAATAGTTTTTTATCGGTCAAATACTTAGCAATGCACCTTTTCACCTTTCGTATTTTTATTTCATAAGAAAATTATAGCCCTCCTACTTATTATTTCGTTATGGACGATCTCAATAGTTTGTGCATTTACTTACGTATATCACTCAACGAAAAGCTTTACTTATTTTAGCCACACCTGGCCATAAAATGCTGTACACAACACGGGAGGTAATAAAGAAAGCCCTCGATCGCATATTTCGCATATTCGTCCCTGGCCTGCAGCTCGGGCCGTAAACATCTGCGATCTCGTCTTTCTTTGTATTACCACCCAAGTTATATAATGTACTATTGTAGCTGTAGATACCGATCGTAGAATATTTAATTCCCTGATAATAATTTCAATGCAATCCATAATACAAAATTATTAAAACAGCGCATATAAAATTTTATTATTATTTTATAAATGTAGCTTGTATAAAAAAATGTTTCTTACTTCTGAAACGTCAAATTATGACAGATGTCAGAATTCCACGGAATAAAAAATCAGAGTTTAGTCATAAATAACTTAATAAGCAGTGACTTTTTCACTCTTGAGCATCTAAATGAAAGAATCAAGTTCTTTGATTTTAAGTCTAGTAACACTCCACCTTATGTAACAAAGAATCACTTGCTAAAAGGATCAATAATCATTTCTGCATCGGAAATGTTGTTTCGTTAGAAGTTTTCAATTTCTTGTAGGTGATCTCGTTGCACGTGAAAATGAAACATGGTGTTATTATTTGTGCATGCTCGACTTAACAAATATAGTGTTATCGCAAACATTTACTAACGAATTGATAATGCACTTAAATAGCCTTATAGTTGAGCACCATGAAATGTATCTGAGATTGTCCGGAAACCATCTTAAGCCCAAGCATCATTTTCTGGTTCATTACCCTCAAGTAATTGAGAAAATTGGTCCTTTGATATTAGTTAGTGCCTTTAAATATGAAGCGAAACACTTAGATTTGAAACGTGTCTCTAACGCTATAAATACACAACGAAATCTACCCTTATCGATAGCAATCAAGTGTCAGTTGCAATTTTGTTATAGACTTCTAACTAATGAGGGACTGTCTGATTGTATTGAACATGGTAAAGTCAAACAAAAGCATACCATTCCTGAATTAGAAGGAAATTTACCATGTGTTAATGTTAAATGGATATGTATCAATGGTATAAAATATTCAGTAGGGGACTGTCTTATGTCTGATTATGAGGACGCTATACCTCAATTTTGTAAGATTAACAAAATACATATCGTAATAGACGATATTTCTCAATTCTATTTTTATTGTGAGAGTTTCAAAACAGAATCATTTGATTAACACTTTAAGTCATATATAGTCGATGAAGGAAGTAGGTACATTAAGACTATTAAGTTTAAAACAATGTTTTAGTATTGGCCCTAAACATGTTAGCGTCATTGCGGGGCGCAATTATATCTTTTGTACCGATTAAGATGTTTTTTTATATTTAAAATGCATCAGGATGATATGTGAATTAATTTGTACTTATACATGAAAAAAAAATGTACCTGTATGATTTGGGGATAAAATTCGTTGCTCTATAATTTGCACACCTATTTCTGGTATGAGACTCACTATTCATATGGGTTTAGTGAAATAACTTGCAGTGGTTCTCGTAGGCACTGGTCCCACCGCGAGCGAGTAAGCTATGAGCTATCGGCTATTTATGCGACAAAAGAACGTCGCTCCCGTGTAAATAAAAGAGAGAGATGTATTATAGCTGAGCTATGAGCTATTTTATAGTTCATCGCTCGGCTATAATACATCTCTCTCTTTTATTTACACGGGAGCGACGATCTTTTGTCGCATAAATAGCCGATAGCTCATCACTTTACTCGCCGGCGGTGGGACCAGTGCCTTAGGCAGTTCACATACAAATCGTTGGGAGTTGCAGTTTGGTTGCAGTCCGTCTGTATCGGCCCTTAGGGCCGGCACAGACGGACTGCAACTTGTATGGGAACTGCATCACAACTGCGCAGTCGGCGTGCAGTTGTGATGCAGTTCCCATACAAATAAAGTCAGTCCTTTTAAATGGTTTTGGAGTCCCGAACGAGACTTAGAAAATTGTAGATACATATTAATGAATACTATGATTGTATACATTACACTAAATTTTCTGTCGAAGTATCCAAAAATATGTATACAGTCATAGTATTCATTAATATGTGTCCACAATCTCGTTCGGGACTCCCAAAACCATTTAAAATGACTGACTTTTGAAAAATCGTCCAAACTTTAAGTCCTGCGGCCCCTTATGCTTACCTATGTATACAAAAAAAAATAAAAAATACTTGAGTAAATAGTTTTTGTATTATTTATTATTACTATGTCGTCACCTGATAAGTATCCAATAATTCGTAAATACCTAATGCTGATATATCCATGTGTGTCCACTACCATAACTTTCTAAAAGAAGTGAGTTATGTATCTTACTCATATTAACTCTATACTTATAAGTATAATCCAAAATACTCACTTACGAAGAGTTGTTTAATAGTGGGCACTAATCATAAATATTTGCTTTGAAATGTGTAACTTTAGCCTAAGAAACAGATTATATACAAATAAGTCTCGAGTATCTTAATTTCAAGGAATCCTATATTGGTTCTTGTGCCATTATCTGTATTTGGGAGCCTTATTTTCATTTATTATTATTGTCTTAACCGTGTGTTCCTTTAAATAGATAATTTGATGTCATATCCAAGAAAATTTAATATTTTAGGCCGCGGACTGGATGCAAGCGGCGGATGGGATAAAAGCGGCCTAAAATATTACATTTTCTTGGATATAACATTAAATTCTCTAAAGTAACACACTGTTCTCACTTCAAGACAATATTTTTTAAATGAAAATAAATGAGACTCTCAAATAAAGATAATGGCACCAGAACCAAGATAGGATTTCTTTAAATTAAGATACTTGAGTGTCTCAATTGTATATAATCTGTTTCTTAGACTAAAGTTACACATTATTTCAATTTGAGAGGTCCTTTTCTTAGGCTAAAGTTACACATTATTTCAATTAAAGATAACCTTTTCTCAGGCTAAATTAACACTGTTCGCACAGCGAACTCAGAACGCAACCATATGTCATAGAAACGGAACGCGTCCTCACGCATGCGCAGTGAGAAGGCGCGACAACAGCGCCACGGGTACGTGCCTAGGATACGATGGCGACATCCAAGGAACATAATACTCAAGAGAAGAACGCAAACTCCATATAAAAAAATAGTTACTTCCGGTTTTTGCGTTTATACTACTAGCGACATTGTGGTACCACACATGAACTAATTGATGGCGGGGTTTTTAAATGCCACAGCTTGTCAAAATATGGCGGGGTTTTTAAATGCCACATTGAAATTTATTTTATATAAGAAACTATGTTTATTTGTATTTAATACCAAATATCGACCGATATTCGGTATTAAATAAAAATAAACATAGTTTCTCCAAAGTTTCTCATCCTCCATAAATTTCCATACTCGTCTCATTTCACTTTGTATACTTTTGATGAAAGGTGAAGTTGATGATTGATATGATGAAGTTTAGTATTTTGAACTCTAGTGTGTGCTGGGAAATTCAGTTTATAAAAAACAACGATAAAGTATCTTGAACATATTTATTCATTTTGTAAAATATTTAGTTGTCTTTGTAATGCGTTTCCACTCGCCTCCTCGGAAAAATGGATGCTAACATGTCGATCACAACACAACCTTGAACACAACACATACCAAGTATAATCGCTCGTCACACTTGCACAGTCGTTATCCTCGTTTTTCACGGTGGAATAGATGCCTGAGGGCAAATATTTTTGTAAAGAACACAAGAATTTGTTCTTGAGTCATGAATTTTCTGTCTATTCAAATATGTCACGTGGTCCTGTACCACAGCCAAGTCGAAGTGTAGGGTAGATATTTTCGACGACACCATTTTCTTAAGTATTAAACATAGCCGATTTTGTCACACAATTACATTTTTAAACGTTTATCACACCAAAATATTTTAGACAAGATATTATTAGACTTTGATTTGACGTGACGCCATCTTCAATTGGCAGTGTTGCCAGGTCTAGATTGGAAAAATCAGATTAAGGATGTCCTAATCCTAAACAACAAGAGATTTGAATGATTACATTAATCTTAAAAAGCGAAGGTTATTTTTTCCTTTAGAAGTTTGACGTTTAGCTCTCACAATGTCTACATCCTAATATGTTCGTTCTCTAAAATGTTAATGTAACTTAAACTTCAAAACCCTAAAGAAGTTATAATTACATAAATTAGGTAAAAAGATCCAATATGGTAACACTAATACAGACTAGTGTTGCTAAAGTAAAATATTGTACAAGTTTTATTTTCACATTTAGCAATAGTCAAATATCGCACGACGCACACGTACAAAAGTACAAGTTGCCAATATTTGTTCTAGAGTTGAGAGACCCTGGCGACATCACTCTCTCTTCTAACCACCACCGACTTGCGCACACGTCTTACTTGATTTGATACTTACTTAACCAAAAACCAATTGTATTTCATTGTAATGGTAATTAAATGCCTATAACAAGTTTTCATATATTCATTTTTTCCCTCTATGCGTAAACATAGAGAGTGGCGACCTAGTGACAGGACGTGCGCGAATCGGCTCACCTCACTTTTCCCAGAAGCGAAACCGGCAGCTTGAGGCTTCGGTGCCGCGTTGGCAGTACCGAAAGAAGAAAAGGCCCACCAACGAGCGGAGGCTTCGCAGTCCAGCAGGCCGTAGGCGCGCTGTGAAGACCTCGCGGGAGCCTTGGGGGCCGCCGCGCTGCGCCGGAGCACCACGCTACGCTACGGGTGTCGTCGGCGTCACGCGGAGCCAACCAGGGGAGTGCCGTGAGCCCAATATCCCACTAAAACTACTCTCTCCCAATCCCAACCTTACTCTAACCCATAAAGTGGTTGTGCTTGTGTGGTATAAATCGCAGGGCAGGGCGTCGGGTGCTTCGCGGCTGCCTACAACCTGAGCGGCCATTTTGTGTGTTTTTTTTTTTGAAACTGACGAACTCGCAGCCCCTCCTGGGCGTAGCGATTGTCGGACCGGGTGGTTGGCCGTGGCGTTCCCTGGGGTCGAACCAGGTCGCTAGCCAGACCACCCTGAGTTGGTCGGACTGGGTGGGAGCCGGGAGTGCCTGGGGTCGAACCAGGTCACTTAGTCCGGTCCACCTCGATATGATCGGGCTAGGTGGGGGCTTCACGCCTGGAGTCGAACCAGGTCGTTTGGCCAGGGCCACCTTGACTTTACGCTGATTGCTCAGAGTGAGCAACGGACCAGCGGGAAGGATGACTCGGGTCATCCTGTCCTTATGTGAACTTGTGTATCGAACTAATGGGAGTTTTAGGTGCCGGTTCGCTAAAACCTAGCCCAGCTAAGAAGACTCCGGCAAGAAACTTAGCTGGGCCCGAGCGAGGTCGGAGTGAAGTTAACCAAGACATTCGGGTCCTGGGGCAAATCGGGACGCGGCCCTTGTGTGCTGTGGTCGCGGGGAGGTCGACCCCGCCGGCGGCATTTTGTGTGTATGTGTTTTCATCTTTAAATGCCGCTTCGGTTTCTTTTATTAACTTAACTTCACTTATAACTTAAAAACCTGGCAAAATAAAGCAATTTAATATCCCAATTTAGTATAAAAAAACTTCAAATTTAGCTTAAACATAACCTCAATCTTTGCACATGTGTCAAACTATATAACTTTCTTTACAGATTTAGCACAGTTTCATTTGTGAATTCATATTAAGCGTCTGGCATTTCGGTTTTTTGTTGCATTTTGACTTTACTATTGACTTCAAGCGTCTTCCCTTTGCACTGCTGCATCCTTTGTGTTCGCATATGCACATTCTTGCTTTGCACAATTTCAGTTATCATCTACGCATCAACGTGTCGGTGGGCGCGGTATCCGTGGCGGAAGTGGTTTGCTGGCATTGCTACGTCACGTCAGGCATCGTGGCCGCGGTGTAGCTGCTGAAGTACAAGGGGCGTAAGCTGTTTTGCCAATTTAACTTAAACGTGAGGCACGTGGATAACTTTAGTGATAATAAACAGTGATATAGTGATTTGATTTTGCACAGTTAACAATATAATTCAATATGGCTGATGCAAAGAAAGAAGCACAACTTGTAGAATTGAGAATTAAGCGTAGTTCAATGAAGGGGCAGGTCACTCGCTTCATAAATTACCTTGATGGTATTGATGACAGCGAGGTGTTGTCTACTATAAAGTGTAACGATTTAACTTTAAGATTAAACAAATTAATAGAGTTATCCACGCGTTTTGATGAGCTGCAAACTTTGATTGAGGTCGCTAATGGGGACCAACTTGACAGCGAGCTAGCGGAACGTGAAACATTTGAAGATAATATCAATATGACTATCGCTACTGCTCAGAGCATACTTGAGAAGGCTCAAGGTGCCAAGGAAATTCCTGCATCTTCACTGCAGACTTGCTCCTCGCACTGTCAGGTGGAGCCGCTCAGTTTCCAGCTACCACAAATCAGAATCTTCAAGTTTGACGGATCCTACTATAAATGGATGGAATTTAGGGACTTGTATGAATCTATGATTCATAACAATGACCGAATACAAGCAATCCATAAATTCCATTACTTAAATTCATATCTGGAAGGTGAAGCGGCTCGGGTGATTTCTAATTTGGAAGTTTCCTCCGTCAACTATACTGAAGCTTGGAAACTCCTGTGCGACAGGTTTAACAATAAACGGCAGCTTATCACTAATCATTTGAATTCATTATTTAATATTGATTCTTTACAGCGGGAGTCAGATAAGTCTTTACGATTTCTAAGTGATCATGTGACTAAGAATCTCAGGGCTCTGAAAACACTTGGCCAGCCTACAGAGCACTGGGATACAATGCTTGTTCATTTATTGTCAGCTAAATTAGATTCAAATTCCACCACTAAATGGGAAGAGTATCGGAACACTCTTAAGGAGTGGCCCACTCTTAATGATTTCAAGGAGTTTTTGAAAAATCGAGCAGATATATTAGAAAATCTGCATCGAAACAAAAGGGATAAACAAACTATTAATAAACCTGAAGTCACAATTAATAAACCCTTATTTAAACCAGGGACCGGACCCGCTTACCATAACCCGAGGTTTTGAATGGGTTTTTTAACCGGTTAATTTCAATAACCCGTATATGCCGGTAGCCTCTTCAACAAGTTACCCGGTAGAAACGATAGCCTACTTGGCTGGATTAATTCAGTTAACCGGTTACCGAAATGACAAACCCCCGAACGGGTTATCGTTGAAGTGCTGATTCACGTTCATACGATTTTGGTCCTTGGAGGCGCGATATACAGCTTATTATTGCAAATACTCATGCGGCTCGCCGAAAAGACACGACGCGACTCGCTCGCTCGCACCGCAGGCTCACCGCGCGCTCGGCGGTTTTGTCAAAGGCTTTGTGAATTGCCGCCGCCGCCCGTAGGTAATCGCTGCCGCTGCGCGTTTTGTCACTTTCTTCGTGGTTTGCAAACCGTGCGCATCTCCGTAATAAGTTTTAATGGTAATAAATGAGATTTGGTGTGCGAGTGATATTTATATCACTATTTGAGTGAGTCAAGGTGTTCAATCAATGCTATCAGCGCAAATATGCCTCAGACAAAACGAGACGCCGTACATAGGTACTTTGAGTACAACGAAAGTACAAGCACCAGTAAATGTCAACTGTGCGATAATAAATTAAAAGTGAGTATGTTGCTAGCTATTTGTCTATTAATGTTAAGTGTAATTAGTGACTATTACTCATTTATTATCACTCATTGCAATAAAACAACTTAAACGGTACATCTACCCCGCGACCACGAACGCTGAAAAGGGTTACGAAACGTCGGGACTTAAAAGTGTAGTAATATACGCGTTTAAGTTGTTTTATTAGAATAATGTAAGTAAGTAAAAGTAAAGAAATTTGCTATCTTTTGATTTATTAATTACGTAAATTGTTTACCTACATAAAAATCTAGTACAGATCATAATTTCTACATTAGAAAAAAGGAAGTACTTACTTATAGGTAGGTATCTCTATTAAAGGCCTTGCCATATGTTCAAGGCGGCACAGAATAAGTAATATAGTGCGACTACACTAAGTTTGCAGAGGTCGAAAAAAGGTTTTATGGGCGAAGTATTTAGGCGAAGCCCAAAGGAGGGTTATGTGTTGTATGTATGTATGTAAGTATGTATGTTACCCGACTGCGGCGAAGTCCAAAGGAGGGTTATGTGTTTGATTGAACTGTATGAATGTACATATGAATGTATGTATGTATGTATGTGAGTATGTATGTTACCCGACTGCGGCGAAGCCCAAAAAGGGTGGAGGGTGTTTGACCTGTATGTATGTATGTATGACGACGTGTATCAAAATAGTTATAATTATGACGTCGCGCAATTTTTTTTAACTAGGTATTAGAAGTACCTAGTTGAATTCAAGCTATAATAATAATTTTTATGCCACACCTGGCCATAAAGTGGCTTTTTCCGCACGCTGCGCGTACGGTAAAAGCCGCTTTCTGGCCAAGTGTAGACATAAAATTATGTACACAACACGAGAGGTAATAAAGAAAGCCCTAGTTGTGTAATGTACTAATATTTTTGTCGACAACGCTAGCGGCGACCATAAAGAGCGTGCGTTATGAGTTAGAGTGAGAAGGTAGGATTCGGCGCATTTTTGTGACTCGAACGTGGGTTTTGTTAGAAAGTGCGACTTCTGTACGAAGTACTATTACGTATTCTGTGCTACTACTTACTAATATTATTACTTTACTACTGCCTTCAAAAGGACGCATATCCCTCAGAGATTCATAGTGACATGCTTTCTTTTATATTTTTCCTTAAATTTATTAGAAAAGTACCATATTCTTACCATGATGTGTCTTTTGGATTTTTCGTAATCAGCCGTTTATTGGCTATTAGATTATATCTTTTTTCATTGCTAATTTAAGTACTTTTTTCACAATTAGCAGTTTTACATAGAGATAGAAAATAAGTTAAAACTCTAATAACTTGATAACCGTTGAGTTTATTTTATGAAAACCCTTTTAAACCCTCAGTTATTATTTCATTGTTAGTGTTCTCTAAGGCTTAGAAAGGAAGTAATCCATAATATAGTTAAATAAAAAAAAGTTATAAAGGTATACTAAAATAATTGAAGAGACATTTTTGTTTCAGGGTAAACATGCAACCAATTTAAAAAACCATTTGGCTGCAAAACACTTGGATGAGTATAGTGTTGTATGCAACATAAACAAGGACTTGGCCCAAGCATCAACGTCTAATGATAAAAGCGTCGAAATATTGCACATTGTCGAAAAAATAAAACGTTTATGCGTTCAGCTTGTCACTGTTCATGGAAGGCCGCTGGCCATGATGGAAGATGCAGCCTTCCAAGAGCTAATAAATATGGTAGCACCTAATAAAGATATATCTAAAAATATTAATATTAAAGCTATCAAAAAATGCATTCAAAATGAAGCCACAGAAATAAGAAGGAAAATATCCAATGACGTAAAAGACCAACTAATAAGTTTAAAAGTGGATGCCGTGACGTGCCAAGAGCGAAAATTCATAGGGATCAATATACAATATATAAAAGGTATTAATATGACGATAAGAAACTTAGCTGTATGTGAAATTTACGACAGACAAACGGCAAGTTTTCTGAAGATAACTTTGGAAGAAATAATATCTGAGTTTAAAATTTCCATGGATCAAATATATTGTATCTGCACGGATAACGGAAGTAATATGGTGAAAATGGTAAAAGTTATGGACGGCCAATATTGTTCTAATAATGCTGAAGAGGAAGTAATTACGGATGAAGATGAAGAAGATGACACTACCATAGCGTCAAGAAACGATGATAACATGATTGGAAATGATATTAATAACATGTTTATGGACTTGGACATAGAAAATTTTAGTGTAAATGACACATTTAAAGTGCGGGGAATGCTGTGCGCTGCGCACACTTTGCAGTTAGCTATCAAGGATGCATTTAATTCAGATGTTTTGGCTAACACAACTTTAAATCTGGCCAGAAAAGTAATCAACATTTTGCGAAAACCAAATATTGTAAACTTAATTAAAAGACGTAATTTAAAAAAACCCATTAAAGACTGCCCCACCAGGTGGTCATCTACATTTAATTTGTTAAATCGACTCTTAGCTTTGAGAGAATTTTGCGAGTCAGTGACAGAAATCACTGCTTTAGTGTCCGACGCTTTCTGGAGCGAGGTAGAAAACTTAATAATTGACCTAAAACCGGCAAAAGAGGCAACAACAATTCTCCAAAGAAGCCAATTAACAATAGGGGACTTTTTTATCACATGGCTTAATTGCAAGAATCATTTAAAGACAATTCAACATTACTTTGCACAAACCCTGTATGCTTGTATGGAGAACAGAGAACGTAAACTCATGGAAAATGATGTTGTTTTAGAAGGATTGTACTTAGACGGTCGTTTAAATGTTATTTTATCATCAGAACAGAGTCAAAAGGCAAGGCGACTGCTTAACGAAGTTCACCAGCAGATTCAGCTTCTAACTGAACGAAGCACACGTAGCCATGAAACCGAATCGGAAGTACCAGCACCAACGCCAGGCACAAGTAGAAATTGCTCGGGCTTAGAAGAAATGTTGGCTAACGCCGAGAGAGCACGAGGGGTTTCTAGGGGGCGCCGATCTTTTGACCACTGTTTATTAGAGATTGTAACAATACCGCGCCTAGAATTAACAGAAAACATGATTGCGTATTGGGAGAACAAAATAGTTGCGTCTTCGGAGTTAGCCAAGGTTGCTAAAGTTATTTTATCAGCTCCAGCGACACAGGTCTCCGTAGAGCGCCTATTTTCTTCTCTCAAATTTATCCTGCATCCATTACGCAGCAACCTTAATTCCATGTTTTTAAAAGATTTAATGCTTGTTAGAGAGAACAAGGATTTACTGTAGGGTAGTATGTAATCTGGTTAGTCTATGACAAGCAGACATCAGAATTTTGGGAAAAGTCTAAATAATTATGGATATACTCATTTATCGATAATGAAATAAGCAAATTGATTATTGCTTATTTCAGTATCATTAATGCGTACATAAGTACTAAGAAAAGAATTTGTACTTTTCTCCCAAAATTCCGATACCTAATGGTATCCCTAAAATGTACAATATCTTTTATCAGAATCAGAACGTCGTTTTCGGAATATACATAATTCGAAGTAAAGATACTTTCGGACAAATTAAACGTTAATTATGCAGTGTATTTCATTTCACAAATCGAAACAAAATTTAATCGCAAAATCAAAAGGCATCCTTCAATATAAAAATGACTAATTACACGCAAGGGCAACTAACTTTCATTTATAAAACAATAAATAATACATTTAATGAATTTTCAACTATTCATTAATTTAATGAATAGTTGAAAATTCATTAGCCTAATCAGGAATCCAACCAGTAAAATTTCTTTATTTAGTGTTAGAATCGAGTGCGACTACGATGACTTTGCAGAGCGGGACATGGCAACATCTCCATTTAAGTCACATTTTCATAGAAATTTGACGTTTAAACGGAGGTGTTACCATGTTCCGCTCTGCAAAGTTATCGTAGTCGCACTCTTGTAGGTGTAGGTTTAGTAAAAGATTTTCAGTATTAAGTATTAAAATTTATTAAACTTTTAATTAATTTATATCTAAGGTATGCAGAACCGGGAAAGTATAGGATAAGAAAACCGGAAATTTCTGGTTGGGGTTATCCACACATTACGAAGATTTTTGGCTCTGGCGTGTGCGGTTTGATTTATTCGTCCTGTATATCCAATGTAAAATTTTGATAATTGGCAGGTTGACATTATCTTGTGCATGATTTATTTAAAGTGTGCAGAACTGATTGATTAAACGACTAAATTAGTCACTATATTTGTTTATTATTTCTACGACTTCACTCCAAAATTCTTCTAGTTTCTCGTCTGATATTTGATTTATTAATGTCCTAAATGCCACAGTCTTCCTATTTCGAGGACAAGTGCAAGGGGACAACAGCGGTTTCGCAGGCTCATTTTCTTTTTTCGCGGTGACAAATCCAGATGATTCAGCTGAAACAGACGACAAAAATGTCAATTATACACATAAAAATACCGAATTTTACCTATACATAAAAGAGACATATCGTCATTACTTAAAAAAAACACGTAAGTATATCAGACTCTGACTCCAAGTAAAAACGCAGTAGGTAGGTACTTACGAGTAAGTGTATATGAAGTTCGCATGTAACTTTTGACGTTTTTCTCTACGACATTTTTAGATACGAGTATTTTTCAAAGTATGGACGATATTGTTTTTTAAATACGAGTACTCATAGTAATAAAACAACTTAAACGGATTAAAGCGCGTATATTACTACATTTTGATTTAATCCGTTTAAGTTGTTTTATTACTATGAGTGATAATCGCGGAAACCGAAGACAATATTCAATACGAGTACTGCTAAAAAAATAAATTATTCCTGTTAGGGCGATTGTGCACTACACGGAATTTTACCCTAAAATGAATTTTACGGCCGGATCTCTCACTCTCTCTCTGTGTGTGTGAGTGAGAGATCGGTCCGTAAAATTCATTTTAGGGGTAAAATTCATTGTAGTGCACAAGCGCCCTTACAGTTACAATAAAAGTGGATTAATTCCAATAATGTCTAAAAAGTATGTATTCCAATTATGTATAGAAAAAAAAACGATTGATATAAAAATTATACAAAAATATATATAGGATTCCACAGATAATGCTAATAATTGCGTTTAGTTTTCAAACTTGACAGGCAATACCGCCAGATTGTACATACCCATTATCATAATAAAATTTTAAACTAAATTAAGTACCTACCTATTCCTGATATTTCAGGTATTTCCTCTTTGGTAAGGGGGCATTCATTTATTAGGTAAGACGATTTTTGCCAGTTTTTGACCCCCTCCCCCCCTTATGTAAGAAAAAATAAGAATCGGCTGACCCCCTCCCCCCCTATCTAATATTTATTACGTAAGAATCTTAATGAAAAATGATTTTACATTTGGGCTGTTTTAATGTTTATTTTTCAAAGAATCATTTTTGTAGGGACGTTTATTTGCAGATATAATAGTTTTTAATTTTTTACTAAAATACATATACGCAACCGAGCAGCCGCCTACGCTCTCGCGCGGATTTGCGCGCTTTTTCAAAAGTTAAGATTATTTTGCGCATTTTTATGATCTTACGTAAGAACGATCAAAATCCCCTCTCACCCCCCTGTAAGAAAAAATAAGACATGGTTGACCCCCCTCCCCCCCTAAACCGTCTTACGTAATAAATGAATGGCCCCTAACCACCTTATATCGCCTAGTGATTGCAATACGGCCACATCTCAAAATAATGGTTTTTTTTTAGATGTATTGCAGTCACTCACTAGGCGAAATATCAAACTAGTCAATCAATAGAGTGAAAAAATCACCCCTCTGTATAAAGGCTAAAAATTACGAGGGAAAAAAATCAGCTCAGCACAAGATGGCTACTATGTTTCTCGCACGGCACGCAACGTGTCAATTAATGGCCAATGGGAACGCGAGCCGGTACCATGACACTGCGTGATAGATGTGCGTTCCCATTGGCCATTACTTGACACGTCGCGCGCGAAAGACATAGCATAGTGGCCATCTTGTACTTAACCGTGCTGAATTTTTCCCCTTTTACTTACTTACCATTCCCTCCTTCTCTCCTCCCTTCCTTTCCTGCCTTTCTTTTTAGTTTTTGACGTATTAGGTCTATAAGTTCTGAATCTAATAAACAATCATTTTTTGACGATTCGTCGAGGTCAGTTACATTTTCAGGCTGAAATAAAGTAAAAAAAAATATACATGCCATAATATTGCCAAGTTACACACAAATGCTGTATAACAGCTGACCAAAAAATCTCATTACTTTCATTTAAAGCTCCAACGTAGTTGTATAAGAGCTAAATCAGCGCTCACTTAGCCGCTATTACTCTAATTTGGGCTCAAAGACCACCAGTCTATGTTGAACTAGTCCTGAGATCTAATAGGTACCTCTAGGGTTCATTAACAGGTCAGTCTCACTAAATATAACCATCGTCAATAATAACACTAAACTAGTTGTCGCATGGTGTGTCGCAAGCACCCCGCGGGGTCAACGCGTGTGTGTACTTGTCATCATAGAGGGGGTAGCGGTAGGGGTATGCGTGGGAGACGAAGAGCGGGTAAGTAATTCAAGTTAGAAACTTTGCTGTGGAAAGGGAAACGAAAAGTGGCGTGGGTGAACGATCTGCATTCTGCATGCAAAGAATTTTGCTTTCGAAGGATAGCGAGAGTGATTGTCTGGGTGGGCTCGCGTAGGTGGGACCGGCACTGTGACGCTCCGCACCTCCAGTGCTACGCGGAAGCTCGGTCTTCGGCCTAGCGTCGCTGACGCTCCCCCGAGGGCCGGCCCTCGGATGTGCTAAAAAGAGACTTAAGGAGTAGTAAGGATCTGGGTGGGCTCGCCGTTCGGGCCTGCAGCCCTTGGGCTCGCGTAAGTGGGAGCGGCACTGTGACGCTCCGCACCTTCGGTGCTACGCGAAAGCTCGGCCTTCGGCCTCGCGTCGCTGACGCTCCCCCGAGGGCCTGCTTAATTTCAAAAAATATTTTCAACATTTCGAATCAGGGGCCCGAAAGCTACCCCGATGCCAAATTTCAACTCTCTACGACCATTTTGAAAATTTTCCGCCATTTTGCCGACGCCATTTTGAAAAAATATGATGACCCTCTTTCGTCGCCCAAGGTCCGTTCATCGATTCCAAAACTTTATATTCAAGTATTAACGTGATTCGAGTAGGTCGCTACTCCATACACACACAAAGAGGGCCATCATTCGCTTCCACGATATCAATTACAGTTGAAATGTGTTTCACTTTATAGCTTAATACATTTTGTCTGCGCGAAAGTCGCGATACCACATGAAAAGTCTCAAAAAATAACAGAATTAACTTGCAATCTGGCTTTTAAGATCAACGCCATCTATTAGCCTCATTTGAAGCCATACGTTTTTTGCCAAAATTATATACTATTTCGCTTTTTGAGAGTTATGTGCTTTCGCGCAAACGGAATGTATCAAACTATAAAATAAAACACATTCAAAACATAATTGATGGCGTGGAGGCAAATGATGACTTTGTATGAAAAATCGACTGACTTGAATCACCTTAAAATCGGAGTCAAACTATTTTTTATTGAAGTAAGCCTGGCGCAAGCACTTTTTAATCGTCATTTACGAACATATTTAGCTAATTTATTCAGTCTTGAAAAAATATATGTACCTACTGTGGAAATGTCACGAATTATTAATAACTCGCATTTACCCGGGGCTTCGCCCGCGTTGTTCCCGTTACTGACCCAAAGGAACTCTTTACCTTGTCGTTTCCCGTTTTTTAATAACAAACCCTCAAATATCCTAATATCTTCACAAACTTTCACATTTATAATATTAGTGTGATGTTTTATGATAACTTCGCAATAAGGTCATTAAAACATTAACATTACACAAAATTACACATTGTGTGTAAGATAATTAATATTTATTTTGAACTCACACTAACACTAATTATTTATAAGAATCACTTACCGTATTATTCATTTTACACAATAGTTAGAGCACTGACAACACCACTCGTAACAGAAGCACGACCTCTCCAGTAACCTGTTCACTGATACTTGTTCGAGTACAAGCCGATCGGATATTAGACGTAAAATAAATAAGACGGACGGTGCTGCTCGCGTAGGGAGGGGGCGAACGGGTAACCTTAAAGCTAACTGTAAGCGGTTGAAACCAAAACCCAACGATATTCGGTAAACGGTTACCGTTAGGGTAACCTTTTCTAAAGGTTATCACATTGTGCCGGGTAACCTATTAAAGAGGTTACAGAAACGAACAGGTTATCAAATGAACGGGTAACCCGTATGAATGGATTCAGCGAACGAACGGGTTTTCCGGTCCCTGATTTAAACATGATAAAAACATAAAAACATTTGTGGTTTCAGATAAACAAAGTGACAACAGGGGTCGGCCGTGCTTTGTGTGCCGTGCTGACCACAGAGTATACGACTGTCCCGCCTTCAGGCAGATGTCTGTCGACGAGCGGTGGTCACGGGTCTCCGGCCTCCAGCTGTGCCATGTCTGCCTACGTCCGGACCATGAGACGCGTCGGTGCAAACTGAGCGGCTGTCGTGTATGTAAGAGACGTCACAACACATACCTACACACTACACAAACAAACCCTCCTAATCCTTCATCTAGTGGGGCTAGTATGGATGAGAGCATTCAGCCTACCAGTATGGGTAAGGCGGAGCCTACGTCCTCCTCTACTATGATGACTTCTGACAGTGCAGAGGTGAGTCACACCTCCACTGCTAACTCTTCACTTTCGAGCAGTGAAGTTTTATTATCAACGGCTTTAATTGAAGTAATTAATCCTTGCAACAATAGGAAAGACACTGTTAAATGTCTCTTGGATTGTGGATCACAATCCTCCTACATGACTGAGGGTCTGAGGGAACGATTAGGTATCGCATCTCAGCCCCTGATTGCCACAAAGATCCTAGGAATAGGTAACGTCCCGCTGGATTGCCAGCCGGGTCGTTGTAGGGCACAAATACAGTCTAAAGTAAGTGATTTCAATGCCGATGTCGAATTTTTGGTCTTAAATCAAATAACTGATCACTTGCCTAAGAGATATTTTGACATGAGCCACCTAAATCCTGCATCTATAAAGCTTGCAGATCCAACCTTTAACATCCCGACCCACATTGATATTTTGCTCGGAGCTGATATTTTTTGGCATATTGTGGGTGGTGATAATAGGTCATTGACCTCTAATAAACAAGCCAGGCTGATTGAATCCAAACTTGGGTGGTTGCTAGCAGGAATGGTAACGAGTGCTGCTGTTCATGTAAATTCAGTAACTACACGCAGCAACCTCTCCTTGTCTGATCTGTCTGACCAAATGACAAGGTTTTGGGAGACAGAGGAGCTACCTCATGATAAGGACTCCGGCGGTGTGTTCGAGCCACACCCCATAGAAAAACATTTTGTGGAAAATACCCAACGTCAGCCAGATGGCAGATTTGTTGTGCGATTGCCTCTCAATGACACACCAGACTGCCTAGGAAATACTTTTAATATAGCAAAAAGGCGTCTCTTTAATTTAGAAAAACGTTTTAGTAAACAGCCTGAACTTAAATCAATGTATACGGACTTTATAAATGAATATAGAGATCTAGGTCATCTGACGGAATCTAACTTTCCATATCGAGCCAACTATCTCCCTCATCACGCCGTGATGAAGGAGGATAGTGAAAGTTCTCGTTTGCGTACAGTATTCCAGGCAAATTGCCCCTCCTCATCTGGATATTCTATTAATGATATTCAGATGGTAGGACCTAACATCCAAGACTCGCTATTTAACATACTGCTTAGAGTCCGTCACTACAAATATGTATTGTCAGGAGACATAGAGAAACAATATAGGCAAATTTTAATGAACGAAGCTGACAGAGACTTGCAGGTCATTTTATGGCGCGAAGACGAACAATTACCTGTTCGCTCGCTCACTTTAAACACCGTTACGTACGGATTTGCGTCTGCAAGCTTTCTAGCAGCTAGATGTTTGTGGCAGTTAGGGGCAGAGTGCAATGACCCGACTGTTAGAACTATAATACAAACGATTTTTACTGTGATGATTTATTAACGGGAGCAGATTCAGAAACTGAATTGCTTCACATACAAACTGAAGTCTCACAGACTCTAGCCTCAGGCTGCTTTAACTTGCGTAAATACCGCTCAAATTCAAATGAGCTTTTAAGATCTGCTTCTATTAATTCACAAAATAATTTAGCACTGAGTCAAGCTTGTCAAACACTTGGACTGGGATGGAATCCTAGTCAAGACACATTGAACTTCTCTATTAAAGTAGATGACGCTGGTAAAACGGCTACCAAAAGATCAATATTATCTAAAACATTCCAAGTGTTTGATCCGTTGGGCCTCTTAACCTTATGTACGGTGAAGCCTAAGATTCTCATGCAAAAATTGTGGATTGCTAGGCAGGGTGGGACGACCCCGCTCCTCCTGAAATTCAACGAAGCTGGTCTCGCTTTGTTCGTAACTTGCATCACATTAAAAATCTTAGAATACCTAGATATATATTTAGCGATTCACCGTCTACAATTGAAGTGCACTGCTTCTCAGACGCTTCGCAGCAAGCAGTAGCTGCCTGCATTTATATAAAGTCAATTTCAAGCTCCGGGGAGCAACATGTCAATTTATTTTGTGCAAAAAACAGGCTAGCCCCAATCAAACCCACTTCTATTCCACGCTTGGAACTAGCAGGGTCTATTAGCAGCAAAAACTTATAACACTGTAGCTAAAGTTAAAGTTAGTTTATTTATTATTATTTTTTGTTATTTTGGGTGTCTGTTTTAAATTAATTGTTTATCAGCCGTGTCTACGCGCAAGCGTCCGGTACTTTCTCAGCCCACGCCTCGCCCGAAACATGCGGCTGAGCGTGTAGTCACGGCTAAAGATATTTTTGTAATGGGGCTTCTAGACGGGCTATACTTTTCCGAAAAATCTGTGGCCGGCAGCGGTGGCGGAGCGGCGCGTTGTGGCGCGGAGGCGGTACCAGTTGTAATGTTCGAGCTAATATGAAAGGATCTGTACAGAACGCTCTTTTTCCGGGCTATATTCTGTGCGCACCCTTTCGTATTAGTGCAAACATTACAATCAGTACCGCCTCTGCACCGCTCCACCACCACTGTCAGTGCGTTTCGGCCTTTACTTCCATTCAATACGCCCATAGTTGCCGGCCACATATTTCTGGAAAAGTATAGCCCGTCTAGAAGCCCCATAGTAATAAAAAAGCCATGTAAGTAGTTATTAATATATATAATATATAAGTAGGTACAAGTTCTATATCTACGTTCAAACCGACCGGCCGATTCGACCACGTACACATCGACATCATCGGAGCCCTACCGACGACATCGGAAGGTTATCGATACTGCCTAACGATGATCGATCGCGCTTACCCGATGGCCCGAAGCAGTTCCGCTAAAAGAAATCACCGCCGAAGAAGTCGCCAAGGCCGTCTACGAAGGATGGATATCAAGATTCGGAAGCCCAACCACTATCACAACGGATCAAGGTCGACAATTCGAGAGCCGAGTATTCCTATACCTAACACGGTTACTCGGAATCGATAAAGGTCGTACCACACCATACCATCCGCAAGCAAACGGAATCATCGAACGTTGGCACCGAACCATGAAGACCGCACTGAAGGCCAGACTCCAATCCGCGACCAGCTGGATCACCGAGCTACCTACAGTGCTATTGGGTGTGCGCGCCGCCTTACGTAGCGACACAGACGTAAGCGCCGCACAACTTACCTACGGTTCGAATATTCGCCTACCCGGAGATTTTCTATCGCCCGACACGAACAATGACGTCATCATGGACAGTACACTCAGCGTCATATAGTATATAGCAGCCAAGATTACCAAATACTTTGTGGCATCCAAAATGGTCAGTAAAATTAACGCAACCAAACCGATCAAATTGTTTAGGACATTCATCTTTCTCAAATATACCGAAGCACACACAACATCAAATACTTTATTACATTCAAGTCGCCCCTCGCACCGTGACATCCAAACCGCCGCTGGTTACGTAGCAGCCAATGTATTCATAAATATGTATACAACTGACTTTATTACCCACTACGAAATTAGACTATATTTTTGATGCTATAAAGTTGAATCTCGATTCAATTAAAATGTAGATTTTAATTAAGTTATAACTTATTCTGATTTTAAATTTTGACAATCATCGAGAAGAGTGCCAACTGGTCAATTATCGTCTCATCTCTTTCTTGTAATTCGCTTAATATCACCATTAAAACGACACTATTCATATAATCGTATACAACAACCAGGGTTGCCTATGCGTAGCAGCTGAAGTATGAGAGGTCTCTTTATTTGCCATGTTTTATTAAAAATTTAGCTCAGCTAAACGAAGATGATAAAGTCGTGGGCTTACTGCAAATACCGACTATCCGATATGGAATTTACGGTAATAAGTCGAAGTAGATTCAATAAAAGTATAAATATTTTAGACTATTTATAAGAGCCATGTTTTGCACTTGTCAACACTCCACATTGAAGTGAATGAAGATAAAGATGTTTTGACTAAAGATTAGAAAAGGGTATAATGCATTAACTACCTATTTGTAACTTCAGATAGATAAAAAAGTCACTGGCCACATGGAAGAAACTTCACTTTAAAATCGATTAAGTACCTACCTACATATACTTATACTGTCAAGTGCAAGATCGTCATTCTGTCATCGTCATTCAAAAGCTACATTTTAATTATAAAAAAATAATACAACTTATGAGATCAGAATGGATATGATTCGTCTCAGCGATGCCATAAAACACAAGATTATTTGTTTAAGAGAGGAAGGCGTCTCGGTAACTGATATATCTGATGAACTGGGCATAAGCGTAAGTACTCGTAGACTGTTCTGTTTGTTAAAAATACATCATTGCACTAAATCGATACAATTAAGTGAGTATACATACATTATTGTTATTTTCAGAGGAATACGGTTTACCGCTGGATAGACAGATGGAATACAGAATCTAATGTTAACAATCATGTGACCACAGGACGTCCACGTAAAACATCTCTTGACGAAGACCATAGAATAGTGCAGCGGGCTCACCGTGATCGTTTTGTAAATTCACGAAATCTGGCTGCAGAATTTAGGCTGTCCCAAGCCACAATAAGACGACGGTTCAAGGAGGGTGGCTTAAGCCACAGAATCCCAGCCAAAAAGTCTGCCCTTACAGAGAGGCACAAAACACTGCGATTGGAGTTTGCACGCAAGTACTTAAACCATAATTTTGAAAACGTTGTGTTTGTAGACGAAAAAGTATTTTGTTCGTCGGCACGTGGTCGTCTATCCTTGTGGAGGATGGGCAACACAAGATACGACGAAAGAAACGTGTTATCCAAAAACAGAAGTGGTCGTATCACACTGGGATTTTGGGCGTGGATGTCGCAAGCCGGTCCTGGGGAACTAGTTGAAGTTGGCGGACGGTTAAACGGACAACAGTATAAAAATATCTTAAGCGATGTCTTGTTGCCTACCACACAAGTGTTTTATCCCAATGAAAAGGTCAGTTTTGTTCAGGATAACAGTTCTGTTCACAACAGCAAGATTGTCAAATCATATTTAGCTAAGACTGAGACTAAAAAGTCGCTGCATCAAATTGTCTTTCCTCCACGCAGCCCAGACTTGAACCCAATAGAGAACCTGTGGGCTATAATGATTCAACGTTGGGACAATACTAGAGCAAGAACTACTGAGTCATTACGGAGACACGTCCTTGAAACATGGGATTCATTAAGAGGAGATGTATTTTGCTACAATGCCGTAAAGTCCATGCGTCAACGACTATACGACGTTAAGACTGCCGAGGGTGGATATACTAAATACTAGTTAATGTTTTGAGCGTTTCTCAAAAAAAATGCCAATTTAGGCACTATATTTTTTCCTAAAAAAACTCGTCAGAAAGAGGTTTCTTCTTTTATTTTAATTACTTTATAATATGGTATGGCTTACCTGTTATGTTTCAATAAAACATATTGTGTTATATGTTTCAATAAAACATATTGTGTTATAAAAAATACTTTTTATTTATTCATGCATTGCTTGAAGATAACAATGTGGCCACAAATATACCGTAACGCTTAAAAGGGGCATGTGACGGTATATTTGGTAACTTTGGTTGTCACTATCTATTTGATGCTGACTGCATTCAGTCGAATTTACCTAATATCAATATATAAATGTCAATCCCACCAAAAACATTCTGTAAAAAACTAGCCAAGTCTCGATAGAGCTGCTTGTTTATCTCTAAAAAGTAATGAAATCTAGACAATGTCGTGCCAAGTCTAAGGTTCCGTACTGCGATTTCTTTATTATTATAGTTAATGTTGTGTGACTTGGCCGTTGAACATTCTTACACGTAATGTTATATCTTTTGTAACTACCTATGTTTTTTAAGCGAGACATACTGGTATTGGTAATTGGACGCTAGTGTCTCAGGCTGTTGTTGATTGTGCCCACTAATGCATAATTTAATTACGAGACTTGGCTAGTTTTTTACAGAATGTTTTTGGTGGGATTTCACTTTTTTTTGTAGAAACGTGGGCATATTGATTTATTGTATTAGATTTTCTTATTTGACACAGTTTTTTTCATTTTATTTTTGGTTGGGCTCTTGTGTTTTCTAATCAGGGTCACCAGGTACTCCAGATCTTCGATTATCCTAGTTTTAATAGTTTTCCCTTTATGTGGCCATTAAATCCTAACTCTGTACCAAATTTCAGCTCTCTGAGTTTATGGGAAGTACTAGTTCTATTCTGATGATCATGAGTGAGTGAGTGTCATAAATGCGAAACTTTGCTTTCGCTTAACTTCGGAACTAAATGACCGAAGACTTGAAATTTTGGATTTTAAGTGTGTGATTATAGCTTACTGGATGACGAAAATTTCTGCGTTCTGGTCTTATCCAGAGGTTCTCAAATAGGGGCCTGAAAATGCGGCGAAATGGTTCCAGTAAAGGATGGTACGGCAGTGTTTGCTTCGCGCTCGACTTGGCGGGGGCACTGCCGTACCCCCAGATCATAACGTAAACGTCATGCTCCAAATTAATTGAGGTAAAACGATTACTGACAGTAGATCGGTTGAGAAGTAGTGTCGTAGAAAACAGTAAAAATGATTATTGATTCTCTTTATTCGTTATGTTTGAATAAAATTATAGATAAACTAAAGGATAAGACCCAGGTTGTTTCGTGGAAAATGTTAACAATTTATAAAAAAGAGGTTTTTGAGCTCCCTCTACCTACTTCGATATTATGTAATATTTTCTTAGAAGTGCTGCTACAATCATCAGTGTTGATCAACCTTGATGAAGAAGAAATATCATTTGTACAGGAATGCCTGGACTGCGGCCACATTGTTTCTTTTGATGATAACGACGATGATTATGAGGACGAAATAAAAGTCATCTATTTATTTTGTGAACTATGTGCCGGTCCCTGTTTCATTCAATGTCCGCATTCGCCATACCATTGTAGTTGCGTGGAAGAAAATACAAGAGGGGCAAGAGGACTTTCACCGATAGAATGATTTGATTGTTTTATTTCCTTTCATTTAGTTTAAGCAAGGTTATTTATGGTCTTGTTAAAAACTAGTTTTTATTAAAAAGTCGGTTTATTGACGATAGTTAAACGTGACAACGTCATAAGGTACTAACCCTAACCTTACCCTATGAAACGTTTATCTTAAGATAAGCTTTTATGGACGACTCTACTTTTTTATATAATCGCAATCTGCACGTCACAACCAATCAAATGAACCCAAGCACGGCGAATTTATCTTGTAATTTAGATGATCCTTTAGCTACCATCCAGCTCCATCATCCGGTCAGCTCCATGTCATAATAATATTGCATTGTCATCTAATTTACGTATTTTTTCAAAAATTTTGCTCATTCGGTTAAAGATATCCGCTTCAAAATTGAGTTGCTAGATGCCACCCGAACAAACATAGGTACATACATACAGTATACAAACATTGAAAGTTAAATAAAAACTTGTAAAAATCTTGATCCCCCCTCTATTTCTATTTCTAAGGCTGGACTAGGAACCGCTGAAGATATATCTTCTCTTATCCTTTGAATATTTTCAAAAATATTGCGATCTTCGTCGTTGCTTTCCGATTTAGATATAACGAAACCATTAGATTCAAGATTATTTCTGACTAAATATCTAAACTAAATATCGGAAAAACCGTCGGACTTGATGATGGAGTTTTGTTAATAACCTTAGCGGTCGCCAGCTCAACGCCGGATGTCATGTAGTCTTGTCATCCTCATCAGTAAGTAACTTACGAAGATCTCGACGGCTACAAATAAAACGTAGTGTATAGCCACCACTAGACTTCACAGCACCTTCATCGTCGAATGCTATTCCGGGTCGAAAACGCATTGTTGGTGTTTCTCGGGCGTGCACTCGTGGACGAGGACGTGACAAAACTAATCGTAAGACTACATCACATCTGGCGTTGAGCTGGCGACCGCTAAGGTTATTAACAAAACCCCCGTCATCTTCATCAACAGTCTTCGTCAGAATGAACATTGGGTCCTGGAGGCTCCATAAATATAGAATCCACTTGATAATCAGAGTCCTCTTCTAAAACCGCTAATAAAACTAATAAAACAAAAAAATATTATATGTATTACATAATTTTACACGTCAAAATGTCAAAAACACAAAAGTTCAAGGTAATTTGAAAAGACAAACATTATGTTACACGTCAAAATATCAAAAACACAAAAATTTAAGGTAATTTGAAAAGACACGGTATCGGGCTAACGGTGCCGTTTGGCATCAGTCAATATTTTTTTTCTATTGGTTGGATTTCATTTCTTATTTAAAATTTCTATTTCTTGGGCTTATTATAATAACATATATAAAAATTATCAAAATCGGAGACATGAAAAAAATTCAGCCGTTAATGGGTTAAAATAAAGGTCAGTTTTCTAGTATGTTCCATATTTAACGATACTTCGGATGCTTAGTTACCAGTGGCGGTGTGGTTGTTACGGTACATACGGCTACTTGAATGTAACCAAGTATTTGACCTTGTATGCTTCGGTGTATTTGTACACAGTAGATGACCTGAACAATTTCATCGCATTGGCTTAGTCAATATTAATGACCACTCTGGACGTTTCCGAGAATTTGGTGATCTTGACTGCTGCAAAGTATCTGACGCTGACTGTACCTACGTCGAACAGCTGAGAGAAACAATCCGCAAGCTGAAACCAATACCTACGCAACCGCATAGCAACAACAAACCTATATTTGTACATCGAGACCTGACTACGTGCAAATATGTTTTCGTTCGTGTCGACGCCGTAAAAAAGCCACTTCAACCACCGTACGACGGACCCTACAAAGTACTACAACGCAACGACAAAGTTTTCACCATCCAGTTACCTACAAGACAAACAAACATATCGATCGACCGCCTGAAACCTGCCTACACCATCAACGAAGACACCAAAGACACATCAACACCGATACCTACAGCTATATTTTACAACAACGTCAACAACGAGAGTTCAACGACACCGCACGATCCCGATAACAACACAACACAACGAAGCACTGGAACGTCGCCTACGCACACAACTGCAACTCAAGCACAACAACCGCAACAGCCACGGACTTCACGCAGCGGCCGGACCATCCGTCTTCCCGTACGCTTCGCTTGAAGGGGAGCCATGTAGCAGCAGCTACTATATGATTGACGCTGCGAAGAAACAAGAGGAATACGTTCTGATAAGAACGATCCGATTAACGTCCGTGAGAAACAGCACAGCAGCTGCGACGTATTCACAGCGGCGAACGACGAGTGACTGGCGCGGCGCGAGCGCCGGCACGGCCGCGCGACGGAGCAGCAACGGCGGACTAATGCGTAAACTGTGGCGCTGCCTAGTTTTGTATTGTAGCCAGAAGTCGAAACGCCCCATCGTAGGATTATGGCGTGATATTATTGCCATCTTGTTTTGATATATTGTAAATAGTAGAAATAGCTAATCTCACTTGTTTGTATATAGTCTAGTTGTAAGTGTAAATTTTAATATAAATATAGCCGTATTTTGTAAATAAATCATTCCGATTCCGACACGCATCTGAGTATCATTTAATTAGGAGTTACTCTCACCTACAACCAGTTTCTCCTAAATATTCATGCAGCATTTAACTTTATATATAATTGTTTACTTTCTGTAAATAGTTTTTTTTTACAAAGCGCCTGCAATATAATAAGTTTAATCGTCAAAATAATTTAACTGTAATGGCTGAATAAACCCAGCTGTCATAAAAGCATTTCAACATGGCATTGTGACTAAATTTGGCACACTTAGAACCTAACCTCCGGCATAATATTTACTCAAGTTTGATTGAATCAGGCCAAGCAGATTTTTCGTAGATACCACCCAACAATAGAAGCGAGCTTGATGATAATGTGATGATGTGAGCATGAATTTACTAATGACGTGTTATTAATTTAAGGTTGATGCTCAACCAACTTTGGACCACACATTGTCACCATCTCCACACATAGTCACTGAAAGACCCGTCACAGTTGCATTGCCTGAAAGGCAAAACGCCATTATATTCGATGCAGCATTATTATCAGCACCATCAAAATCACGCCAGGTGAGTGCTAAAGTCACTGCATAATAGGATAGTTATAATAATGATGTAATATTTATATTTAAAATACTTAATGTGTTTTCAGGTGTTTACTTCACCTAGTCTGGCAACCGAGCCAACCGTGCTGCCGACCGAGCAAATTACATTGACTGCAGCAAATCAAGTCCCTCAGGTAATTAATGTTACCCTCTAAGCAACATAATTATTATGATATTTATGATTTTATTTTTGAATATAATATCTTGTCTAGCTGTAAAATTAATGTTGTCTGTTTTTTTTACAAGCTTTCATTTAACAAGCAATGTTCATATATGAAAGTAAGTTGTCTGTTTCAAATTTTTCAAATCCTTTTTCAGTCAGTTGCTAGTATCCAATTGATCTGAAATGTGGCAATGTGACAATACAATCATACTGTTGACCTGGTCTGATTGTGAATTAAAATGAAAGTAAATATATAATTTATTTTTCTAGAATTTTTCATTCTCATTGGACCAAGAAGAGTACGAATTGTTGGAAAGCCTGGATTTTTCTAAACCACAGGAAAAAGATATAATTAACCTACGCAATCTGCTAAATTCAGATACAACAGGAAAAGAATTAATAAAAAAGTCAGAAACTGGACAAAATCTGTGCCCTCGTGATCGCGCTTGTATAGTAAAGCTTGTGGTGGAAAAAGAACTTAAATCTCTTTCAAAAATTGGTAACACCATCAGAAAGGATGTGTGGATTAAATGGGCTGATGAAATTGTAAAAATATTTCCAAAAGAAATTTCCAGCATTTACTACGTGCCATACAAAGTTATTGAAGGAAGAGTAATACAAGCGAGCGGATTAATTCACAATAGACTAATCACGCATAGACGATCCTTGGGCTCTGATGTTCGCAAAAGAAGAGGAAGCAGCAGCAGCAGCGAAAGCAGTGACAGCGGGTGCCAATCGCTCAACGACGGCGTCAAACGTAATCGGCCTCTGCCGGAATCTTTAAGTCAGGCATCATCTTCAGACAGCGACATAGATTTAGACATAGACTGGCTAAAGGGCTCATCTTCACCTGAAGAAACAGTGAATGTTAAATGGCAAAGCACATTTCACCAGCGTAATAAACTATTAGCGAGTCTTCCCTATGCAGAGTATTTCAACACATTCCCGGCTCTTCTTTTACCCACCGGCTACCAATTGGTGAGTTTCATAATTTTTTTTTACAAGCTTCCATTTGATAAATCAAACATGTTATCAACTTTAAAACTTGTTCCGTTTTCGCGTTTGCAACATTTAATATTTTTTAGTCTGGCAACATTGTCGGCCATGACAATACCCTTCTCGAATTTTGTCTCGTAACGTAATGGTACGTCCCTTCAAGCGATCGCGGGAAAAATCCTTAATATATATAGAAATTGTAGTTTTCGTCGAATTTACATAAGTGCCTTGTGGAATCAAGAGGATATCGTGGTGCTCCGTGTATCAGGTGGCAGGTAACCTTAGGCTACAACGGTAAGTCTGGCAGCACGACGTGGTTCTGGGGCCCTGAACACCTGAATGTTGCGGCTACAGCAGCTCTGAGCCAGGTATGTCCTATTGATTAGCCCAAGGCCTATAGTTTGTACTTTTCGAAATATTTCGCATCACTGTCGTATCGTACGTGTCGATTAATCTCTCCCTAAAATACAGTCCACTGCTCGGTTAATAAACAAAACTCATTGCTAGCAATATTGGAATAATAATAATAAACTATAGCTTGTGATTAGCTGTGTTGATAAAAATAATAAAAAATTTTTTTCATTACTTTATAGCTATCCAGTGACTTCAGTGCTGTACATCCAGGAGCAAATGACGCGTTTGCAGAGAAATTTCCCTTGGTTAAAGTGAAGATTTTGAAACTTCTAGCTGAAAAAGGAGAAGCAGTTAGAGTAGATAAACAGATCACCGATTTATTGGAACTAGCTTCTGGTGAGTGCATATAATTATCTGCCTGGTTACCTATTTTGCAATATAACATATCCATGTGGCTTGTATGTATTGCATGTATGATTATTTACACCGGGTGTCCTAGAAAGTAGTGTCAAGCAGAAGTCCAGAAATACAGCACCCCTCAAGGGCTATTCCCAGTAGTCCGCACCCAGTAGTTCGCACTGCGGACTACTGGGAAAAAAATTCCCACTAGTCCGCACCTCCAGCAAGTGATGCGAACTACTGGGAATTTTTATACTGGGAGTATACTCTGGCGCATGGGTAGAGTTTCAAAGCTGTACAAAGGCAAAGATAACGTGCCTCGTGTCGCCGACATAACCACGTCCAGGGGTATCATCAGACGTGCCCTCAACCGGATCTGCCCCCTACCAATGGATGAAGAGTCCTGAAAGTCAGGCTTTCAGCGGCCCGGAGTATGTTCGCGCAGCGAACTCAGAACGCAACCATATGTCATAGAAACGGAACGCGTCCTCACGCATGCGCAGTGAGAAGGCGCGACAACAGCGCCACGGGTACGTGCCTGGGATACGACGGCGACATCACTCTCTCTTCTAACCACCACCGACTTGCGCACACGTCTTACTTGATACTTACTTAACCAAAAACCCAATTGTATTGTAATGGTAATTAAATGCCTATAACAAGTTTTCATATATTCATTTTTTCCCTCTATGCGTAAACAAACACAGTTTTCAATTTGAAAGAAGTTTTTCTTAGGCTAAAGTAACACATGTTTTCAATTTGAGAGAACCTTTTCTTAGGCTAAAGTTACACATTATTTCAATTAGAGAGAACCATTTCTTAGGCTTAAAGTTACACATTATTTCAAATAGAGAGAACCTTTTCTTAGGCTAAAGTAACACATTATTTCAATTTGAGAGAAGATTTTCTTAGGCTAAAGTTACACGTTATTTTGATTTGAGAGAACCTTTTTCTTATGCAAAGTTACACATTATTTCAGTTTGAGAGAACGAGATCTCTTGAATCAAAAGAACTATTGTTAGGGTGATAATTTGCATTCTCTTGGATAGAGAAACGTTTTCTAAAACGGATTTGACGTGATTCTCACTTTAAAAGAATCGTTTGTCTGTAAAGTCGGTTTACTGACGATAGTCGAACGTGATAACGTTGACCTTGACCCTGACTTTGACTTTGACATTGACATTGACTTTGACATTGACTTTGACTTTGACTTCGACTTCGACTTCGACTTGAGTACCAGCCGCCCTTTTCTCAGCAGCAGCAGTGATTTTTTGTCACGATTGGCCGCTCCTAATATCTGGCCGCCCTAGGCCCGGGCCTACTAGGCCTTAGGGCAAATCCGCCACTGGTCTCTTGTCATTCAATAGAGATTTTTGACAGCCGTATCTTAGGGAATAAGGGCTATTTTATTAACAATTTGTAAGAAACTATCGTCCTAACGACTTTAGTGCTGGAATAATATAAAGTACCTATTTGACAGGTAACGACCCTGCAAGGTAACGGCCCATGACGTCACACTTTTTCGTGCGTGCAGCCGGCTCCATCGAATTATAAGACGTTATCACGTCAAAAAATATTTCATTGATTTAAAAGCATGATTCTCTTGAATTGAAATTAACGCTGCTTACAAGTAAGACGTTACAATTATCAATAGAAGATAATGGCTTATTTTAAGTGGAAACTGTATAATTTTGACTAAAGATAAAAATAAGTTTTGAGTCGAGAGTTCTTTAATTTCATTTAATAATATTGATATTACTCCAATGTCTTAACATGCTTCTTCCAAGAGGGGTTTTCTTGTGGTATAAAACAGATTCTCTTGGAGAAATCGAAATTCATTTAATATAATACAATGATATTAATGATTAAAGAAAAGCGTGATCTTGTATTGATACAATTGTTTTTGGTCTCAGACCGTATTCATTTGCCGAAACTATTCTGAAGTCTTAACTTGACATAACATTTCTCAATATGACGAAATAATATTTTGAATTAACCAAAAATGTTATTTTACACTGAGAGAATAGAATGTCTTTACTGGATAGAAACACTGCGTATTAAAATAAGAGTAAATTGTACTTCAACGAAACAAATACTATCTTAGGTAGAGAAAAACTAGAACATCTCGGTTTAAGAATATTATTCGATTCGTTATACTTAAAACTACATTGCTTTACATGGAAGAAATTTGCTTTATATCAAGAAGTGTTTTTTTTCCGTGCATGTTTTCCATCCATTGAACCGATAACATGAGGAAATTTATGCGCAAATCCTTTTTCAATCTCCAGCCACTCTTCTGCAGTCGTTGGCATCTGTAAAATAAAAAGATTCATTAAGGGGCGGGTTCCCAAAAATGTCATTTTAGAGCTCTGATTGAACAAAGAATTTGTTCAAGGAATTATTGATATTTGTATTAATAACTATATGAATGTGTTCACAAAGAAACTGTCAAGGGCATCCGGGCGGATACAGATTTTTTGTTGCCCTAGATTTCACCATAATTGACTCGAAAAGTACGGAAAAATCAAAACACGGCCGGCTTTTTGACGAAGCATAAATGAACATTTGTCTTTGAGGCGTAATAGTTTAACACTTTTTCCTAAAAGCTACTTTATTCATCTAGGGCCTCAGGGCAGTTTCAAATTTTTACTCGTAAAGATACGGGAGAATTTAACTGGTATATCTAAACTTACAGAAAATTTTCATACAGTTCTCCCATGACGTCGCGTATTCCTTGTATTCAGATGCCGCGAGCGGCTCTTACAGAGCGGACGTATCGCAAAAATTCCCAATTTGACAGGCATTTACACATACACTAATGATACCAGTAACTAGATTGTAAAAAATAAGTAGGAAAAACTACGGGGACTTATTAATGATATTTTGATATTATTCTTCATAATATCGGAGAAATATAATACCAAGTTAACGAAAAATAGAAGTTAAAGAACATTTCCTGGTTTTATTATTAAAATGCCATTGAAATACAAAAACCTATTTTCAATAACATTAAACGGAAGGGAATGTTTTGACAATTATTTGGTATCACCGACCGTGTAAACTGGACGCACACTATCAAAGAAATTAGATTGTCAGTCAATGTCACTCACTATCTGTCAGTCAGTTTATGAAATTCGAGTAATGTTTTTGTTTCAATATTCACCAAAATTCGCTTATTAGCTATTATTTTATATATTGATGTACCCAGTGAACGTTTAATAGTGATAAACAGTGTAGCAGGTCAGTTTTATTCGATGATAAGATTGATAAGCGATGTAATTTGGAGCCAGGAATGAAAGCGATCTACGTCCTCGTCAAACGCAGGTACAGAAATCCAGCTAATATAAAATCGTATCTTTAATCCTAATATGTAATGTATTATGAACATATAAAATACTGTTTCAATTGGTGTGGATGTTTATCATGCCCTCTGTTGCAAAACTGGCGGTCACGAGACGTCATATTAAAATAATTTGTGAATTATGCCAACAAGCGTGGGGAAATGTAATCAAAGAACCCATTATCACCGAAGGTGACACTGGCCTACGAGGAGATCTAGCATGCCGTGGCCGTGTGGATTGCACAGAGGGAGGCGTTATTCGACATTCATGTTGTAGACACCGACGCTCCCTCTTACATCTCACTGTACTGCCCTGTTGTTTCTGTCCTGAAATCTGCCGAGTCAGTAAAGCAAAACAAATATGCCAACGCCTGGGAGTTGTGTTATGCCACTTTTACACCCCTCGTCACCTCCGTGGATGGAGTTTTTGCACCACAATTAGCTACCTTTGTTAAGCACCTCGGGGAAGCACTTGCATCTCGCTGGGACAGATCCTTGTCTTGCGTTTTGGGCTGGCTGAGAGCTCGTATAATAACCTCAATAATAAGAGCGACCAGCATGTGCATCCGAGGCACCTGCCACAAATGGAAGCCAGCAGTGAAGTTGTTTCGTTTCGGTGATGGCGCCGCTCTTCCACACCACGACTGACAGACTGACTATCATTATCATAGTTATTTTGTAGTATCCGATATTTAGTTATTTAATTTCTACTGTATTACTTCATATTGTATTTTATACAACCTATCCCCTGAATAAAGTATACTTTGTACAAAGAAAATTAATTTATTTTATTTTTTTCAGATGCCCAAATCATTACAACAATTTCCAGGGACCAATATCTCTACAAATCTACAATGAAGATAATGTGTATCAGACCTCTGGAGTTTTTATCTAAAGTACAAGATCACAAGATAAACTATGTTCTGTTCATTGAGTATAAGTATAATGTTATATGTGATATTATAAACCTATAAAATATAAATATACTATTATAAAATACATAAAGTCAGTTGATTGGCCTGTCGGTTGGTTGGGAAGTAAGTATTTTTTACAAAACGCATATGTATATGGAGACAGAAATAGTTGAGTAAATGTATGTAATTTTAACTCTAGTGGTATATGGAAAGTAATAAATAATGTACAAGTTTTATTATGGTGTATATGGCAACATACCCAAAGGGTACATTCTGTGTGGTGGTCGGACCCAAACAACAGTTTTGTCAGAGAGAGATTTCTAGTACTAGTTTCTGTGGCTGTATGCAATTTCATTTGAGAGAAATTTCACAAAATCAGTTTCTACATAGATAATTTTTTGTTACAGACAGTATTAAAATAGGGTAATTTTAACATATCTATGATATAGCTAAGGGATCGTTCATTAATCACACAAATCTAGAATTTCCAATTTTATAAAAGATAATAAAATAAACATTCTTTGGGGCGTTCATCAATCACAGGAGGCTCAAATTCGCAATTTTAAAATAATATGAATGCTAACCGGTCTTGAATTTTACAGAAAAATATAGTCATAGATTATAAATTATCTAATTATCATTACAAAATATTAGTAAAAAATACGTTCAAATGTAGCACATATGAGATTAAAAGTTTTACAAATTATTTAAGTACCAATATTTTTAACTAGTTTCACAAAAAAAAGAGGTTTTTTTAGCTTGTTGTATTTTTTATGTTTGTTACCTTATAAGTACATCGTTTATATACTGATTAAAGAAAACTATTTTTAATTAAGAGGCTCTACTTTCAGATTGGTTCCATTATTTATTATTATACTAGTGTTAAAAACAAATTTGCGAATTTAGCTTGTAAAAATATCCTTTATGAGGTTAAAATAAACACATTTTATTATTAATTTATTATTTCAAAATCCAGTTGAATTGAATAGAAAAAAAAATCACAAATATGAAACACGTAGCAATTTTGCTGTTTAATTTAACTCATGCAACGGTTTTCATCTCAGTCTATAAATCGGATTACAATTTTTTTTTCTAGTTCAACCAGGTAAAGTCCAACTTAGGGATCTATGCAAATTTTATCAAAATCGGTTTAGTATTTTTTGAGATAGAGAGTTAAGTGTGTTTCATCACTAAAAAAGTCGTTTGTTTAAAAGCGTAACTGAAAACGAAACTTAGGAGGAATTATACAAGAAAACCTACAAGGTCTAACATTCACTCACTCGTTATATTGGCATGTATGATAATATATTACAGTAAAATAGTCGTTCCAAACATGTGCCTGCTATTTTGTCGACAAACATTTCATTGAGACTCTTTACATCTCCATTAATTTTAGTATCAATTTATTTTCTATTTTTTATTTGTCTTGTTTGGACGCATAGAGAGACCCTTTACATCTCTATAAATGTAGTTTTTAAGGTAATGTAATGTATATTAAATTATTAAAAGAGAAACTGGTGAGTTTCTTCCGGCGCTTCTTCTCACCAGAAGGTCATTACCCGAAGCGCCAAAAAGAAAAGAAGACAAAGAATGTAACACATGTAAAAGAGCCCTTGAGGGCCTACTTACAGAAATAAATTATTTTATTTTATTTTATTGAATTTATGAGCCATTTTGCTGAAATGAAGGTTTTGAAACGTTGGTCGGTTATTTAGAGATAACCATGGCAACAGTATATTAGGTACTAACCAAGATCCTGAGGCAGGCATGAAATATAAATGCAAATGTTTTTGATGTACTGACTAGTGGATCCTCTTTTAACTTTAATTAACCAATAGTTTCAAAGTTTCAAAAAAATATTTTATTCCCCTGATTGGCCGACTCACTCGCCGACAAAATTATGCAAATGATTGTTTGGAGGTTTGGATGTTTGTTGCGTTATTTAGTAACAAACATAGCATAGGTTAGGGGTGGCAAAGCAACTGAATGGATGGAGCTGAAATTTAGCATGCACGTCTTGATTGAAACATAGGATACTTTATATCGAGTTAAAAAGTTCACTTGGGATAATAATAGAACAACGCGGGCGAAGCCGCGGGTAAATTATAGTACTTAATAACAGCAGGAGTTAAAGACAATCCAAAATAATTCTTCTGGGAAATTCCATGAAAATGTAGCACAAGTTATCATTTCATCGCGTGTTTATTTATTTATGACGCAAACTTAAGTATTAATTTTAATCTAAATAAGTATAACGTTATTCTCTAGATATATTGACACCTGAATTTGCGCCCTCAATATAAGGACTTGCAAAAAATTGGTAACTTGGGTTACTCTCTGCCGTGGAATTGCCCTTCTTTTGAAGAATATATGTAGTTATGTATTTTCTAACTATTATCTAGAAGGGCTGGCTTGCTGGCAAGGCTATCAAGCCTGGTGGGTGATACGTGGCGGTGTCCGGCAGGGTGGCAATTCCAATCTGACTGTTTTGGAGTAAAGGCACAGAATAAGTAATAGTACTTCGTAGAAGTCGCACTATATAACAAAACCCACGTTCGAGTCACAAAAATGCGCCGAATCCTACCTTCTCGCTCTAACTCATAACGCGCGCTTTTTCTGGTCGCCACGCCCACCGCTAGGGTTTTCGATAAAAATAAAATTATTAGTATAGCTTAAATTTCCTGGTGAATTAGAAGTAATTAACCCTTTGACCGCCACAGACGGCCACCGCCGTCAACGAAAAATCGTGACTGTCACGCCAATGATGGCCCTAGCCGTCAACGTTTTTGTACGCGACTGCGGCGAAGCCCAAAGGAGGGTTATGTGTTTGACCTGTATGTATGTATGTAAGTATGTACGTATGTCCGTTCCTATGTCCGATCGTACGTAACTACTCAACGGCACATCCGATTTTGATAAATGATACATCATTAGATTCGTCTTGATGGTGCGAGTGTCATTGGGTATGAAGTTCGTTAAAATAAACAAAATGGCGGATTTTATGCAGTTTCAAAGTGCACCGCGGTCGGGGTTTTTTTTTATAAAAACAGCCCACTTTTATGTTGCCATTATTTCTTTACCCCTGTGGCGTCAGTGGCACGGCGTACCTATTGCTTTGCCCTTGAGCGTTCAAAAGGTTAAAAATATTTGCGTGACGTTATATATAACTTTTTTGTTATACACGTCATCAAGTTGATACAAAGCATGTAAAATATTATTTATTGTTTTTTCTACTGCTATGGTATGACATCATACATGGTATTAAAAATATACATTCTTAACCGTTAATTTTTATTTTACGTATATTTGTATACTCAAAGGACACTCGTGGCGTGGCACTCTTGCCGATAGTCGCTTCATGTATTGTGAGTAGTACAGGAGCTAGTACCCAGAATATTTGAATTAAATTAAATTTTGTTTATTTTAACAAACTTCATACCCAATGACACTCGCGCTATCAAGATGAATCTAATGATGTATCCTTTATCAAAATCTGGTGTGCCCCGTTCAGTAGTTACGAGTGGATATAGGAACGAACATACATACATACTTACATACAGGTTAAACACATAACCCTCCTTTAGGCTTCGCCGCAGTCGGGTACCTAACATAAATACTTATGTACATACATACATACCGGTCAAACACATAAACATAACCCTCCCTTGGGCTTCATAGGTTTCGCACACAGCACACATTTGATTTTGATTAATAGTTTTACAACGAATTACATACCTAACCGATTTAATTTTTCCAAATGAAAAAAAATGTTTTTTTTTGCTAGATCTATCATTAACTAGTCTCACAGCGTTGGTTAAGCCGAAGCAAGCTTGAAAAACTAGCCTCGTGTAGCCCGAGCATTACTATCCCGAGTAAAGGTACTCCGATTTTAAAGCAAAGATATTCGATTTGAATTCAAAACCGTTCTTATACACTGGCGACATGGTAATATTTTTTGCGTGAAAACGTCATATTTACTCGTGTCGTGTTACCGACAAAATTACGTAGTTGAAGTTAATCCGGTTAACTATAAATGTAAACATTTATATATAAAAATATATTGATATATGTCGGATACTCTCACGTGACTGTCAGTCAGGAAGGGTTAGCTGCAGAAGCCTGGCCGTTGAGGTATGTTGGTTAAAGAAGTGGATTCATGTCAGATCAAATCGTTTATTCGTCTGATTCTTTTGGCCGCTTCGGTAAATGACATTCTGGTGAGAAGAAGCGCCGGAAGAAACTCACCAGGTTCTCTTTTCAATCATCAGGCATTACAATAGTTGTTACAATATTATGGCATAGGTACTCGAGTGAGCAAATAGACAATTTCGTTACACAGTATGATTCATTTCACTATTAATCGACAGAATTACAATTATCAAATAGCAACTTTAACTACTGGCAGACGAACTGACAGAATCGTAAGACAAGTGTTGTCGCCACGACACAGTCAGAAAGAGAATTGACACTCTTGCCCAACGAGCCCGTCTACGTGCAGCGCAACCGGATGTTACGTCACACGGCGTTCGCCGCCATTTCAAATCTACTAAGTACTACAGTAGTCTTGGATTTCATGAATTATTGCTGCTGTCCCCGACATATATAAAAGCTTGATTAAAATAATAACTGTCAGACAACGCGTAATTTAGATTAAGTGGCCGCAGATAGCAGTATGCAGTTTGGAACACATGTTTCTTGAGAGAGCGGAGAGAAGCAATAGGAAAGAAAGGTACAGTACAATACAATAGTAATACTAGAAAAACTCGCAAAATTGATTCATCCCTCCCTATTTGCTAGATAAGATGTGATTTTAAATTAGTATTAATTAAGGTGGACATTTAAGTACACAGTTTTTAAATACGAAGGCAATACATTTACTATTTCAATAAGGTTTGAATTTTATAATTAAAAATGAGAATAGATAAAATCTCATGTGATAAACGGACATCCCCATAATTTATGTGCAGGTACGTCAAGGTCAAAGATATATATGCAAGTAATGTGAAAGAAAACAGGTAATCATAAAAAGTTCAAAAGATCTTCAAGAACTTCAATGGCCACATAAATATGTATAAGGCAAGTTCAAAAACTTGTATGAAAGTTACATAATCAGTAACCTACAAATGATGCAATATATTGTATGTGCTTATATTTATGTCATTCAATTCAATATAGATTCAGTAACTGCTACAGAAATATGTATACAAAATATAAACGTGCGAAAATCAACTTTACGGTCTTGACACACGAAACTAATTTGAATAGAATGTTTTGACAATTCACGAAAACAGTGCAGACTTGTCATTGTATATGTTTGTCTCATGTTTTGTTTGACCTGTCACGTCGTTATTGGAACTAAACTATGTTAGTCAAGTAATTGAGATTTTGCAATATTGAAGCTGCCAACTTAAAATAGGTAATGCGTTTCAATATTTCGTCCATGCAGACGTCAGTTACCGTAGTCCTGTGGCTCAGCAATTTAGGTGTAATTCAGTTACTTGTTGTCCCGCGTTCCAATCCTGCAGCTAGATGTTTTTTTGCATTTCTGTTTAATATTGATTACAGACCATGATGTTATATTACAACAGCTACTTATAAAATATATTCTTTAAATACTTCCAAATTACGACGATAAATAAAACACAATTAACATTTATTTCCGCAAAAGGATTTCCCTTTTTTTTTCATAAATTTAACGCAAATACATTCATATGCCGCTGACAATAGAGTTGTGTTTATGTAATTTGGATTGCTTACATAATTTTGATTATCATGTTAGATATATAATTATGGTTAATAGTGTATATTATATTTCTGAACTTTATGGTGTTTCTTAGTCAATGGCTTAATAAATGAGGACATATTATTGAAACTGTTGTATACATAGTTATCTCTCAAACTATGTATACTAATTTATGTATATTTATATGTAGCTGAATTTATGACCATTTAGATGACTACGCTTTTTGTCACTCTGTGGGTGTATACATATCTTTGACCTTGACTGTACTAAAAAATCTTAATTGATAATATGGAACAAAAGCATGCTTTAGATATACATCAAGTTGATTTGCAAGACGATCATATTTTATAAAGTTTTGGATTTATAAACGCATGACACATACATTTTAGCTTATAAAGTTATTTATTTAATAACTTGCTTTAATAAGCTAGTTGATCGGTACCTACAATCTGGGGGCACGGCAGTGCCCCCGCCAAGTCGAGCAAAACAAAGGCACGACCGTACCATCCTTTTCTCGAAGCCATTCAGGCCATTTTCAGCCTCCCGTAATTTTGTACTGGCTAAAGCTAGAACCCTGAAACTTCAGGGATATATAGGGCACAATAAGACATATATATTCTCAATATCATTCAATTTGAACGTGTAGTTTGAGAACTATTGCATGTCAAGGTTCCTTAGTTTTGTCACTGACTCACTGACTGATGATCATCATAATTCTAAGGTACTTCTTGCAGACTCACAGGCTCCAAATTTTAAACATAGTTAGTTTTTAGCCTATAAAGTCCTAAAAAACCTCCAAATATTGCAACTTCAGTCACAACTGCACACATAAGTTTGTAATCCTATACAAATACATGCGATTACAAATTTACTTTTGCAGTTCAAATTTAAAAAAGAATGGATTGGAATGTAATAAATAAAGGAAGATCACTTATAAAAAGAAAGGAGATCCCATCAAAAACATTAAGATGTAAAAAGATGCAAGTCTCGCACCGCAGTTCTTTTACAACAAAAAAGTTTTGACATATAATGTTAAACCAAGTCAGTACGGGGGGGGGGGGGTGTCCACAGTACTCGATTCCCACCGACTTGCCTATTATTTGACCGTGGAGGAACACATTTTATAGATCTAATAATAGGCAAGTCGGTGAGAATCGAGTACTGTGGACCCCCCGGCACTGACTTGGTTTAACATTATATCTCAAAACTTTTTTGTTGTAAAAGAACTGCGTTGAGAGTTGCGAGACTTGCATCTTTTTACGTGTAATGTTTTTGATGGGATCTATTTTTCATACGAAGTCGATTAAGTAGCGATATTACAATTAGATTTCATATAGTTATATGATAGGTTTATATTTACACAGGCAAGCACATTCGCTAATAATGTGATATAAATTTGTCATAACAATTTTGATTTTAGACCCTAATGATAACGTGAATAGAACTAAATTTCCAGGTTGACATACCCACCTAAAGGTTTTTAAATTTGTGCGGATTATACCTACCCTACTAGATAAAAAAGCAATTTGCATTGAAGCTTCCGAAATCTGACCAACAATATTCCGTTTTAGTTTGAAATTCATTTCTACGAGAAACAATTGACACATCAATTACGTCATAACCGAAATTACAAGGACAGGTGACAATTTATCTCTTTCACTCCAGAATATGATGTTTTGACTTAAAGCGGTTTCACCGAGGAGGTCTGTTAGAAGTGCAAAACGCAATATGCTACCAATTAAAAAAAAACCGGCCAAGTGCGAGTCGGACTCGCGCACCGAGGGTTCCGTACAAACTCATAAGTAGATACATGAATAATTCAAGAAAAACTACATGGCGATTAGTTTAGTAGGAGCAAATAAGTATGTGTTAAGATTTTTGCAAATTTCTCAAAAACAGTGCAAGTTAGGAAAACCGTTATATTTTTCCTGTAATATATAGGATGACATTAATAATTGGTAATTATTACAGATTTTTCTGTTCAGTAACTTCGAAGATAATAGGGGGGGAACGGTATATTTTTTAACGTTTTTCGCCATAAATCAAAAACTACTTATTTAAAAAAAAATACAAAAATACTGTTTTAATCTACAAATTAAGCCCTTTCATTTGATACCTCACTCAATATAATAGCCCTACTTTCAATTTGAAAAGTCTCATTACGGACCCCTTTAAAAAAAAAGTAAAAAAGTTACGAGAATTTTTTTACATCCTATAAGCTCGGGTTAGCGGTTCTTAACACTATTCCAAATTTCAAGTCGATAGCATCAGTAGATCCTGAGATATCTTGCTGTGACAGACGGACAGACAGACAGACAGACAGACAGACAGACAGACAGACAGAGTCGCACCATAAGGGTTCCTTTTTTACCATTTTGGTACGGAACCCTAAAAATAGCGGTCAATGACCCAGTATGTGTGTGTGCGTGAATGGGGTAAATTTCGATAACGAGGCGCCTCAGGCGCCACCTGGTGGCGAACTAGTGTCGCATGCTTTACTTTCCAGCATCTAGCCGACCCTTAAATATGTTATGTAATATTAATTTGCATTTTTTTCAGGAAGAATCATCGTCGGTGATTAACGACGAGGAGGAAAGTTTGGACGCAACTGTTAATGATAGGCAATCTACGACAGCAACTGAAGACGATGGTCAATCTATGAGACCACCAACAGTTCGTCGTCGTAATAAACCTGTGGAACTTGAGGCTGCTGGAGAAACAGTAAAGGAAGCACTGGTTACTCTAAGAGAAACTATGAAGAGTCGACGCATTCAAGAAGATGATGAGTGTGACTTACATGGTAAAGTTATAGTAAAAAAGTTGAGGAAAATACCCGAGAATGAAAGAATGCAATTAGTTTGTGAAATATACAATCTGTTTATGCGTCATGAACAACGTACTAGAGCATCATTTTCACAATATGTGTCATCACCATCTCCTTCGCCACCTTACAACAGGATGTAAAAACATTTTTCACAAACTAGAGGGTATTCGGAACCAACTACATCACACTACCAGAGAGCACATTCTTCACACAACATTTACTCTGATCCACCAATGCACTACTACATGTCACCTCCAGAAATTCATATTCCCGAAGAAACCCCCGCCCCTGCTGCTTCACAAATTATCATAACTTCAAATAAAAGTATTCGGCCGGCAACTCAAGAAGTTCAAGAGCCCACAGATAAGGTTTCAAGTATAATTGACTTTGCGTTCAGAAATGCTTGATTTTTTATATGTTCATCAAAATGCTTGATTTTTATATGTTGATTAAAATGCTTGATTTTTACTTATATATGTTGATTAAAATTTGAAAGACTGATCAGTATTAATAAATAAGTAATTGTGTCTGATATAGTGTTTATAATTTGTGTTTCTTTAATAAAAGTGTTTCATTAATAAATACTTGTTTTTACTTACTTTAATTTCTTCTTTGAAAGCTTCGTTCAAAGCATGACATATTTCTGGAACAATTTGCGATATGGCTTGAGGTGAGACTTTAAATAAATAGTGGAGACTTTCGAAACTATCTCCAGTAGCCAAATATCGCAATGTAATGGCAAGGCGTATTTTAGCTGGGATGGATTCTCTTAATGGAGTGTCTTGTTTGGCTATCATTGGTGTAACTTTGCTTAATAAATCATTAAAATCCGACTGAGACATTCTCGTAAACTTATGGAATTCTCCTGATGGTTCAGCAACCAATTCACTCAACTGTTTATCCATTGTGGCACTGAAAAAAAAGTAAGTAGGTAGATTATTTATAAAATAAAAACGTATGTATATACAAACTTTAAAGGCGCTGAATACTTAACTATGCTCAAAAATGATTAATTTACCTGGTCCTGCTGCGATGGATTTTTGTCATCCACCAACGTCTTCTTCTCCATTTCTTTTTTACTTGCTTTTTAGATTTAACACACAAGTAATTATAGTACGCTATGGCAAGCAGAGCCCCAGCAGAGCCCCAATAGTCATCAGCTTCATTCGCCGCCGCCGGCGCCGTTGTCGCCGCCGCCGCCGCCTCCGCAACTTGCTCCAGACTCTGGAATTGGTTCTAATAATAGCCGACAGCATTTTGTTTCGCAACAAACTCATGAGCGAATTTTTAATTCTTTAGCTCCTAAAATGTGCTTCTTTTCTCGTATGCCTGGTGTGTCTACAGTATTTCATGACACGTTTTTTGGAACTGCGGTAAATTTACCACCGTTTGTGGCGTGTGTTTTGTAAAAGCATTGTCAATTTTGCAATTTAATAAAGTAATTTAATGTGTTTAGAGTGTTTTATGTGACGTTTTGTATATTGTTCAAAAAACATTTTTATTATTTTCCCGGTGGTAAACTATAACCCTGTTTTTTGAGTGAGGTTCGGTTTGGTCTTTTGGTTTTATAACAAAAGGCCTAACCGTGACCTCGTAAAAAAAAGAAAAAAAAATTGGTTAAATTTGATATCCTTTGCCGTATGGTTTATCAAATTTAACCGCCGCTATCAATTTTTCTTTTTATTATCGTCATGTTATGATTTGTCTTGCCTTGACGAGGACACTTTTATACATAGAAATTAAAAAGTTGAAATAGAAATTGATTTTATATCTTTACAAGTGCTTCCTATGATCTAAATAGTGATATATTTTAAGATTTAGCATTCGACTGTATTAGTACATGTTTTAAATATAAGCATTTGTCCTATATTCCGACGTTTATACATGATTACCATTTCAAACTTGTCTATTGTACAATTTACATTTATTAAATCTAATAAATAAATTACTTACAACTAGTGAACAGTAATACTTATTCTTTATATGTGACGGTTTTTAGTCGATTCTAGTTACGGAGTTACGGGCAGTTTAGTGAAATATGGCAAAACTAGGTCCGGCCAGCGACCTGGTTCGGCCCCAGGGAACGCCACGGCCCCCACCTGATCCGATTTTTGCTATAGTCAATAAGGCTTGAGTTACGTATTGAAAGACAAACGGCAAAGTATATCTGTTTATTCGGCGGTAGACAAGAAACTATTTAAGAATGTGATTAGTTATTCAAATACCCAACACCTCCTTACTTAATTAACACTTATTATAATACACCAGAACGCTTTATATCATATATCTAGCAAATTATAGAATGTACATATGTAGCGAGTTTTTCTTACATTTAAATTATAACGTACCGTATATAATTATATGGGGCGAGAGCGCAAGCGCAAGCTATACGGCAGTGGTGTAGGAGACGACGACGCCAACTCGAATCCTTCCGCATCTACAGCAGGCTCTTGGTTGCACTTATCATTACCAACATTAGAGTTATTATTATTCGCAATGGCTGGCCCCGGATCCTCCACCACATCACCATTCACAGACGGCGTCTCACCCTCTCTCTCCACGGATACGGAGTATCTTTTTGCACAGGTACCCTTCGGTGTCAATATTTGGTCGCTATGACGCCTAGTCGTACCGGTAGGTACAGTAACGTTAAACGACGCCGGTCCAACTCTCTCCTTTATAACTCCCTCGATCCACTTATCCTTGTTTTTGGAATAATTTCGTACCAGAACGCGGTCCCCCGGACTGGCGTGGCGCGGCTGGCCGCCCGCGCGGTGCTCCTGCTGGGCCTGCCGCGCGTGCACGCGCGCCGCCACGTCCGGTGCCGCGTCCAGCCCCGGCAGCAGCGCGTCCAGCCTGCTCCGGAGCCGTCGCCCTAACAGACTCACTGCCGGTTCCACGCCGGTAGTAGCATGCGGACAGTTCCGATACTGAAAGAGCATCTTACTTATTGCCCGTTCGACATCCGCGCCTTCGTAACAGGCCTTTTTAATACAATGCTTAACAATCTTGACAGCATTTTCTGCGGCCCCGTTACCTTTCGGCCTATACGGACTAGTCAAGTTGTGAATTATACCATTTCTGTTAAAATACGCTTCTAATTCGCGAGATGAAAACGGAGGCCCGTTATCGGTCACGACCTGTAAGGGCAATCCGAATCTCGCAAATACTTCCCTGAATTTTGCCATGACAAACCTGGCCGATGTGCTATTTAACTGAAATGACTCGATCCATTTACTGTGTGCGTCTACTATTATTAAATAATGCTTAGCATTATATTCAGCAAAATCTGCGTGGAGACGTACCCATGGTCGTAGTGGGAACTCCCAGGCGGTGAGCGGCGCGTGCGGCGGCGCGGCGCGCTGCTGGCGGCACGCCTCGCACGCGCGGCACAGCGCCTCGAGTTCGGCGTCCAGCCCCGGCCAGTAAACGTAATTGCGCGCGATGCTTTTCATTTTTACGACACCCAAGTGTCCCTCGTGCAGCTCGCGCAATATATATTCGCGATATTTTGATGGTACTACGACTCGATAATTGTAGACAACACAACCCCGTTCGACTAATAAACTATCTTTTCTATGAAAATATGCCAATTCTTGTGTCACCTGAGAACTGGTAGGCCAGCCGTTTAGAACGTAATCATAAACCTTACGCAATATATAGTCCACCAAACGAAGTAAACTCAGAGGAAAAAACTCGTGTATAAGCGAATTTTGGCATAGTTGTAAGGAATGGGGTTTTAAACGACAATACGACATACTAAAAGTACTGATGGGTGGGGGTGAAGCTAACGGGGGGAGGGGGGTGTAAAGGTCCCTTTTTTTAGTTTTTTGCAAAAAACTCGTAAACTGTGGCCTATAGCTAAAAATAGTCTGAAACACAAATAATGTACGTAAAATTCTCTACAAAAAAGATGTAAACGTTTTTTCTCTGAGATCAATACTTCATGAGATATAGAGGGAAGTATATGACCAATAAAGAAAACACATTTGTTTAAGTACGGCACGTATATTCCTAAAGATAAAATCCCTAATTATTGTCTAAATCTAAAATATTATCATAATCATCGTCGTCAGCGGTTACTTCGATAGGAGCTCCGTTTGGCTTTGTGGCAGTTTACTTTAGAATTCCCCAGGATCTAAGAAGAACGTGGTTTTATCACTTGCCAGTATGAGCAGTAGCATTAAAATCAATGACGAGACAGTTACTATTAACCCTCTGACAATTTTCCAAAGAACTGTCATAGCTAAAAAGAACGAAGAAGATGTTGCAGACCTTTTGACCTATGAACTGACTCCATTCCCCATGGCTCTGTTCTTCGAGGGTGGAATACGAAAGGGGAAGAAGTCATCACTCTACGATGTATTGTGCCAGCAGAGAACAACGTTGCTCTTGATCTACATCAAAGCTTCAAAGTAGTAAATGGTGGTTTTCTACTGCACCGTATGAAATGGAAACCGTCCTCCAGCGTTTCTTCGATTTGCCATCAATATATTACTTATGTACAGAAACACTACGGCCCAGATTGTAAAGTGATTTTTGATGGTTATGGTGATGTCGACAGTACTAAACGAGCAGAGCAGAAGCGACGAGGTCTGACAAAAACTTCGGTCGACATTAATTTTAATGAAAATACAATCATCACCATTCCACAGGAGCATTTCTTCGCTAACGAAAACAATAAAACAAGGCTGATTCAGTTCCTTGCCGAGAAGATGACAGCAGCAGGGATTGGAACAACCATTGCTACAGGAGATGCTGATGGCATTATTGTCAGGTGCGGGTTGGAGATGGCTGCCTTACATCCAACTGTTGTTATTGGGGAGGATGTCGACTTGATAGGAGACGATGGCATCCTAAAGCCAGTGACAACCGACGACCCAATGGCACCTGACTCAATTCTCAAAACCATATTCTGCCGGTGTAAGACGGGATGTGGGATGCGATGTGGCTGCCGGAAAGCTGGAATTCCCTGCTCCAAGGTCTGCGGTGTATGCTCCGGCTCATGCACTAACGGAGCTCCTATCGAAGTAACCGCTGACGACGATGATTATGATAATATTTTAGATTTAGACAATAATTAGGGATTTTATCTTTAGGAATATACGTGCCGTACTTAAACAAATGTGTTTTCTTTATTGGTCATATACTTCCCTCTATATCTCATGAAGTATTGATCCCAGAGAAAAAACGTTTACATCTTTTTTGTAGAGAATTTTACGTACATTATTTGTGTTTCAGACTATTTTTAGCTATAGGCCACAGTTTACGAGTTTTTTGCAAAAAACTAAAAAAAGGGACCTTTACACCCCCCTCCCCCCGTTAGCTTCACCCCCACCCATCAGTACTTTTAGTATGTCGTTTAAAACCCCATTCCTCACAACTATGCCAAAATTCGCTTATACACGAGTTTTTTCCCTTGACGGGCAAATTTTGGTCTTCGTTCGGTGGGCTAATAGGGTCTACTTTGGTTGCCTCCGCGATCTGCCTATAACTTATTGGAAATTCATTTTCTAAATAATTTAAATAACTACAATCCTCGCGTGCACTACTCGAGACTGCGGGCGACGCGCGGAGCGGCAGGCGCGACAGGCAGTCGGCGGGCGCGTTGGCCGCCGATGCTACCCACTCCACGGTAAAATCGTAAGCCGCGAGACGCGCCGCGTACCGCTGCAGGCGGCTAGCTGCCGTCTGGGGAATGCCAATTTTCTCACCGAATATGTGCGAGAGCGGTTTGTGATCGGTGCGAATAATAAACTTCCGACCAAACAAATATTGGTGGTTTTTCGTGACGCCGTAGAAAATTGCTAACGCCTCTTTATCTAGTTGACTATAAGATTTTTCAGCTTCGGATAACGTACGCGATACACAACAAATGGGCCTCTCCGAACCGTCAGGGTACCTGTGTGCCAAGATCCCGCCCACGCCGTACGCGCTGCTGTCCACACTGAGGACCAGCGGCAAGTTCGGGTTATAGTGCGCTAAAACATTATCTCCAGTCAATATTTTTTTAATTGCTAAAAATGCCTTATTACATTCTGAACTCCAATTCCACGATATATTTTTTTTTAATAATACGTGTAAAGGTTGTAAAACTGTAGCTAATTTAGGAACAAACCTGCCATAATAGTTTACAAGCCCTAAGAAGGCCCTGAGTTGCTGCACGTCTTGTGGATGAGGGGCATCCAATAATGCTTTCACCTTCCTCTCATCTGGGTGAAGGCCGTTTTTATCTATAATGTGCCCCAAATAGCACACTCTTGGCTTAAAAAATTCACACTTGGCTAATTTGATTCTAAGCCCAACTGCTTGCAATCTACGGAAAACTTCACGCAAGTTCCTAATGTGATCGTCCGTCGCCATTCCCGAAACACAAATATCGTCGAAGAACGCAACTGTGTTAGGAATGCCTCTGACCACTTCCTCAATTAGTTTTTGAAATTTTTCTGGTATGCAACTCAATCCGTAAGGGGTACGAATGTACTCAAAATTACCTACGTGCGTACTGATTGTGGTGCATGCCCTGGAACTCTCTTCTAGAAGTACCTGCTCATAAGCATGGGCCAAGTCTATTTTTGAAAAAAATTGACCTCCACTCAGAGTAGCGTAAAGTTCCTCAATTCGAGGTAATGGATATGGTTCGCGTTTTAAAATAGGATTAATAGTAATTTTGTAGTCCCCGCATATTCGTATGTTCCCGCACTTTTTAATGACCGGTACAATGGGGGTGCCATACTCCGAGTGCTCAACTTTCCTGAGTGTCCCCTCATTCACAAGACGTTCCAATTCTTTCTCGACGGGTTCGCGTAAGGCTAAAGGTAAACTACGTGCTTTATGAAAGATCGGCTCGTGGTCCTTAAGTTTTAACACAAATTTTTCCGAACAAGTTCCTAAGCCTGGCGCGAACACGTCAGAAAAATCTTTTTCTAAGTTTTTTACAATACTCTCGGCAGTATCGGCTGTATCCGATGATTTTAAATGATGGAGCTTAATATGAATATCTTTTAACTGCAACGCGCGCAACCACGCACGGCCGAGCAGCGGCGGGCCGCCGCCGGGGATCACATACAGTGGCAGTTCGCGCGCCTCGTGCGGCCCGGCCGGCGCCGCCGCCGCCGCGCGCTCGGCATCGTAGCGCGCCGATACATTGATAACGCCGAGAGGCTTAATGCTATCGCCAGTATACGATCGTAATTTTAAATTACACTCAAGAATGTCATAATTCTTAAAATACTTTTTGTAGAAGTCTTCATTTATAGCCGAAATTTTGCTACCGGTGTCGACTTCGAACTCGATCGGTACATCTTGCACAACGAGCTTAACGACGTACGGCTTGTCACTAGACCCGTCAACGTACATATTAAATAAATCACTGACCTCGCTTTCAGAGTCCGTGTCCATAAAAAATGATTTCTCCTGCGTACCTTCGACGATCCGCTACCACTTTTACACATGACCTTGAGATGGCCTCTCGCCCCGCACTCGTCACAATTGAAATGCTTGTATCTACATCTATCAGCCGCGTGCTGCTTCCCGCACCGCCAGCACGGGCGCCCGCTCGAGCTGCGCGGCGCGGCCGCCTGCGCCGCCGCCGCGCTCGGCGCGCCCGCGCCGATCCGATGCACCTGGGCCGCGCCGACGAGCTCCGCGCCGCTCGCGCTCGCGCTCGCCGCGCCGGCCGCCGCGCTGCTGGCCTCGGCGTGCCGGTCCGCCGCCTCGAGAGCCAGCGCCAGCTCCACCGCCCGCTTATACGTTAACTTCTGCTCGGCGAACAGACGACTGCGCATCTCGTCACTCGCGAGTCCCGACACGAATTGGTCTCGTAGATTCTCCTCGAGCCTGTCTCCGAAATTGCAGGTGCTCGCGAGATGCTTCAAATGCTGTAAATAAGAGCTGAGCTCTTCGCCAGGTCGCTGCCGCCGCTGTCGGTAGACGTGACGTTCCGCGATATCCGAACGCCTGGGTTCGAGGTGGTTACTAACGATGGTCACGAGTTCGTTGAACGATTTACTTTCAGGAGTATTGGGCGCACAAAGGTCACACATGAGATCGTACGTCGGCTCACCCACTACAGTTATTAACGTAGCTACGTGCAACTCTGCCTTGATCTCGTTCAACGCCATGAACTGCTTTACGCGATTTACGTACATAGTCCATTTTCGCGAACATAAATCGAAACTTTCTATTCTACCGTACGGCATGATGTATATACAACGCGTATTACAATAGAAACTCGCGTATTTTACGTTAAAACCACTTAATTTCACTAATTCGTCGCCAGTTACGTATTGAAAGACAAACGGCAAAGTATATCTGTTTATTCGGCGGTAGACAAGAAACTATTTAAGAATGTGATTAGTTATTCAAATACCCAACAGCTTGCATGGACTGGGACTGGCGACCTGGTTCGATCCCAGGCGCCCCCAGACCCCACCTAGTCCGATCCACTCAAGGTGGTCCGGCCAGCGACCTGCTTCGACCCCAGGGAACGCCGCGTATTATTACATTTCGCCACACATGGGTGGTCATAGTCAGCAACCAGGAAGAGCACGCGATAGTACGCGTTATGCGATAGAGAGACGATCGGATGCGGGTGAGCTCCGTCCGGTCGTTGGACCCGAACGACAGTTTTGTTAGAGAGGAGAGAAGCTTCTGTATGTGTATACTTGAAGTTTTTTTATAAATGAGTAACTGGGGAGGGTTCATCATTCCAACATTGAAACGTTCACTGCTGAACATAGGTCTCCCCAAAGACTTCCACGACGAACGGTCGCATGTAATAGTACATTACACAACTAGGGTGATAATAAAAGAAAGGCCGAGATCGCAGATGTTTGCGGCCCGAGCTGCAAGCGAGGGACGTAAATATGCGATCGAGGGCTTCTTTTATTACCACCCGTGTTGTGTACATCATTTTATGTCTATACTTGGCCAGAAAGCGGCTTTTTCCGTACGCGCAGCCTGCGGAAAAAAACCCTCGATCGCATATTTACGTCCCTTGCTTCCAGCTTGGGCCGCAAACATCTGCGATCTCGGCCTTTCTTTTTATTACCACCCTAGTTGTGTAATGTACTATAAAAGTACTTGTGTCCAAATTTTTATTTAACTTATTTCTTTATAAGGTGACACAGACCTTGGAACCTCAACCGTCAACAAGTACGGCGTCCGACGACATATTGCAGGTTCACAGCTACACTAGGAAACGAAAATCTTCTGAGCTGAATAATAAAAACGAACAGAGTGAGAAGGAAATAAGACTTTTAAATGTGGCTTAAAAATGCGACGGATTCTTTACAAGCGTTGGCTAAAACGTCAATTAATATTGACAAACTGAATTCAGTTTTATTGAAAAATATATTGATGGGTCTCGTCGAGAACCAAAAGAAGAAACCACACGGAAAACGATGGGATATGAAATATAAAATATCGGCACTGGCCATCTTTAAACGTTCTCCCAGAACGTATAGGTTTCTACAGGCAACCTTGCCTCTACCGAGTGAGAAAACTCTACATAGGGTCATAAAAAGTATTCCCATGGAACCAGGGCTGAATTTGGGCATCATAGAAATGCTGATTTTTTTTTTTTTATAAAATGGAGGAACAATACAAACATTGTGCTCTGTTATTGGACGAAATTGCCAAGGCAATTAACAAACAGCGGCTTATTTTCGACGAGAGCACCGATAAAGTGGAAGGATTCGTTGACTACGGACTTGATATGGGAAGAAATAGCAGCATAGCTGACCATGCCCTCGTATTCATGATCCAACGGATAGCGAAAAAAAGCAAGCAACCAGTGGCATATTATTTCGTGAAAGGAACGATTTCCACCGAGAAACTGACAGTCATAATTAAAGGACTAATAAAGTCCCTTATAGAAGCAAGCATTCACATTCTAACAACCGTATGTGACCAGGGGCCGACCAACATTGGAGCTCTGAACCTTTTGAAGCGAATGTCCAGATTGGGTGCAGAGGAGAATTACTTCATTGTTGAAGATAAAAGGATTTTAATTATGTATGACACACCCCATTTGTTTAAATCCATAAGGAACAATTTTTTCAAAGCTGGAAATATTTTGTATGGGGGAAAACTGGGCAATGGCGGCATTTAATTAAAGCGGAAGGGTCTTTACTTAAAAATTTACTAAACATCAAGAAACTAAATACTACTGTGGTTAATCCAACATATAGAATAAAAATGAAAGTTAAATATGCCGCTCACGCATTGAGCAGTACAATGGCTGCGGTGTTAAAAATGATGGCGTGGAATCGTAAAGATATAGAAAGAAAAGAAATACCGGAGCCAGAGGGACACACACTCAAGTGGACTGACAAAACCAGTCCCCCCAAGGTTGGTGACTTAGTGCTAGTTCCTGTCCGGTTCCGATACGAGGAGTCAGAACCGCGTGCCTTAAAAGGTTATTTTTTGAGAGTCTGGAGTTTTGGCTGTTGGCGGCCTGTGCCGCCGATTGCGTCTTTGGTCGTACGTGATTTGCTAACCATCCGGCCCGCGTGGGATCGCGGCCCGGAACTGGACACCGCTCCCGGCCCGGCCGCGCACGCCGCGTGGCCGAGGACGCCGGGGCGCCGTGCGACGTGATGAAGCCTTAGGAGCTTCGCCTCTTACTCCGTAGGCCCAGGATAAAGGCGAGCGGTCCTGGTGTGACCGGCCGAGCAGCGGCGCCGCGCTGCGCGTACAGACCGGCGCGTTCGCCGCTGTTCCATCGGCACGAAGCCAAGGAGGGCACGTCAACGCTCGCCCTTCTAAGCCGCCGCAATGCGCGGCAGAGGGCTCGCACAGAGCCTCCCTCGTAGGCCTGGGGTTCATCGGAGACGGCCCCAGTAACGCCAGGGGAAGGCGATTCCCGTCGGCGCCGTGCGGCGCCCCTCACGGCATAGCGCCTGCCTCGCGCCTGCCCCGCGCTCGTAGACCACGACGCCGACCCGGCTCGCCTCCCGCTGGCGCAAAGCCGTGAGCGTCACATCTCCATCGCTGCGGAGCTCTACCCTGACGGCGTGAGTCTCGCGCGACTAGGTTAGCCGCGCCGAGGACTCCGCCGCTCTTCTTGCTTACCGAGCGCGCCAGCCTACGGTTCGGTGACGCCCGTGACACACCCCGAGCTGCGCAGCGAGTCTTCATCCTGTCACCGATACTTATGTGAGTGTGCAGACATTAATTCTCTCGCAGGGGGCCCCTAGAGTAACATTAAATTCATCAATAGTGCGCGGAGTGCGTTTAACCTTAAGTTTAGTATTAAAGTGCCTTCAGCACCAAAACCGCACCCATGTCGCGCTTCCCCTGTAATAAATAGATTGTAACTTTACTTGGTATTATCTTACTCCTCTAAACACATCAACCCCAAAGGACGGTCCTTGAAACAAAAGGCCAATGCCTCACGACCGATACCTGTCCCGGCATTTACAGAACCACAAGGTCTGTAGCGAGTAGGCAAGGGTATATAGAGCGCCGGTGGCCGCCGCCCCGGCCCTCCCCTACTTCCACTTTTAATTTGGAACCACAACAAACAATCTTTTTTTTTATCCGCTACATCTTTTGGATAATCACTACAATATCACTAAAGATAAAATAAAGCGTGAGCTGGATGACTCTAAATATATAGCTTTAACTACAGATGGGTGGTCTTCGGACCCTAATGACAATTATATCGGCGTTACAGCGCATTCTCTAAATAAGGAAGCGGAATTAAAAGCGCACACTTTAGAATGTGCCCAGTATTCTGACCGGCATACTGCAGAAAATCTAGCAGAGAAACTGCAAAAGATATGAGATGATTGGGATATAACGGCAAAAATAGTTGCAGTTTCTACCGATAATGCCAACAACGTAAAAGCTGCCGTCAGATTAAATGGTTGGAAGCAAATATCGTGTTTTGCACATTCTTTAAACCTGGTCGTGCACAATTCGCTTTTGAAATAAATTCAATTCTGAAATAAATTCTACGCATCCGAAAGTCAAGAAAATTGTGGAGTTGTTCAAACGCAGCCCGTTGGCGTGCGAGCGTTTGCGCTTGATGCAGGAGAAGTTGGGGGACCGATCTTAAAAGTTAAACAAGATGTCGTCACTCGGTGGAACTCGACGTTCGACATGTTCGAAAGGGTCTTTCATATAAAACAAAGTCTCATGTCCACGATCGCCACCGACTACCCCAACTTAAACACCCTAAATAGTGAGGCCTTTGACGTTCTGATGGCAGCTACCGAAATCCTTGCCTTTTTCAAGGATATCACCAGTGATCGGCACGACCCATGACGCACCGCGGGATTGCGAGCAGAAATCATAATATGGACATGATCAGATTACAACATAACTCCGTGATTTTGTTAAATAAGCTTATAAAATGTTGTAACACCTGTTTTTTTTGTGCTAGTAACAATACGCATTTTTCAGCTTAATTTCAATTTCTTTTACTGGCAACATCACGATTATTTATCGATTCGTTCCAATGAACACTCCGATATTCGCATAAATCGATTCCTAATCCATATTTTAATTTCCAAAGGTTGGTACGCACTATATTGCTGTTTGTTTAAGTCAGTCTTTAATAAAACCGAGTCAATAAAATATCCTAAGTTTTTTTTACAACGTTTCAGCCAAGATCTCAATTTGTTTGTAAGCATTTATTCGGACCGCGTTCCTAAGTCGATTTTCTCAATCGTTTAGTTTGGCTGAATAGCGTGGTGCCTTTGCGCAGACTGGTCGAAGCGTGGAGAAGAGAAAAAAAAGGAAGACGTGGGTGCGGTGACTAGGTGTTTTTTTTCGGGAGATGAAAAATACATGAAAATGTAAAATAATTAGAAGACTGATTGAGGAGTGTTTGTTCGGTGAGGAACATTTAATATCGTGTTTGTAGCGTTCTCTGGCGCTCACGATATATACCGGGTACCATGTGCCGGTTACGTAATTGGTAGTCTAATCCCACTACGCGTTAATAACTTCGAATCTCCATGGAAAGTAGCTGCCTCCTTTACTGGTGAGTGTTGTTCAGCTATGCATTGAGCTTAAATGATTTTTACTTAGTCCACGTTTACAATCTTTCATGGAAATAATATTTATTGTTACAGCCTTCGTCTCCCAGTGCTAGCATTCCTGGTAAAAATGCTCCAAGTGACATCCTGTACACCACAGGTGAGTACAAGACTATGATTGTCCCTCTTAAATAGGCGTGATAGTATGAGTGTATTTCTAATGTATATTTAACATTCCAGAGAACTCAGCGAACCCGAGTATAAAGGTCAAAAATGCTTAAAGCGACATCCTGTACACTACAGGTGAGTACAAGACTATGATTGTCCCTCTTAAATAGGCGTGATAGTATGAGTGTATTTCTAATGTATATTTAACATTCCAGAGAACTCAGCGAACCCGAGTATAAAGGTCAAATCGCACAACATCTGAAATAAACCCATTTTTATGGTAAGTTTAATGATTGGTTCATTAGTAATCAAGCCGTTAGTTGCAATCCTTTGCACAAGTTTCTAAAATCGAGTTAGAATGTAATTTGTCTGAAATAGCGTTTTCTACGCTGAGGCTTAAATCACCCCGACTTTGGTCGGAGTCCTACTTGTGAGGAGAGCTGCATCATCTGGCATCTGCGCTAGTGCTGTGAGGACCAGAGCGTCGTGTGGTGTCGTGTGAAGCCGCCTCTACTCCGCGGATTGAACGCTAAGTGATCTTTATATACCCCGTTACTCCGGGATGTTCGTGATTGGATAGACACCACCACTTTACACCTACATAGTTTCATAAATCCTTGTGGAAGATCTTTTCCTAATATTTAAATGTGTATTGCGGGGACGCTCGCATTGGGTATGTACTATTGAGATAAAAGCCGCTCCGTGAATCTGCGCTTGCCCTGCGCTTGTCTATAATTTTTGCGTCTGCCTCACGCTTGGGTTCGGATTTTACCCCGATAGTACAGCCTTTTCTTTTAAGTTGGGTTTGTTTATATAGCCAAGGGCTAAATCTTGAAATAGAAACTTCGTACGTTAATTTCACAACTTGCGCTAGTACTTATTAAGTTACACAATCCTGCGCTAGATAATATGATTGGCTTAAATTGTTAAAATAATAGTTTAAAGGTATAATTAAACAACGCTCATGAGAATAGACCTTTCTTTTATTTAATACGACCAACCCCTACTCGTGTTGGTGGACCATTCGCAAGGCGCCCTTATTATAAGTTTAGCGTTTGGTTCCCCAGGCCACGGCTGACTTCCCGCGACCCTTTCTGGAGTTCATGCTCGCTCGCCAATAAAAGTATCACAATGTAGTATTAATTATTAAATAAAATATTGATATATTTCGAATGTTGAATATTTCAATTTGACAGTTTGTGAAATATTAAGTAGCGGCTCGTAATTTTGCACTTATACAAAATACGTAAGTGTTAAAACGGTGTAACCATTTCAAGTGCAACTAAACCCTTCGAACGACTACCTGGCTTATCGAAGGTCATTTGCGAATTTTCTATTGTTTGCGTTTGTTTCTGGTGCGGTGCAAAAAAGACAGCTAATTGAAATGCCTAAAAAAAGAGTTAATGCCATCCTTTTCTAGTTGACTGATAAGGATTGCAACTATTTTCTAATGGCAAATATGTTTACTCATGTTCCTCGGTTCATTAAGTTCGGACGTGTTGTTAAAGTTCCTTATTATCTCAGTGTTTATTTCAACAACTTTGGCTTGTTTTACGGACTCGATAATCTCTTATGTTACACTAACTGGACTTCCTATTGGCCGCTGATTGGACAAAGTGAACTGTTGCTCGTTGGTGTCCTGAATATGACGCGTAGGAGAACTCGGACCTTTCCTCAAGGAGCAACCATTTATAGTTGGATTGAACCCTACCCTGAATTGATGTACGAGTCGACGCGAACTTTTGATATACTGTACGAAATGTGGAAATAACTTTGGATGTAGACAAAGTTCAGTAAAAAGACACATTGAAGGGCTTTTGCACAACAGATCATCCGACAATGACCCTAAACACTTTTACGATGATTTGATAGAATTCCTTATTCTCTGCAACATACCATGGCAACAAATAGAAAATCCGGCATTTGTAAATTTTTTACAAAAGTATATATGCTGCACTTGTGCTAAGATGCCTTTTTCAAAATTACCTGGCGAGAGAATAATCAGAAGACATCTGGAGAAGTTTTATGAAGGCAAGATGACTATTATACACAGTGAAGTGAAAAATGAAAAATTGTGGATATCACTGGATGAAACCACGGACTTTCTTCGAAGATACATTGTTCATTTTATAGTAAAGCCTCTGAATTCAAGTACTTCAAAGAAGACATACTTGCTAGCGTGTAAAATGTTGGATGTGGTAAATGATGAAAGCTTTGCAAATTTTGTAACTGATTGTTTAAAAAACTTATAGGGCGAATCTTATGAAAATAACATTGAAAATGTCCTTTGCATGTGTTCAAATAGTGTCGCGTATATGCTGAAAGCGGGGCGAATTTTAAAATCAGTTTATCCCAAAATGAAGCATGTAACGTGTTTGGCTCATGCTCTCCATCGGGTTGCGGAACAAATACGATCACAACAAACAGATGTGGATAATTTGATCACAACAAACAGATGTGGATAAATTGATCGCAAACATAAAAAAAATATTTTTGAAATCCCCAAGTAGGGTGAAATTATTAAAAGAAATGTACCCAGACCTTCCTTCCGCAGTGTCGTACTTTGTCAAACATTTCAATGAGATAAATAATGTTTTACATCGTTTAAACGCTCGTGATGCAGTATCGATAAAAAAGCAAAAGATATCTTAAAGAAGCAGAACACAAGAAGAGATTTATTTTATATTCACGAAAATTTTCAAATAATCGAAATTGCCTTAACAAGACTACAACATCGCGATACCACAATTGTTGATACCTTAGAAATATTTCACGAAGTTCGCACGTTAGTTAATTGGAGTTCCAACTTAATTATACAAGCCAAATTAGAGGCGGTCATGAAGCGTAATCCTCATTTAGATAAAGTTAGAAATTATGCAGATAATATTTCGAATGAATCCGCAACCATTGAAGAATATTTGTATAAATTCGCTCCACTTACATCAGTAGAAGTAGAAAGAAGTTTTTCAGCATATAAGTGGATTTAAGATGTTAAGAGAAACAGATTAAAAATAGAAAACATAGAAAAAATTATGATCTGTTATATATTTTATACGAACAAATGAAAAATAAATAGTAAAGTACTGTTGATTTATACATTATATATTAATGTTAATTCTTGTTAACTTATTGCATTATAGCTTGGCAAGTTCCTTGGTGACACTCCAACGATGACGTACTGAGCACCGCTACACACAATGCGAATTACGTACGGATATATCTGCCGATATCCCTAAAGGCCGAAACAGCCTTTCGATGCTTTTTAGCTGCTAATGCAGTTTGAAAAAAGATTTTTTGCAGTTAAAATAACAGCACACCGAGTGCAAGCGTACTGCGAAGTTAGCTTACAATTTTGATGCAGTTATTTCGCCTAGAAAAGAACTGCCTGCCAACTGCACTTTTGCAGCCACAAAGCAATTTTTAAAATCGGTATGTATATACATTATTTAAAATTTGTTTGACTCCACGTTCAATAATTTCTCCGATCCGAAGACTCATCTTTTCGTAGTTATCTCGTGTGCTTTTTGTTATGTGCAGCCGTAGCTATGTGCACAAGTTACTGCGACCGACACTGGCCGCCGACTGACTGAGCTCTTGTCATTGTCAGGCGGCCTCCGCCGCGCGCACACCTCACAGCACCCCCGCTGTCTCCACGCCCCCGTCGCCCGCGGACCATGGGAGTTTCACGAACGAAATTGCCAATCTCTAGTTTATTATTTAATTACATTATAAGTTTTTATTTTACGAACATTTGATTAAAATTATGATCATTTTACTATGTGATTGACCCCTATTTTGAAGTTGATGTCTTTTATTTAATGGTAAAAATCATTCATCTTCCTGTGTGGAATACCTTTATTTACTACAATCGGAAATACTGACTTCCTAAAAAGACCGAAATCTCGGGGCATATCCATGTTAACATAATGATTGAGGTCATTGACTCGTGCCGATCACTGGATATCACAGAAGAGATGAGTTCCGAAAAAAAAATCTACCGAAAACAGTGATGACAAGTTAGGGGTTTTACCCCTAAATTTAGGGGGGGAAAGTGTAAACAGTGGCAGTTTTAGGGGTAGAATTTTTTTAGGGGTATTTTTGGGGGTCCTTACAAAACCTGCAATTTAACAAAGCCCGCGTGACCTCTGTCTCGTGCGTAGAACGGAACGGCCGACACGAAACGTACAAATATCACACATGTATTGCAAAGCCATTCGTACATTGCAAACTTCACATTGTAAGGTCAAACGTCCCTCTCATTCAAATGGTGAATAACAGGTCAGTGAGAGAGATGTCACGATACGACGGCCGACTACGTAATTTGTTTATGTTATGGTTTGAACTACTTATTTATTAATCTGTGCTTACTTTCCTGTCATGGCGTCGGCGTTTTCTTCTATTTTTGATTATTCCGTTTAAGTAGATCATAAGTTATTAGTGACAACAATGCCGAAAGAAACTGATAAAAAGTATCAGCAGAAGTATACTAAATTATGGGAGGCCGATCCCGCATTAAAAGGTTAGTATATTGTTTTTAATTTAACCCTGTTTTTTTTTAAATACAATTACATTTTTATGCGTACTTAATTTCATTACAATTACACAGGATATTGGATGGGTCAGGGTATAGCAAAGGGGGTTAAAAATTCCAGCAGCAGTGTAAGGCGGCGAAAAAAAACACGAAACCCACTAACTTTGAACGATGACAAGCATCAAAGTGATTACGTTAACTACCCTCTATCGCCCGAGAGGCGCGAGAGATGGGCCAATGATAGAGGTGACTAGTTATAAAATAGACCCGCGCGGGGAGGAATCGTTCGCTGAGTTCACCGTGCATACGAGCTTTGACTTCACCAAGAAGTTCATGAATCGGTTGATTTATTATACAGGAGATGGCAACTACTTGCCACTTGCTAATTCAAGGATAATGCTCAATCTGGCGGAAAAGAAGACGGTCTATGGTGGGTCTCTCACACCCCACCCACCAAGCAAGGATTACAAGAACCCCTACTCAAAGGCGAATGACGGGGATGAAGTAGTACGACGGATAAGCGTTGGAACTATCGAGACTGTAGTCGCGCCAGTTGGCGTGAGGACATACATAGAGGCAGATCTGGGTGACCTGACGAACATATTCGGCAGCGAACCTATACCCCTTGAGCGACGCGTAAGAAAGGAGAAGATCTCAAAGGAGAAGGAGGAGCCCACACGTCCCAAGAGGGGCGAGACAAGGGTTAAAAATTCCAGCAGCAGTGTAAGGCGGCGAAAAAAACACGAAACCCACTAACTTTGAACGATGACAAGCATCAAAGTGATTACGTTAACTACCCTCTATCGCCCGAGAGGCGCGAGAGATGGGCCAATGATAGAGGTGACTAGTTATAAAATAGACCCGCGCGGGGAGGAATCGTTCGCTGAGTTCACCGTGCATACGAGCTTTGACTTCACCAAGAAGTTCATGAATCGGTTGATTTATTATACAGGAGATGGCAACTACTTGCCACTTGCTAATTCAAGGATAATGCTCAATCTGGCGGAAAAGAAGACGGTCTATGGTGGGTCTCTCACACCCCACCCACCAAGCAAGGATTACAAGAACCCCTACTCAAAGGCGAATGACGGGGATGAAGTAGTACGACGGATAAGCGTTGGAACTATCGAGACTGTAGTCGCGCCAGTTGGCGTGAGGACATACATAGAGGCAGATCTGGGTGACCTGACGAACATATTCGGCAGCGAACCTATACCCCTTGAGCGACGCGTAAGAAAGGAGAAGATCTCAAAGGAGAAGGAGGAGCCCACACGTCCCAAGAGGGGCGAGACAAGGGTTAAAAATTCCAGCAGCAGTGTAAGGCGGCGAAAAAAACACGAAACCCACTAACTTTGAACGATGACAAGCATCAAAGTGATTACGTTAACTACCCTCTATCGCCCGAGAGGCGCGAGAGATGGGCCAATGATAGAGGTGACTAGTTATAAAATAGACCCGCGCGGGGAGGAATCGTTCGCTGAGTTCACCGTGCATACGAGCTTTGACTTCACCAAGAAGTTCATGAATCGGTTGATTTATTATACAGGAGATGGCAACTACTTGCCACTTGCTAATTCAAGGATAATGCTCAATCTGGCGGAAAAGAAGACGGTCTATGGTGGGTCTCTCACACCCCACCCACCAAGCAAGGATTACAAGAACCCCTACTCAAAGGCGAATGACGGGGATGAAGTAGTACGACGGATAAGCGTTGGAACTATCGAGACTGTAGTCGCGCCAGTTGGCGTGAGGACATACATAGAGGCAGATCTGGGTGACCTGACGAACATATTCGGCAGCGAACCTATACCCCTTGAGCGACGCGTAAGAAAGGAGAAGATCTCAAAGGAGAAGGAGGAGCCCACACGTCCCAAGAGGGGCGAGACAAGGGTTAAAAATTCCAGCAGCAGTGTAAGGCGGCGAAAAAAACACGAAACCCACTAACTTTGAACGATGACAAGCATCAAAGTGATTACGTTAACTACCCTCTATCGCCCGAGAGGCGCGAGAGATGGGCCAATGATAGAGGTGACTAGTTATAAAATAGACCCGCGCGGGGAGGAATCGTTCGCTGAGTTCACCGTGCATACGAGCTTTGACTTCACCAAGAAGTTCATGAATCGGTTGATTTATTATACAGGAGATGGCAACTACTTGCCACTTGCTAATTCAAGGATAATGCTCAATCTGGCGGAAAAGAAGACGGTCTATGGTGGGTCTCTCACACCCCACCCACCAAGCAAGGATTACAAGAACCCCTACTCAAAGGCGAATGACGGGGATGAAGTAGTACGACGGATAAGCGTTGGAACTATCGAGACTGTAGTCGCGCCAGTTGGCGTGAGGACATACATAGAGGCAGATCTGGGTGACCTGACGAACATATTCGGCAGCGAACCTATACCCCTTGAGCGACGCGTAAGAAAGGAGAAGATCTCAAAGGAGAAGGAGGAGCCCACACGTCCCAAGAGGGGCGAGACAAGGAGCGAAGGGACAAGGGAGAAAGCGAAGGAAGGAAAGAAGGTAGAGAAGGTAGAGAAAGAGAGAGTTGGAGAGAAGGTACGAGAGGAGACAGGAAACGACATCACACAAAGAAACGAGCAGCCGAAAGATGCAGAAATGGTCAAGTTTGATAAATTATTGAAGAGGTGCTCTGTCCTTGCGGTACAAAGCAGTGCCCTATATCCACAGGAGGATTTTAATATCGTCCGCGATGTACCAGAATCAAAACGTAAGATAGTCGAATCCGTCGAAGAAAAGAGTCTGGACTATATAAATGAATTAAAAATAGAAACTGTAGGCGGGCTCCACGCCATAATGATTCTGAAGGATAGGAGCATCGTCGGCTACTGTCAGGTGGCACCACGAAAGAAGGGTATAGTGTTGGATGACAATCTTGGCATTGTCGTGTTGGAGGGCTCTGGTGTTTGAGTATGCGCAAAGTGAGTGTGCCTTTTACGGAGAGGGTCCGCCCTAGGGCGGAGGTGCTGGTGATGTCGTGGTGGCTTGATAGCGATCCCACGGCATCACCGTGAAGGCACAGGTTGGTAGCATCCCTGGGTTTTAGTGGGTAGGCCAATCCCTTTAGGAGCGGAGAGCCCCACATAACCAATACGTAACATCTGGCTGTCACCCCCGATGGCCTTAGGTTACGTAGTGGTATGCAGTTTTATGCATTTCCCGGGGTCAAAAAAAAAAAAAAAAAAAAGGGTATAGCAAAGGGGGCGCAACTATATATAGGTATTTGGGGGGAGGGGGTGTTGGGGGTGAGAGGGGGGGTGGTTTCGAGGGGGTAAAAATTTTTTTTTTTTTCACTGGGACTTAGAAAATTTTCGGTGTCGCGAAATTTAGGTCAATATAACACCCCGTTTTTATGAATGAATCCAGTAAATCATGCTAAAAGAAATATATTTTGCTCTGACTTTTTTTCCTACAATCCATATTTACTCGGGAACATGTCTCTAAAATCGGAGCGTTTCTACACACGTCCATTCACTACGGTGCCCGACCGCGCGGGGTGCCCGCGCGCTAGATGTTCACCGCGAAAAAAACCAGTGTTCCCAGACTCAATTTTCAATACTACAAAAAAGTTATCCTTTTCCAAAAAAAGTTACCAAATACTATAGACAGTTATAAATAGAATAGAATAGAATAGAATAGAATAATTTATTAAACAACGTATTATACAACAATGACATTTAAAGACTAAGATATACAATTAGAGAGTTGAACCTATATGCCTGAACTAGGATTCCCTGTATCTCAGGCAAAAGGGACTATCAAATATTTGTATCTACTACTAAATATTTACTACTACTACTAAATGAATAAAATTAAACAAAAATCGCGTGTAAGTGATAATAAAAGGCTCACATTTATTAAAAATCGATCACCTGAATCAACAGAGATGAAAAACATTCCATGATTTATCGGGCCGCTACAAAAATTGTACAAAAGTTACCTACTGGCAACCCGAACCGAGGTGATGTAAGGACCGCGTATATCGACGAAATTTCCATACTAATTTCTTCGGATTTCGGTGTTTTCTTAGTACTTGTCGTGTTTGTTCATTAGTTTTGGGTTTTATTTTCTTTTGGGTTTAAATTCTTTGGGTAGTTTTGTTTGTTGTAGCTTAGTTTTGTTTTGGGTTAGAGTTTGGGGTTTTTTTAGGTAGTTAAAAGTAATTTTTGGGGTTTATTCTTGTTTTCAATTTTAATTTGGGGTATTAAATTTCTTTAGTCGGGGGGTTCATACTGTTCATAGGTGTTTTTAAGTTTCGATTGTTGGCGTGTTAAAGTTTGTTAGTTTATATTGTTGTTATTGTAGGCGTGTTAAAGTTTTATAGTATATTATTGTTATAATTTGTTGTTGTAGGCGTGTTAAAGTTTTGTTGTTATTGTTTTTGTTGTTGTTAATTTTTTTTGTTTGTTTTTGTGAGCAAAAATGCTTCCGCTGGAAGTTATTTTGGCGCGAAATTTCAGCTTGTGGAATTTCGCAAGCTTTATTGCCACCGAAGAGTTGGCAATAAAAGCTGCCGAGGAGTGGCTTTTATTACCCAAATCGGCTAAGTGTCCAACTTGTAAGAAGCCTATGATAAAAGAGTTTAGGGCTTCTTACAAGTTGGGCTACCGATTTCGGTGCAGCAATACGATCCTGTCTCCGACAAAAAATACGCTGTTCGAGCGGAGCCACGTCAATGTCATGAAAACGCTCCGCTTGATCATGCACTTTTTTAGACGGGACAGAGTGGGGCAAGCGGCACAAGACGCGGGAGTAACAAAGATGACGGCCATCCAGGTATATCATTACATGCGGGAGATCTGCGAGGTGACCGAAGCCCACGACCGCGTCCTGATTGGTGGAGGTAACGACGTGGTAGAGGTGGACGAGACTCACCTTTACACACGTAAATACAACCGGGGGCGGGTATTGAAGAGCCAAACGTGGGCCTTCGGCTGTGTTAGCCGCCTGACCAGAAATCTGCATGTGGAGGTCATAGCCGATAAAAGCAGGGCTACCCTAGACCCCATCATGGCGGCTAACATAGCTGAAGACAGCTATATTATGTCGGACATGCACCGGTCGTATACTGGCGTCCACCTTCGCCTGGGTATGCGAGGGCACTCCACGGTGAACCACAGTGTGGAGTTCACGAATGGCACCGTGGACATACCGGTGGACGCCACTTTAGGAGAGCCAATTCCCGGGACCGATCTGGTGTCTGTGACCGTGCACAGCAACACAATAGAACGGCAATGGCTAGAGCTGAAGCGCCATTGCCGTACATGCCACAGTGATCGGCGGATTAAATGGTATATGGGTGAGTACCTATACCGCCACAACGTCCTGCGGCATTTGCCCACAGACGCGGCCAGATTCCGCAAAGTCCTGGCGGATACTTACAGAGTTTATCCGGGAATTGGCAAACGGGGCATAAAGGCAATAAACTGCAGGTGCCGCCGAAATTGCCCACGCCGCCAGATTGTGCCATAGTTCGACAGCTCTTTCAAAAACATTTGAAGGTTCTTAAGGCGAGGTGAGACCAGAATCGGGCACGGAAGCCTAGTTTCCAAATAATTTTTAGAGCACTTATTTGACTCTTAGGTCACTGTAAAACATATATAATAATATTCAGAACTGTATCTAGGGCTTCCTCTCACTTAGAACACGATAGCGAACACTTCGCTCGATAGAAAAGTAGCGCGAAAACACTATAAAATAAAGTATTTTTTAAATTTTTTTTTATTTTGTTCATCACCAGTTACCTTTTCTGACAAAATTAATACCTGACAATCATGATTTCACAGTCATGCAGGGCATCCTCTCATGTTTGGGTTGATAACGTATACTTTTATGTTAGAAATCGAAGATAATCTGCAATAATCTGCATTCCGCCCGACCCTAGTTTGTATGTGAAATGCGAGCCAGGTCCTACCGCGCCTTAAGTGATGTTTTTGATTAAGTGAATACCTTTGAAAATAATCGCTCCGAAAGTTGTGAAAATTGTGCCCCCCCCCCCCCCCCTCTATCTTCTAAGCCGTGTGTCTAGTCTAGAAGTCTAAGGCAGTAATAGTGACTTTCCGTATCTCCGGCTTTATAAAAACACTCTAGGGCGCGCAGTGTCGGCACGCGTCCTAACCAGCGAGAGCCCTAGATTCGGACTTGTGTGGAAATGTCCATTTAGGAGCCAATATCTCGGTAATTGTCAATATCCTAACCTAACCTACTTTTCTGGTAGCAGTTCGTTTTTGTTGGGGGACGCAGTTCAAACCTAACCTAACCTACTTTTTTACCTAATTGAACCTTTGTTTTGAGTTTTTTTTCCATGCGGGGGGCTTCGCCCCCCGAGCCCCCCTTGTGCGGGGCTCCGCCCCCCCGTCCCCCCTTTGTCCTTCTGCCTATGTAAGTTTTTTGTGAAAGTCACTTCCCCAAATGGCCACTTTTTTATGAACCAACCTAACCTACTGACCTTTCTCTAAAAAACTAATAATAATTAATTTTCTTTTCTAAAATAACATTTTAGATTTAGGGAAACGTACCTACCTCTGCCAAAAAATAACCTGGGATATCGTTAAAAGGTAAACTGAAAATATGTCTAAACGTATCCAGTGCGAAAAGTATCATTGAGTAAATGAAAAATGGGCAACGAAACAAAATACGTAACGATTCATAGGGCAAGTGAATGAGATGGGAAACGTTTTTCGGACAAACGAAACTTTTACTAAACGTGAAATGGTGAACAGAAAAAAATTCGAATAGTTTTTGGCCAAATGAAATTCTGTGAATGGTTTTTAGTGTTTGCGATAGGTTACCCTAAGGCAGTAATAGTGACTTTCCGTATCTCCGGCGCTGCGGGAACAGCAGCCCTTCCGCCCTTGCATGACAACGCACGGTCACTTCGCTCGACTCCGCAGCTTCGGCTTGTTGGTCGCCTTCGGCGACCAGCCTCAGCCGCTCGCCTCACTCGTTCCCGCGCTTCGTCATGGCGGGCGAGGGCTGCCCTCCCTTCGCGCCTCCGGCTTTATAAAAACACTCTAGGGCGCGCAGTGTCGGCACGCGTCCTAACCAGCGAGAGCCCTAGATTCGGACTTGTGTGGAAATGTCCATTTAGGAGCCAATATCTCGGTAATTGTCAATATTTTTGCGTCCTCTGTACGATCGCATCATAAAAACCACCACTTCACTCAAACCCCATATCTCGGTAAATATTGGTCGGAGAAAAAAAGTTTATATAACAAAACATGCTTATTTTGCCGTGTTTTATAGGATTTATTAACAAAATTGAGGGGTTATATTGACATCAATTTCACGACTCCAAAATTTTTCCAAGTCCCAGAGCCCTTCAAAATTACTGACCTTTGAACCCCAATACCACTCGGTAAATATCAAGTTTAGAGAAAAGTTGCCCATACAAAACACGCTTATTTGAGCGTCTTCTATACGATAGCATCATAAAAAATAGGTGTTATAATGACACCACTTCCATCAAAAATTTTCCAAGTCTTGCGCCCCTTTGCTATCAATTCAATTGACACAATATACATTGCGCGGTATAAACAAGTTTGCTGTCATAAGCGCGAGTCTTGACGCGCAATGTAAAAACGTTCAATGTATCGCTTAGATCTGTATAACATTACGGTGGTACTGGGAATTTTTGATACAATATTTTTGATGAATTTTTAATGTTTTGCTTAAAATGCTTTAAAGAAGTGATTATTGCGGTACTTCCTTATGAAAGATGACTCCATGTTGGTTCAAATTCTTTTTAAGACTTCTGTTTTTGCAAAAAAACGACAGAACAACACGGCATTTAAAAAAAAACTACTTTTGATCGCACGTGTTCACCGTACGCAAACAATTTCCGACTAAACGCGGAAGGATTGCGACTGATCTGTTTTGTGCATACGGTGGTGTCACCGGCCACGCCTCCGCGCCCACTCTATACATCTCTGTGGATACCTACATGGTCATAGTTCCTACATTTCGTAGGTAGTTAGTTAGTGTTAACCTCTGTGATAGCTAGATACTATTTCGTAACGACATGATTATGAGTTGTTATTTTTGTTGTTATTTTTATTAACATAGTCACGTGAGGCGATAGATAGGGCAATTACTTTGGTATTTTTGATACACCCTATAGTTTGTGTTTATATTTTATATTTTGCTTTTTTGCAGCATCAACATGTCATATAAAATCATACAAAAAAAGGAGCGCGGAAAATTTTCACTATCGATTATCCCTGACAAATGGGAACAAAATAGAATATTACATTGGCCAAAACGGAGAGTGGAGGAGTTGTTAGAACAAGAATCATCTTGATTTGATTTATTTATTTCATAATATAAAAATACAGTATAAACTCCTGACGATTCTTGGCACACGATGAAATGCCAGGTCAAGAGGACCGGATTACTTTCTAAACAAAGTGCAGAAGCAGAGCTAGCTAATATGTTACAAGAAAGTGACACAGAAATTGAAGGAAGTACACCACTAACGCCAAAGGCAAAATCTAAAGATGTTTTTCAACAATACTTTGATGAAATTGCAAGCGCAAGTGTAACAGTAAGTACCAATAAATATAAGGGCCTCGGAAGAGAGTACGATTTTGTACCTTTTGGCGTCGAAACTCTGGGTTCATTGGGCCCCAGCGCGCGCAAATTGTTTGCTCGGCGGGCGCCACGGATGTCACCACCGCTTGCGGAGCGACCCCGCCTAGAGGCGAGACTGTGAGAGTGCGATAAATTTCTAAAGAAGGCACATACCTAAGGCGATAAAATTTCAGGAACAGCTAAAAAACTACTTACGTAATCCCAAAAAACGGGACAAAACGTTAATTGATTGGAAAGACGCGGCGAATGAGGCGTTTATTAAGTGCAAAGAAAGTTTGGGAAACACTGCCTTGTCAGTTTATCCAGTCGCGGGGGCGGTCATGTCCTTGTGGGCGGACGCGTCGGTTAGTTGTGCCGGCCGGGGTACTACAGCAGAAGGTTTCTGGTATATGGCAGCCGTTAGGGTATTTTTCAAAAAAAACTATCAGTAGCTCAAAAGAAATATAGTGCGTACGATCGAAAATTGACTGCCATATTTCTAGCTATAATTCACTTCCGTAATATGTTTGAAGGCTTTCAGTAAGTTGGGTAAAGAAACACCGAGGAGGGCTAGGCAGTTGACATATATAAGCGAGTTTACAACAGATATCAGACATGTATCGGGTGACTAAACGTGGTCGCTGATGCATTATCGCGCATAGAGACCGTGCCGTGTCCCGTCGCCCTAGATTATGACAAACTTGCTGACGGTGGTAGTGAGAGTAGTTACAGGGATGACGTTTTGTTGCGTAGACAGAAGGATCTTGTGCTACAGCACACTGCGACTGGTGGTAATGCCCTGTTGAAGATACCTAATGTATTCACGCAGATGCAAGCTGTCGAAGAAGTTCTTGGGAACTTTTCGCGTTGTATCGTCGTGAAGCCGAGGTTTTCTTTGGCAGGTAACTCGGATGCTTATCTGGTTATGTTGGGACGCGGTGGGGCTTGTAAGGTTGTTATAGACCTATGCGGCGCGCCCGATGGGTTCTTGCAGGTCCTTCGGCAGACGGGTGATTACGAGATTACCTCTGTCTCTTAAGGGGATATTGCTTATAGGACCGACGGAGGCCTAATCGCTGATATTATGGATGATATGTCGGGCGTATTGCCGGAGAAGGCTGACTTGGTTCTTGCTGACAGTGGTACGAGCGCGGCCGAGCTAACGTTCGGCCAGACTTTGCGGCTACCAGGCGAATTCTACGATAACACACCAGACGCGGATATTAGCGATCCGTATAGTGTAGTGGGTAACATTAGAAGGGCTATGCGGGCACTTAAACCTATTCCTGAGACTAATAGAGGGCCGCAATATATTTTCGTTCACCCCGATCTAAAGAAGTGCGAATACGTTTTTGTGCGCGTCGATACCGTGCGGAGGTCTCTTAAACCCCCATACGAAGGCCCATACAAAGTGCTACGGAGATCTGATAAGGTATTTCAGTTGCAGTTACCAAATAGGAAAGTTTGTATTTCTATAGATAGATTAAAACCCGCGTATCTACTAAGTTATGATAGCGATACTCAGCGAACGCAAGCTATAGTACCGCCGCCGAGTCCACCAGCAGCAAACCAGCAGGAGCAGCGTCGGCGCAATTTGATACCCGCATCTGCAGCTACTACTCGTATTAAAGTTACGAGCCGACGCCGTATAGATAGGTTGCCAGGGAGGTATAGGTAGATTAATAGTATGAATATTTTTATCTGGAATTGCGATAAAAACACTGATGTCACTTTTAGATATATACATGTATTTAACATAAATGCATTTTACATTATTTCAATTAAATAACGTACGTAGGCCATACCTGAGATATGGGTAGAAATAACAGTTCAGAAACAAGAAACGTTGTTCTTTATTTTCAGGGATGACATTAGTTATATTCTAAGAAATATGTTGTTCGATGTGGATGTTTACAGTAAGCATGAAGGCCATGTAAGCATTCACGAGTAAGGTATAAGGTATGTCGCACACAGCTAGCGAGTAAGTTTTAGTGTTAAAGGTTTCTTTTTTCTCATTTTCTTTTGTAAAAAGGGGGGATGATATACAAGCACTCGAATATGAGATGACGAGACAGTAGAGAAGGACGCAAGACGGGGAAGTGTTTAGTCGTATCGGGAACGCGTTACTGTTTGTACCTATAAGTGTGACAACAATAAAAGTGTATTTTAATTGGATTTTCCAGTATTTTATTCAAGGTCACAAAGTTCCCCTAAATATTTAATAATAGTTGCACATAAAGGCTTAATTTGAATCTGGCCATTTTGGTAATGACTTGCTTGGCTTGAGTAGATGGTGGTTATGCTACCACTCCCTATATGATGACTCCTTTAGAGAACCCCAAGACCCCAGTAGAACAACTTTATAATGAGTCACAAATAAGGACACGTAACCCCATTGAAAGGTCCTATGGAATCTGGAAGAGACGATTTCCTGCATTAGCATTTGGGCTGCGCACTAAACTGGACAAAAGTTTAACGATTATTGTAGCTACTGCAGTATTGCACAATGCAGCGAGGAGAAGCAAATCCCATTGATTATCCTGAACTACGGCTTCCAGCTCCATGGGATGAACTTTTAAGCGACGGTCAGATAGATCAGCAACCAGAACAACACATCAGGCCCAGCGCGGCACGTGATGCTATTATATAAATAATTATTTTCAAAGTTTATTGTAATTGCCATTAATAAAATATGTATATTTTTTATTAATAACGATAACAATAAACTTTGAAATTTATTATTATTAGTGAATAAATCTTTATCTTTTTTATCAATAAAACAAATTTTATACAAACATTTTTTTCTTTTGCCTTAACTCTAAAAGCAGCAGTCGTGGTTTAATTTTTTCTTACTTCAAAATTTCTTTTTGAATCTCCATTTGGATATCAAACAATAACTTTGCTTTTTCCCTTTCTTTGGCTGCATGCTCCATTTGAGTGCTGATAGCATTCCTCTTTAGCTGGTTTAAGTTTTCCAGAGTGGAACTAGCAAGTTGTGGCCGCCTTTTGGACATCCACTCAACTCTTTTTCCCGCATTGACGCATTTTCCTCTACAATTTTGTAGTGTTAATCTGGAATTTTTTCCTCCTTCCCGTAATCACATCAGGTCCATCTAACGATTAGATTAGATTCTAACTGGACGGCCCTTGAACCAAAAGTTCATCGCCTCATGGCCGATATCTATCCTGGCATTCTTTACATCACCAGCTCTGTGGTGGATAGAAAGTAAGTATAGAGCGCCCGCGGCTACCGCCCGCGCGCGCCTCTTCCACCTCAACTGGTACTCTTATTTTTATTCGCTACAACAGTTACAGCTCACAAAATGAGTGAGTACGCTCTATGAAAGCGTTCCGGCGACGTCGTGAGGCTAAACTGTAACACGCGTACACACTGGACCTTGTTACTGTATCACGCATGTTACGGTTACGGCTCGCTAATGAGTACCCGGCTTTACTCAAGTTTAAGTGAACAATTGTGAATATTCCGGTATGGGACCTACAGCCAGTACAACTCGGGCACAACCAGTGATCAGTCAAGAGGAAATCATCACGCAAATTGGAAAAACAAATCAAATCGAACAGCACTCACTCATCGCACAAGGTATAGCCAATATCAATTTATATTTGGGAATTTTCGTGTCTGCCGGTCTACTGATCAAAGCTGTCATAATTATACGATACCTGAACAATGGTGCCTACGCCGCCGCACGGTGCCTTAACAAGAAAATACTACGAAGAGCACAAGGCGAGCTCATCAGAGCGCAAGCCACTTTAGTGTAAGATGCAAGTATTATAAGGAAGTCATAAAGCAGCGTATGAGGATCTTTTACGAGGCTAATCAAGTTTTGTGCCAGGGGACGCAGGAGTGCCTTATGCAAGGAAGAAAAGCTATTATATCGTTAATAGAAGGACGAAGAAGACACTATCTATTGTAGTATGGTAGTAGATAACTATCAGTAACAATAGTTTACTGTAACATAAACGCAAATTGCTTGTGTCAGCGTTAACCCCAATTGTATTAGCTATAAATATAATAAGATCTTTGATTAAATCTCTTCGATCTGACTCATACTTGTGGTGTCATTTATACTCGCCGTCCCGCTGATACCCAACCTTAAACTCCTATTATTACATGGCGACCCTGCCTTAGACGAACAAGGAATCTTCGAAGAAAATTCGAGCATACCAAGAAACCAACCGCCAAGAACCGCAGAACGAAGATTTTTTTAATTAACGCAAGAGAAAAAAAAAAGGAATAATGGAAACCACACTCAACATCACACTGGAAGGCATGGACATCACTCTGGTCGGCCCAATAGAGATACTGCAAGGCCTGCGGATAACGGTACAGGCAACAGGTGAAAGAAGGGTCGAGAGGACCGCCAATGTAAAAATAACAGCTGCAGCACCCCTACGACCAGTCGAGGACCAAACAGAACCACAGCAACCACAAGACCTCAACGTACCACCGGCACAGCAGCACGGCCCACCGGTAAGGCCCACAGCGCGGGTCACACCACTGTTCCACCGACCGAACCCCCGCAGAATAGCGCCACCAACGGGAACGCCGCTGGCCAGGGCGCATAGAATAGCCAGGACGACGGCACCAGAAACAAGCGAAGAGCGACCTGCGGACCAAGCTCCGGCGTACGTGCCGCTTCGCCGGCCCTGGAGTGTCGCAGAACGGCCAACCACAGGACGAGGATGGCACCGGAGGCACCACCCGACCACGGAGTTGTAGGTTAATTGTTTTATTTAATTTGTAGTGTTTCGTTTCTATCGTTAATTGCATTGAGATAATTTTAATTTTAACGGGTTAACGCTAATGCTTTAAAACATAAATTCATTTTTATTTCGTTTCGAAAAGTTATAAAATCATAATTGTTACCAGTGTCACTTAACCCAATTTTAGTATTCACAAACAAGTTGCGAAACGCTCGCGCACGAGCGGAGGCCTACCGCGAGCGTAAGCGAAATCTTAAGTGGGTCGTGCGTATTCGCCGCCTTCTAGTAAATTTTAATTATTGGTGAATGTAATTTGATATTCACACTTAGAATTTTTAACATGACTTTAATAAACTTCAGTTAGTTAATTAGGCTGATCACCTAATAATCTACTGAAAGTTAACTAATTGATTAAAAATTAAATTAATATTTAATAACTTTGCATATAGAGTTGATTTTTAAAATAATATTTTTTTTATATATTCTCTCAACACTTAGGTATGGAACGGTACATCTAATATACCCATATTAGGGATTTAGGGCACTAGTCCTTTAATTTGAACATGGTGTTTGGACTACCGTGCCCTCCGTGTGAATTATTGGAGACTTATTATGTCTTAATGAATTTGTGTCCCTAACTACAGGCACACCAAGATAAGATAAGATAAGATAAGATAAGATAAATTTATTTATACCAAATTGCACAGTTACATAAACACATGTAGTATCCGGTAAGGACCAAACTAGGCTGAGCCTGTATCTTGGTACTCACAGAGTCGGTAAACATTTGGGTGACCTGATGTGCCGCGTTGTTGAAGGGTGACCATGCCCTTGATTTAAGGAGTTTTTTTTTAAGGGGGCGCACAGAGGCGCAGCCCAGATATTTTGTAGGGTGACCATGCCCTGGGTGATAATTCCCATTTATGATATTTTTAGGAACACGGCTCCAATTAAAGGCATTAGATTAGTAATTAAATATACCGTTCCCGTAATACCGTGATAATATTGATAATTTTTTTAAACGTTAACCCCAATTGTATTAGCTATAAATATAATAAGATCTTTGATTAAATCTCTTCAATCTGACTCATACTTGTGGTGTCATTTATACTCGCCGTCCCGCTGATACCCAACCTTAAACTCCTATTATTACACTATTGTCTCCAGAAAAAATAAATGCAGCTACATTTTGTCTGCTGTCAAGCGCGCAGGATTTTCGCTTTATGGATGGAACCACTGTGGTAATGCTGCGAAGAAGAGCACTTTCAGTGAAGAGCAGTGGTTACATGTTAGAAGTGTAGAAACATTTGAACTTGGCAAGAAGCAGCAATGGTAAATATTAGAATATAAGACATTACAATCATAGCGTTTAGTGCATTTAATGGAAAAAAATAAAGCAACCGTATAATCAATTTTTATATTTTTAATTAAAATTACAAATCAAATGACGGTAGAGTTAGAAAATATAAAGAAGTCTGTAAAAGCGATGAGGACGTATTTAATAACCTTAGGCCCCGTTAGGCGTAATGGAGAATTTAGAAGAAGCTAAATCCTTGAAATAATTTTTCAAAATACGATTAAAATTGTAATAGATCAGGTTTCAAAAGGTAGGGGTGCTAGACAGGAAACCTCCCAGAGTGTCTGGATTCTTCTCATTCCTCTTGATCCGGTTGATCCGCAGGAAAGGGAAGCGTCTTGGCCGGTGCACCCCGGGAGCAACGGCAAGTGATTTCTTAGGGGCCCCTAATTGATCACTTGCCGATGCTGCGAATGAGCCTGTCAGGGGGGGTTGGGGGGTCCCGCACCGGGTTTCCTCTGTTAGAGGACTCTCCAGGTGCGGCACGCGAGGGCGGAGCGTCGGGCACGGGCAGCATCCCTCCGACGTCTCCTTTTGGGGGGCACTGCGGGCAGGCACCAGACGGGTGACCTGTGCCGCTGCGTGGTGGCGGTGGACTAGTCCTCTGCGTCCCGAGAGCTCAGCCTTGCAGGCTGCCGCTACCTCATGTGCTGGGGGCGGGAGGCAGAGGACTGGCCCACCGCGGTCCGTAAGGACAGGCGAGAGTGTCTGCGGGGTAGGGGCGTTTGTCCTCCCGTAGACGGCTGCGGGGCAGGGGCGTTTGTCCTCCCGTGGCGGTGAGGGAGGGACTGACACCGGATACACATGCGGACCCTGTGTGTCTGGTGTTGGTTCCTGGCTTCCCTGGGGGACGGCCCGGTTGGCCGGAGGGAAGCAGGTGGGGAAGGCACACTGGCCATGCTACAGTGTGCCTTTTACGGAGAGGGTCCGCCCTAGGAAGGAGGTGCTGGTGATGTCGTGGTGGCTTGATAGCGATCCCATGGCATCACCGTGAAGGCACAGGTTGGTAGCATCCCTGGGTTTTAGGTTTAGGCCAATCCCTTTAGGAGCGGAGAGCCCCACATAACCAATACGTAACATCTGGCTGTCACCCCCGATGGCCTTAGGTTACGTAGTGGTATGCAGTTTTATGCATTTCCAGGGGTCAAAAAAAAAAAAAAAAAGGTTTCAAAAGGTAGTTTAGCTGAAGATGAGACAGTTTTTAGTACATTACGCGTGCAGTGCGTCCTCCTGATCATGTCCTTTCTATGCTCGTTTTGCAATTCACAGGCTTACACACTGTACATGTCAAGAAAAGACTGGAAAATGGGATCATATTTTGAAACTTTATTAACAAATTCCTGCATATGAAGGAATAAGGTTAATGCCATAATTGACCGAAAGACATGCGATTCCAAACCAGATGTCAAAAATGAAAGTTAAACGCGCCACACAAGTTTTCAGCCAAAAAGTAGCGGTAAACATGGGTTACTTAGACAGTCCGGGTATACTGCCACTTGGATGTCGCGAAACTGTTGATATCTTATTATTTTTTGACTGATAAGACCATGAAAAAGAAACCTCGTGGTAGCTATGCGGAAGCTGTCTGCAACAAAACTCGCCTAACGGCTGCTTGGTGCCATGGCAATAAGACAGTGACTTTGATAAGCAGTCACGTCGGGGCAGAGCCATTGTCTAAGATCAGTAAATATGCTAAAGAGAAGAAAGATGTTGGCTGCCCACAAATAATAAAACTGTACAACAAACACATGGGGGGAGTGGACCTTGCAGATATGCTCATAGCTCTTTACAGAATCCCATACAAGAGTCGCAACTGGTATTTAGCCATTTTTGTACAGATGATCGACATTTGTATGAACAACGCTTGGCTTCTATACCGAAAAGAATTTTTCGCTTGACAAACAGAACGAAAACATGTATTCAGAGCGCAAGCGACGAGTACAAAATACGTGAAATCGTACGTGGGATATTTATACAGGTAGAAAATGAATAACTGGTAGGCCGGCAGTACACAGCGTACGCATACCCGAATAAGACCGTGACAAACGCATTGAAAACAGTATGACGCACCTATAAGGTAAGGAGATACGGAGGTATGAATACGTTTGTAACCTTATGATATACCCGAATAAAACCAATAAATAAATACGTACAGTATACAACGTGTAACTCTAATTATGCAAAACCTGAAAATAGGTTGTTCAGAATCACGAGTATAATCGATTCCATCACTATTAACAGGTTTTTTTTGTGCATGTCGGGTTCGTGCGGTGCGCATACGCATGCATACATTGCATTTGCATTTCGTTACACTAATGTTCAATACTGTGAAATGGTTCGCATGTTAGCAAGGTGTGATGATAACGTAAATTTGGCGGTGCGACGTTTTCAAGAAGATTCCGGGATAGCTGTGTCTAACAGAACAATGTTAGCTGCAACACGGCGACTTCGTGACTGCGGGTTCTTCAGGCCTCGGCATCCCGATATTGGTGGCGGCGACTACGCAGATCTCGAGTTACAGGAACAAATACTGGATTTATTTGAAGCAAATCCAACTGCTTGTACAAGAAAAGTCGACGCAGTCACATGTGGGCTCCTGAAAATGCCATGTCGATGGAACAAGACCACTTCCAACACAGATTTTCTCTTAATGTTTGGGCAGATTGAACGGAACAACTGGAACAGAATCCGAATCAGACTAGACTCAGACTAGCACTTTAGTCGGCATTGGTTATTACATTTATAAACATATACAAGTTATTGAAAAATAACTAAAAACTCTACAAAAACTTTGAACAATGAATATGGCCGAATTATTCGTACTAGACACACTCTGTCTTGTGCCAAAGTCGTGGTAAGACAGTTCTATGATTACCTTTACTAACCTATTTCTTTTTATTTTCATATTTCACATGGCCAATCCGCCGCCGTCATCTCGCGTTGTACCCGCTGAGTATATCATGGCGTTGGAGCGAATCGAGTCCCATCGTATCGTAACATTGTATTTTATGAAACAAAGTCAAAAGATAAATTCACACAGTTTCTATACATATTTTGAAACTGTGTGAATTTATCTTTTGACGCTCTGCGGTCTGTATAATATAATGTTAAACTTTTATTACTTAGTATTCGCCAATCAATCGTACGATGTCGTCCTCAATTGATGTAACCCTTTTAAAAATCTTCGAGGTGTCAACCTCCTTTGATTTAAAGTATAATGTGCCGTTCCTTTTCTGTACCAGATAGAACGGCTAATATATAAGCTATTTTTCCGCGGTGGTGGGGCACCCCGTTATGTGTCCTGATGTTTCCGATCCGGACCTTGAGCTCACGCTCTGTCTAGAATTGTGTGTTTTGGACAGAGACGGTGAGCTCTTTTTCGTCGACCATCAACTTACGGAAGACCGGAACTTCTGGCGCATCAGTTGGCGCTGAGTGGACTGGATCGAGATGGCTGAGGAGTTATTAAGTTACATTGTGATAGTGAACCTAGTGCTACTCAGTGAAAAAAACAATATTTTTTATTATAACGTGTAAATCTTTTAAGCTACACTTATGCGTATTTTATTATTTTTTACTTATCTGCTTAGTGATCAGATTTTCCACGTGTCTAATGATTCAGCATCAATCGAAAGTTCGCATACCTAAGCTACACTCAAATAAGAACATCTTTTACTCTACACTTCACAATACATAAATTCGGTGAGCACCGCCTTACCCTAAACTGAGAGTATTGAAACCTCCACCCTATGCTCCATTTAGTTTTCAATACAATCTCTTTGAAAATAAATCTGACTTCGGATTTTCCACGTGCTTCATGATCCAGTATCAATCGACAGTTCACAAGCCGCGATATAATAACAACAGGAATAATCCATTGCATCAGCATTATTCATTCTTGAAATGTATCGATTAAAAACTTACGTCGGAGGAAGACAACAGTTACGTATGTAGTTATATGCCCTTACCTAACCCTTAGTGAATATATTAGAAAATATGTAAATCGGGCTAGAATGAAACCACTTTTTCTTTTTATCATATATTAATAAGCATGACATCCGCCTACGTGATTTTTAGCATTTCTTGCATGGACGAATTTTACGACCGTCCCTAATCCGCTTTTGACACGGATTTCACTGTGTGATAAGCCTAGAAACATGGAAGGGAAGACAACTATAAAACCCCATGTCAAGCAGAGGAAATTCATTCTATCCTGATCTTTCGTCGTAGTATAAACTAACTTGTAACCGAGTAAGCCTAAGCTAAATTTTAAATCTAAAATAAAACCAGTGCTGGAAAGTAATTCGCCTCATTGAAGAGTTCCTGTTCCTGTAGCAGCTCTGGCCATCATTCACTACCGTCCAACCATTTCTGGCGCAGTCGGTAGGATTCTTCCCACGGGACTACGGGTCGCATTATCTTGCCTAAAGGTTTGGGCACACAACCAGTAAGTGGAAAACTTTTTCACATCCCTGCTGCACCGCCCAAATTGCACCGTTGTATCGTGTTCCTATTAATGAATAAGAAAGAAAAAACCTACATAAATTCATTTGGACTGGTATATCAATGATTGGCACATAGCCGTTGCAGTGATATATCTGCAAAGCGAAATCTACACGAAAAGGTTAGAATCGGGAGGATCCAGACGGTGAAATAATCACTTTCCTTCCTTACCAAATCCATGCATGCAATCCTTGTAGATTTAAGTTTATTTTTGTGTTCATTTTTATTTTATTTTATTGGCCATTGCAATTGTTAAAAAGCGAAAATATTTTTATTAAAACTGCGAAGTCAAGTAACAGTTATATAATAAGTCGTCCATCTTGTATGTGACAGATGTGACGCAGTATTTTAAATCGTTGCGCAACAAGTAAAAACGTTTAAAAGAAACAATTAAAAAATTGTTGAAAGAAAAAAAACAAGTAAAAACAAGTAAAGAAAAATTACTTCATTAAAAGTTCATTGTTCCACATGAACTACACGAAAAATATAACAATTTAATTAAAATAATTATTTTGTGAAATTCAGACATTTTCTAGATATAAGTTTACAGATCGTTTCTAGATCTGAATATAACTACCTGTATAAAAAAAAAAGATCGTTTCTAGATCGGTATTTTAATTTAACAAATGTTAATTAAAATATTACCTCTTTGTCGTTAAGCTCAAGGCTGATCACCCGTTGCAAAACGCAAAGACTATTTAACTATTTAAGAGCTATTATTGATTTAATTAATCCGATTATTGAGAAAATATCTGAATAATTTTCTTACTGCGTGTGAATGTTAATTTTTAGTGAAATTAATTTTTGAATGCCCGCACAAATACAAGTTGAAAGCAAACGAATTGGCAATTTCATATATATTATTGTAAAAAGACTTAATCCAGTTGGTAAAATTAAACAAAAGTGTAGACTTTGTAATAAAGAGCATTTTAGTTGGTCGGACATTATTATATTCATATTAAAACTCGTGTACCTACCGGAACTTGACACGTATCGTTGGTGGACATTCTTTAATCCCGAAAATCTTAAATAAATATATAAAATAAAAACCGTTAAGGTTAAATCTTTTTAATAAATAATATACTAATACAAGTTCAAAAAAAAATGGAAGGTGAAAATAACACTGCAAACTCACCTGCTGCACTTGCATCTACATCTGAGTCGGTAACTCCAACCACTCCAGTAAATACACTTGCAACTGAGTCGGTCTCTTCCATCCAATCCATTCCGGATAACGCACCTGTACCTGAACCAGAGTCGATAACCCCATCAATTAATGAACGCGAATTCACTCCTGAAAATGTACCTGCACCGCCACCAGAAGTTTTCCTAACAACCATTCCAAGTGACATAGTGAAATTAGTTCCTCTCTATGACGGAAATCAAAAACAATTAAAATTGTTCATTTCGCAATGCGAGTACCTTATTTCTAATTTCGGTGGAAGTAGTGAAAACCATGTACAAAACCAATACGTGTTCAGAGTTATCAAATCTAGGTTAACCGGTAAAGCGGCCGAACTCATAAGCGAAAGTGACCATATAAGTTCATGGGTCGAACTTAAGGCCACATTTTTACAACATTTTGCGGATCAACGAACTGAGGATTGTTTACTAGTAGAATTGGAAAGCATGAATATTGGATCAGATGAGCAAATAACGGACTTTTGTAAAAAAATACAATCTGTAAGAAGTGCCTTATTTTCAAAAGTAAATGAGAAATTAACAGATGAAAGTGATCGGAAAAGTCGTTTTGATTTATATAATCACCTAGCGCTGAGTACTTTCTTATATAACTTACCTAATAGTTTAAGAAAAGTCGTACGGGTACAAAAACCTAAAAGTTTAGAGGAAGCCTTACAGATCGTACAAGAAGAGACAACCTTTAATAATCGTTGTCAAATGAAAACTAAAAATATTAATAAAAATACCAATACAAATGCTAATAACTCAAACAAACAAATTAAAAAACCGCAACCTCAAAACTATTATAAACCTAATAATACTTTTAATAGATATCATAATCCTAATAATCCTTTTAGACCAAATTTTGTAACTATACCTGCAAACTCTAATCAGCAAAATTTTAGAACTCAACAATTCCGCCCTAGAAATCCTAACTATCTACCAATTAGAGAAACATATAACAACCATAGGCAGTTTGGATCTAAACAAGAGACATGGACTAATGTTCCTTTTGAAACGGACTCCAGAAAATGTATGCCGCGTCCGAAAAATAACGGAAACCCAATGCCGTCGACCTCAAAACCTAACAATAATATTCGTCCTAATATTAATATGAATAGCTGTTGACGATAGCCCCACCGAACCCCGAACTCCGAGGACGAAGAGGAACGCCACCTAAAAACGTCTATCAAAAGAACATGTTTTGTAAGTAGCTCGTAAGCACTAGGTTTAGAACCTAGACCCATGTTTCGTAAGTAGTACGTAAAAATGGAATATTTAAGTATTACGAGTTTTTCGCCCATAAAAGAGGCTATGTGTAGTGTCTAACAACTCATTAGACCCTTTGTAAACCTTAATTTCTGATCCCCCTAGTAAAAGATAGGAAAAACTCGTAACGAATGTGTAAATCAAGTGTACTTAGACTTCACTGGCAACTAGTGCTAGGAGCGGCCAGTGAACGACTTGGGTAGGAGTTATCGACACACCCACTCGAGACTCCTACCGGTCAGAGCCAGCTTACCATGAGGATTGTGAGGCGATGTATATAGCACGCCAATCATTACCATAGAGATTGTGTAGTCGCGTATATAGTACGCTAATCGTTACCATAACGAAAAATGGCAAAGAGCGAAAGTTTTCGAAAAACTTTGTGTATCGATGCCTTATAATTTCCCGGTCTGACCACGAGAATTCAGCGTGCGCTGGTATCATTCCTCACGGAATTTTCCATCACGCAATATTACGCAATTGTTGTGCAATAATCTAGTACGTAAATACCCGAGGAGCTCATTCGGAGCTCAGTTGGTGTCGTGAGTTGGAGTCGCAAACTCATCGTGGAAAGTCAGAACCGAACCGAACCTAAAGTGATCCGAACCTAAGTGAACCTAAGTACTAAGACCTAGCCTATGACCTAAGTGAAGTCTAGGTAGGCGAGAGCCAGTGAATCAAGTATTAATTTTTTTTTTCCGTTTTCGTGTGCAGTGGTGCTTTTAAGTATAAACAATAATAACAATTGCACGTAAGCAGAAATAAGTTATATTTCATGGTCAACTAACCATCTAACATTTCTTGGGTCTCAGCCTCAGTTAGCAATGTACGGTGGAGGGAACTGAAACACCTACCTTTTTGGCATATCGTCGACCGTAGGCTGAATTACGGTAAGGGACAGGCAAAACAATGTCCCTTACCGTAATTCAGCCTACGGTCGACGATATTCAATAGGTAACATACAAGAAGTTTCGTGTTTTTCAGAACACTCAAAATTCCGAAAGGTCTCGGACAGAAAGCTTTCATAATAATTTATAGCAAATCTCCCATTACTTATATGGCATGTATTATAATGTGCGTTTTCATTATTTCTAAAATTTAAGTTATAGAAACATAATTTTGGTGCTGATCAGCGTCTAATTACACGTTATTGAATTAATACGTTTCGCTTTTTGCCTCATTCAACTCCATGTTATGCATCCTGCATTTTAATTAATTTTGCACTCTGCATCCTACCATACACAAGGAAAGTGGTCGACCGCTTCTCCATACGAACAAAGTGCCCATTTTCGTATCTGGATATTAACATTTAATTTTTTTTACGTAATTTGTTAATATTAACCATTGCTATAATAATAATAAATAAATAAATATCGGACAACTTTACACAAATTGTCTGAAATATTGTTAAATATTTTCATTCATGTTATTCTCCAAAGAAAAAAATGGGTTTTACGTGGTTTGTTGACTCCCCATGTCCCTATGTATGCTTAAATCTTTAAAACTACGCAACGGATTTTGATGCGGTTTTTTTTAATAGATAGATTGATTAAAGAGGAAGGTTTATATGTATAATACATGCATAATATAATAGAGAAACACCGTGAGAAGCCGGGGCGGGTCGCTAGTTTTCTTATAAAACTAACTATATAGACGTACAAATGCGGAGAATGGCTTACGTAGTTATCTTGATATACTTACAGATACTCTAAATTTCATATTGCAACAAGCACTATACTACATACGCCAATCTTCGCGTTCGTTTATACCACAAACGTTACGTTATAAATTAATCAGACCTAACACCTGTTTGCGATTATGGGCTTTGGGTATTTGATATGCATGTTTTCTTTAGGACAATATTGACGAGGAGAATTTGTTTGGGGAAGCTCTCGCCCGAGAATTAGAACTAGACTCGGGGAGCGAGATTGACAATGAAGAGATGTATACCGAGCAAGAGTTACAAGACCTACTTGAAGATGTAGCTAATGATGAAGAAGAAACACCTGAAGAAATAGCTGATGAAATTGCTCAAGGTATTAATATTCAGGACTTCACTTGGGAGCAGGACTATCAGTCCTTCCATGGTCAAAGAGAGGACTTCCAAGAACTGTCTGGTCCCAAAATTGAAGGAACAGCTCCTATAGACATATTTACTCAAATTTGGGATCAGTCAGTTATGGATTTGATAGTGGAGCAAACAAATTTATATGCCTGGCAAACTATTGCCGCTGCGTCTGAAATAGGTATCTCCGCTGGATCACGGATAAATGATTGGGTGGAAACTTCTGCTAGCGAAATATACCGCCTAATGTCTATTTTTATATTAATGTCACTGTGCTACAGGAGCCGCATAGACGAATATTGGTCGATGGGCATCCTTGGCATGCCTCGTTTCCGGGCATTGATGTCCATGGACCGCTTTTGGTTACTGATGAAGTTTCTTCATTTTATCGATAATGACACAATCCACCCAATGACCCACGGACATGATAGAAAAATAGCTAAAATATCTCCCATACTTGACTACGTAAATACCAAATTTCCGGAAATATACACACCTCGCAGAGAGCTCTCAATTGACGAATCCTTGCTGCTTTGGAAAGGACACCTAAGTTGGGTACAATGCATCCGGACCAAAGCAGCAAGGTTCGGTATTAAGACCTATGAGCTATGCGAGGCGTTCAGCGGGTATTGTTTAAAAATAGCGTTGTACGCAGGAAAAGGGACGATATCATCGACGCCGGTTATGGGCTTTACCGCATCATCCGCAAAAATAGTTTTACTGTTGATAAGGGACTATGTAGGTAAAGGGTACACAGCCTATTCATGGATAATTATTACAATTCGGTTAGTCTGACTCGGTCCCTAAAAAGAAATCGTACTGATGTTGTGGGGACACTAAACCGGCGTCGAATTGATACTCCCCAAGAAATTAAAATTCTGAACGAGAAGCGTGTGGCCTGTAGGTAACAGACGCACCTTTCATTTCCTCAATTATTTTCTATCGACTGGTCGGTATTCGATATTCGCTCATCGATCACCGCGCCACGCAGTGGACACTGGCAGTTTTCTTGAGTGTCATGTGTTGATCGTCAGGACCAGATGCTATCTTATTACACTTGTGAGCACAAAACGATGAGGTGGTACAAAAAAGTAGGTGTTCACATCTTTCAAATGATGATGTTGAATGCCTACTTTTTGTACTGCACGAAAATCACTGGCTCTCTGAGTTTTTATAAATTTAGAGAGTCGGTAGTTACATATATGCTCCCACCTCCAAATAAAGCTAGGGAAAATATGCCCAATACGCCCATACACCTGTCAGCCCAGTTAGATAAAAATGAAAACGGTGAAACGAAGAGAAGAAGGTGCAAACACTGCTGGGATACCAGAGGTATCAGGCGCAATACTTTGTTTTGCTGCCCTGACTGCCACAACAAACCTGGTCTCTGTCTAGAGTGTTTTAGGGCTTTCCACAAATATTAAAGCTAACATCCATGACCCAGGAACAAATATTCGAGTTCATCACACTTATTTATGAAAACAGAAAATGTTTATTTATGTTTAATGAAAATAAATACTTATATGTAAGAATATATACCTATTTGTTGATGATTATTTATGTAAATGAGAATAAATACTTATACTATATGTAAAAATATATAATTGTTGATGAAATAAACAATACAATCATTTTGAAATTAAATCTGCTTACTTATCGGATTTTCCACATGCTTCATGATACAGTATCGGTCGACAGTTAGCTTGCGTAAGTACATCAACATTAACCGAATTCCTGAAACCTATCAAGCTATGCGATATGATCAGATTCTCCACGTGTTTAATGATACAGCATCAATCGAAAGTTCACATACCGCAGTCACACTCAAATAAGAACATCTTTTACTCTACACTTCACAATACATAAATTCGGTAAGCACCGCCTTAACCTTAACCGAGAGTATTGAAACCTCCCTGTCGTATTTGTATAATCAAGTGTAAAAAATTAGGAAAATAAAAAAAATACATCCGTGTATCATCATGTCGTTTTTAAATGTCTAATTAACTTTCCGTTAAATTTTTTACGATGAACCAAAATGGGGACAGACCCCCACAATCGGCGCAAGCCACTAATCCCGGCCAATCCGGCGGTAACCGTCGTGGGCTTAAGGTTGCTCGTTAGAAGTTGAGGACCGGGCTTAAGAGCCACCGCCATTCGGCCTTTCCCGCGCTACCAGACATCGGGGTCATTTTATTATTAGTAAAGAGTAGTAGTACAGTGGATTGCTGGCTAGGATCAGGGAGGTCGCATAGCCCTGGAACACCCTGGAACATATGGAACATGACCTCTATGACCCACTAAAAGTCGTCAAATTATGAAATAAAAAATGCCTACGCGTAGCTTGGTCCATCGGTCAGCTAGTTTTCAAAGAAAATTTCGATAATTTTACCATTTTCATTGGAATTTTTTTTAACATGGAATATACTGCGGAACATGTCATTACATCCCCGAACTATGTGTGCAGAAAACTCGGAGTCAGACGTATGAGAGCTAACGTAAGTTCGAAAATCTATTAAGAGTCCATCGGGGACCTAATATATCGGGGATCAATTGACGCGCTACCCCCTGGGTAACCATTCCCGTTTATTTTTTTTAGGAGCACGGCTCCGGTTAAAGGCATTAGATTATTAATTAAATATACCGTTGCCGTAATACCGTAATAAAGTTGATAATTTTTAAAAATAAAGAGAAGGATATAATTAGGGGAAGGCCGGGTAAAGCGAACAACCCAGGCAAAGCGAATTCGGCTTCCCCCTCCTGACCTATTAGTCCTTGTCGCACCAAGCGCTTATACGATATTCGGGATCCTTCGCACAGTGAGCGGCAGGCGTAGCGAGCGGTCGCTGTGCATGTCGTCGGTGACGACCCAAAACGTGTTTTTGGCGAAAAAAGATTGATGTTTAAAGGTAAGTTAATTGTTTGTTATCTTGTCATAGTACAAGGTGGCCAGTGGCAGAATTCCGATTTCAAATTCAAATAATTTTCGAACGCGATGTTCGAAACAAATGCGGGTCGGTGTTTTAGTATCGCGAGCATTGCGGATTGATAATTCAAAATGGATCACTGGCCAGCTGTCCAGCGTTCATACGCCATAGAGGCCTATCTAACCAACGGTTTTTCGCCCATTACCGCAAGGCGTAAGTTTTGTGTTCGTTTTAATATACGGCGTATTTGTGATGGACCGTCAACTAAACTGATTGAGAGTTGGGTAGCACGATTCAGAGCTACAGGTTCCGCAGTAAATAAGCCAGGACCGGGCCCGCGACCTACGGTTACAACTGAACAAAACGTGGAACGCGTCAAGCAATCTGTACTCGAAAATCCGCGACTTTCCACCCGCATACGATCTACGGTGCTAGGTATTCCCAGGACGACATTGCAGACAATCCTCAAAAAAAAATTAAGGTTCCACCCTTATAAAATCCAAATAGTCCAGAAGTTGCAGGATACTGACTATGAATCGAGAAAATTGTATGCTGAACAAATGTTGGAGAGATTTCCATCAAATCATCGTATGGGGAACATCTTCTTCAGCGATGAAGCACATTTCCATCTCGACGGTTATGTGAACAAACAAAATTGTCGTTACTGGGCTACCGAAAATCCGAAACAAATGCACGAGATGCCGTTGCATAGTGAAAAAGTGACTGTTTGGTGTGCGGTTTCAGCAAGATGCGTAATAGGGCCTTACTTTTTTGAAAACGAACGTGGAGCAGCGGTAACCGTGAATTCTGAAAGATACTGTGAAATGATTGACAATTTTTTTAGATCACACGTTGAAAATGGTTCTTTCTTCAATCGAAACACATGGTTTCAACAAGATGGTGCAACTGCCCACACAGCCCGGCCATCGATGAATGCAGTTAGAGCATTATTCCCAGGAAAATTGATCTCCAGATTTGGTGACATAGCCTGGCCCGCAAGATCACCCGATCTCAGCCCATGTGATTTTTTTCTGTGGGGATACCTCAAAAGTGTCGTCTACAAAAACCAACCTGCCAACATCGCGGAGTTAAAAGACAGTATTCGATTACAAATAAACACAGTTTCCAGTGCACTTTGTAGCAAAGTTTTTGAAAATATGCGGAATAGGTTGGAAGAGTGCGTACACAACGAAGGTCATCATTTGGAAAACGTTGTTTTCAAAAAATGAAATCCGCATTCATAGTCTTTTCGTAGAAATAAATAATACTGCTCAATATGCTTTAGTTTTTTTTTTATAAAATTTCGTAATCGGAATTCTGCCACTGGCCACCTTGTATTTTTCTTGAATTTTAAGTATCGATGCTTCTATTGCCTGTTTAAATATCTTCCATTTACAGTGTATTTTTTTGGGAACGAAGCAACGGTTATTTTTTTAAAGTGATTAATTTCGTAAATTGACTGATTGGGCAAAGTGGATAGGGCAAAGTAGATAGCGTATTCACTTTGCCAGTGGGTTAATATTTATGAGGTTCAATTTTCTAATCACAATGTTTTATTACAGATGGTACATAAATATAAAAAAAAGACCAGTCAGGGTTCCTGGTCAACAGAGATCATGGATATCGCTATCAGAGAGTGCAAAGCCGGAGCATTCGTAAAAGGAACGGCGCAAAAGTATGGATTGCCATATGCCACGTTGTATAGGCATATCAAAACCGGAAGTGCATCCAAAAAACTTGGTCGGTTTCGTCCAGTGTTCAACGACGTGCAAGAAAACGAGCTATTAGCTTATTTAAAAGACATGGACGGTGTCTTCTTTGGTTTGACTCGAGACGATTTTAAGAGATTAGGGTACGACTATGCCACGAATAATAACTTAAAGTGTCCAAAAAGTTGGGACAAAAACAAAAAAGCTGGGTGATGACTGGCTTCTGGCTAGCTAGTGCAGAACGTGGTCAACTGACGACCGTTATTGGTTGTTGTAACGCAGCTGGTGTTTTTCTTCCACCATTCCTGATTTTTGCAAGAAAGAAGATGCAACCAAGACTGCTTGATGGAGTACCACCAGGAACACAAGGGACATGTACCCATAATGGATGGACAACAGGCGAGGTTTTCCTGAATTGGATGCAGTTTTTTGTCGAACTTGTTCGCCCCACAGCTGAGAAAAAAGTTCTGCTATTATTAAATAATCACGAGCCACAAATATTATCCAGCACTGGAATACGCAAGCAAGAATAATATAATAATAGTATCTTTTGCTCCTCATACTACTCACAAAATGCAACCCCTGGATGTGACTCGCTACGGGCCACTGAAAACATATTTTGAGAGAGAGATCAATCATTTTCAGAAGACCCACCCTGGTCGTATTGTCAATCAATATGATGTGGCCAAATTACTGGCACCAGCTCACTTGAAATCTGCAGTAGCTATGAATGCAGTCCATGGATTTGAGCGACCAGGTATTTGCCCAGTGAACAGATACGCTTTTGGAGAAGAAGAATATGAACCAGCTGCTGTGATTGCAGGAACATCAGGCTTAAATGTTCGGGCTGAAGTAGCGCCACAAATAATACCACAATCAAATATTGCGGTTCCTTCTACAAGCGGTTCTTCAAAAGACAGGAAATAAGAAAACCCAACCACCAATATCAAATCCTGCCAAAAAACCGAAAAAGGCTGCTAAAGGAGGTAAATCTAAAAAGAAGATAGAGATATTTAAGGATACCGTGTGTCCATTTTGCGGAGAAATGTACATGGAACAAGATGGACAACCAACTGAAAATTGGATTCGCTGTGATTGTACAGCCTATGAAGGCAATGGAAAGTTTATTTGTGATAACTGTTCCTAATTAATATGATCGAGATGTTGTTATGTTGATTGAAATTCTTTTAATTATTAAGTTTATTAAGAATTTATGACTGATATTGCTTTGCCCGGGGCCAGTTTCACTTTGCCCAGGTATAAGCTTCACTTTGCCCGGTACCTTGGGCAAAGCGGATAAAATATCTTTTTCGTTTTTTTGTTCTAAATTAAAAAAACTGTTTAACATAAGAGGCTAAAATTGTTTTTTTTTTTAAAGATTATTAATTAAAGACTGATTACAGACATTTTTTTCATTTCTTCCTTGTAAAACTTTTCTGTTATATCCAGTCAAAGGTAAAGGTGTTCACTATACCCGGACTTCCCCTATATTTCAGAGAGTATTTTATTGGATAGTTATCATAAAAATATAGGTCATTTAAAAACAGTAATTTTTCCAAAGTAAAGGGGTGAAGGGAACTTTCGGGGGTGGTGTAGTGTAGTAATTAACAGTAACAATACTTTGCTACATAAACGCATATTGTTTGTCTTAGCTTCAACCCAACTTGTATAAATATAGGAGCGTTCATAATAAAACCCTCTTTCACCTAACCTAAACTAGTGGTCTTACTTCTCTTCAACCTTCGACCCTTAATCTTCAACATCTTCATTACATCAGTATCAATCGACAGTTCACAAGCCGCGATATAATAAGAACTACTGTTCTTATTATTATAATCCATTGCATCAGAAGTATTCAACATAATTAATTCTTGAACTGTATCGATTAAAAACTTACGAGGCAGACAACAGTTAGGTATATAAAATTGACAGTTCAGTTCGCACGCATAAGTACATTGATATTTGACGAATTTCTGGAACCCATTTAGCAACTCGATAGGGTGTGACTCTGCCTACGAAGCTGACGGTCCTGGGTTCGAATACCGGTAAGAGCAAATATTATTTGTGTGATGATATTTGTTTCCGAGTCTTGGATGTTTTCTATGTATTTAAGTATTTATAGTTATTAAAGATATCGTCGTCTAGTATCCATTACACAAGCCTCATTTATTGAGCTTACTATGGGACTAGTTTGATTTGTGTAAGATTGTCCCCTAATATGTATTTATGTATGTAGTGTTACCGCTATCAATAAAAAAAAAACCCTCCGGCCGCCATCGCAACCATGTTTCGCAACTAACTGCGATAGAGAACTAAATATTCTTTGTACGCAACTGGTTCCGATAGAAGAGTTTTCATTATGTGTTTGCAACTAGACGTCGTTGTCGACTATGTTTCGCAACCAGCAACTAATTGCGAACAAGTAATGAAAACTCTTCTATCGCAACCAGTTGCGTACAAAGAATATTTAGTTGTCTATCGCAGCTAGTTGCAAAACATGATTGCAATGGCGGCCGGAGGGAAAAATTTGTTAAATGAAGATACAATTTTTATGAAATGAATCTGCTTACTCAGATTTTCCACATGATAGAGTATCAATAGACAGTTCGCACGCATAAGTACATAAATCCTCAAACCCATTTAGGGACTGGATGTGATCAGTTGTATGAGTACTATGTGACAACGTATATATCCTATTTACTACAGATCGTTATTAGAGCAAAGGTACAAACACGTTTTTTAATGCCCAGCAGCATGGTTATCCAGGTATATAACAATGTGTAGGAACAGTTAAGTCCAGTCAGCTCATATTGCAGTAGATGTGTACTAGGATATGAGCTGACGCGGCACACCGCACAGCCGCTAGTTGCGGGCCCATGGCGCCACCAGTCGCTACTGGGGATTTATAATTAATTTTATTGTAATGTACCATTTTTTATAAGTTAGTAATAAAGGACCATGCATCAAAATGGACCCAAAACCAACAGAGCTGAGAGTTGTGTCATTAAATAGTTCTGTACATGTACTTCATTTCATTATATGGGCACCAAGTTCAATCCCATTGCAGAACTGAGATATTCAAATTCAAAATATTATGAGCAGCGTTAAGTGAAGCGGGCGCGAGTGCCATATTTTTGCCCGCCCGTCGCGTGCGCCCGCTCCGTGCACCCGCGTTAGCTAGCGTAGGCGTATTGGCGTAGGTGTTTCTCATAGAAACTAAAATATGAATACCTCAGTTTTGCAATGGAATTGAACTTTGTGCCCATAGAATAAAATGAAGTAAATGTAAAGACCTTTTTAATGACATAACTCTCAGCTCTGTTGGTTTTGGGTCCACTTCCCATACAAAGTTGCTCATGGTCATTTATATTTTACATAGCAAGGTCTTTCCATCACATCCACCATAGTAATACCCCAGTACAGCATTCAACAAATGTATGATAATGATTTCTCAAGATTGATAAGTACTGCTGACAAGATAATCGGCTTGTCTGACTCAAAAAACTTACTATACATACACAGACATATCAAATCAAAAACCCAAAACAACAAGTCATAACCAATACATTAATATATCAAAATTGATGTCTCTAATACCGTGTTGGTCCGATTTTTGCTACTATTTGTACTTGTGGCTAACTACAAATTACAATTTTCACAGCTTTTATTTCATTTATACTCCAAATGTTGAAGTAGTCTCAATTGTGCTATGTAGCTTAACAATTGTGGGTAAAATCAGAGTTAACAACTGCATCTATGCCACAGGCAACAGGACTAGACATTTATAAAAATTTTACATAACTCATTTGAGACAAGAATGTCAAAAAGCTTTGAGATCAAGAAAGATGGACAGTCATGGAAGAACTTGTACTCTACATAAAGCAATGCGATTAGACTGATTATGTTCATCAAATCAAAAATGGGAACCCCCAAGATAAAACAAATCAAACTAGAGGAAGTCAACAAAAACTAAAATAACTGAAGGCTTATGATGCTACGCTTTGTCACGCCATAAATAAGTGATAAAGCATCCGGAGTGGAACAACCACATGATAATTAGACGATGATCACTACTGATGAAGTTCACTCATGGAATATGTTGGACCATTAACGAAATAGATATATAACATAACAATTGCCAATATTTAGGCAAAACTGTTTGAAGACGCCTCAAAGTCTAACAAGGTTTTTTTTATACATTTCCCTAAGCCCTGGACAATTTGTATAACCCTCTTCAAAGTTGAGACAATAATTTCTAAGTATATTTCCCCATGCACCTGACAATTTATACAACCATCCTCAAAGTTAACACCATAGTTTATTGTATATTTCCCCGTACTTCCGAGAATCTGTATAACTCAGTCACGCATTACTGATTTCTTTTATCACCATTTGATTTGGGATTACACATCGATTCATGTTTATCCTTTCAGGATGACAGTTGAAGGACCTCAAATTATCATGTTCTTTCTTGATAGAAAAAGTCTGTGCTCTCCGCAAACTGAATGCACATTGCGTTTGCCAATATTCGATCAATCTTCCTAGTTCACATCTTGATTTTCTAGCGTTATCTTCCGTAGATATATAATGTCTTGTTATCTTGAAGATAATTCACAAAACGTCCCAGTTGTTGATGAAGTTGCAAGTGGTATCCAGTTTTTGTAATTGTAATCTCGGCACAAGTGAAATGTAATGGCCGCCGTCCCGTCCGTCGGAGTCGGCGCTCGAGGTATCATATTTATATTTCTTCAGGACAAATTTTTATACCAAGTTGTAACTGTCTGCGATTAGTAATTTGAGGGCGACGATTGAATATTCAGCACAACGCAGATAAATACAAGTCGAACAGTATTGAACGATAATATATGTATGATATGAAATGAAATGAGGAAATAAATCAATAAACAATGACGGGAGACGATAATGCGCAGCCAAAATAAAGTCCGGCCCGATAATGTACAGCCCTCATAATCCCAGCCGCACGGTCGCAAATTATCGGGCCGGGCTTTATAGGGTCGAGCTTAATCGCCCTGTACAGATAATTCTCGGCCCGATATTTTGACCCACGTTTGGCACTGGGTGATAATGTATTGTGCACCCCGATAATTCGTGACCAGTAATTCGAACCCAATGGCTTCGAATTATCGGGTCGAGCATTATCTGTGGGCCTTTTCGTATTTTTTGTCCGTGCCGTAGTGGACTTCCACCCCGTAAAAAAAAATTATATTCCTTAGAAATGCTTTTAATAAATTCTCCTTCTTCTACATTCTTTGAAAATCATACTGGTTTCAATATAAATTGCTTAATATGGTAAATATCATACTTTGAACCTAAGTACTACCGCTTTGACGTTCCATTACGCGACGAACTTTAGGTTTGTTTTAAGTAAAGTTCAGAGTGTTGTTTGCAAATCAGTCTTTATTAAATGAATTTTAACACAATAATACTTTTCTATAAATGAATAACATTTGCTGCACTAAGCGTCACAATAAAGTTATTTAATAAAATATGTCCATTACGTTACGTTTTGGTTCTCATCATAGCTTAACAATCATCTTAACTTAAGACATACTGAAAAAACTATCAAAAGTTATATTTATCACAATTGGCACATATTATTCTATCAAATGAGATCCAAATAGTATCAATAATACTTAATAATTCATATAAATTCTTAAAAATCAATCTCAGCCACAGTAGGACACCGTGCCGTAATGGAACCATTCGTCACGTAATGGAACCACATGAAAGGTTTACATGCGTCCAACCAAAATTGTTCAGAATTTGATTCTCTACAAGTTTAGTCCTCTTCATTTATGTCGTAAAGTTGAAAATAAACGAGATGATGAAAATATTTTGAATCAGGTTTAATTTCCAAAATATCGATTTCGGAGGAAAAAAGGTAGGAACCAAAATTATTCAAAATTTGACTCTCTACAACTTTAGTCCTCTTCATTTATGCCGTAAAGTTGAAAATAAACGAGATGATGAAAATATTTTGAATTTGTCGCTCTTTCAAATTTAATTTCCAATATATCGATCCTAGAAGAAAAATTGTGAGGACCAAACTTGTAGAGAATTAAATTTACTACAATTTTTGTCTTAACGGTTTTACTGTAAAATCAAAAATGGCCGAGTTATTCAAGAAAAACCGTTTTTTTGGAAAAGAACTAATAACTGATTATTCACGGGTCAAAATCTATAATGACTGAACTATTTATCCCTTTACTAGTTTTCACGTTTTTTCCATATTATAGTGGTGACAAAATATGTCACAACTATAGTATACTAAATTGCTAAACCCTCTTAAAATTATGTGATATGGAAACTATATAGACTGATTTATGTTCCTTAGCTTGTTCAGATGATAGATAGTTTAGTTTAAATTAGATCAGACAGTTAATTAACAGAGTCAAAACTGATTTCATTTCCTTCCGTTAGTAAGTCATTACCATCTTGGCGAATTTCATTACCAGCGCGTATGTCATTACCTTCAGGCTTATATCTTGAAAAGTAATAAACTATGAAAGGTGCCTTTCTCAATAACATATCGATACCTTTGGGTTCAATTGGCGTAAAGGACATTTTGGCGAAAATGAGTTATATATACAGTTTTGTTCAGAATTTCAAGCTCTACCGTTCTGTGTAGTTAAAATTTCGATATCTTTAAAAAAAGTGCCTTTACGACCCAGTTTTTATTCATCGTGTTCGCAAAACTAACTCAGGTTAAGGGACGTAAGTGTCAAGTTATAAAATACGAATTAAAAGGTGTATCGTAAAGTACGCCGGTAAATATGAATACTGTCGTATATGACCTATTTTTTTCTTGTTGTCCTTTAAGCCCTTCATTTCTCATGATTACTTTCCATAAGCGCATAGTCGAGGTGGGCGTTAAGGACATGTTTTCTTTTACTTGTCCTTTACGACCTGCTTTTAAATTATAATACCGTAATTTGATAAACCGAATAAGGTTGTAAAGGGCAGGTATTATTTTACTTGTCCTTTACGACCTGCTTACAAAATGATTACACCATTATTTGATAGAATTAAGGAGGTTGTAAAGGGCATGTATTCTTTTACACGTCCTTTACGACCTGCCTTCAAATTATTATACTTGTTTACATACCGTAATTTGATAAATCAAACAGGGCTGTAAAGGGCAAGTAGTCTTTTATTTGTCCTTTAAGACCTGCCTTAAATCTAATTATAGCACATTTTTTAAAGAAGAGCAGGGTTGTATAGGGATTAGCCTTTATTTGTGGCATTTACTGCCACAAATGTGTGTCTAATTTCTGAAATAAAAGCAAATTACGTAATCGTAAAGGTCTAAACTATCGATACCTTTAATTGGGTTCAATTGGCGTAAAGGACAAAACGCTGATTTTGAGGAGAAGCAAAAAACAGTTTTATTTTACAAAAAATGGATACAGTATTTTGGTTTCTCGACCTATACTTTCGACATGTATATGAAAAATATTTGAAATGCCCGTATCTTTAACCTGTGATGGCAGTTCTAGCTGTAAACAATGTATTATGGAAGTTAGATGTCCTTTACAACTGGTAAAAATGCTATCAATGTCATTTACACCCGTGACTTTTTTAGACATTTGGAAATGATGGGGTTGTAAATGACGGTCTCAGATGACTTTGGTCCAATTTCGGGGCGTAAAATTAACAGCTATGTAATAAAAATTGACAGTGTTCAACTTAGTTTACCTTAAAGAGACTTGAAAAATGTAGAAAAAGATGATGAATTCATTATTTTTCATACTATTATACTTATTGTTTACATTAACAGTGTTTTACTCACTACGTACTCGTCCTAATGATGACATCCTAATGTCGATAATCATTAGCCACTACGTCACTTCCATTATTATGATTTAGTGCTATTGGAATAGAGTAAAACACTAGTAGGACATTATTAAGTTGTTAAGTTTATTTTGTAATGTGATATGTATGTTAGTTTGTAAGGTATTTATCTATGGGCCTTTGATGCCTGAAATAAATAAATTATTATTTGTATGTCTTTCCCGTACACGAGACAATGGTGTCCCGGCCCTTTGGGAGGCGTGCGCGGAGCCGAAGCCAACGCGTAGAGGCCTTTTCAACAATTTAATGAAAGGCAAAGTGTACACCCAGCGGATGCTGTCCCTGCCCGTGTCATGGGACGCACGCAGAGACAGCCCCCGCCAGATGCAAGGACTATTGTTGATTGATGGAATCTAACTCTACTGGGCTATGGCGGTGGAAATATGGACTAAATACTGGGTTATGGATTGAGACATGACGGCGCCTGTCAGGAAAAGTGTCTCGTGGCTTTCGTGGCACTGACAGACCGTGACTTGCCCTCCGCTGATGGGCCCCTGTTAAATAAATAGCGACATTATGAGCAATGGCCTAGCTAGGGGCAACACCGGTGCCGAGGGCTGCAGGGTGTCGAGAGGTGTGCTGCGCTTTCTCCGAGGGTACTCGCGGCGTTATGCCCTTTAACACTTCCACGCCTGGAGCATATAGCTCTCGCGACTCCACTCTGGACGGCCGATTAAGGCAAGCCAGAGGCGGAGGTCCTTACACTCTTACCCATGAACCCTCCCTAAGGACCCCCCGGAGCACTCGGGTACGTGGGGTCGCTACTCCCCAACAGCTCGCCACAAGCTGCCCTGCGTTAAAATGTCAATTCACTACCCAAATGATCCCACCACCCTCGACAACTGTACTCTGTAGTAGCGTCACTTACTGACCGCGCATACAATTTATGTGACGAGGATCATTTGGGTAGTGAATTGACACATTTAAAGAACGTTCTACAGAGAAATGGTTATAATGGGCGGATTATACCACCTAGACGCACCGTTTTGCCTAAGCACTTGGACTATAAAGTTGAACGACAACCGGCGTACCTACCATAAATGTAAAGGGAGTGACAGATAAAGTTGCCAATATTTTAAAGAAGTTCTTGGTGAAGACTGTCTTCACTCCCCACAGAAAACTGGCACAATATCTACGTACGCCAAAGGACCGTTTTCCGCTTGAATGCCCAGGTATTTACAAAATTGACTGCAGCTGTGGTAGCTCTTACATAGGTCAGACTAAGCGTTGATGTTTAAAAACAACGAACCTCGGAAATCGGCAATCGCTGAACATCTTCTGAACGCGGAAACGAATCATTGGATTGAGTTGCACAACCCATAGATCCTCTCGTGCGACAGAAAAACACTATATACCCAGAATGTTTAAGGAAGCTATCAAAATCCTCAAGTATAAAAATTTCAACCGGGAAGACGGGTTTCAACTGTCGAGCGTCTAGTATCCAGTGATCCGTAAGTTCTCCAAAGGAAAAAGACATGTTCAGGAGTAAATACGCGAAGTGATAGTGAAAGTGTTATGTGTCGTGAACGTGATCGAGTTCCAAGTGAGAATGCGGACGGTAATAGTATGAATAACGCGCGGACGAAGCGAACCCGAAAGAGGGTAGATCGCTATGGTGTGTGGGTAGACTACAACTAAAAACTCGCTGCATGTCAGTTACTCCGTGATAATGGCGCTTGCAACAGTGCCGAAATATCGGCAACTCACAAAAACAAACATACATGGTAAATATCCCGTCGTTAATAGTAGTTATTATGCCTAGCTGAATTCATCATCTTTTTATACATTTTTCAAGTCTCTTTAAGGTAAACTAAGTAGAAAACTGTAAATTTTTATTACATGGCTGTTAACTTTACGCCCCGAAATTGGAACAAAGTCATCTGAGATTGTCATTTACAACCCCATCATTTCCAAATGCCCAAAAAAGTCACGGGTGTAAAGGACATTGATAGCATTTTTACCAGTTGTAAAGGACATCTAACTTCCATAATACATTGTTTACAGCTAGAACTACCATCACAGGTTAAAGATACGGGCATTTCAAATATTTTTCATATACATGTCGAAAATATAGGTCGAGAAACAAAAAAACTATAGCCATTTTTTGTAAAATAAAATGGTTTTTTGCTTCTCCTCAAAACTAGCGTTTTGTCCTTTACGCCAATTGAACCCAAAGGTATTGATATCCATAAACGAGCGCTAAACCATAAAAAACCCTTTATTAGATCCAATTCAAGGAAATAAGAAAACTCGAGAGAATATCAACAATTTGAACGAAATCAGAGAACTACCCGTGTAAGTCTTTTTTTAAAATACCTTCGTTCATTTTTACTACCTACACTTACTATATTTTAGCCCGACTAATTCAAATTATACGTTTTTAACGGCAATCAAGGACCTTAAAATAAATAGCCGGACGGAGTCTCGCTAGCAAAGAACTTGAAGCATGTCTAATAAGCTGGTTACCAATGTGTGCATACTGCTCGCAATAGGAAAAAAACTAGTTGATGTGTGCGTGCGGCTCGTATGTAAAAGCAGCCGGCTTATTAAAAATGGCTTCAGTTCTCTTTTGGCGAGACTCCGTCCGGCTATATATTTTTAGGTCCTTGACGGCAATCTATGAAATTAAAATCAGCGGCATGTAAACCATGACTTTTCTGTCCATACGGCACGTTTTTTGTTCCACTAGTACATTACGTAGCGTAGTGGACGTGACGTAAGTATGCCGGTAGTTAAATACATTGAAATAGTGCTTTGATTACTTGCAATTTACTACTTCTAACTTCTTTACATGTTACCGCACTTATGAATATGTCTAAATTAATAAACGGTTAATCTCAAAGTGGCTTCTTACCTTCAGTATATCCCGTTCGTAGTGGACAGAAATTTTTGGCACACCGTAACGCACGTCCAACTCATCACATTTTTGAAGCGAAACTTACATTTTACACCTAAGTAACGGTTATATTAGGCTCAAAAGGTCACTAGTTATATAGAAACACAACTGTTTTGGTAATTTTTTGTAGTCTATTTGGTAAAAACGCCGTTCGTTAGTGGACATGTCCACCACGTTGGTTTTGGAGGACAGCAAACAAATTGTGATTTTATGATTTTTTTACTCTAGCTGTTAATAAATGTGCTTCAAAATTGGTAAACGATAATATGATCGATTCACACAATAGCCATGTTCAGGCCTAGAAGGAGTCAGATATACTTAAAATTCGCCTCAAAGTTACCAAAGTGTACGTGGGACACCCAAAAATCGGCACCTTTTCTTCGGTTTTTCTGACAAATAAAATACTTTTAGTAGGTTTTAAAGGGATTATTCATCATAATTATACAGTAAATGAGTTACTTTACCATTTTTACAAACAAAAATTATACTTTAGAACAATATTTAATAGAAAAAAATTACTCTAAAGTCATGGGACAGCGATATTTGGCTCAAATATTTTTTTCTGAAATAGCCCCTGTACAGGGTGATAAAACTCGACCCGATAATGCCGGGTCCGATAATTGGAAGCCTCCTTTTTTTAGATTAGGTTTGTTAATCAGCTTGAGTCTTTTAGAGAGGAAATAAAAGTCCCGCGCAGCGGGGCTTCGTTTATCTGCTCGAAAAGTGGACACCAATTACCGAGCTGTACGTTATCGGGCCGGAGAATATCGGTACAGGGTGATAAATTGATAGTTGAATACTCTGAATCAGAAGCAATGCCCACCAACACTGGTCAACACGACTTTTTGCCGTTTGTACAAATATATATTTTCGGTATCCCTAATGTTCATGTATTAACAAAAAAATAATAAAAATCTTCTATTACATCGAGATATCCAAAAAAAAATTTTTGTAAACAAAAAATCTCCGAACTATGAGGAAATGGTGTTAAAATTACTAGAGGATTATAAAGCCTTAGGATGTAATATGTCCTTAAAAATGCATTTCTTGCATTCCCATCTTAACTTTTTCCCAGAAAACTTAGGTGCGGTGAGCGACGAACACGGGGAAAGATTCCATCAGGATATCATGGCGATGGAAAAGAGATATCAAGGAAAATGGTCGCCAAAAATGGTCGCAGTTTTTTGTTAGACATTAAAACGAGATGTCCCAACGTGCAGTTACAAAAGACAAGCAAAACGACCCAAAAAATCATCTGAATATTTTTTTTTTAAATGATTATCGTTAAAAGCCCAATTTTTGTTTTTCAATAAAAAAAAATCTACGTAATTGGCTGTTTGCAATTTTTTTTACTTTTTAATTAAAGAAAGTAGTGGCAAACAACGGCAAAAAAATAGTTTTTTTTTATGTTGACCAGTGCAATTATTAGGTTGCGTATTATCGGGCTGGGCATTATTTGGCCGCGCTTTATCGGGCTGAACAAGCTTGGTTTAAGACGATAATTGGAAGCTACGTTTTGCACAGAATGATACAGTACAGGTGATAAATAATGCTCGACACGATAATCCACGACCAATTTTGGGGTCGCGAATTATCGTGTTGTATTATAGGGGGCCAGGCATTAACCGACTCACGTAGCTAATGCCGCCAACATTGGAAATTACTAAAGCGGTTTCTAGTTAAAGCAATTTTTCGACCAATCTGATTGCCCAATAGTCTATGAGACGGCCATTCTCACGAAGTATGTCTACGGTCACCTAATTACCGCGACGCTGTTTTCATACTAAATGTATGGAGACGCGGTAATAAGACACAGTCATACTTCGTGAGAGTGGCCGGAGAATAATTAACAGTATAATCTGTGCGGAAAGACAATAGGCGTGGCGAAAAACGGAACTAACCTTACCAGTATGGCCACAGAACAGAAAATACGGCACATACGGTAGAAAAGCATTACAGCGCCCCCCCAATTTAAATCCTATTCTCTTACCGCAAAGACTCTAGACATTTGACAAATCACAACCCCACCATAACACATTCAACATAAATTGGTATTGGCCGGAGAAATTATAAATTAAACATTTAGGATTAATTAAGTGATGTATAAATCCTGCTGTTTCGAATAACGACATTTAAGTAATTATTTTATAAGGTTAACAGTTCGCTTACCCGGCCGATCTAGTTTGAAGTTTCAGTATCTGTCGCGAAGGCAGCTTCGCGATTTGTACATGGCAACATGTACCGATGATTTTGTATATAGCAACACTTACCGAGAAACTCTATTCTGTCAATGGTAAGTGACGTCACAAGAGGATCTTATTTTGAATAAGTTTTAAGGTGTCATAGTAAGTCGCAAAACTCGCAAATCGCATATGCAACAACGTCATAGTATATCATACACGGTTGTAATAGTACTGTGCTAATCTCAAAGTTAAGTGTTAAGTGATTATGAGGAAGTGTCGGCGCCGCATCGAGGGGATCGACTCTACGTACCAAACAAAAGCTAAGTAGATGGGCAAGCCGCCATTTATCGATGTTTCTTTGTAGTTGTATTAATATCCTTGTTGTAACCTACGTTGAGGTGTTGTTGGTCGCGAAACTCGCTGAGCTGATGAACTAGCAATATTTCAAGTAGTCACTGGTTCAAGGTCGTAGGAGGGATCCATTCTATTAACCTAAAGGCTTGATTAGGAGAGGTAATTCTATGCGCGCGATTGTCTCTCTTGTGAAGACAATCACATGATTCCCCCAGCTGGCTCCCAGTGAGTACGTACAGCAAATTGACGGGCTCTGCTTCCTAATACATGATGCCGGCTCCCTCTGAGTACGTACGGCAAATTACATGATGCTGGCTCCCAGTGAGTACGTACAGCAAATTGACAGGATACGTGTGCATGTGGTGGTTCTTCAGAACCCGTGCTTCCTTGTCTGTGGATATGGCCAACCTCTCCAATGATCACGAGTGCTTGACGAAGCCTCACGCCACTCACACCCTTGTGTGCAATTGGAGGACTTGTATTAGTCCACCAATACTGGCTGAACCATATTTCTATTCTATTCACATGGCAAGTAAATTTTAGTGTTTACAAATTACTATGTTTCATTGTGTACAAGGGAAGCATCGATACACACATAAAAGATGCGGTAACTTAGTGATTCCAATTGGAATCAATTGTCAAATTTCTTTTAACAGATGGCTGGTGTCAGCAATAGAAATAGCACAATGGCGCGTATCGACTGAGCCTGCCAAATTATTCACCGAGTCGATTCTTGCTGTGGCCGCTGACACTTCGTTCAAGGTATGATTCATGAACAATTAATCTACTTGATATGCTTTCTAAGGGTTGAGTTGTGTGTCGCAAAGGGGAGTAACTAAATAATAAAAGCGAAGCAGATAAACATATTTATATAATTAACTTATCAACTTTAATTAGAATTGAACCTAGGCAATTAATTTGTTGCGGGCCGGTTGTTAAATAATCCCCATCAATGGGTCTCTATGGTTTAATATAGTATCCATAATAAGACTCATATACGGTCCCAACAAACTTGGTGAAGTTAAATAGCTGGAATTAAAAGCGTAATACATCTCGACCAGGGAAAGCAAAAATGTCAGAATTGTTCAGGAATCAACCTATGAATATTATATCATGTAAATTGAGAAATGTTTGTAAATTATGATGTACTTATATTATATTATAAAAATAAAATGAAACGTACGACAATGACTATAAGCGACATCGCGTGACGAATAGCCGAACTAAGTAGAAGAATGAAGGAAGAAGCGAAACAGAGCCACCAACTCTGTGGAACGCAGCAGACGTAGCTAAGTAGTTACGCAACTCGATTACAGATGGCGTCGTCTAGTGTACAAAGAAAGGATACCGATACGTCATGGAAAAGTACATGACGATAGTTTCGCTACTCACCCACAGGGGGCGTTTTCATGAGAAAACCTTAAATATGAATAAGGAATGTTCCTGAAAATCGACTAAGTATCAGTTGGACATATCGGCTTACGGAAAATAGTTTCGCTATCGGACAGCAGAGGGCGAATATGAATGAAACGCAGCAAACGAGTTTTGTTTTGTAAACTGCGTAGAAGAATTGCGTCATACATAAACTCGTTCACGAAATAAATTACGTTGCATATGCGATTAAACGCGACAAATTAATTAATTTACTGATAATTATTATACGATTAAGACAATTAACATCCGTAAATTAATTATAAGTGCGGAAATTGGAAGATGCTTCCAATTTTATACGTATTTGTTTGTTGACAGCGTTGTGGTGTTTGTCTGTCATTCTCAAAGGGTATCGCGCTACGGAACAACTGCGTAATTATTTCAAAAGTAAAAGTGAATACTTTCGCTGGTGAAACGTGTGAAAAACTACGAATAAGATACTGAATTACGTCAATAAGTATCAGGTGAGAATGATATTATGTTATACATGAGAATATGCTAATATTTTTACGATTGAAAAGTATATGGAACAAGCATATTTTCAAATCTCATGAGAGATAAACAAGTCACCGGCATAACCGAAAAATTACGTGACCAAAGAGATTACTATTAACGATGTATGTAATCGTTAATAAAGAAAATTATGGACGACAAAATAAAACATCAGAATCTGATGTTTGGTTCGATTTGGTTTTGTTCAAACCACTATGAATCTAGTATTATTAGGTCATGTATGGAACCATTAATTCCATTGTTATATCATAATTGTGTTTGTTTACTAGGATTAACAAGGAAGCCCGCTGAGAATCGACGCAGTTCGATCTACACAAACAGACGCATATGATACCAAATAAGGTATGTGAATTTATGTACATTTGATGAAAAATGACACCCAGGTCATGTTTAAATGTCATGAGATATGATACTTGGTTGAATTGAAACTTCAATGGTAACATGAATGTGAGAACAGACAAATTATGGTTAAACTATTTGGTAAATCACATAATTATAGTAGACATATCGTTTACTTATGCATCATTAAATAAGTCATGTTGTTTGCTTCACACATGATGTGTATTTGGGAGATATGCTAAAGGTTTATCGGAAATGGAACTTATAGCATTGTTATCTAATTTATTATGACAATCTTATGGTCTGTTGGTAAATAAACATGGAGCCCGGTGTTTATTTTGTGTACTACCCTAAAATGAAGTCTTAACTGCTTCGGTAGAATTGTATGACCATAAGTAATTAATGTCCTATGCAGAGCAAATAACATTGAGATGCAATTTGATGTTACTAGTGATTTGTCTGTTGGTTATAGTCAGTTAAAGAATATGAACCGATATTATATTTTTGTTTTAGGGCAATAATTCTGTCCAAGTGTGTCGGAGACATTTGTTATAATTGTGTGTTGTTCGTTTAACATAAACAATTATGGCAAATGGTATTTTATCTTATCACAACACATGTTGTCTTCATTAATAATGATTATTGGATGTACAAACAGGAAATACATTTCTTATTTGTACATGCATTTGTATATGCACATGCACAGGACTGGTATGGTCTTAATCTTAGTCTTGTCTTATCTTGTCTTGTGTTAATATTATTGAATAATCAAAACAATTTCAGACGATTAATTGACTGAATCAATTAATTCATAATAATGGACGAAATATACCTGAACAGGTTGAGAAAATTTGTGTCAAACATAAAAGAACTGTCAAGCAGCTCTCGTGATCTATGCAATTTGTGCCCGTGGACTGATGGTGATCTGGAACAAGCCAGAATTATATCATCTAAACTGCAGGCGATACTCAACAGATTTAATACTGAATTATATCAATACTTCAATTCATCTACCTCACATAATGCGGATGAAATATCTGACATGACAACGGACCAGTTGGAAGGAGATGAAGCATTAGCAGAATTGAATACGCGAATACAACTTAAAAGGGATAAAGCTATTTCATCTAACTCAAGCCAAGGTGCTCAAAGAGGAAAATTACCTGAACTTCAGTTAGCAACATTTTCGGGAGACGTACTTCAATGGAGTCAATTTTGGGACCAATTCAGCTCGAATATCGACCAACGAGAACTGAAAGATGTAGATAAATTATTATACTTGAAAGCTTCAGTAAAAGGTGAAGCCAAAACCATTTTAGAAGGATTAGAGACCACCAACGATAATTATAAAATTGCTGTAACGACTTTGAAGGATAGGTATGGTGATAAAGCGAAGATAGTAGACGCTCATTACTCAACACTATATAAAATTAAAAGAGCAGAAAGGCAAGAGGAGTGTACCAAGACTCTCGATGAGATTGAAAGACACTTACGGGTGTTGAATACACTCGGTGAGAACATTGAACATAATAATTTTAGATCCCTCATAATGGAGAAGTTCCCTGAAAATGTCATATATGAGTTAAAGTTAAAGCTAAGCAACAACACTGTCGATGAAATAAGGAAACAATTACATGTCATACTGGAGGCAAGAGAAGATGCAAAGAAGACTTATGAAAAGGGTACTAGAGAGGATACTAATTTTACTGCAGAGACACTCCATGTAAAGGAAGAGAGAATAAGAAATAAAACCAGGATGCAGAAACCTAATGATATGAGGAATCACAATAAACGATTTAAACCTAACGTGGCAGCCTTCAATAGAACGCAAGATACTAGAAAAAGGATGTTTAATTCCAAGGATGAAAGGGTTAATCAAGGTTTCAGAAACAAGAAAAGGAAGCTATTTTGTATCTTCTGTAATGGAGACCACTTAAATGACGATTGTACCACCTACAAAACTGTAGGTCAAAGGAAATCAAAATTAGTCAACAGATGCTATATTTGTTTTCGGCCAGGTCACACGGTTTCTAACTGTAACAGAAAGCACCAAGCTTGTAGACAGTGTAACAAAAGAGGACATCATAATACAGCACTGTGTTATAAGAGAACACGATGTATGAACGAGCCCACCAGTACACTACAAGTCAACGAAAGAGGATCTACCATATTACAAACTGCTATTGTCAATGTTCAAGGACCAGACAATACCACGTTGAAATGCAGAGTACTGATGGACTCCGGGAGCCAAAGAAGCTATGTTACTCAAGATACTGCCGTAAAACTTGACCTGAAAACAGAGGAAGATAATCATCTTATGATATTCACCTTCGGCTCAGAAACACCTCAAGAAATAGATAGTCCGTTGGTCAAACTGAACATCCAGTCGATAACAAATAAACAGAAGGTCATATTCGCGAACGTTGTATCTTCCATTACACAAGGTATCTGTTCTTATAGTCGTGAACTAGCTGAATGGAAACATCGAGACGAATATCCACTCGCTGATGATGGATCTCTTCACGACCGGATAGATATCCTTATAGGAAATGATTATTATCATTCACTTATATCCTCAGAGAAGATACAAATACAAGAAAACCTTTACTTGGTAAATTCAGATCTAGGATGGATACTTTCAGGAAAAACCAAGAATAAACAAAGAGATGATTTGTCAGTACTTACATACTTTCAAGCATCATATGAGACTAGATTAACTGAACCAGACATACCACTGGACAATGGTAATGTGAAAGCATTATGGGATTTAGAATCTATTGGAATAACGGACTCTCCAAACGCTAATCGTGAAGATGAAGCCATAAAACATTTTAATGATAATACCACTTTTGAAGATGGGAGATATTATGTCAGTTGGCCATGGAAGGAATTCCAACCAAGCCTCGAGACTAACTTAGGACTAGCGTATGGACGCCTAGTAGGTCTACTGAAACGCATAGAAGCGGAAACACTGCAAGCATATGATCAGACCTTACAAGATCAATTGGCTAAAGGAATAATTGAACAAGTGCCTGACATCATAACTAAGAACCATCCGATACATTACCTTCCTCATCACGCTGTATCAGCTCCGGGGAAATCTATTAGAATTGTTTATGATGCCTCGGCGAAGACAAAAGGTAATAAGAGCCTTAACGAATGCTTGTATTGTGGACCAATGCTACTAGAAGACCTGACAGGATTACTCATCAAATTTAGATGTCATACTATAGGTATAACTGCAGATGTAGAAAAAGCATTTCTTCAAATAGGGCTACATGAAAATGACAGAGATGTTACCCGATTCCTGTGGTTAAAGGACATAAATAGGCCGATTTCGGAAAACAACCTTATACATCTAAGGTTTACAAGAGTCCCATTTGGGATAATATCGAGCCCGTTCTTGCTAAACGCGACTGTGAAGCATCACCTACGCAGGTCAGACAATAATCATGCTAAACAACTAGCAGCGGATTTATATGTGGATAACTTACTCACAGGATCGGAAACAGTAACAGAAGCCATGGAACTCTATAAAGAAAGTAAAGAACTATTTGCACAAATATCAATGAATCTACGCGAATGGAGTTCTAATTCTAAAGATTTCATCGAACAAATATCTGACACCGGAAGGGATACAATAGTAAAGACATTAGGTTTAAACTGGAACTTGGATAATGATGTATTGCAATTAAAAGCCAAAGTCAACAAGAACAATAAACATACAAAAAGAGGTATCCTAAAAACTATGGCAGCCATTTATGATCCTTGTGGATTCAGTGTACCAATCATGTTGTCAGCAAAATTACTCCTACAAGAACTATGGAAAAGACGTATCAAATGGGATGCTCCAATACCAAAAGATCTACTTCCGAAATGGGACACTATATTGAAAGAGATGGAACTAATTGAAAAGATATGCTTACCAAGAACTATCACTGCACCTAAGGACAAAGAAGCAGCAATTCACTGCTTCACAGATGCGTCCACACTAGCTTACGCAGCCGTGATTTACCTAGTTCAGAAAAACAAAGTCAACTTTGTAATAGGAAAATCACGCTTGGTTCCTATTAAAGATCAAGACAACTTGAAGATCCCACGCTTAGAATTACTAGGAGTGCTAATTGGAAGTCGACTCATAAGATATGTACTTAAATTCTTACGACTGAACATAACGCAAGTAACATTATGGACGGACAGCCAAATAGTCATAGATTGGTATTACTCAGACAAATTGCTTGAACCATTTGTAACCAAACGATTGGAAGAAATAAAACAAAATAAAGATCTCATCATAAGACACGTTCCATCCGGTCTTAACCCTGCTGATGTAGCGACCAGACCTTCAACGTCAGAAGAAGAGAGAAGCAAATGGTTATCAGGACCAGAATTCTTATCACAAGATCAAAGGGATTGGCCTCAACGCCAACCAAACACTACTCTTCTTCTGTCGGGGGAGGGTCTGTTGGACACAGAAGTTACTAATGATGATAAACAAGAGTCATCAGAAACAGGAGGATCAATACCGGATGAAAGTTTGAATTCGCAATTACAGGAAATAAAGGAATTACAACAAACAATGTTCACAGAAGAGTCTAAAGGAAAGAAAACACATTTGTCTCATAATCTCGGACTGTTTATAGATTCAGATGGGATTTTAAGATGCGAAACCAGACTCACGCATTCTGATCTATCTTATGATGCGAAACATCCCATATTACTTCCTAGGAACTGCGAGTTCACGGAAAGAGTAATTATGGAAACTCATGAGAAAAATCATCATGTTGGTGTACCACATACTTTAAGCCTTATACGGCAAAAGTATTGGATTCCTAAAGGGAGAGCACAAGTCCAAAAAACACTAAGCAAATGTGCGAAATGTATTAAACACAGTGGAGGACCATATGCTCTACCAAAAACACCTGCGCTACCAATAGAGAGAGTAAATTATACTACAGCATATACTTACGTCGGTGCAGATTATTTTGGCCCGATGCTAATAAGAACAGAAAATGGTCTAAAGAAACGATGGATTTGTCTATTTACATGCCTCGTGATACGAGCAATACATTTAGAGATAGTCAAAGACTTAACTACGGACGAATGTCTGATGGCGTTCAGACGTTTCATCGCCACAAGAGGAAATCCGAGCTTGATCTTGACAGACAATGCACCTCAATTTAGACTACTAGCCGAAGTAATGACAGAAGAGGGAGCGTTGAATGAAAAGATCAAGTGGAGATTCATTCCCCAGTTAGCACCATGGCATGGAGGTACATATGAGCGGTTGGTAGCAGTAGTAAAACACTGTTTGAAACGAACGCTAGCAAAACATATGCTAGAAGACAATCAACTCCTGACCATTATTAAAGAAGTTGAAGCAGTGGTCAATACGAGACCTCTGACATATGTAGGATCAGATATAGACCATGTCTTGAAACCCGCTGACTTCTTGACGCCAGGAAGATGTTTGAACGTACAAGTACTCATGCATCACCTACCATTCTCAAATTCAGCGATCAAACAACGACTGATAGAAGGATGGAAACGAGGAAATAAGATCATGGACGAGTACAAGGAAATGTTCATCAATCGCTATCTGTTGAGTCTCAGAGAACGGTATGGAAATTCACCTAAGCAAGCAAGAGTAAAAATCAACGAAATTCCTCAAATAGGAGATGTAGTGCAGATTAAAGGTGAAACCAAGAATCGTGAAGGTTGGAAGGTAGGAAAGATTGTTGAAGTCATAATGGGCAAGGATAACTTGTGTAGAGTAGCTCGTGTGAAGGTTGGAAACAACATATTCACGAGATCTATAGCACATCTCTATCCGTTGGAGGTTGAAGAACAAGAAACGCAAGGTTATCTAAATGACAAGAGGCAAACAACAGCCAGAATTGAAAGTGCAGATATAGACATCAATGAACTACCTCAAGTACTACCTGAAAATAGAGAAAGCCTAGAGAGCAGTTCTGAAGCAAAAAGGAACGAAGTTCAAATTGATAATGAAGACCACGATGAAAGGCACAGCACCAATTTAGACACGGGAGAGAAGCTAATAGACATTAACTTAGATGAAGACATGAGATTGACACAAGAGCAAAATTTGTATGATTCTGATGACGAAACTCAAAGTAATAATGAATCAGATGAAAATCCAAGAGATGAGAAACAACGTAGAGCCGCTGCAGTCCAGGCTCTGGGAAAAATCCGCAAATGGACTCGTGATTTGATGACAACTATAAATTAAGCAGCTCGCGAGGCGGGTGTGTCGCGAAGGCAGCTTCGCGATTTGTACATGGCAACATGTACCGATGATTTTGTATATAGCAACACTTACCGAGAAACTCTATTCTGTCAATGGTAAGTGACGTCACAAGAGGATCTTATTTTGAATAAGTTTTAAGGTGTCATAGTAAGTCGCAAAACTCGCAAATCGCATATGCAACAACGTCATAGTATATCATACACGGTTGTAATAGTACTGTGCTAATCTCAAAGTTAAGTGTTAAGTGATTATGAGGAAGTGTCGGCGCCGCATCGAGGGGATCGACTCTACGTACCAAACAAAAGCTAAGTAGATGGGCAAGCCGCCATTTATCGATGTTTCTTTGTAGTTGTATTAATATCCTTGTTGTAACCTACGTTGAGGTGTTGTTGGTCGCGAAACTCGCTGAGCTGATGAACTAGCAATATTTCAAGTAGTCACTGGTTCAAGGTCGTAGGAGGGATCCATTCTATTAACCTAAAGGCTTGATTAGGAGAGGTAATTCTATGCGCGCGATTGTCTCTCTTGTGAAGACAATCACATGATTCCCCCAGCTGGCTCCCAGTGAGTACGTACAGCAAATTGACGGGCTCTGCTTCCTAATACATGATGCCGGCTCCCTCTGAGTACGTACGGCAAATTACATGATGCTGGCTCCCAGTGAGTACGTACAGCAAATTGACAGGATACGTGTGCATGTGGTGGTTCTTCAGAACCCGTGCTTCCTTGTCTGTGGATATGGCCAACCTCTCCAATGATCACGAGTGCTTGACGAAGCCTCACGCCACTCACACCCTTGTGTGCAATTGGAGGACTTGTATTAGTCCACCAATACTGGCTGAACCATATTTCTATTCTATTCACATGGCAAGTAAATTTTAGTGTTTACAAATTACTATGTTTCATTGTGTACAAGGGAAGCATCGATACACACATAAAAGATGCGGTAACTTAGTGATTCCAATTGGAATCAATTGTCAAATTTCTTTTAACAGATGGCTGGTGTCAGCAATAGAAATAGCACAATGGCGCGTATCGACTGAGCCTGCCAAATTATTCACCGAGTCGATTCTTGCTGTGGCCGCTGACACTTCGTTCAAGGTATGATTCATGAACAATTAATCTACTTGATATGCTTTCTAAGGGTTGAGTTGTGTGTCGCAAAGGGGAGTAACTAAATAATAAAAGCGAAGCAGATAAACATATTTATATAATTAACTTATCAACTTTAATTAGAATTGAACCTAGGCAATTAATTTGTTGCGGGCCGGTTGTTAAATAATCCCCATCAATGGGTCTCTATGGTTTAATATAGTATCCATAATAAGACTCATATACGGTCCCAACAGTATCGATGATGATGATGTTTCGGTCGATGTTAGTCTAGGCCTTTGACTTTGCCTTTGACTAATAGACACAACTACCGAAACTAGGCCGGCAATCAATGTTATTAAACACGTTTCCACTGTCAGTTATTTTTTTTGCTCAAGTGACCAAAGCGTCTTTGCTTCAGCTCAAGCAAAAATGTTTTCGTATGTCCGGCCGGCGGATATCTATTTTCCTGTACAAATTGCATTTCTCAACAAAGTTTGTGATTCTCGTGAATGTTTGTGAGCAGGTTCGAAATTTTTGCAGGTTTATTTCAGTTTTTGCATTTTTTTTTTCAATATAACGGGGCCATTAAATTGAGGTAGACAAATTCGCAATGTCAACCAACGTATTACGGATGATGTGATGTGATGAAACATTTACAGTGAGAACAAATTTGTTTTTGTGCTGTTATATTCATGGATATGATTGGATTTAAAAACAATTATTTTAAATGAAAAAGTGAGGTCGTAATATCGATGTTGCTATTTGATAAAGTGCGTTTTTGAGAAACTTTATCATTTCTTATCAATCAATCTCCAATCTACGGTAACATACAAGTTGGTAGTGAAATTGATAAGTGAGAAGGCTACATAACATCAGGATAATGTTGCCAGTTAAAGACATTATACGATCAGCTACAGCCACGTCACGTCACAAGCTACTACATACATAAAGCAGTTGTCAATGTCATCAAAGAGAATGACTCGAGCGAGAATGACGTGACGTGACATAAGTGATGCACAATTGCACAGACGTATCGTATAATGTAATGTCGTATAGTCGTATAATGGTATTATAGAATAAGATGCAATCATGGGAAGAAGTAATTCTATCGAGATTTGATCTAATTTATTTTTGTCATGTTCGTTCTAAGCGTTCTTCTATATAATGCCTTTGTAAAATCGATGTAATGTGATGGTGAACCGTGTAAAATGATGAAAGTAGATCATTCTAGTTTATTGAGTTTTGCGATTTTAAATCGATCTATTTTAATTTGGGTTGCATTTCTTGTTGTCCTGTCGTGGTCGTCACACCACAAAGTTTTTAAAAATATGTGTTATTATGGCAGTAAGGTTTATGTATATATATTTTGGAACTTTATAAGCATTTTAAGATGAATTTACATTTTCACAACTAGACAAAAAAAATTACAACACCTCAGAAACCAACAGAGCCTGATAGGTGACTTTGTGAGGCCAATAATGTGTAATGCAAAACAGGTTGGTATCTGAGCAAAAGTAATGAGCGCCTTCTAGGTTGGTTGTTGGTCCTTAAAATATCAAGTGACATATTGTTTTTACCTACACTGCCTTTGTTACCCAAATTATAAAGGGTTTTCTGTAAAGAGAGTCCCAGTCTAAGTACCCTAGGGTTTTAGAGTTTTTGCTAGTGTCTGGCATTGCTTTCAAAAAGTCAAATAGAACTATTTTAGGGTGAATATACATAAGTTGGGTAACTTAAAGGGATATTTTGTTTACAATATTCTATAAACAAAATTCCAACAAATTAGGGTACCTATACCTATATAAAATAACTATATAATGAAAATATTGCTTGTGTTTGGGCCAGTCACTTTTACTAGTATATTCTAGGATATTTAGATTTTTCTGAATTTGATTGCCAGGGGACTGACGAAGGTAACATAGTACTGACAAAAACACAACCTCATAAGATATGTATGAAATATATTTAAGATATACAAGAAATCTCAAAATCCGATTGGAAATAAAAATAATGGGGAAAAATAAAGTTTGGGTAATCAAGCTATACAGCCCGGAAGTGTAAGAAGGAACTATCGCCACTTTTAAAACAGCTTTTTAACATTTTTAATAATGGTATATTAGATAACTAATACTATTATGAGGCAAACCCGATGTCTTACTCGTTTCAATTTGAAAGGTAGATTTTGCCACTAAACTTGCCTTAGTTATATTTTGCATTCTGTATTTACTCCATTGGTATTAGAGTATGGGATTGAGCTTGTCCAGGAGTCTGCTTATTAACTCTGGAGCCAATAGGTATTGTTCATGACGTAATGCTTTAATTGTGCCTACTATGTTTGTTTGTTTATTGAAGTACATCCACATCGTATATATCACAGTGTTTACATAGTATTACTTGCTACAGGTATTTAGATCTGATATACACGACACTTACGGAGTACGTAAAACTTACTATCTTCGTGTCGTACCTTCAATAACTTAGATGAAGCGCCAGCAGTCACGCAACTGAACGCTTGCGTGAAAGTGCTATTACCAACAGTTTTAATTTCCTTGTACGACTTTGGATACCACTGGCGAAGTCAACGACCAAAAAGTATTCATTGAAATATCATTTTGTAAAGCAACGGTTTGAGTCAGGCACAAAAGCATTATCTTGAAAAAGTATTTTTTATAATGATTGTCCGAGTTTGGTCTGAAGAAGTATCGATCGACCATGAACTCTGGGTCGGATGGTAGATTGAAATCGTGTCAATGTCTTGCTGCCGTGATATCTTATTTGGTCTTGGAGTATTTTTATTTTCGCGGATGTTGCCAATATCTGCTCAACGTTTTATCCAAAGCTGGTTTGCTGGAATTTAAAGAAATAGGTATTATTAGTTAAATGTCTTTGAATTCGTTATTTTATTGCATGTGAATTACAGTTCAATTACTGTAGTTTAACACTCCGAGCTCTAAAGCAATGGTAACCTTGGTCTTGTTGCACAAATAAGAAAGAAAGAAAATACGTTTATTGATGACATGCATATTTATGTTAGCGGTCCCACGGCGCAAAGGTGTCTCAGTGTTATCTGTCCTAGGCTCGGCGCTTGCACTGCACATACTTCCACTTCCACGCGACCCCGTTGCGTTGAGGGAGGGCTTTTGGATCTTATTTAAACGCCCGGCACAAGTTGACATAGTAATGTTTTTTAACCTCGTTCACATGATTTTAGGTATCAGCGCTCTTAAAAATGACCTCTGGTGAGAAGAAACGCCGCAAGAAACTCACCAGTTTCATTGTGACATGATTCTGTGAAAATTCACAGTAAACAATAGTAGTAATTGTGAGGCGTATTGGGATCGTAAGAAAAATATTTAGAGTAAAGACGGCGACACCTAATGGCTGCAATAGGCTAATAGGTCAGACGTATGTGGTGGAAATTTCAATATGGTAATGTCGAGTAGAGCCAACTCAACTATGTTCATGTCGACATGTGTAATAATTCGTTTTCATATTGTAATTTTTTTCCTTTTAAGTTTTTACAGTGGCATCTTTTTCAAGGTTGACATTCCGTACTACTTTGTTCATGTAGTTTTTGTCATTTTTATAGGACATTACTCTGTACGGGTCTAATATGTTACCCAAAACTAATTTTTCGTTCGTCATGTTTATATAGGCTCTACTCTTAGCCACAGTGAGAGGAACTCAGGGAAATGAGACAGCGACTATCCAAACATGAAAAGTGGTTTTATTTACAATTTAAGGCGGGTTATATTATTTATTTAAAAACATCTAAAATTAAAGTACACCCTTAATATAAAACAACTCCCCCTTGTCTCTCCTGGGCGGTAGGGTGCCCAGAAGGCTGGCGGCATTACCACGCTGAATTGCTACCCGCACTAAGTAAAAATTAGGGCTCGCGCTCGTGTCCGGGTTTCGTGTAAACGTTTCTATTACCCGTTTCTGAGTAACACGGACACGGTTTTCTGGCCCGTTCCGCACGGGTAATTAGGAAACGTGTAATTAAGATCCGTTTCCACGTGTACACGGGTACCCGTAGAAACGGATCTTATTTACCCGTGCCTCCGGATCCGTCCTTAACGAGTAGCGAAGGTACGAATCGTGGTACGAGCTAAAAATTAATAGACACAATATTTATAAGTTTCGAGCATATCTTATTCCGTGGTGTAAGTATATATGTAAAGCCGAAAGTCAATAAACAATTTATTGGGCTAAGGGTTCGGCCTTTTAAGAGCAGGTAGTTTTTGCATAGAATACGAGTAGGTAGACATTTTTATATAAGACTTCAAAGTTCAAATACTAGCACTTTTTAGGGTAAAAACGAGACCCTATTATAATTTAATTTTATACTAAGAGTACACTGTCTGTCTGTCTGTCCCTAGGCTGTATCTCCTGAACCGTGATAGCTAGACAGTTAAAATTTTAACAGACGATGTATTTCTATTGCCGCTATAACAACAAAAACTGAAATGGTACGGAACCCTTTGTGCGCGCGTTCGACTCGCACTTGACCGGGTTTTTGTTTATTATGTTACTTATTATGTAAAAGGCTTTAATCAATCCTAACACAATTTAAAATAAAAAAATAAATGTTAATATGTGATTAACAAGTGACATCAACAAATGTCCTTAAAATGTGAAATAATCAATAACAGTTGCCAGAGTTAGTGCGTAGCGGCTCCAAATAAATAGAGAACATTTACTTATATTATTTATTTGTTGCAATTTTTTGTGCATACGTTTTAACCTTATTGCTACGACATAAAGCTTATAATTGGTAGTCATACTTGTGTTGATGGTTTGGGCACCTATTTCTTTGTTACGCGCGAACAAAAGGGCGTTTGGCGTTCACTTTTATTACCTGAACGCTATTGTTAAAGCCACTCAAGTAAACTTGAATGATTAGCAATTTTAGGATCTTTGTTAAAGAAATTAGCAATGTTATCGCAAGTTAAGTAAGGTAACATGGACTTTTGTGGTTCTCGGGTGAAATCCAGTTGTGAACGATCACTTGATAATGACGCTTACGTTTATCTTTTTGCGCCATTGGCAGATGTTTGTTGTTTTTGCGAAGTAATTCATAATTATATTCTAAACTGTTATTTTTAATTGATATTTTAGTATATCTGCAAACCATATTCGTCACATATCTGATATATCATTATAAATAAAATGTTGTTTTTAATTAATAGACTTAGGATAGGCAATAGTTTTTAATTTTATAAAATCAAAACTAGAACATCAGAATAAAGTTTCTAAACTAGGTACGAGCAGATTTAGAATAAAAAACAGCAATGTAGAATAGCGATGCCTACTTCGATTCATAATTATAAAAAACATATTTTGAGTAGTTGGCTAAATATGATTTTCCAACACAGTTACAAACTACATATTATTAAACATTCGTACGCCAAAAGAGTTCATCTGAACTTGAAGTCAGCATTAAATAGTAGATCATGGTGCCTTGAGTCCAACTGTTTCGGTTCGTACCCGTTCGGGCCGGTTTTAAATACACGTGTACCCGTCGGACACGGACAACCCGTGAACACGAAGAAACGTTTCTGAGAAACGTTTCCGGTACCCGGCGGGTTCGTGTAATCCGGGTTCTTAGTACCGCCGGTCTTAAGAACACGGATATCCGTTTCGACGTGTAACACGGATAGCGGGAGCCCTAGTAAAAATATAGTCTGGGAGTCGAAGGGTTCGAGAGAAATCAGGAAATATGATTAATTCCTTTAATTACGGAATCAGGAACAAAATAGTAGAGAGCCAATTACAGGAACTCACTTGTAGTATAATTTAACACTAAGTTAAATAACACGCACAAATTTTGCAAATGCACATGAATACAAACTAAGAAGTACATTTGGGTGCAAAGAAATCGAGCCACCCCAACATTTTTCACATTTTTTCAATTTCTGTAAAAACTGTAAGGGTACCATAACATATGATATACCATATAAATAGTTAGCTTTTCCTCTACAAATTCATGTGATTTTCGAAGGCGTGCGGCCAATACTTTCAATTTTTCAGGGCTTAGAACGTTACCGCCCTAAAAATGCGTACTGGAGTAAAACTTTTGCCCAATGGGAAAATTGGGGTTCTAAGGAAATCGAGGAAAAATTAATACAATAATTAGCAATTAAATATCGTGTATTGCCTCCTCTAGCCCTACGACAGGCCGTCATACGGTTTTTCATCGACCTTCTTAAATTTCTTACGGTATCTTGAGGGATGCCCGCCCATTCTTCTTCGATCGCATACCTAAGCTCCTGTAATAATAGGAGTTTAAGGTTGGGTATCAGCGGGACGGCGAGTATAAATGACACCACAAGTATGAGTCAGATCGAAGAGATTTAATCAAAGATCTTATTATATTTATAGCTAATACAATTGGGGTTAACGCTGACACAAGCAATATGCGTTTATGTTACAGTAAACTATTGTTACTGATAGTTATCTACTACCATACTACACCTCCCCCGTAAGTTCCCTTCACCCCCGGGGTACTAGAGGCGGAAAAAGAAAAAAAAATCAAACGCATGTTACTTGCTTATAATGTGCTAAAATCTTGATTTTAATTGAGGGGAATAACTGTTTAATGTACTTTACTTATAGAAAGTTTACACAATTAAAAAAAAATCAAATTTTAAGAAGTATATTCCCCTTGAAATATTTCCTAGTGTCACTGCCCGTAAATGAAGTTATACTAAATTTTATTTCAGAAAATAACTGTTAGACGACCCATATGTTTTCAATTGCATTTAATGAAATATTCTCTCTCTCAAACATAATTATATTTATTCCCTTTTTAATTCATTCTTTTTTTTTAAAAAATTATCAATATTATCACGGTATTACGGGAACGGTATATTTAATTACTAATCTAATGCCTTTAATTGGAGCCGTGCTCCTAAAAATATCATAAATGGGAATTATCACCCAGGGCATGGTCACCCTACAAAATATCTGGGCTGCGCCTCTGTGCGCCCCCTTAAAAAAAAAAACTCCTTAAATCAAGGGCATGGTCACCCTACAACAACGCGGCATATCAGGTCATCCAACTCTTGGTGTGCCTGTAGTTAGGGACACAAATTCATTAAGACATAATAAGTCTCCAATAATTCACACGGAGGGCACGGTAGTCCAAACACCATGTTCAAATTAAAGGACTAGTGCCCTAAATCCCTAATATGGGTATATTAGATGTACCGTTCCATACCTAAGTGTTGAGAGAATATATAAAAAAAAATATTATTTTAAATATCAACTCTATATGCAAAGTTATTAAATATTAATTTAATTTTTAATCAATTAGTTAACTTTCAGTAGATTATTAGGTGATCAGCCTAATTAACTAACTGAAGTTTATTAAAGTCACGTTAAAAATTCTAAGTGTGAATATCAAATTACATTCACCAAAAATTAAAATTTACTAGAAGGCGGCGAATACGCACGACCCACTTAAGATTTCGCTTACGCTCGCGGTAGGCCTCCGCTCGTGCGCGAGCGTTTCGCAACTTGTTTGTGAATACTAAAATTGGGTTAAGTGACACTGGTAACAATTATGATTTTATAACTTTTCGAAACGAAATAAAAATGAATTTATGTTTTAAAGCATTAGCGTTAACCCGTTAAAATTAAAATTATCTCAATGCAATTAACGATAGAAACGAAACACTACAAATTAAATAAAACAATTAACCTATAACTCCGTGGTCGGGTGGTGCCTCCGGTGCCATCCTCGTCCTGTGGTTGGCCGTTCTGCGACACTCAGGGCCGGCGAAGCGGCACGTACGCCGGAGCTTGGTCCGCAGGTCGCTCTTCGCTTGTTTCTGGGGCCGTCGTCCTGGCTATTCTATGCGCCCTGGCCAGCGGCGTTCCCGTTGGTGGCGCTATTCTGCGGGGGTTCGGTCGGTGGAACAGTGGTGTGACCCGCGCTGTGGGCCTTACCGGTGGGCCGTGCTGCTGTGCTGGTGGTACGTTGAGGTCTTGTGGTTGCTGTGGTTCTGTTTGGTCCTCGACTGGTCGTAGGGGTGCTGCAGCCGTTATATTTACATTGGCGGTCCTCTCGACCCTTCTTTCACCTGTCGCCTGTACCGTTATCCGCAGGCCTTGCAGTATTTCTATTGGGCCGACCAGAGTGATGTCCATGCCTTCCAGTGTGATGTTGAGTGTGGTTTCCATTATTCCTTTTTTTTCCTCTTGCGTTAATTAAAAAAAAAAAAAAAAATCTTCGTTCAGCGGTTCTTGGGCGGTTGGTTTCTTGGTATGCTCGAATTTTCTCCGAAGATTCCTTGTTCGTCTAAGGCAAGGTCGCCATGTAATAATAGGAGTTTAAGGTTGGGTATCAGCGGGACGGCGAGTATAAATGACACCACAAGTATGAGTCAGATCGAAGAGATTTAATCAAAGATCTTATTATATTTATAGCTAATACAATTGGGGTTAACGCTGACACAAGCAATATGCGTTTATGTTACAGTAAACTATTGTTACTGATAGTTATCTACTACCATACTACAACACGTCAACCAGTTCCTGGTTCTTCTATCGTATACTGAAAATTTTTCTTTATAGGTCTCAAGAGCTTTTCGCAATAATTTACTAAATGGAACCTCCGGTTTATTATATGTATCCCGGTAAATATATTTAGCTGTGGCAACAGTTACTTCCCATAACGCTCTAATTTCGTACATCGCATTTGTTGCTGAGTCACATCCGTTCTTTTCAGGAATGCACTTCGGAGAGAATTTCGGTGATGCAAACTTTGGATTTGGAATCGGTTTCCAGAAATCATTAACTGTAGGATCGGCGGCCTTTGTGGTTATGTTCTCATTATCATTAAATTTAGTTATATCAAAATTACTGTAAACCATAACATGTGTCCTACCTTCAAAATGAGTTTGACGCATAATATCTGATACAAGTTGTATTAGATATCGCACGTCTGCTTCCCACAGATTATTGATTATTAACGTTTATTACCAATTTCTGATCTGAATCCATACTCACATAAATGTCCATCAACAATTGTTTTAATTCATCATTGGTCCTATTCGAATCTACATGAATACGAATATCTACTGGCCTATGTTCATCAGATAAATCCAACCGAACACCAAATCAAAATCCAACAGCTATGTGGGCCAACAACAACCGGGCCAACAGGTTGTTGTTGTTGGCCCACAAAGCTCATTTTTCGCACGTTTAATTAAATCACTTGAATGAATTGAGAAATCACGTCGGGGTCACCAATGTGCGGGTTACTACTGGGGTGACTTCTCAATCATAAAAGGTTTTCTTGTATACACGATATTTATTTCAGTTAGGTGTTTCAATTACAAGAGGCGGGAAATCACTGCCCGACCGTCGTCGCCGGGCCCCACGCGTACCCCCGCGCGGGACTTAATTTGCTGACTACTATGAGAACCACGATAATACCGTGTTCCCACAGGTATATAGCACTAAAAAAAAAGTACTTACCAGAGATTCCCATAGCGGATGCCATTGTTAAATTAGTAGCTGTGCTAATAGTCCAAGACGCACTCTAGGCAGAGGATGCCTGCAGCTGGACAGGAGGACGCGACGAGCTACATATACCTTATACTCGTGGGGCATCCTGTAGGTATATACCGTATATAGGAAGGCAAAGAAATGTAAAGGACTTACCAGAGATTCCCAAAGCGGATGCCATTGTTAAATTAGTAGTTGTACTAATAGCCAGGGACGTACTGTTCTAGAACAAGTTTCGCGTTGGCAGTAGATAGAGGATGCCTGCAGCTGGACAGGAGGACGCGACGAGCTCCATATTATACTCCTGGAACGTTCTGTATGTATACAGTAGTCAAAATAAATTCTTAACAGATATTCCCAAAGCGGGTGCCATGGTTTAATTAGTGTTTGAATTAATAGTCCGGGACGTACTATTCTAGAAAAAGTTTCGCACTGGCAGTAGCCAGAATATGCCTGCAGTTGGACAGAAGGACGCGGCGAGCTTCATGTTATACTCGTGGAACGCTCTGTAGGTAGGTATACAGACTGTTTATTTTGCCTACTGTATAATACAGTAGGCAAAATAAATTCAAAGTACTTAACAGATATTCCCAAAGCGGGTGCCATTGTTTAATTTGTGGTTGAGCTAATAGTCAGGGACGTACTGTTCCAGAACAATTTTCGCGCTAGCAGTAGACTGAAGATGCTTGCAGCTGGACAGGAGGACGCGACGGGCTACATATATACACTACAATCAAAACAAGCATTCGCTCAAACACTCTAACTAAACATAAACAATATGAAGTAATAATTGTAAGTAAACTGTGAAGTTGGCTTTAAATCGCAACGCAACCGTCAACACGCTTATAACTGTTAATATGCTGAATAAAACGTATTATATTGTCTTTTATGGGTTTATTTTATGAGATTACTTAATTACAAAGAAACACATTTCTTGGGCTTTCTCATCGTGAGCAAGAGTCGACCACAGATTACAAAAACGTCATAGTATAAATGTACACTATACCAACAATAACTTCACACGCAATCCAGGCTAGCGTCCCCGAAACGATCAAGTGCACTTGACAAGTCTACGTGCTTGACGATTTCACTTGACGAGGGACTTGACGCGACTTGAAGGTGCCGTCAGTCAAGTCCACGTGCCGCAGTCGTTTACCGCGCTGTGCCCAGGAAAGTGGTCGTCGTAAAAATTAATAATGGTTTCCAACGCAGACAAAGCATTCCTTGCTATAACTCTAGCGGTATCTATCACAGAAAAAGAGAAAAGAAAGAGGCGATGGTGTAAGGAATGGTATAAAATGAGATATCGATTCACGCATGAACATTTGCAAAGAACTCTTCAAGCAACTGAGCCCGACGATTATAAAAAATTTCTACGAATGGACAATGATTCTTTTGAAACATTGTTGGAGTTGATTCGACCCAATATTGAAAAGCAAGATACCAATATGCGACAAGCTATTTCTGCCAGCCAAAGGCTTTCTATAACTCTAAGGTACTTGGTCACTGGTATGGACTTTGAAGATTTAAAGTTTATGTGTGCTGTCGCTCCTCGTACTTTGGATTTAATAATACAAGAGACGTGTGAGGCTATAATTCAAAAGTTAAAAGCAAATATTCGGGTATGTATGATATTCCTTTATTTTCATTTATCATAATCATAACCAAAATAATCATAACAAAAATTAAATACTTAATGTGATGGTGAAGGGTAGGGGTCGGGTTGCATAAAGTTTAAGGTCATATTTTTGATACGCATAGGAGGATTCGTCATACTCATCATTGTGCATAACTGTAAATAGTCATACATTTATGCGCATAACGATTTTAATCATAATGTTTATGGACATACTGTGTAATGGGCATATAGTTGATATGCATACATTTATTCAAGCATACTTTATAATGGGCATATATGGATTGCTCATACAACACTTTAAGCATACTAAGTAAATGCATAAAATGCTAAACGCATAAATAGGTTGCTCATACAACACTTTAACCATACTAAGTAAATGCATAAATTGCTAAACGCATAAGTCTAATTTTAAAAGTTTTTGTAAAAGTTCTCTTTTATGTTGCGTCACAGTTCTAACCTAATATACTTTTCTGGCAGCGATGCGGTTATGTGTGAGATAACAGTTCTAACCTAACCTACTTTTCTGGCAGCGATTTGGTTCTGTGTGAGGTCACAGTTCTAACCTAACCTAACCTACTTTTCTGGCAGCGATTTGGTTCTGTGTGAGGTCACAGTTCGAACCTAACCTAACCTACATTTCTGGCAGCGATTTGGTTTTATGTGAGGTCACAGTTCTAACCTAACCTACTTTTCTGGCAGCGATTCGGTTATGTGTGAGATAACAGTTCTAACCTAACCTATTCTACTTTTCTGGCAGCGATTCGGTTATGTGTGAGATAACAGTTCTAACCTAACCTAACCTACTTTACTGGTAGCGATTCGGTTATGTGTGAGATAACAGTGCTACCCTAAGCTAACCTACTTTTCTGGCAGCGATTTGGTTCTGTGTGAAGTCACTAATATTGTGTAATGAGTAGAAATTAAAAATACTTCAATAATATAAATCGTTTCTTTTTTGAAGAACCATCGCAAGTAATCATCAATATTATGGCTTGATAAATGTATGAAATTTACAATTATTACTAAAACCTCTTATAATCATCAATGTTATGACTTAATAAATGTATGAAATTTATAATTATTACAAAAACGACTTATAATCATCAATATTATGACTAAATAAATGTATGACAATTTACATTATGGTTAAACCAATTATGACTCCGTATAATTATGACACGGAACAATTATGCCATAGGACAATTTATGCCAAAAAAAAATATGAGCATCAACTTTATGCTTAAACTGTTATGACAATTAATAATATGACAATACTTGTTATGCAACCAGACGGTCCCCCGATGGTGAAATATGAGACAGACAAAACCGAAAACTTTTTAATGGTTTCTTTTATTTTATCTATGTATGGCTCGGTTGTGCAACCGATTCATACCCAACAAGTTCTCAGTTTGGTCTATATAGGTACCTAGTCTCTCGATTCGTTTAAGAAGTTACTAAAAAGAATAGAAGTGTTGTAAGAACTTAGCCGCAGTCTGTGATTCTTCTTCTTCAGTAGTTGGTTCTAGTATATGAACCATTGCAGGCTGTTCATGAGATAGACTTGGCGCCTGCATAGGTTGAGATGGCACAATTATGAGTGATTTGGCAGTACCATGCACCGGTGTCTTGCCTATGACTTGTGATTGTGACTGATTTGGTGCGGGTGATTGGTATGTCAAAGTTGAGTGGTGAACATTTGGTGATGGCACAGGTGACGGTGACTGATATGGTGCAGGTGACTGGTATGTCGTAGTTGAGTAGAGTGCATCTGGTGATGGCACAGGTGATGGTGACTGATGTGGTGCGGGTGACTGGTATGTCGTAGTTGAGTGGAGTGCGTCTGGTGATGGCACAGGTGATGGTGACTGATGTGGTGCGGGTGACTGGTATGAGTATGTGTATATGGGTGAGCTAGCAGGCAAGATCTGAACTCCGTTTCTTGACAGTGATCCCATTTCGGCTTCGAATAAAACATCATTTATTATTTTCTCCGCATAGCGTCTTTGATCTGCTGATAAACGTTTGAGTTTATAAGCCCAGTTCTTCGCAATTATATCCAATTCAGAGTCATCAGGTTTTTTGAAATAATGCGATGCTAGATCTATCAGGTCCTGCTGTGATGTGTTTTTGCTTTTCTTTGGTTGTGGCATCTCTTTTTGATAATTGGATGACCCGGAAGCCTGTAACAAAATTAACCAATGTTTGTACTATTCACAGGTTCCGAGAACGACCGAAGACTGGAAAAAAGTAGCCAAACAGTTCGAGAGACGATGGAATTGACATAGAAGAACCAAATACCACAGTCACAACAGGTGCGTGGAGACAAGGACGCCAATTGTTAAATATAGAGCGAGTACGAGGAAACTCGGCAAATGAGGCAAAAAGAGTGAGAGATGACTTTTGCGAGTACGTTAATGGTAACGGTTCAGTCCCTTGGCAAAATAATTGCCTACCTAATTTAGTTATAAAATTTAAAAAAATTTAAAGTAAATGTATCTTTGAATAGTAAATAAAAAATGTTTTACCTCACTGCTTAAACTGCTTTCAGTATCACTTATACATATTTGGTCTGACAGAAACAACAGTTCATTGTAATAGTAGAGTGACGGTTTTGGTACATCATCGGAAGAGGCGCCAGACCGTTTTGCTTGTTCAATCTTTTTTTTTTCTTTGTTGAAGTTGGTTCTTAATGCATTATGGCCGCTGTACACATTGGGCCAACGCGTTGGGCCAGCGCGTTGGGCCAACCAAATGTCGCTGTTTACACAATGGTGCACCAAGCATTCTGCATTGGCTCTTTGATAAAGATGGACGTGGAATCTCTTGCAGCCGCGGCAATTTATTTATACAATGCGTTTAATTATTATGTAAAAGTGCACCAAAGTAGAGTGACTAAAAAGAAATGGCGCAAAAGAAGATGGTGGATGTTGTCTGTTCATCGGGTTAGAACGAGGTAAATGTCTATTTAAATTGAATTATTACTCCACACACTCAGTTACACACAAGACTCGTAACCACATGTTACGTTTAGTTAGCTTAGTAACTTACCTTTTATTTTAATATTAATTCTATGTTTTTAGGGAGACCATGAACCACCAGCTTGCAGAGCTTCTTGCAGAACCATCTGGGGAGTTCGATAATTTCGTTCGTATGTCGTGCACTGATTTTGAGTACCTTCTACGAAAAATTTCTCCGATGGTTTCTAAACAAGATACTACCTGGAGGGAAGCTATACCAACAAAAATACGACTTGCAGTGACATTGAGATTTTTAGCTACTGGAGACGATTACAGAAGTTTACATTATCTATTCAAAATTTCAAGTTCACTTATCTCACGTATAATAGTTGAAGTCTGTATGGCACTCAATGAAGTTCTGAAGGATATGATTAAAGTAAGTAAAACTTCAAGATAATGAATCATTTATTGATATTTTCTTAATAATACATACAAACTTAATAATTAGAATAACAAAGAAAAATTAAAAAAAAAACATAATGGGCTTTTCATGTACCTACTTAGGTATGTGTTTTATGCATCTCCATATGCCTTAAATATTATATTTTGAGTCCCTGACCCAGATTGTACATTATCGTACGTTTCGTCAGCTTCTGGTATATTTAGTTCAATTGGTTGTTCTGGAGATGATGCTCGTTGGGTTTGGGCAGGTGAAGATTGGGATAAGTATGACTGTGAATACATCTCATTAGAAAGTATGCGAATACGTCGAGTTTGCGTTTCATTAGGAACATTCGGTACAAAATAGGGTCGGTTGTGCGGATATTGATTAGGAATAACATAAGTTGAAGGGGGGGGGAGGGGTTGAAGGGGGGTGTGCTGAGTGAGGTCGGTTGTGTGGAGAAGATGAGCGTGACCAATCAGATTGGTAAGAATTTTGCGAGGAGGATGGACGATTGATATAAATGTATGGATTAGAAGAAGTATTTTGTTTATTTCGTCGTCTGTTCATCATCATGCCGTCAATTTCGAACATAATTTCTTTGGGATTAGTCCAACCAGAATCTGAAAAAGATAATAGTTTCACGTTTGATAATATATCTATATTCTGGGCAACAATATTCGTACAAATTAAAATTATTATAGAGTTGAATTAATTTTTTATAGTTGTACTTTCTAAAATTCTATGAATTTAGGAAATAACTTGATATAATGCTGCAAAGAAAAAGATCTTACAATACATTCAATTAAATAAAAAACATACCATCATCATATTTAAAGGTGAACAAGATCTCTCTCTTACAATCATCCATTTCATTTTTGATTTTGACAAGGTAGGTAAAATGCAGACCCTGAAAAATATTATGTTTGTATATTACATATTTCATAACTATGGTCCAGGAAATGATACTACATTTGGTAATTCAGATAAAGCTAAAAAAAATAGATGTTTTAATCATTGTAGTTACCTAATAGAGTTTTATGTTACTATTGACAAGAGATTTAGGAGGCTCATATCTTATAGAATCAGGGATGTTTTGTTTGATGGTCATGAGAGCGGATATTGTGCTGGTGTTCAATTTATTTCTTTGGTCTGTTTTGATTAATTTTAGCTGGCTAAATACCCTCTCCACACATGCATTAGAAAATGGAAGCACAAGCAGCAGAGATATGGCCTTTTTTAAATTTGGGAACATGGGTTCTTGACCCATTTTTTTCTGTCAGTGTACTCATAAATATCTGAACACGGCTCTATGTTCATAGCATTAGAGCCGTGTTCAGATATTTATGAGTACACTGACATCTCAGATATATCTGATGGCGACTGTACTAAGTATTTATTATATTGTATATTATATTCAATCTCATTTAATTTAATTACCTACGTAACATAAATTATCATTAGCTACTAAGGTACTCGGAGTTGCATGGTACATACAGGGTGGCTCATTCAAATCGGTCAGTATGGGAATGTCTGAAACTATAAGACATACGAAGATTTGTTCTTAGGAACCATGTCACCGATTTTGATAAAAAGAAAAACTGCATTCATACATTTGAAAAAAAAACTGTACCCAGCTCGGGAATCGAACCCGGTTGTTTTGAAAAAATAAACTTACACTTTTTCTATTTAAATATCGATTGTGTAGGTCTAAAGCTGTAAATGTCTCTAAGAAACATGATGTCTAAAATGAATAAAATGCATTGTTTTGACATACTTTAATTTATCATAGTAGGTGTTCGAAGTGACCACCGTTTTTTTCAATACAATATTCAACACGTTTAGGTAACGATCTTACTATTGCATTTTGTATCTTCATGTGGTGAATTTGCGTTAAAATTGACTCTATGGCTGCTTGTAGGTCTTCAACGGTGTCATAGCTTATTTTGTAAACTTCATCCTTAACGTAACCCCACAAGAAATAGTCTAGAGGCGTTAAATCGGGCGACCTCGCCGGCCATTTGATAGGGCCGTTCGTACCAATCCATTTTTGCGGAACGTTTTCGTTTAACAAGTCTCTTGCTATGCGACTATTGTGAGCCGGTGCTCCGTCCTGTTGAAAATAAAGTTGTTCTCTTACTTCTGCTGACATTTCTCCTACGGCCTCTAAAGATAAAGATAAAAGATAAAAGATCATTTATTTGCGTAATTTATTCATTTATTAAAAGATCTTCTAAGATTGCAAGGTACTTGAATCTGTCCAAATGTCCATCATAAATTTTAAACATGAGTACCTTACTGTGCAGTAGGCCGACCCAGCAGTTAAATGAGAATCTAACTTGACGGCGTCCTTCGTGCATTCGTAAGGGATTTTCTCGACTCCAATAGTGATGAATTTTACGATTGTACATTCCGTTGTTGGAAATTTGAGTTTCATCAGAAAATATTACGTACTTTAAAAAATGTATGTCTAGACCCATTGTTTCTTTTATCCAATTGCAAAATTCAAGTCGTCTAATATCATCTCCTGCGTGTAAGGCCTGCACCCAATGTCCATTCTTGTAGCACTTGTATTTGTGTTTCTTTAGGGTTCTTTGAATAGTCCGACGTGAAATTTCAGGAATATCACGACTTGCATTACGGGTGGAGGCATCTGGTGTTGCTTCAAAATAGGTTAAAATGTTAATTTCCATGTTTTCATCACATATTCTTGGTTTTACTTTTTTTGGCTTTTTAAAACTTCCATGGGTCTTCAAAATGTGAACAATTTTGATGAATATCTTACGAGTAGGTAAAATACGTGTCGGATATTTGATATGGTACCAATGTAGTGCACGGGAGCAATTTCTGACATTTTTAAAATAAGCTTCCAATAAATCAAAGTGCTCAGAGTTTGTAAAACGCATTTTCCCAACCACACAGCGAAAGACACAAAAATACCGAAGCATTGATTTTCAGTTCCCGCCAAAACATTTGACACTCGAGTTTTCTTTTTTTCTTTCTTTTTATTGCTATGCGGCCAGTCACACCGAGGCGTTCCATTTTCAAATGAGGTTTAACACGTCTCTCTATCTACAATATCTACATACTTACTTTAAGTGGGCTTTTCAATTAATTGTTAGTGTTTGATTACTGTAGATAACAAAACTTCCTTAAAGATTTAATGCAATGCTAATGCCACATGATAAGGTGTATGTAACAAGTAGAGAGGTACATACAAACAGCCATAGAGACAATTTTATATGCCTGAACTTGTTGAATATTGTAACGGTGGTCACTTCGAACACCTACTATGATAAATTAAAGTATGTCAAAACAATGCATTTTATTCATTTTAGACATATTCATATTCATTTATTGCATAAACCAATACATTAAGGCCTTAAACCTAGGTATAGGTACCCTGGTAGGGTGTAGCAAGTTACATGTTTTTGAATCACTTAGTACTAAATTAACTCTATACATATGTGTAAGTTTTATACAGTTTTAGTGACTTGACTAGTTATTAATGAATTACCCGTATCCAAGTAAGAAGTAATTTATTTAAATTTTTTATTATGAATACTAGATTTTATCTTCCATAAACTCTGTTATTGAGTAGTAACATTTATCTATGAGCAGTGTTTTAAGTTTACTTATAAAAGATCGATCAGTTTTTGTATTTTTTATCTCTATGGGTATGTGGTTGTATATCTTTATTGATCTGTAGTAAGGGCCATTTTTGTATATTTCGAGTTTTGGTTCTGGAAGTTCTAGATTTTGGTGGCGACGGGGATTAACACTAAATTTAAATAGATGAATATTTTTTCTTACAAAGGTGGCGACCTCTAATATGTATAGAGAGGGGTAAGTTAATAGTTTTAGATTTTTGAAATGTGGTTTGCAGCTGTTTGGTTGGTGAATATTGGCAAGAATCCGTATGCACTTTTTTTGCATAATGAAGAGGTGATGGGCGTCAGAGCTATGGCCCCACATCAGCAGTCCATAACGCAGACACGCTAACACTTGTGCGTGGTACACAGTTAAAGCACACTCCAGACTGGTACTACTCTTCAATATACTGAGTGCGTAAGTGAAACGGGACAATTTGGTTTTGATCTTATCTATATGTGCTTTCCAGTTTAAATGGCTATCTAATGTGAGTCCTAGGAGTGTACTTTCAGTAACCTCTTTTATGTTCAGTTTATGGATTATTGAACTTAAATCACAGGGTAGTTTTTGTCTAGGTCGAAATTGAATTATTTTAGATTTGCTATTATTAACTATTAGGTTATGGTCATGAAGCCAGTTTGTAATTTCATTGTAAGTGTTTTCTATATCTGAGCTGTTATCGTTGTCGTTCGGGTATTTAAATAGAAGTGAGATGTCATCGGCAAATACTATACATTTGTGAGTGCTGTGAGTAGTTATACTAGGAAGGTCGTTAATATAGACGAGGAATAAAATGCACCCCAATACGCTTCCTTGTGGGATTGAAATATCAGTGTGTTGAAAGTCTGATTTATAGATTTCTAACTGTCCAGATTGATTATTAAAATACTCTATTTCTACATATTGCGTTCCTTCTGAGAGATACGATTTGAGCCAGTTTAAAGCTTTGCCGCGGATGCCTATCGAGTTTAATTTATTTAATAGAATATTGTGACAAACTCTGTCATATGCTTTTGTCATATCTAGCAGCAATCCTACTGCGTAATTTTTGTCTTTTAAGAGTTCAACTATTTCTTGCACGTAATTGTATATTGCTAGAGTCGTAGAGTGCTTTTTTCGGAAGGCGTGCTGGTTTTCGTTAATTAATTTGTATTTTTCTAAAAAATTATATAAGCGATTTGTCATGCATTTTTCAAATATTTTCGACTGGGAGGAGTGCAATTGGTCTATATTGGTTCGGGTTATCTGCATTGCCGCCTTTCTTCAAAACTGGTTTTATCTTTGCTACTTTCAATCTATCCGGAAAACTACATTCATCAAAGGATTGATTTATAAGAAAGGTTATGGGAGGAGTGAGATAGTCGACGCAAGCTTTAATTAAAATGGATGGCAGTTCGTCAATGCCGTAACTATATTTGTTGGGTAAGTTCTTTATAATTATTTTCACTTCTTTTTCAGTAACAGGGCTTATAAATATCGAGTTCGAGGCTGTTTGCATAGAAGGGCGTCCCTTTGGTGTCGTAGTATCATTACTGCTAATATTAGGAGAGGCTTTGCCTACTGAGGAGAAAAAGTCGTTAAATAAATTTGCAATTTCTTAAGGACACGTTTTCGTGGAATTTTCAGATTTTATCACGATGTTTTTTTGAACAGTTGCGTCTTTTTTCCTTGTTATGTGTTTTACTACATTCCACATAGCTTTGCTTTTATTATTAGCGGAAGAAATTTGCTGTGCGTAATTTCGTTTTTTAGATTTTTTTACACAGTTTTTAAGAATTTTCGAATAGGTTTGGTAATGTTTTTTTAGGATGTTGACGAGCTGGGTACAGTTTTTTTTCAAATGTATGAATGCAGTTTTTCTTTTTGTCAAAATCGGTGACATGGTTCCTAAGAACAAATCTTCGTATGTCTTATAGTTTCAGGCATTCCCATACTGACCGATTTGAATGAGCCACCCTGTATACCAGGTTACGGATACTAAGTAAAGGGTGTTTTTTTTAGAGGTATAGAACTTTGAAATGGAGTAAAACAAAGATGATCTTTTTAAATTGACATGAAATTAACTTTATTCTATAGACAATTTTCTGGCATTATAATTTAAATATGACTTCTGGCATATGACCCCCACGGCTGGCTTGCACGTAGTCTAATCTGGAAGTCCAATTTTCGATTACTTTTTCCAACATTTGTGGCCGTATATCGGCAAGAACGCGGCGAATGTTGTTCTCCAAGTGGTCAATGGTTTCGGGCTTATCGGCGTACACTAGCGATTTCACATAGCCCCACAGAAAATAGTCAAGTGGCGTTAAATCGCACGATCTTGGAGGCCAATTCACGGGTCCGAAACGTGAAATTATGCGATCACCAAACGTTTCCTTCAATAAATTTATTGTGGCACGAGCTGTGTGCACAATTTGGAAGCGTTGTTCAGGCGTCAGCTTATTCATGTTGAAATGCCAAACCAAACTAAACATAAATCACTTGACAGCTGACAAAATGGCCGACAGTTAAAAAAGTGTTGCCAACTTAAAGTTCTATACCTCTAAAAAAAAACACCCTTTTATAAATACCTTATACTGTCAAATCGAAAATGGATTGATTTATTTGTAAACCTTACTGACGTGCCCGCGAAATGCCCTCTGGAGAACGGTGTAGGTTGATGATTAATAAATGTAAAGGCCATTTTACAGAAAGTTTTACATTCACTTATTTTTTCAGATATTGTATCAACGGAAGGAAAGAACGAAATTTGTATGCAAAACTTTCCTTAAAATGGGCCATTAAGTTAATATTGCAGGTCATCGAGAAAAACATAAAGGAAGTGCTGTATATTTTAATTCAATATAATCGTATTACTACTTACAAAAATACTGTAATGTTTTCTAATAAATCTTAACTACTTATATTACATATCCAAATTTCATTACATCTGTTCAAAAGTTTTCATTACTTATTTACGTATTACATATCCAAATTTCATTCTATCTGTTCACGCTTTAATTACGAAAATAAATTAAAAACCAACTATATTATTTTAACGACGCCCTGTCTATTTTATTCTGCGCTCTCTGGGAAACCTACAGGAGTATAACGCCATCTACCGGCAGGCGTGTTGCTGTCTGATCGCGGTGCCAGCCGAATGCAAACAGTTAAGCTTCTCGCCGCTCACTTGTGAATTGCGCTGGGAGCAATTAGGCGGGGCTAGGGGCTGGGCCAAAATCCCGAGTCTTCAAGGGCATTTTGCTGTTGACAGCGTCTTAAGGGTTAAAGGACTGCCATATTCTGCGGCTACAATTATAACTTTTATTATATTGGATTCCTCCTCATCGCTTAGCCTAATTGAGCCTCCTGGTGTTTTGGGATGTTTATTATGAAGCTTGTCCAACAGAGTTCGACGAGGAATTCCAAAAACTTTTTCTGCCTCGTATGAGGTGTAACGAACCAGCCTAGCCTAATATTTGATAGAAAGTTTAGACATATTTAAATCAACTTTAATAGGATCTAAATCTTAAACTTACCAAGCAAAGGATAATATTTTTAGTTGTCTGTTGGTGCGGGGGTTTCAGTCCTTGTTGGTGCGGAGGTTTCTGTCCTTGTTCTAAAAAAAGATAGTGGAACACTGTCTGAATCAGAGTCTGAGTCAGAACTTAATGCACCGTGTTGAATTTGTTCCACATTTGGATAGCTGGAAGTTGGGGTATTGATTGCACTGGTTGCTAGATCATCAACATTTAGCGATATAATGGTGACGAAGCATTCCTTATCGACGCTGTCATTATCTGTCTCTGCTCATTTTGCTCCAGAACTGAATTGCTGGTAGACGCTATGCTATCAACGTTGGTTGGGTGCAGTGTTGTCACATACAATTTTGGGAAAATAGTAGAACACGATGCATAAATTAGTAGAAATTGGTAGAATTTTAAATGCAAAATAGGTAGATCTACTACTCTATACTAGAGTCTGTGCGGAAAGAGAATAGGATTTAGATTGGGGGGCGCTGTAATGCTTTTCTACCGTATGTGCCGTATTTTCTGTTCTGTGGCCATACTGGCTAGGTTAGTTCCGTTTTTCGCCACGCCTATTCTCTTTCCGCACAGTCTTTATACTATAGGTCACATTGGCAATGATTAAAAATGCATATTATGTTTAAAATTGTTTATTACAAGGTTTTATCACTACATAGTATAAAACAAAGTCGCTTTCTCTGTCCCTATATCCCTATGTATGCTTAAATCTTTAAAACTACGCAACGGATCTTGATGCAGTTTTTTTTAATAGATAGTGATTGAAGTGGAAGGTTTATATGTATAATACATGCATAATATAATAGAGAAACACCGTGCGAAGCCGGAGCGGGTGGCTAGTTATTAATAAATGATTTTATTATTTTTTTATTTACCTACTTTCGTCTGTCCCGTTCCGGTGTCTTTAATCAAATTTTGCAAGGTAATTTGACTAACTCCCCGGTTTCCGATTATGTTGAAATTTTGCTAGGTAAATGTAAATTAGATGACAATGCAATATTATGACATGACTCTAATCTGATGATGGAGATACTTACTTTACTTTTGCCAAAGAAAATTGCCGCGAAATGCAACATAATGACTGGTGACTGACAGTGACGCGAGCAAGATTGTCAATGTCAACTGTCAAGTGTCAGTCAGTTGTGACAGTTATCAATGTTTCACTTAACGTTAACGTGTTCCGTTTTAAGTGCTAACATTACAAGCAAGCTAGATACTACAGTTAGTAAGTATCATTTCGTTAAGCGCGTCGATAATTGTTAGCAATGTGGATATTTAGGAAAATAGGTAGATTTGAGGCCGAGGGTGGTAGATAGGTAGAACGGAGCCAAAATAAGTAGATCTACTAAAAAGTTGGTAGATGTGACAACACTGGTTGGGTGTTCAGTTAATTCTGAAGGAGCAAACGCATCTTCTGGTATCGCAGCTGGGTCGAAAGGATCCAGACCAGTAGCTCTAAATCCATTTACAATATTGTCATACGTCATACATTTCGGCCACACTTGGGATAAAATCATGTTGAAGCTTGTCTTATTGAGTTTCCTTTCTGGATTCTTGGAAACGAACCTCAACAGTTCCTGGTCCCAATGATGTTCGAAGGACCGGTAGACCGATTTGTCTAGCGGTTGCAGTTCGTGAGTAGTATTTGATGGCAAGCAGTACAGTGTAATATCGTGTTTTTCTGCTTCGTCGACAATACTGTAATCCAGGTGGGAGGCGGCTCCAACGAAGATTAGGAGGCATTTTCCAGATGTCTTGTACTTTGCTAAATGCCGAATGAAATCAACAAAGGTTTCGTGGTTCATGTAACCCTTTTCTGTCATTTTCACTAGCGTCCCTGCAGGTAAATTATCGGTGAATTCCGGCTTCAATCTTTTCCCTTTGAATAAAATCATAGGCGGGATGGCATTGCCTACAGCATTTACGCAGCCGACGACGGTGACACTCTCAGCGTGCTCATTTGCTATCTGATGAACTCGTTTCACTCCCTTTTCGGCTAACACTGTTTGTTGATGGTGCAGAGAAATGCGACAACCCTTCTCATCCATGTTGTACAAGCATTCAGGTTGGTTTTCAATCATTAGACTTACGCGCAAATTCTTCACCTTCTCGAAATGGTCATTCACAATAAATTTATTTAATATTTGAGCCCTTGCCGGATTCATCATTTGGGCCTTTCGCTGGGTTATATTTGGGTGTCGTTTCATAAATAATACAAGCCATTTTTTACCTGCTATGCCTTTGTCGTCGTTAAAGTTATTTTGAATGTTATGAATCCTAGAAAACTCATATGCTTGTCTTCGCACCATCTTTGGGGTCATTGGCATTCCTACCGCTGCCAGGCGATGGATTCTACTAACCAGGTCTTCCTCTTGTTCAAAGGTTAGTGTTGACGAACGCCTAAGTTTCCTTTCTAATGAACCAGTTTTTAAATGGTTACGTAAAATCCGTCTAGGTATCTTGAACCTTTTTGCAGCTTCTCTTTGTGAAAGTTTTTTTCTTTGAACGGATAAGACAGCTCTTTCCAATTGTGATGCGGTCCATGTTGCCCTCTTTCGTTTACTTGGGCCGGGATCTTCGATGCTTTCTATACTGTTTCTGAAAACATAAAAAGGAAAATTCTGAAGACATAAAAAGGCCCATGCCCATTTTTGGTGGGCCTTATTAGGAAAAGCATCAGTTCCTTAATATACCGTCACCAATCAAAAACAACACATTTAAATACAAAGATTACCCTAAAACACAATCTCATATCCTGATTTAGTAACTGTAAACTATTAGAATAAATAATCTACGTATAAAATCAAAGAAACTTACATTTTTATGCGTCGGGATACTACAAAACGCCACGTGCGGACGACCGTACGGCTTTGATGTGACTGCAGGTTCGGACAGGTTCGTCGCCCAATGTTATTACCTTAGCAGCGGGAACCATTCAAGGTCATGTACATACTGACAACTATTCAATTCGAACGAAGCATTTTTAGCGGTATTTTTGAAATGTGGGTTTTATATACGGCTCTTGTTATAATAGAATGTACGTCACACGGAAATACTTTAAGATGAAACTTAAGTGGTGTCAAAATAATCAAAATCAGATTCAGATGGATATTTTGGCATCACATCACGACTCTAAAAAGTTTGGAAATTTTTGGAAAATGACTAACAGACTTGATACCAAACCGAGCCTACCTGTGAGCGTTGGAGATGCGTGCGAGCCAGTGGATATCGCTAATCTTTTTAAGTCCCACTTTGAAGTCGAACCCCAGCTCAACTCATTCACTCGGGTGTTGAACACTGAGAATGTATGTGACGACGGCGCTCATTATAAGCCTAGTTACTTTTCAGCAAAAAATATAGCAACTGTCGTTCGGAAAATGTCGCGTGGGAAGTCACCAGGGCATGACAGCCTCAGTGTTGAACATCTGAAACACGCGGGTCCTCATTTGCCAGGAGTGCTAGCAATGTTCTTTGCATTCTGCATCGGGCATTCTTATTTGCCAGATGATTTGATCAGAACAGTTGTAGTTCCCATAATTAAAAATAAAACCAGCGATATATCAGATAAGGGAAATTACAGACCTATATCACTTGCGACTGTTATTGCCAAGGTGCTGGACAGTTTGCTTGACCAACAGTTGTGTGCCCACATGAAGCTGAATGACGCTCAGTTCGGCTTTCAAGCCGGGCTATCGACCGAGTCTGCCATTTACTGTCTCAAGCATACTGTCCAGTATTATGCAGATAGACGGACCCCGGTGTATGCTTGTTTCTTAGACCTATCTAGGGCTTTCGACTTAGTGTCGTATGACATACTATGGTCCAAACTGTCAAACGAGACAAGCATACCCAGGGACCTTGTCTCAATATTTAAATATTGGTATAAGCATCAAACGAATGTAGTGAGATGGGCTGGGTGTATGTCCGATGTGTACAGTTTGAAGTGCGGAGTGAGGCAAGGCGGGTTGACGTCTCCGAAGCTCTTTAATCTGTATATGAACGGGCTGATCGATGAGCTTAGTAATACCCCAGTAGGTTGCTCTATAGGTGGTAAGTTTGTTAACAACATTAGCTATGCCGATGATATGGTGTTGCTAAGCCCGTCGATCAGTGCACTCAGAAAGTTGCTAGCCGTTTGTGAGCGTTATGCGTTGACCCATGGTCTCAAGTACAATGCGTCTAAAAGTGAGCTGCTCGTGTTCGAAATTTAAGTACTTGGGACACTGGGTCACGGAAACGCTTAGCGACGATGCAGATATTGAGAGGGAGCGCAGGGCACTGTCGGTCCAATGTAACATGCTAGCCAGGCGGTTCGCACGATGTAGTCAAAGTGTCAAGGTTACACTCTTTAGGGCGTTCTGCCAATCTTTCTACTCGTGCGCATTGTGGGTTTGCTATACACAAAAGGCCGTCAGTGCTCTGCGAGTGCAATATAATAACGCATTCAGGCTGCTGATGGGGCTTCCTCGCTATTGCAGTGCGTCCGGCATGTTCGCGGCGGCGAGCGTGCCGGGCTTTCACGCTATCATGCGCTGTAGAATAGCTTCACTGATGCGCCGGGTGCGAGGGAGCACCAACAGTATCCTGAGCTCACTGGCTGAACGGGTGGATTGCCCGATAATGAGACATTGGACTGAGGCGCATACTCCGGTCTGTGCTTACGTCCGCTGTTAAAAATATGTTATTGTTTACTAACATTAGAATTTAAGATAATTGTTACTAACACATTATGGGCCCAGTGTCCGAAATAAAGTGATATTTAATTTAATTTAATTTAATTTATAAGGCACTGGGCCTTAATTGGTGCATGTACCTAAGTCAAAGAAAGGCAAGCTAGATTGTTTGCTGCCACTGGAGCCAATTGAACCAGGCTGTCTCCAGGATCACTTAAAAAAAGGCTAGTATGGTGAATTGCAGGTGTTGCAATGCAGTCAACCAAACTGTCTTCGGTGTCGCTCGCAGGATTACTTTTATTTACCTCATTGCAGGTATTGTTGCAGGTAGGAGTGCTATTCCGATTTACTGAGTTTTTGTCTAACAATAAGAAGGAATCTTTGACATCACTGTTACTTAGTATGGACGACTGACTTGTATCGTTTTCACTTTGATCTGACGATGGCATGTAAGTTTTATCTGTTGGATCACTGATATCTAGATATGATGATTCATTTTGATCTTCATGTCTATAGTACTGTACCGATTTTCTTCTTGGTCTCTGTAATGAAAAAAAAACTATTAGTTACGGTACATATTTACATAATAATCACTCACGCCCTTGTCACTAGGCCCCTAAATCGTTTCATCACGCGTGGTAAATTAAATATCATCGACATAAAGCATACCTCTCTCTCTAGCGTGTGTGCAAGTCCGAGACGGAGGACTGCTTTATGTCGGTTAATTGATTTTTTATTATCTGTTAGAATATTTTCATTTTCGTCCAATCTAAAACATTGACCTTCGCTACACTAGGTCGATGAATGTATAGCAAGGCATTAGAAAAAGAATCTGACGTCGAATAAGTTGCAACATGAATAGTATATGATGTCAACTGACGTCCGTATATAGCTTCAAAGCTGCGCGACACATATACGGATGTTGGTTTGACGCATACTTTTCATACTGTACGATATTTGATGTCCATATACATGAATCTATGGCACTACTTTAGAAAAATAATCGGACGTCGAATATGGTGCGGCATGAATAGTATATACCGTCTACTGGCGTCCGTATATAGCTTCATAGCTGCGCGAAACATATACGGATGTCGGTTTGACGGTCGGTATTTGTCACAATAACACACATGCAGTTTTACTGTCCGGCACCGAAGTCTCGGCGTCGGCGTCGGCGCCGGAGTCGGACTCAACGTCGTGCCAGGTGGAGGTGAACTTTGATGGATTATAACATGATGAATAAAAATAACCAATACTTACCATGTATGACCGATTTTTTCTTTCAGTTTCTTTGTCATTTAAGGGTTGGTGTCCTAAAAACAAAGATAAATATATATATATAGGTATAAATTTTCTAGAGTTGCAAAACTATTAAATCCTACTGGTACCTATGTACCAATTTTTTTTTTTTTTTTTTTATAACCTGACATGCCTGTAGGGCAACCTCGTTGGGGCCCTCCAACAGGATGATCCTAACTGCACGAGGGGGGCTAGTCCCCCGCGGGTGCGGATATACATGTATCTATTTACTAACCAACTTATATTTATAGCACATTGTCTAACATGAAAGTTATAACTGTTATAAGATAGGTACAGTACGGTATTTAATTATGTACTGTTATGTGTAAAAAAAAGAAAGTTGGTTGTTCTATAGACTGCTTGGGCTTTAACGCCCAGCCGTATGGTTCTACACATAAACTGTCATTTTTTAAAGTGTCCAGAATACTTACTTAGCAGGACTGAAATACCGGATATTGTCTCGATAGGGCCTTTAGACCTTTATATCAAGAGCCGTGCAGATTCTTCAGAAGGTGAGCATTTCGCTAACAATTAAACAAGTAAGAAAGCTTCAACACTGTATTGTACATAACGATAATATCGCGAACATGGCAGCCTCGGGATACCGCGATGACATGGAATGCACTTAGACCTAGATACGATTCGAGACGAATCGAACAAGCGTCGGCGGATCGCGTTCTATCCAACGAGATGGTTGATGAGTTTAATATTAATTCACGACCGAGCTCGATCGATTCGCCTACACGGTGTCGGAGAGTACTCTCAAAGAAGGACCGATGCCGGCTTAGACGTACGACGCGAATACGCAACACGAAAGCGCGACGAAGTTAATGTCTGTGTCTCGAAACTTGGCCAAGTTAATAATGCAAACGAACTCACGTACCGACGTCGCGAACCCACGACGGGGTCCTAAGTCTTGTGGTGCGAAGCTGCCGTATCCCGCTGACAGATGCGCTGCTAGGCGCGGTGCTCTAAATGGAGTGTAAAGGCCCTCCACGACCTTGGCATGGTGCAGCGGCGGAGCGAGCGGCTGTACTCGTCATTGCGACATCCTTGGGTCGCGAAGGCTGGGAACTCGTCCTAGTAGCGGACGAAAGGCGCCAGATCGGCGTCATGATGACGCGCGGCGGCCAACGCCAGCGCGCGCGGAGCCTTTCCCCTGCGCATCCTCGGAGCAAACGACGTTTGAAGGCGACTCGCACCGCGAAAGCGCGGTCTGTATACGCCACCGAACATCACCGACACTTCACACGAACATCGTAAAGCGGTATCACCAAAGTATAAAGACAACCAAGTAGTTCGTCTTCGCCGTTTAGGAGCGCGCGACACCAGAGCGTGCCTAAGGCACAGGGCTGCCGCTCGTCGGTTCTGTAAAATACCTACTTACTACGAACGTAACTTTTATTAGGTTGACCTCGAACGAACAATCGTTCGAGGTCAACCTAGTAAAAGTTACTTATTTCAATATGAAAGTATCTGATCGCACACATCTGATGTTAATGTTATTAAGTATAATAGTTCAAATAAATTAGTATTGGTATGTGTACATGTAAGTAACGCAACGATATTTCGGCTCGTTTATAAAACCACTCTCGTGTTTAAGGCATTTTATGTATCAATAGAATCAACTACTATTTAATTAGTACACGTTTAAAAAATCTGTTAATTTTACTCATCACTGTCAAACAAAATAATTATCTACTCTATTTAATTGGTATAGTTTGATCACAAAACTATCAAACATTCTATAAACGACTTAAAATATTACATTTATATAGGTACTAATAAAATACACACCTTTCGGGATCCTTAGGAATGCAGAAATATGACAATTCTGGATTTTGCGCATTATTCTTCAAACATCCGAACACACTACAGTATATACGTCTTCTATACTTTGCTTCGTCCGCAGATATTTTGAACGTTCGACCGCTCGCGACGATTGCTCAACTCTGACTAAGCACGCGGCGATGCTTGCCTGTGGTGCGTCCGTACACGGCGCGCAAACGGCACGCACACATGCGCGCTCCCGATGTACCTTTTATCGGAACAAAAACTACCGTCTACCGTGGTATCACGGAAAGAGGAACCTCCGCGTCTCGCCGGTTTCGACAAAACTCTCGGAGCTGTCAGTCGCGAACTATTTTTGCGTACAAACGGCCTGCGGTCAGTTTGGCGGACGGGTAATGACTCCATTTGACAGGACTTCTGTCGCTAGTGCCGGCAAAAGTCATATCTTTTTAACGACTCCCATTCACGTGACCGGTAAAAAAGACCAAATCATCATCTTGTTTTTTTATGAAACTATATGGAAAATGTCGAGCCTTATCCATTAATTACTAATACCACAAGCAGAGTCCTCGCAAGCCTCAGGTTTGCGAGTAATCTCGAATTAAAGCGAAAACCGACACTTCACGAATAGCGTCCCTATCTGCCATTATGTCTGACGTAATTTTAGATTTTGACATATATAACACGTATAGTTTCTGTGTCGCGATCGGGGAGAAAAATGGTTGTCGGCAAATTCGTTTGCACATGGAATTCAAGTCATGAAAATCTGTTACTACGCTATTCTGGAGTCTTCGACGCCACGGAACCTGAAGTTCGGGGATTGATGTACGTATTCCATCCAATCGTTGATGATGATGATGTTGTGTGGGGACGCCCAGCCGGTGTCAGGCGGGCTGTCGATCACTTGTGCGTGTTCATTCAGCCCAATTCCCCGTTGTTGGAGCCAGCGGTTACTGTCCCGGCGGTGCTCCCACACAGCGCTTCGCTTCGAATCTCCCGGTTCTCCTGCAGAACAGAAGGACATCCTTAAGGTTAATGCCCTTTAGCTCATCTTCTTCCAGTGCATCTTTCCCAAATAAATCGAATCGCATTGCCGCGTACATGACGCACTCAGCTAACACATGTTTACTCGTTTCCTCCATCCCACAGTTCGGGCAAAGGGGAGTGTCACTAAAACCTAAAGTATGTAGGTGTCTATTGAGTGTGTTGAGGCCTGTAATAATACCGGTCAACACTCTAACATTGATCTTACCTAGTTTTAGTAGATACCTAGTTCTATTTGGGTTTGTGCCACCTAGTATCATCTTGGACTGTCGGCATCCCACCGATTCTTTCCACTTCCTGTCTGCCTCTTGCTCCTTTATTCTTGATATAACGCCTTTTGTGACTTCCGCTGAGATGGGCAGTGCCGGTTCTGGGCCAATGAATTCCCTTTCCGATCCTTGCCTAGCCAGCTCATCAGCTCTTTCGTTACCTGTTATACCTTGGTGTCCTGGGACCCATGCCACCGTGACCCCCATGTGTTCTCCAAGCTTGTTCAGTGCTTCTTTGCATTCTTTGACTAGGGAGGAGTTTGTGGTCTTCCTGTCAAGCGCTTTCAGTGCCGCTTGGCTGTCTGTGTAGATCACCACCGACGCCTCTCTCGTCACTTTCTCTTCTATTATCTGTGCACATCTCATGATTCCACATACCTCTGCTTGGAAAACCGTGGCATATTTCCCAAGTGGTATGTGTATCTTCTCTTCAAGTTTGGGTATCACGATGCCAGCTCCCGCTAGTTTCGTCGATTCCCTTCTTGAACCGTCTGTGAAGCAGACAACAGCTGGGTGTCTGATTTCCACTTTCCAGTTGCCTCTTTCTCCTATATGTATTCTGTATTTCTTGTCGAATATCTCCTGCTTCCTAATCAGGTCATTGTTAAGGATCGTTATTCCCAGCTTTGACCTTGCCTCTTCCTGGATTAGGGCGTGTCTCTTGTCCCCACAGCTTCCTCTCCACTCTTTGCATGCTTTCATCCGGTACCATTGTTCCATGGCTCTCTTTTCTACTTCCAGCCGTAATGGTTTTAGACCTAGCATTACCTCCATTGCCTGAGTGGGCGTTGTTCTCATTGCCCCGGTCACCATCAGACACGCTATTCTTTGCACTTTGTCCAGGTCTTTTTGATATTCTTTTACACTGGTTCTGTGCCACCATACTATAGCTCCATACAGTAGCCTAGGCAGTATGATTGCCTTATATATCCAGTGAATCATGTGTGGTTTCAGTCCCCACTTCCTTCCAACTGCTCTCTTACATTGGAACAGCGTTCTCAAAGCCTTCGCCGATTGCTCTTTTATATGAGATTTGTATCTGAGATTGCTATCCAGCGTTACCCCTAGATACTTTATCTCTTTTACCTCTTCGAGTTCTTTACCTTGTATGGTTATGGCTGGTACTTCCTCTATCTTCCTCCTGTTCGTGAATATTACCAGCTTTGTCTTATCAGGGTTCAGGTCCAGTCCCCTCTCTCTACACCACTCTAGCACCTGCTGCAGTCCTCTCTTCATGATTCCTTTAATGATGTGTAGTACAGTGCCACACACCAGTAGGATTCCATCATCCGAGTATGCTTGCATGTACAGGCCTCCTTTGTTTGTTTTCTTTATCAACGAGTCCAGTAGCAAGCACCACATGAGAGGAGATAGGCATCCTCCCTGCGGAAAACCCCTTCTTGGCTTCACCCGCATTATTTCCCCTCCCATTTGTGCTGATACTACCCTTCCTCTCAACATCTTGGCGATCCACCTTCCTATTGTCGGGTTAATCCCATCTCTTCTTAGGCTTTCTTCGACTGCCTCGAAGGTTGCCTTATCGAAGGCCCCCTCCACATCGAAGAAGCAGCCTAGTGCATACTGCTTAGCGTCAAGTGCCCTCTCTACTCTTACCGTTAAATTGTGTAGAGCTGTCTCAGTGGATTTTCCTGCCATATAAGCATGCTGGTTTCCGTGTAACGGATTCCCACTCCACTCTATCCTTCTTCTTATATCCGCGTCTATAATTTTCTCCAGAGCCTTCAGCACGAAGGATGATAGACTGATACTCCTAAACGACTTGACATCCTGGTATGTTTTCTTCCCTGGTTTTGGTAGGAACGCTACCCTTACCGCTCTCCACACCTTTGGGATATATCCCAGTGCCATGCTGGCTCTATATAGTTCCAGTAGGTTCTCTCTAATGTGTTTGAATCCTTTCTGCAGTAGCACAGCACAGGTAGTATGCCGTCCGGCCCCGCCGCTTTAAAGGGGGAGAATGATTTTATTGCCCAGGACAATTTCTCTTCCTCTACCACCTCATCCGCAGTTGTCCAGTCCGGTACACTGTGCTCCGTTTCCTCTGTTGCTTCCTGGTTTGTCTCTATGCAGTCCGGAAAGTGTGCTCGCAGCATTGTCCCTAGGACCTCTCTGGAGTCCATGACCATGCTATCGCCCACCTTTAGGCCGCCTAGTTGGCACTCTTTTTCCGTGGTAAGCAACTTGACCACTCTTGCTCCTTCCGTGTAGCTATTTATCTCTTCAGTGTACGTTCTCCAGCTTTTGAGACTAGTCTTTTCCCTTAGCTTGCTATATCTATTCCTTGCGGCCCTGTACACGTCCCAACTATGAGCGTCGTTCTTCTTGACGGCTGTTCTCATAGCCTTTCGTGTTCTTTTCCTCATTTTATACAGTTCTTGATTCCACCAGGCTTGTCCCTTTCCTGGGCTTATAGTCTTCTCCGGGCATGCCTTGTGGTATGCTTCCATGATTCTCTCTGTGAGCTCCGATGCACGATTTTCCAGGTCCTCTGCGTTTCCGCACCTGCCCTCGTTGCGTACATTGTTGCTCAATTCGGCTTCGTACTTCTCCCAGTCTGTTTTCCTAGGGTTTCTTACCTTTGTGGTGTACAAATAAAACAACCGTCCGGTTACGATGGCATATATTGGGAGACTAAACTCAGTATAGAGGGCGCACACTAATGCACCCACGGTAGGTAGGTAATACATACATTACATCACTCTCTTCTTAAACTAACGTTATCTGTTAACTACTTACAACGAAACGGATTTACAACAAAACTGACTCAAAGGACCTTGCAACAATTATTTCCATGGTTAACTAGTCACTGAGAACCTGTCCCAGTTGAAATAAGTAAACAAGTAAATTACTTCAGATATATTTATATTAGATATATTTAGATTAAATCTAAATCACAACAAACGAGATTACCAGACCATCAGCTCCGATTCCCAAGCACCTATCTACTACGTTATACTACCGAAAGGTAGGTACGATCACCTAGTAGATATATAGGTAGCACTCGTGACAAACACCGTAAGATACCTCTGCGTCACCTACCACTTATATACCTACTCCTACCTACTCCTAAAAGATAACCGAACCTGGAAATGGTTATTATATACTTACATTAAAAATAGCGATATTACCTACTTATTGTACGAGACAATACACTATCAGACTAAAATGCTAAAGTGCATTAACTATCAAACTAAATTAAAAAAAAGAAACAAAATAAGTCATAGCAAAACAACTTATCACTACCGTGCTTAAATGACCCTATTACCTTTTCTTGGTTCTTGGATTTTGAACCTTATTCTATTACGTTTAAGGTTTGTTATTGCAAATTGCGTTATTTACTCATTGTCATTGAAAGGATCATTTAACCATTACGATCGTTAAATATAATCAATAGCATGAATGGGTAACTATGGAATATACGTATCTATATCTATGGACTTAATTACTAATATGTATTTCTAAACAAAAAAAAAAGAAGCTAAGTATATCGTTAGATATGAAAGCTAAGTATATGTATTTAAGCTAAGTAAGTATAGGTATATGTATTACACAGAGTTCAATACTTATATTTTGGCGGGTTTTTAAGCCTACATTCTCTGATGTACCTGGGCGGCTCGGGCGGTTCAGGTGGCGAGGTTGGAGACAAAAACAAGTCGTTATCCGAATGCGACCCTGGTGACCCTTTTGGTGTCCTGTCTCGCGGCGGCGTGCGACTCGTACTCAGCGCCGGTGCTGGCGGTGACGAACTCGGGCCGTTTGCAGCCGCTGACGGGCCGCGCGGGGATGCGGCCGCTGCGGTGACCTCCTCGTCCCATCTCGCCCCGGACCCTTCGTTAGTTTGTCTATCCGGCTCAACTTGTGGTACCTGTAAAGCTGACGGGTCATTTGGACAAATTAAAGCACTTGATCGCCGCCTCAACTGATCGATATGTCTATGTGACTCCCTATTAAAATTATCGCATACCGTATAATCTGTGGTTCCCGCCCTTTGTATAATCTGGCCCGGAAGCCATTTCGTGTCGCCCCGGTATTGCCGTATCCATACCTGGTCACCCGGTTGCAAGGTGCGATAAGCATTTGTACCGCTATCTGCCTGTTTCCTCTGAGTCTTTCGTACCCTTTCTTCACAATCTGGTCTCAGCGCATCTAACTGGGTACGTACTTGTCGACCTAGCATCAGCGAAGCGGGACTCTCGCCCGTCGTACAGTGTGGCGTATTACGATAATGTAATAAAAAGTTACTAAGTGCTAACGGAACGCTAAGTTTCTGCCGCACCGCCTTTTTAATAACCCGTTTGACCGTTTTCACCGCATTTTCGGCGGCCCCATTGGACGCGGGATGATACGGGGCCGAGCGTACATGTTCAATACGATTCCTTTCCAAAAATGACGCAAATTCCCGACTTGAGAACGGCGGGCCGTTATCGGTGACTGCCTGCCTTGGAAAACCCCAGCGCGCGTTAGTTTCGCATAGTTTTTCAATTGTACTATCAGCCGAGGTACCAGTGACCGGGAATACTACCAGCCACTTCGTGCGGGCATCGATCATGACTAAATAAGTTTTTCCGTAAAGCGGCCCTAAAAAATCTAGGTGGACACGTGACCACCTGCGCGCCGGCCAGGGCCACGGACACGGCGCGTGGCGCGCGGGCGCCTGCGCCTCGGCGGCGCACACGCCGCACTCGCGGCACACACGCTCCACCGCCTCGTCGATGCCTGGCCACCACACGTAACTACGCGCGAACGCTTTTGTTTTTACTATTCCCATGTGACTCTCATGTAACACGGTCAATACCCTGTCTCGACACCCTTCCGGTATTACGACCCGGTGTCCCCACATAACGCAGCCTAATTCTTCGTATAATTCTAATTTTCTATTAAAATATGGCTGTAAATTCCTAATCTCCACGTCATTCGGCCAACCTGTTCGTATATATCCTAAAATTCTACTGAGCATCGGGTCCCGCTGAGTTTCCTTTTTGACGTCGTGATAATTTAACAACAACTCGTCCTGAGCGAAATGTAAATAAGTTTGCTCCGGAGGCGGGCCGTCTAGCGAGTTCGCATTCTTTACGGGCACCGGTAGTCGCGACAATCCGTCCGCGCCGTTATCACCCGTGCGTATACAGGGTGATTGATAATTCGACCTATACCTTGAAGGGGGTTATACTAGAGCTCATTTGCAATAAATTTAGCCCAGTAAACTAGGGGTCTAAATTTGATAGTTATCAAGTTATTTAAGTTTTACGTTTTTTTAGAAAAAACCCGCCTTTCGGACTAAAAGTGATAATTATGAAAAAAGTACTTCCATTTGGCTGGTATAAACTTTGTTTTCTAAAAGCCAATGAACCAATGACTACTTCAAATAAAAATTTGTGTCAACATTTCAGAATTATCTTAGAAATAAACGGTCATAAAAACCAAAGTCATAATTTTTTTTTTCGATTTTGTTACAACTGATGAGAATTACTTGAAAAAAATGTACGGCACTTGATGTAAAAACTACAGAAATAAGTTCCTCAATTAATAAGCTTTCCAAAAAAGTACAAATGTTGGCAACTTTTTCAAAAATCTTGAAAATAATAATAATAATTCCAGAGCAGGTAGCGGTTTCGCAAAAGGCGTACCTGGCCCGGAGCCGCGTTGTTTGTGTCACCTTTATTTTTCTGAGAGCTTCAATTGACCTGCCTCGGTATCTTATCTTATCTAATTAGGGGTGAGATCTGGGTACATTGCGTTCGGTTCGTGTTCGGGCATGTTCGTGACTAACCGAGGTTTAATTATCTTCATTCAGTAAGTGATCAATCAATTACTTTTGACCTTCTTTCCAACTCGGACGTACTAATTTCTTAAAAAAAATGGCTGCTTATCAAAATGAAGAATACTCGGATATCCTGTACTGTTACGGGTTTTGTGATGGCGGCTCCGCTGCGGCTCGCAGAGAATATCAACGACGCTTCCCCAACCGCCGTTTACCTGATGTAAGTGTGTTCGGTGCGACGTATCGACGTATTCGAGAAACTGGATCGGTTCGGTTCGTGTTCGGGGACTACGGTACAAAGGTAAGGGTATACCCCTTGTTGTTGGATGCGATGCCAACGCACATCACGAGGTGTGGGGAAGCACGGACACCAACAACAGGGGAGAAACACTATTAGAATTTATAACAAGCAATGACCTAGAGATACTAAACATAGGCAATACGCCTACTTTTGTAACCAGGGCCAGGAGAGAAGTGCTGGATATAACTCTGGCAACCGGAGATATAGGGGCAAATATAAGAGAATGGAGAGTAGACCTGGAAGACAGTATGTCAGACCACAGAAGACTACTCTTCAGCATAGACTACACCACCGAAAAGGTGAAGGTTGTAATGTATGTATTACCTACCTACCGTGGGTGCATTAGTGTGCGCCCTCTATACTGAGTTTAGTCTCCCAATATATGCCATCGTAACCGGACGGTTGTTTTATTTGTACACCACAATGGCGATCGAGGATTAATAAACGTGGACAATTTAGTGTTATTTAGTTAGTTTTGAGTGCTAAAACAGGGACAAGATGTCAGTCGGAAGGATCGGGGAGTTTGAGGTGTCGTCAGGCAATTGGAGTGCATACGTGGAGCGGCTAGACATGTACTTTAAAGCGAACGACATTAAAAGTGAAGTGCAGTTGCCGACGTTAATAGCGGTCATGGGGGAAGGAGCATATGAACTTCTCAGCAATTTAACGAGCCCCAAAAAGCCAGGAGACATGACGTACGCCGAAGTCACCAAAATTATGCGCAATCACATTGAACCCAAACCGTCTTTTATGGCCGAGCGATATCGATTGCGTCAGCGGCGACAGGGGGACAATGAAGCGGTCGCTCAGTATCTCGCCGATCTCAAAAAGCTGGCTAAGTACTGTGAGTTTGGGACAGCATTAGAAGAGAATCTTCGAGACCAATTTGTTTGCGGATTACGGAACGATACCATTAGGCAGCGTCTTTTTGCTGAAAGCATACACGTATTAACCTATTCAAGAGCCGTGCAGTTAGCTCTTTCGTTAGAAGCCGCAGAAAAGGACGCAGCTATGGTAGAACGCCCGAGTGCGAGCGAGAGGGGCGATGCGGGAGCGCGACCCCTAATGTTGAATTCGTTGACGTCTCGTCCACCGCGTGGCAGTAATGGCGGAAACAAAGAGAATTGTGCAGTGTGCGGACGATTAGGCCACCGTGATATTCAATGTCCGTACAAAGACTTTCAGTGTAACAAGTGTGGTAACGTAGGTCATTTAAAACGCATGTGTCCGGAAAGAATGGCAAGTGGCAACGGCGGCACCCGTGGGTCGGGCGGTCGTCCTCGGGCGTCGAGCAGCGGCACCCGGGCGCCGGCGCGTGGGCGTGCGTGGCGCCCCCGCCGGACGATGCACCACGTTGAAGCGGAGGAAGGGGAGACTCATGAGGATGAGGAGAACACGTCGGCGTCGGACGTGGAAGAAGACCTTTATCATCTGTGTTTGAACGGTTATAAACCGGTGAGCATGTCATTATGCGTAGATAACCAGTTTATTACTATGGAAGTGGATACGGGATCCGCGGTCGCGTGTATAAGTAGGGATACCTACAATAAATATTTTAAGCAAAGGCCAATAGAACCCTTCGAGTTGGTACTAAAGTTTTATGATGGAAGCCGCGTGCGACCGTTGGGGGTTATAAGACCTGAGGTTAAATATGAAAACGTGTCCAAACACTTAGAACTGTTTGTGATTGAGGGGGGCACTACCTCACTGTTAGGTAGACAGTGGTTAACAGAGTTAGGTATTCAGATTCCCGTATTTCATAATGAACCGGTAAATAGTGATGTGTGTACTTTACTCGACAGGTATAAGGAATTATTCAACGGGGGACTCGGGCGGTTTAATGGTGGCAAGGCGACTCTCCGGGTACGCGAGGGGGCCGCGCCGGTGTTCTGTCGGGCGCGCCCGCTGCCCTACGCGCTGAGGGACCAGGTCGAGGCGGAGCTGGACCAGATGTTACGCAACGGGGTCATCGAACCCGTCGACACGTCGGAGTGGGCCACACCGCTCGTACCGGTACGTAAAGCTGATGGATCTTTGAGGATTTGTGCAGATTATAAAGTCACCTTGAACCCCGCCCTACTGATAGATAGATATCCGCTCCCTAAGATTGATGACCTGTTAGTGCGACTGAACGGGGCACGCGTATTTTCAAAAATTGATTTGACGCAAGCGTATAATCAAGTGGAATTGGATGATTCAAAGCGGTATACAGTCATTAATACTCATAAAGGGTTGTACAGATACAATAGACTGGTGTACGGGTTAGCGTCTAGCCCGGGTATTTTTCTGAGAATAATGTCCAACTTACTGAAAGACCTTCCCCAGGTAGAAGTGTTTCTTGACGATATCATCATAGGCTCAGTAGATATTCAATCACATTTGAAAACCTTGGAGAGGGTCTTAGAACGCCTCCATAGTCATGGCATGAAATTAAAGAAAAGCAAGTGTTCTTTCTTGTTAGAGGAGGTGCAATATTTGGGATTTGTTATTTCAAAAGACGGCATTAAAGTTGACCCCACGAAAATATCCGGGATACTTAAAATACCCCGTCCGCTTAATGTTACGGAGTTGAGGTCTTTCTTAGGAGTAGTTAACTTCTATGCTCCATTTGTACCGAACTTGAGTTCCGTTTTGTCACCTTTATACGATTTACTGCGGAAAGGTACCACGTGGGAATGGAATAATCATTGCGAAAGGGCGTTTAAGAGTATAAAGAAACTGTTGGTCAGCGCTGCGGTGTTAAGTCATTACGATCCAAACAAACCACTTTTTTTGACGACGGATGCGAGTAGCCGCGGGATCAGCGGGGTGCTGACTCAGCCAGGGGAAGGCGCGGGCGCGGGCGGCGCGCTCGAGAGGCCTGTCGCTTACATTTCGCGGTCTTTAAACGAGGCGGAATCTCATTATTCCCAAGTCGATAAGGAGGCATTAGCAATAGTGTTTAGTTTTCAAAAGTTACATCAATATCTCTACGGCAGACAGTTTACATTACGGACCGATCATAAATCCCTTCTTAGTATTTTTGGTCCCAAACAAGGGATTCCCGCAATGGTAGCTAGCCGGCTGCAACGGTGGGCGATTAAACTATCCGCATATACATACGATATTGAATATACAGGGTGATTGATAATTCGACCTATACTTTGAAAGGGGTTATACTAGAGCTCATTTGCAATAAATTTAGCTCAGTAAACTAGGGGTCTAAATTTGATGGTTATCAAGTTATTTGAGTTTTACGTTTTTTTAGAAAAAGCCCGCTTTTCGGACTAAAAATGATAATTATGAAAAAAGTACTTCCATTTGGCTGGTATAAACTTTGTTTTCTAAAAGCCAATGAACCAATGACTACTTCAAATAAAAATTTGTGTCAACATTTCAGAATTATCTTAGAAATAAACGGTCATGAAAACCAAAGTCATAATTTTTTTTTTCGATTTTGTTACAACTGATGAGAATTACTTGAAAAAAATGTACGGCACTTGATGTAAAAACTACAGAAATAAGTTCCTCAATTAATAAGCTTTCCAAAAAAGTACAAATGTTGGCAACTTTTTCAAAAATCTTGAAAATAATAATAATAATTCCAGAGCAGGTAGCGGTTTCGCAAAAGGCGTACCTGGCCCGGAGCCGCGTTGTTTGTGTCACCTTTATTTTTCTGAGGGCTTCAATTGACCTGCCTCGGTATCTTATCTTACCTTATTAGGGGTGAGATCAGGGTAGATTGCGTTCGGTTCGTGTTCGGGCATGTTCGTGACTAACCGAGGTTTAATTATCTTCATTCAGTAAGTGATCAATCAATTACTTTTGACCTTCTTTCCAACTCGGACGTACTAATTTCTTAAAAAAAATGGCTGCTTATCAAAATGAAGAATACTCGGATATCCTGTACTGTTACGGGTTTTGTGATGGCGGCTCCGCTGCGGCTCGCAGAGAATATCAACGACGCTTCCCCAACCGCCGTTTACCTGATGTAAGTGTGTTCGGTGCGACGTATCGACGTATTCGAGAAACTGGATCGGTTCAACGTCGTCAAGCTGATGCTGGAAGACCTCCAGTCCATGATCCGGTTGAAGAGGAACAAATCCTGGAGTGTTTCCGCGCGGATGGCACTACATCAACAAGGATTGTGGCTAACCAGCTTGGGATAACTCAGTGGAAGGTTTGGTTCACATTACATTCAGCACGGCAGTATCCATACCACTACACTCCAGTACACGCTATCGAGGAGGGAGATCCTGCAAGAAGAATCGATTTCTGCAGATTTTTGTTGAATGCTGACATCGAAGACCCGGAGTACCTGAAGAACATTTTGTGGACAGATGAGTCCAACTTCGACCGCGACGGAATAACTAACTACCACAATCTGCATTTTTGGGCCCCCAAACATCAAAACCCACGGAGGTCCAGAGAAGGAGCTCACCAGCACAGATTCTCACTAAATGTCTGGATGGGTATTGTGCACGACAATTTGATCGGGCCATTCTTTCTGCCGGCACGATTAACCGGTGACGCGTACGAGAACTTTTTGAGGGACGAACTACCTATGCTGCTGGAGGATGTGCCGCTTGCCAGAAGGATAGCCATGGTGTATCAACACGATGGCTGCCCAGCTCACTATTATCTGCGTGTGCGACATTGGTTGGATGTGAATTATCCAGAAAAATGGATTGGTCGAGGTGGTCCGATCCCTTGGCCAGCGAGAAGTCCCGACTTAACTCCATGCGACTTCTACATTTGGGGTCACATGAAGGCATTAGTCTACGACAGGCCAATTCGTGATGTAGAAGATTTACGAGAAAAAATTGTAGCAGCTGCCCAAACTATTAAAGAAAGTCTGTCGACGCGGGTTACAGTCAGTGAAGTACGTACAAGACTTCGTGCTTGCATTCGCAACCGAGGCAGGCAATTCGAACAAGATTTGTAGTTGTAATTGTAATTTATTTTAATTATTTATTTATCGTATGGCGAAACATTACCCTGCGTGCTTCTTTTTGTGTTTAGTAATAATTTAATTATTTTAAAATAAAATTTTATTTAGAAACTGGTTATTTTACTGCTTTTGCAATCTTATTCCTACCAACAAGCATTTGATGTAAATAAATTAATATCGTGCTTTCTGCATGAAGAAACACAAAGTAAGCAGACTGGCTTCAGGTCCGGTATGCTTATTTCTGTCAGTCATTAGGTATCATTATTACTTTCAATAATTAACTAATTGGTCACCTCATTACTGAAAAAAATAATTAAGCCTCGGTTAGTTAGTTAATGATTTGTAAAATAATTAGTTAACAACGATACGTCCAATTGGAAAGACGGTTGACAGTAATTGATTGATTACTTATTGAATGAAGATAATTTAGCCTCGGTTAGTTCGTTGGATTATACGAGGTTCATGCTATTATTCTTTGTTTTGATAAACAATAATTCATTTCATTTGTAAAATAAATAAGTTAACAACGATACGTCTGAATTGGAAAGAAGGTCGAAGGCAGATAATTGATCACTTACTGAATGAAGATAATTAAACCTCGGTTAGTCACGAACATGCCTGAACGCAATCTACCCTGATCTCACCCCTAATAAGGTAAGATAAGATACCGAGGCAGGTCAATTGAAGCCCTCAGAAAAATAAAGGTGACACAAACAACGCGGCTCCGGGCCAGGTACGCCTTTTGCGAAACCGCTACCTGCTCTGGAATTATTATTATTATTTTCAAGATTTTTGAAAAAGTTGCCAACATTTGTACTTTTTTGGAAAGCTTATTAATTGAGGAACTTATTTCTGTAGTTTTTACATCAAGTGCCGTACATTTTTTTCAAGTAATTCTCATCAGTTGTAACAAAATCGAAAAAAAAAATTATGACTTTGGTTTTCATGACCGTTTATTTCTAAGATAATTCTGAAATGTTGACACAAATTTTTATTTGAAGTAGTCATTGGTTCATTGGCTTTTAGAAAACAAAGTTTATACCAGCCAAATGGAAGTACTTTTTTCATAATTATCATTTTTAGTCCGAAAAGCGGGCTTTTTCTAAAAAAACGTAAAACTCAAATAACTTGATAACCATCAAATTTAGACCCCTAGTTTACTGAGCTAAATTTATTGCAAATGAGCTCTAGTATAACCCCTTTCAAAGTATAGGTCGAATTATCAATCACCCTGTATATTCAATATCGTATGTATATGCGGATAGTTTAATCGCCCACCGTTGCAGCCGGCTAGCTACCATTGCGGGAATCCCTTGTTTGGGACCAAAAATACTAAGAAGGGATTTATGATCGGTCCGTAATGTAAACTGTCTGCCGTAGAGATATTGATGTAACTTTTGAAAACTAAACACTATTGCTAATGCCTCCTTATCGACTTGGGAATAATGAGATTCCGCCTCGTTTAAAGACCGCGAAATGTAAGCGACAGGCCTCTCGAGCGCGCCGCCCGCGCCCGCGCCTTCCCCTGGCTGAGTCAGCACCCCGCTGATCCCGCGGCTACTCGCATCCGTCGTCAAAAAAAGTGGTTTGTTTGGATCGTAATGACTTAACACCGCAGCGCTGACCAACAGTTTCTTTATACTCTTAAACGCCCTTTCGCAATGATTATTCCATTCCCACGTGGTACCTTTCCGCAGTAAATCGTATAAAGGTGACAAAACGGAACTCAAGTTCGGTACAAATGGAGCATAGAAGTTAACTACTCCTAAGAAAGACCTCAACTCCGTAACATTAAGCGGACGGGGTATTTTAAGTATCCCGGATATTTTCGTGGGGTCAACTTTAATGCCGTCTTTTGAAATAACAAATCCCAAATATTGCACCTCCTCTAACAAGAAAGAACACTTGCTTTTCTTTAATTTCATGCCATGACTATGGAGGCGTTCTAAGACCCTCTCCAAGGTTTTCAAATGTGATTGAATATCTACTGAGCCTATGATGATATCGTCAAGAAACACTTCTACCTGGGGAAGGTCTTTCAGTAAGTTGGACATTATTCTCAGAAAAATACCCGGGCTAGACGCTAACCCGTACACCAGTCTATTGTATCTGTACAACCCTTTATGAGTATTAATGACTGTATACCGCTTTGAATCATCCAATTCCACTTGATTATACGCTTGCGTCAAATCAATTTTTGAAAATACGCGTGCCCCGTTCAGTCGCACTAACAGGTCATCAATCTTAGGGAGCGGATATCTATCTATCAGTAGGGCGGGGTTCAAGGTGACTTTATAATCTGCACAAATCCTCAAAGATCCATCAGCTTTACGTACCGGTACGAGCGGTGTGGCCCACTCCGACGTGTCGACGGGTTCGATGACCCCGTTGCGTAACATCTGGTCCAGCTCCGCCTCGACCTGGTCCCTCAGCGCGTAGGGCAGCGGGCGCGCCCGACAGAACACCGGCGCGGCCCCCTCGCGTACCCGGAGAGTCGCCTTGCCACCATTAAACCGCCCGAGTCCCCCGTTGAATAATTCCTTATACCTGTCGAGTAAAGTACACACATCACTATTTACCGGTTCATTATGAAATACGGGAATCTGAATACCTAACTCTGTTAACCACTGTCTACCTAACAGTGAGGTAGTGCCCCCCTCAATCACAAACAGTTCTAAGTGTTTGGACACGTTTTCATATTTAACCTCAGGTCTTATAACCCCCAACGGTCGCACGCGGCTTCCATCATAAAACTTTAGTACCAACTCGAAGGGTTCTATTGGCCTTTGCTTAAAATATTTATTGTAGGTATCCCTACTTATACACGCGACCGCGGATCCCGTATCCACTTCCATAGTAATAAACTGGTTATCTACGCATAATGACATGCTCACCGGTTTATAACCGTTCAAACACAGATGATAAAGGTCTTCTTCCACGTCCGACGCCGACGTGTTCTCCTCATCCTCATGAGTCTCCCCTTCCTCCGCTTCAACGTGGTGCATCGTCCGGCGGGGGCGCCACGCACGCCCACGCGCCGGCGCCCGGGTGCCGCTGCTCGACGCCCGAGGACGACCGCCCGACCCACGGGTGCCGCCGTTGCCACTTGCCATTCTTTCCGGACACATGCGTTTTAAATGACCTACGTTACCACACTTGTTACACTGAAAGTCTTTGTACGGACATTGAATATCACGGTGGCCTAATCGTCCGCACACTGCACAATTCTCTTTGTTTCCGCCATTACTGCCACGCGGTGGACGAGACGTCAACGAATTCAACATTAGGGGTCGCGCTCCCGCATCGCCCCTCTCGCTCGCACTCGGGCGTTCTACCATAGCTGCGTCCTTTTCTGCGGCTTCTAACGAAAGAGCTAACTGCACGGCTCTTGAATAGGTTAATACGTGTATGCTTTCAGCAAAAAGACGCTGCCTAATGGTATCGTTCCGTAATCCGCAAACAAATTGGTCTCGAAGATTCTCTTCTAATGCTGTCCCAAACTCACAGTACTTAGCCAGCTTTTTGAGATCGGCGAGATACTGAGCGACCGCTTCATTGTCCCCCTGTCGCCGCTGACGCAATCGATATCGCTCGGCCATAAAAGACGGTTTGGGTTCAATGTGATTGCGCATAATTTTGGTGACTTCGGCGTACGTCATGTCTCCTGGCTTTTTGGGGCTCGTTAAATTGCTGAGAAGTTCATATGCTCCTTCCCCCATGACCGCTATTAACGTCGGCAACTGCACTTCACTTTTAATGTCGTTCGCTTTAAAGTACATGTCTAGCCGCTCCACGTATGCACTCCAATTGCCTGACGACACCTCAAACTCCCCGATCCTTCCGACTGACATCTTGTCCCTGTTTTAGCACTCAAAACTAACTAAATAACACTAAATTGTCCACGTTTATTAATCCTCGATCGCCATTGTGGTGTACAAATAAAACAACCGTCCGGTTACGATGGCATATATTGGGAGACTAAACTCAGTATAGAGGGCGCACACTAATGCACCCACGGTAGGTAGGTAATACATACATTACAACCTTCACCTTTTCGGTGGTGTAGTCTATGCTGAAGAGTAGTCTTCTGTGGTCTGACATACTGTCTTCCAGGTCTACTCTCCATTCTCTTATATTTGCCCCTATATCTCCGGTTGCCAGAGTTATATCCAGCACTTCTCTCCTGGCCCTGGTTACAAAAGTAGGCGTATTGCCTATGTTTAGTATCTCTAGGTCATTGCTTGTTATAAATTCTAATAGTGTTTCTCCCCTGTTGTTGGTGTCCGTGCTTCCCCACACCTCGTGATGTGCGTTGGCATCGCATCCAACAACAAGGGGTATACCCTTACCTTTGTACCGTAGTACCACTTCCTCCAGCTCCTTGGTAGGTGCCCCGTCGTCGCTCGGTAGATAGCACGACGCCATGGCCACCTTCTTCTTCTCCCCATCCCCATTGATGAGGTATGTCTCCACCACCACTAGGTCTCTGTAACATATGGTCATAAAACAACCCATATTTCTCACATTATTGCTTACATATATGCATGCTCTAGGAGGTGTCTCACCATTCCTCTCGTAGTGCAGTGCGCCTCCCAGGTGTCCGAGGCCTGCTACTTGATTCCTCCATGCATAAGGTTCTTGTAGTAGAGCTATTTCGACTTTATTCCTCACTACATGCTGTCCCAGCTCGGACATTGCATCTTTGCAGTGTTGTAGGTTTACTTGACATATTCTTGTTTTTGTGTTCGTGGTCTTGTGCGTGTTGCTGTGTAGTGTGTGTTGTGTGTGCGCCATTACTGGTTCCCCGTGTTATTGTGTTGTGTGTCCTCCGTCCGCCCCTTACTCGGTGGGATCACCACTGTCGTCGTCCATGCTTTCCCCCCCTTCCGCATGGACTACGACAGATCCTGTTCCCTCCTTTCCAGGCACGGAATCTACTTGTGTGGTGTGTTGCACCTCCTCCTTCTTAACCTCCTTGGGCAAGTGGGCCCTGATAATTCGGGCTCTAACCTTAGTTGCGGAGAAGAAGAGTATGCGTGTACTCTCTTCTCCCCAACTCTCCTCCAATTCTGAGGGCACCGAAAAGAACAGGCGGGTGCCCGTGCCCGTCTCCTGTATTTCCCGATTTACCAGGGACCACTCCTCCAACCTCAGCTCAGGCTTGTCATAGTTCTGGAGCTTCAGGAACTCAACAAACACCTCCGTTTCTATGACTCCCGGAACCCAGACCTGCACTCTCGTTTGCTCAAGCTTTCTCTGTACAATCTTGTGTCCATCCAGGACACCAAATTCCCTTGAAAGGAGCCACTCCCTAACCTCCGCCGACATTGGTGTCACAAGGAAAAATCCTTCTGACACCAATCCCGACGTCGCAAATTGAGGGGCTCTCTTCTGGGTATTCCCCCCATGATATCCAGGATTTCCACTTCGATGAGCTTTGTAAGTCTAGTCCGGATGAGCTTCGCCAAAGATTCATCGACCGGAACGCCATCCGCTCGGCACACAGCTACGGCGAGATTTCGGAGTGCTTTCGCAGCATTCCTCGGTCCCTCCGCATCCGCCTTGCCTTGGTTCCGGCGCTTCGCCGCAGGCTTCTCCGACTGCCCCTCATCCGTGCTCTGTCTCTTCATTTTACGCCCGCGCTTGCTGGGGGCTGAGCTGGCGGGCCCCTCACCTGCGAGGTTCACCTTGATGCCACCAGCCCCTCCTCCAGCAAGCTCGATCTTTCCAGCGTTCCTCCTTGCTTGCCTCGCCTTCTTCCTCTCTGCCCTCGAGGCGTACTTGTGGAAGGGCGCTTCGTCCGCCGTTTGGTTCTCCCTCTCGGTTACTTCCTTCGGTGACTGCAACAGCCTCTCCTCGTCCCTTATTGACAGGCCTCCCAGCTGTTCCTGGACACCTGAGGTACCTGCCACGACATCTAATGGGAACGGGGGTCCTCCTTGCTCCATCGTCTTCGAACTCGGATTTCCACCCAGCCCTTTCACTTTTTCAGTCGGGGGTCCACCTGCCGGTTTCCCACCCTCCTGTTCCTTATTTTTATTTCTATCCGCCTTCGCGGTCAACGACTCGACGTAAATTCTCAACGGGTTACTCATATTTTAAGCTTTCTGAAATGGGAAGAGAAATATTAGAGTGGCAGCAGTGCTCCCTTACTACCCCCCAGCTACATTTAGCGTACGTAGTGAGCGCCACCTCCCCTACGCACAGTCGTTAAAAACAGCGATTGTGCCGAGTAGACTCGCAAGCATGGTGTAGACCGCCCTTGTGTTGCTTAGTTGTGCCGTATCCGTTCCGCAGCATTCCAGTTTCACCCCGGAGATATCGCTCATGACATCCCGGTTTTCCGCCTCATACATACGTCCCTTCCACAGCACCTTGCATTCCAGATCCGAGCATCAGTTGCTTCACCCCAAGGACACCGCTAATGGCGTCCCGGGGTTCCCCGCCTTCCACTCATCCCCATCCTCCAAGTGCACCACAAGTCCGACCTGCCCTCCCCTCCGTCCACTTGCGAGTCCATTCCGCACCAACCCCCCGCTGCCCACAGCCGGCTGTGAGGGTCCTCGGCACGCCCTCCCACCTTGACCCTGGGGGTTTTGGGCGCGCTGCTATAGCAGGTAAACCTGTATGTCAGCGCGACCAGTGCACTCCTCTTTTTTCCGGGCTTGTGACCGGCACCATAACGGACCAAGTTGACCACATGTGGCCTAATCCGTTATCGAGGCAGAGTTCATCCAATCGTTACGTCTGAACATTGTTTTTCACCAAGATTTTTGGACATCGAAGACCTAACCTCAAACCTACGGAATTTGGTTGTATGTATTGCTGAATACATAAAACAGTACAAACCTGCAGGTAGTACCAAAAGATAAAGGTTTTTTGTAATACCTATAATATATTTCCTAATTTAACTAAACTACGCGTATGATACACTCATCCAATGGATAATGATCGTATAATAAAAAGTTACAGATATGGCAAAAAAGAGAACTACTCTGCAAACACCAAATTATATTAAACCTATTATTCATATCCATAACGATGTGATTGGGCTTTCCAAAAGGACTTATTACGACTCTACAATTAGAACAATTCACTCGCAATATAAAATGTACCCTGGGCCATGGCCATATACGATTGGATTCAAAAATATATTGTATATAGCTCTTATTGAGAAACGTATCTATATCTGCAACAACCATTTTTCACTATTGTCATATTGGGTAATCCCAAAACACTGTATGTTGAGTGTATAAAACCACAACTGAACAAGTTGCAACATTTAGCATCGTATACCTTACCGGCGCAAATTTCACTTTTGCGCATTCGAGGTCATGCCCTTAAAATACGCGCCGTTACCTGTACAAATTTGAACAGACAAGTATCTAAAAGACATACCTATCTGGCTATTAGAGCAACTTAAATGATATAGGTAGGTAATATAATAATAGTACATAAAATCAAAACTTACCAGAAGGCGAACGCAGTCCTTTGCATAATGGGGTTGGCAACTGTCAAAGTGGCGCTGTCATAGCTAGTTCCCAAAACAAATAAATATTGTATTGAAGTGAAACGATTTTGTTATTTAAGTACAAAATGACGCGTTGCTATGTTCCCAAATGTTCGAAAATTGGACTGCATCACTTTCCGAAAGACCCCAAAATTCGCAGGTTATGGTTGAAAGCAGTTAGGCGTCAGAATTGTATCCCTACGGACAGTTCGAGGTTATGTCGAGAACATTTTACAGAAAATGATTATGAAAAAGTGAGCAAATACACAGGTAAAAATTAAATTCCCTCTTTTAATATATCCTGACATTTTATATTATCAGCTGTAATGTTTATAATATAACCGTTTTACATACCAATAAAACGATTATTATATGCCGAGAGAAAACACAGCGTCGCATTATGAAGAAGCAATGTGTCAACTCACCTGTTGTCAGTTGAATACTTACGATTCCTGAACTATTCCTTAGTTTCTGAACGTGCCTTGCCTGTCAATGTCACCGCTAGGCGGGAACCGGCATCTACTGTCATTGATGTCTTCACCAGGAAGAACCTTCCTGCGACGCTGTGTTTTCTCTCGGCATATAATAATCGTTTTATTGGTATGTAAAACGGTTATATTATATGCCTGTCGGAAAACACAGCGTCGCATTATGAAGACGTGTTTGTTATCTGCTGGTGACTAAGGAATACACACGCAATGATGATTTAAATTAAACAGCATGTAATGCACTAGAAGGGTTATAATAAAACTAATCAACACAAACATAAACCGTCTCACTGTACTGTACTGCAATAAATTCCAATAACTTATTGGAGAAACTAAAATTTTACTACTTCAACAAGAAGTGATTCTTATGTAATATGAGATCATGAAACAGTAACATAAGTTTGAAACTTTAAATACTAACAAAATTATCAAACAAATTGGCATTAGAAAATTCGCGTTCCTGTGTATTAATTATTTCTCGGCAATAATGTTTAGTGAAGGTATTAACGCTTCGCCAATTGCCTCTTTGTAAAATATCATCTATTGGTCGCCTTTCTAGCCAACCTAATGAGGCCACAGCTGAGCGACAGCTACCTGGCGGAGCATCAATACCTACATCCTTTATGACTGAGCGTACCCAACCTCCAATCAACGTTCTCGAAGCTGGATTACCTCACCACGGATTGTGATGAAAAGATTTGGTAAATACTTGTCACCCGCTCGTCGTGCTTGACATTTTGACACATACCGACGGACCCAGGTCACTGGGCATATGCCTTCACATTCATGCCTTTTCAGTTCCCACCCTGATTGTCGGTGTGAGCCCTTATCTGTCTTGGAACCGAAGGAAGGCCAGATGTGAATTATCTCTCCGAAGTCCTTGTAGTGATTCTCTGAGATCTTCAAAAGAGTCAAATCATGTATCCTACGACCTGATGCTAGGAGTAGTATGATCGCAGCCCGCCGTGCTGCTTCAAACAAGGTATCCTCTGCAGTATTACAAAGCCAATCCAAAACTAGCCTGCAATCCCAAATTGGACACTTCTGTGGTGGAGGCCTCGCATTCTGGATTGCTCTCAGAGTATTTCTTATTAAAAAGTTAGAGAATACCTCATCAGTCTGACCGCAGTAAGTAGATATAGCTGATTTCTGCAGTAGCATAGTACTATAAGAGAGGCCTTCGTCTAAATATGTCCTGGCCAGAAACTGTGCCACCTCTTCAGCCTTAGGGGCTATGCTGTTAATCTGATTTTCAGTACACCATTTCCTCCAGCGTCTTATGGCAGGTAGATATGTATTAATGGTAGATGGTTTCCATCCCTTCTTTAATAGATCCTTCTCTTCCTTTGACCAAGCTGTTATTTTTTGACTCCACCCCCAAGTTTCCAGATCTGTAAGGCTAGTTTCTCCACCATAGGTGGTGGCCGACCTGTGGTCAAATCTACCAGCACCTTCCGTAGGTTCTGGATCTGGTGAGGTTCGTCCCTCGTTCGTGACTGGAGATCCGCTCTCCAAAATGGTTGAGTCCAATCCGGGACCACGAACAGATAAGAGCCCTGGGCCTGGTTTAAGTGTGCTAGCACTCGTGGGATCAAGTTCGGAGGAGGGAAAAGCCATCCTAGGTTGTAGTCCCAGTCCCGACTGAATGCGTCGATCAAGCTTGCTCCACGATCGCCTGGGTCGATACTGGCATAGTCTGGGACGACAGCCGACCTTTCGGATGCGAAGAGGTCGATCTCTGGTTCTCCCCACTTCCTGAACACCTCCGAGGTCGCTGCAGGGAGTAAATGCCACTCCGGAAGCGGTTGTCTCCGAGACAATCGATCGGCTATTGTGTTGAATCTGCCCGGCAGATACTGAGCTTGCAGAGTTATGTTCCACTGATCCACTACAGATAGTAGTTTGAATGTGAGACTCAGTAGACCTATTGACTTGGTTCCCCCCTCTTTCCGAATGTACAACTAATAAAGCGGATGACAAAAAAACCCACAAATGGTTGCTCTGTCGGGACCTTGCCTTATGGTTTGCAAGATCTTTACTACCTTTCGACACTGTTGACGACGATGCCATGGTTGATTTTTTCATAAAATATCATGTCATATAGTGTCAGAGCAAGATTTGCCGTCAAGACAAAACATTGCACGCGAAGGACTTGAAGATGTTTATAATAGTATGTTATCATACATAAAGGCTTTTATACAAAAACAAAACCCGCGATATGGGGCATTCACGACAGATATGTGGACCGATCAGTATAGGCGACGCCATTATGTCACAGTGACATATCATTTAATTTCTGAGGAAATGCAGCTTATAAAATATACACTTGCTACGAAGCAAGTTTCTAAAAAGCACACCGGCGAGACGATAAGAGATGAACTGAAACAGATTTGGCGAAGCCTTGAAATCCAATATAAAGATATTTATTTGGTAACCGACGCTGGTAGCAAGCAATATGAAACGGGCCGCGAGTTTATTAGGACTTGAGAATCACCTGTGCCTTGGCCATGCTCTTCACAATTTAGCTACCGTAGATGGCGTTCAAGACACTGAAGAGATATATGCAGTAGTAATGAAATGTAAAAAAATTGTGAAGCACATAAGATACCGAGCACCCTCAACTGGAAGCCGCAGCAACAGCTGAGCAGCGTAATTTACTTACAACTATCGAAGATCTGGAGCAGCACATGGGAGAAGATGCATATGCCTCCGACGATGAATCCCAGAGCAGTGAAAGTGACTCACAATTTGAAGACACTGCCACGAAATTACCTCCGCCGACTATTAAAACGAGTACACCTACGAGATGGCACAGTACTTTAATGATGCTACAAAGTTTAAACCACCCAGCAAACCGCCGCCCAATCAACACTATGTTAGGAGAAATACGAAAGACACACTTACAATTGACAGATTCAGAACACGAGATGCTTGAAGAAATTATAAAGTTCTTACAAAAATTTAAAACCGTCGTTGAAGTGATGAGTTCAGAAACACAGCCCACAATTAATTTAGCATTAGTATTCCGGTCAGAAATAAAAAGGTTGTTAATTGAAGCTTGCGATGATGAACCTATTATAATAACTAGACTCAAAAACAATATGTTACGAAAATTGGATCACAGGTTTCCATTAACCGATCTTATTATCAGCGCGACATTGCTAGATTGTCGTTTCCATGCAATTAATGAAATCGACGACTATATGGAAAAAAAGAATAATACCAAGGTATCTTTTTTGACAACAATGATCAGTAACCGAATATCAAGAAACGATGTTCAAGAAAATCCACTTCAATTATCGGAGCCTGATCCAGCATCCAGGCCGAGTACTTCTTCAACATCAACTTTGCTCATGAGCTTAGCACGACGACATAGCAATGCTCACCACGATTTTGAAAGCCTTATAGAAAGCGAGTGCTGGAAATATTTTAGTACATCGTGCCCCGAAGATATAGTTCCTTACAATGGAAACATATTAAATTACTGGAAAGACAAAAAAAAGTCCATGCCATATTTATACGCACTGGCACGATCATTTTTGGGCATACCAGCCACGAGTACTCCAAGCGAACGTGTATTTTCTGTGGCAGGGCAAATCATCACTGCAAAACGTTCGCGATTGAATCCACTAAGAATAAATAGGATCCTGTTTATCCACGACAATTATAAAATGTGTAAAGATGAATTAAATCTTTTATAAAAAAAATCGTGTGATCTAACTACTGTAAATGACTGACTCATTTTCTGTGATCTCTATGTCATGGCATTTAGTTTAATCCTAAACTCTAAATCTAACTCCTAATTAAGAAACATTGTGAATTCTGTCTGTGATTTTAAATAACTGCCTTGTTTTACATTTAAAGTTTTATTTAAGAAGTTAGCAAACGTTATTTAAACTGTTAATTATTATTAAAAACATAACAATTTTATAACAGATTCATATTTTTTTATAAGTGGTTTACTATAATTAACAAGCATTTTCGTACAACCAATTTAGAGTTATTTACGTGGGAAAACTGATGATTGATTAAAACTGTGTTATATTGCTTTATAATTTGTGTTAAATATAAATATTTTAATTTTGTTAGACGTAAAGGTGATTATATATTTTGATATTGTAAGGATACATATTTAAATTTCTTTTCCTGTGTTTGTACAATCAATAGGTATGTCATGTCATTACAAAAAAAAATCAGCAACAATTTTACGTTTAATTGTGATTGATTATAACTATTTTCTGTTGATTATACTTAGGTACATTTAGGTCATTGGCAAGTGAAACAAGAATACTAGAGCTTGAGTATGCAACATCAAAAATAAAATGGGACATAATTGGATTATCCGAAACAAGAAGAGAAGGATATAACATAGAAGATAGAGGAAATTATCGGCTCTACTATTATGGAACAAAACAGGGACAAAGAGGAGTGGGATTTCTTGTCAAGAAAAAGGGCCACATACTGGTAAAAAACTTCACCGGTATTTCAGATAGAGTCGCTACCTTAGACGTAGAAATCTATGGTAGCCCTTACACTATCATACAAGTCTATGCACCAACCAATAAAGCAAACGAAAAGGAAATAGAATGCTTCTACGGCTCTCTCGAAAACATTTTTACTAACAATACGAAAAATATAATATTTCTAGGAGATATGAATGCAAAAATAGGCGAACCAAAAAATGCTGAAAATCTTGTCATGGGCCAATACGGCTACGGAAAAAGAAACCAAAGAGGTGAAACATTTATACAATTTTGCATGAAGCACGAACTAAAAATAGCAAACACTATGTTTAAAAAACCACATAAACTAAGGTGGACATGGAAGTCACCGGACGGCTCTACAACAAACGAAATCGACTTTATAGCAACTAATAAGCCCCTTCTCGTCGAAAATATAAGTGTGCTGAACTCTCTGAAACATCCTAGTGACCACCGTCTTATACGAGGCACATTTAATATAACAAAATCAATAAAATCAAGATCAAAGTACAGTAATCCAATAATAAAATACATAGACTTCGAACAGTTTGCACAAGAACTTTCAAAATACGAACACAATGAAAACCAGTCAGTGCAAGCACAGTATGACGACGTAGAGAAACATGTAATAAATAGCTCCATACTACACCGCACTTCAAAACATAGAGATAAAAACCAGCATATAATTACATCGGAAATCATCAAACTTAAAGAAGAGAAACATAAGCTACGAAACAAGAGAAATAAAACAAAAGAAGAAAAATATCAACTTAGCAAACTTTACAGAAAAATACACAAGAAAATAAAACGCAATATTCAAAAGTATAGAGTCACAGTTAGCGAAGAACACCTCCAAAAAGCGGGAGCACTGAAGAAGGCTTATAAACATCTTGCAAACTCAAAGCAGCTCATTAGCCAATTACAAAATCCTGCAGGCTCTATCATTACAAGCAGGGAAAGTCTAATGCAAGCCGCTACCGAATTTTACAGAAAATTATACAGTAGATCTGACCTCAGACTTACCCAGACCAACTTTACATATGTTAGTAATATAGAGCCGGTACTGACTTTTAACGAAAATGAGATAGAAAACTCAATTAAAAAACTCAAAACGGAAAAAGTCCAGGCACCGATGGCATAACCAATGAGATGGTTATAACAGGAAAGGCAGTGTTGCCAGATGCCGGAAAACAAAAAGCGGGAGCTGCGCTTTTAAAACGCGGATTTTTAAATCAAAATGCGGATTTCTGGAGTACGTTTATAAATTTTTTTTGGAATGTTGAAAAACTAAAACAAAATCATAATAAATTCCTTAAAAATATATTTTCACTACAAAAATGAAAAAATGTCCTCGACATCTTCATCGGCTTCCCCGACATTAACTTTAGGGAAGTTGTAAATGATGTTTGCAGTCATTCTTGACATCATACTTTTTTTTGGGGAAAAGTTAATGCAGCAACCACCGTTTTTGCGCACCGCTTGATCGGCCAAAAGCACTCCGTTTACGGTACTGGTTATAAGTCGATTCCTTTTCGCTGTTTTGATGTTGTTTATTTTGGAAAATTTGCGTTCACAATCTGCGTTTGAGATTGGGATTGCCAGGGCCGTCAGCGCAAACTCGGGGAGAATAGTGAATACTTGTTCCCCAATCTCGTTCTTATGCAGACGAATCTATAAAATTCAATTAAAAAGGAAGTAAAGAAGAGTTAAAGATGGTAATATATAATGTAATGTGCTTATACTGAAAATAAATACCTTATGCCAAAACTGATCGGCTTCAGCACAATTCAAAATTTCCGACGGGAGTGAATTTTTCATTATCACCAGTCTCCGCCATTCGTCGTCTATAGCTTGCAGGTTTGAATCTGATTGCTCAGTGCACCGACTTAAAATTGAAGCTAGGGGCATTAAACTAGGAACCTGTTCTCTGGTTTTATGTGATAGTGCTTGTGTCGGTCCCAGTAACGGTAACTGAGAGAGTACGGGGTCATCAAAGTCGTACCTGAAAATATACAGGTAGTTTAAAAAAGAAACATTACACGCAAACCATTAATTTAAATTACGTAACTAAAATAAAATATTACCTGGCTTTCATCTGGATGCAAGATGTTATCATGAATTGCAGGCAATTTTTTCGAAAGATAGCTATTATGTCTGGGCGCTGCATTGCTTCCGCCGAGGAAAGTTGCCGCATTGTTGCAACGCCCAAATAAATTTGGCTGATTTCTAAAAATTTGGTTGCGTCGTCTGGCTGAATTTGCGATAGTGGAGTTCGGCACACGTATTCTCTTTTCATGTACATCAAAAGAAAGTCGGAGTATGTTTCAGTCATTTTTTGGTGCACAACCGTTACCACTGTTTTTTCTGACTGGAAAAATTCGTTCATTTTAGTGAACTTTGGAAGCACCCACTGAAGGAACATGTAGTAAGCCTTCACAAAGGGATCACATAGTGCTCTGTGAATATCGTCTGCGGACCTTAAGTGCTCAGTAAGGCACTTGTCTGCAAAAAACAATCTGAGCGCTTCCCACATTTCCAGCATGCGATCTATCACTGCCGCAAGTGACAACCACCTGGTTTGGCTCGGGTGTAACAATTTCAGTACGTCGAGTTGAAAGAACTTTTGAAATTGCGCAAACTGTGCCTGTCTTTTCGACGAGTTCTTTAAAAAATTGTAGCAATTTCTTGCTAGGTCCTCGCAGGTTCTGGGCAATGCCTTGCACGCTTCACTGGCACATAAGTGTAAGGAGTGGCAAATACACTTAACGATTCGAATTCCCGGGCATAAGTCCATCATGCGAGTTTTAACAGAGTTAGCGTTGCCCATCATTACATTGCACCCATCAGAAGCGAAACCAGTTATATTTTCTGTAGGGATATTTTTGGTTCTAAAGGTATCCATCATACCTTCGTATAATCGGGCAGCCGTGGCACCTTCTTCAGCGCCCTGAGGATCATTTTCGCTGAAAACCTGCTCCAGTTCCCAGAAACGGCTTACTACGCGCCCACAGTTCTCATCATAAAATCGAACCATTACGCAAGCTGTCTTCACTGATGAAACATCTGTAGACTCGTCCGTTAAAATTGAAAACTTGGATGTGCGTAGTTTTTCCGCTAGTTCCTCTTTCTCAACGTTACCAATAACGTTCATAATAACCCCTTTCATTTTTGTGCGCTTCATGGCCAAGGATTGCGCTATTTCAGAATCAGGAAACATATCCTTCAAAACTTCAACAAGGTGATCCATGCGTGAGAATGGTTCATCATGAGCTGCAAAGTAACCTGCTAGTTTTATTTCCGCATGTTTTACTTTATCCTCCAATGGCGTAGTCTTCTTGTTGAACATGTCTGCAACACTTTTTTGTGTACTTGGAACGCATGCCTTCATTTTCGCCACGTGTTTTGCAGTTGCGGCATGTCGTTTGATGTCAGACCTACAAGAAAAAAATCCTAGATGTCGAATGTATTTAATAAGTACTCATTGTTTTCTTTTTTTTTGTAAAATAGTTATAGTTTAAAAATAAATTAATTAAATATTAATAATTAAACTTAACAAAACCTATGGTATATTACATAAAAATACACACAAAATCAACGAAAGCGGGCACAGATTACATATTTTCATTGCTTTTGATTTTATTTCAATCATATCATAATCAAGAAAAAATCATGGGTTTATTTTTAGGCTTCTATAAATTTCCTGATAAATACGGATAATTTTGCAAAGTCTGACAACCCCATACCGCATACAACAGACAAGACAAGAACGGGCGTCGTTCCCTCAACGATATTCGGTTGACGCGGGAAGTTCGAATTTTATGCAGTTTTTAATTTATTGTGAAGTAATGACAGCTGATTCTAATTATTGCTAAGTACTTACATTTATTAGCAGAATTTGTATCAAAAATTATTGTTACTCTAAGTACAAATTTCATGAAACTTTTTCATAAATATTAGGTTAGGTACTCGTTATAGCATATTGAGACTTTGTAATTCCCGATTGTCTGGACGCGCGCACGATCATCGCCACGAATTCCTTTGCTGGCTGATTAAGTCATGAAGCGTATGGCCTCGCCGTGTGGAAAGCGGAGCCCGAAGCATATAGGCTTCTAGAGTCCAGAATCCAAATTATGACAGTCACACGCGCGTAACATGTAGTTGAAAGTTTACTTACGTTTCTGCTCGAAATGATTTTGAGCATAATTTGCAGAATGCTTTAAATTTGTCACTGGGGTCTGGAGCTGGAGATATCCATTTGTACGTTTCCTCTAGTTTCTTGTTGTATTGCAGGGGGGGCCTATGAGAACTAGTTCGCCTTTTCTTCGCTGAAGACGGACCAGGCGATTCATTGTTACGGCAATCACTATCAGTGTCAGTGTCACTCATTATTAAAACAGCAGCACTCACAGTCAGCATCAACACATTAGTCAACACAACATCAACTAAATAACATTAACAACAACTACAACAAGACAAGCCAGCCAGAGCAGAGCCACAACACAAACAAACGTAAACAAAAACAAAATGATGGATAGCCGTACTTTAGAAGTCTGAATTTAATTATGTACCACAAGAATATTTATTTACACTTACACTACACTACAAATATTTATTTACAATTTTATAGATACTTTTTAAGAACTAAAAAACTTTGTGTATTATTTTACACATAATAACTAATCAATTTGATTTCAATATTTCGTATTTTTTTCCAATCTCACAACGTCGCTTGACATTGCCGAAATGTTCAAACTACAAGCTTGGAAATGATAGATATACATTGCCTGTTTGTGCTACAAATTAAATCCATTGAACAAAATTTAACAAGCGATGTACGCTGAGTAGTAGTGAGTTATTGCCAATCATGCCCGACCTTTGCTTTCTGAGAATATGTGTGAGTGAAATGGCATTATCGCAATAGTACGCAAGTGTGAATAGTACAACTAGTGCTTCCGATGCGTTGTAAGCGTTTCGGCTGTTTCGTTCGTTCGATGTTTTGAATTTGCCACCTTTTTCCACGAGCTAGTGGTAACATTTAAAAATTGTTCGTGTATATTTAAAAAAAGCGGATAGCGGGGCCTGTGGCAAAAACGCGGGGTAAAAAGCGGAAAAGCGGGGTGTCTGGCAACACTGAGGAAAGGATACACTTATAGGACCCCTTACAAAAATATTCAACCATATATTGCGGACTAAAACAATACCAAAGCAGTGGACATGTTCAGAAATAACGCTTCTATTTAAAAAAGGTGATCCTAAACTCTTATCAAACTACAGACCAATCAGCCTGATGTCATGCTTGTATAAAGTTTTTTCAGCGACTCTATTAAGACGCATAACAAAAATAATAGACGAAAGCCAACCTGTTGAGCAGGCAGGTTTCATGCGAGCCTTTTCTACAGTGGATCATATATACACATTGAAAATCATAATAGAGAAATACATAGAATATAACAAACCGCTCTACATAAGCTTTATTGACTACAGCAAAGCTTTCGACTCTATATCTCACGAGTCAATATGGCAAGCTCTATCAGAACAGGGTGTTAACCAAGATTACATAGACATAATTAAAGAAATCTACAGAACAAGCACGGCCTCGATCAAGCTGGAGAATCTGGGAGCACCCTTTAAAATAGAGAAAGGGGTGAGGCAGGGGGACCCACTCTCCCCAAAATGATTCATAGGAGTTCTAGAACACATATTTCGAGCGCTAAATTGGGAAGGAAGAGGATTAAAAATAAATGGACTCTACCTAAGTAATTTAAGATTTGCAGACGATATAGTACTACTCGCAGAAGACCCTAACGAACTAGAATTTATGTTACAATCGCTAGCCACACAGAGCAAGTCAGTTGGACTGCTCGTAAATGAAGACAAAACCAAGGTAATGACAAATTGCCAGCGAGTTCCAATTATCTTAGACTCCACGCAGTTGGAATATGTCGACAACTATACTTACTTGGGGCATCTAATTTCCTTTAAATCGTGCACGGATAAAGAGGTAGAAACTAGGATAAAACGGACATGGAACAAATATTGGTCGTTAAAGGAGGTATTTAAGAGCAAACTCCCCACGAAAATTAAAACAAAAGCTATGAACATCTGTCTGTTACCATGCCTTATATATGCATGCCAGACGTGGCCTCTAACAAAAAGAACCCTTGAACGACTGAAAATTTGTCAAAGAGGAATGGAAAGGAGTTATTTAAGACTAAAACTGAAAGATAGAGTCAAAAATGAACTAATCAGGAAAAGAACGAAGGCCAAAGATGCAGTTAAACAAGTGTTGAAACTAAAATGGAGATGGGCTGGTCACACACAAAGACTTAGAGACGAGCGATGGACAAAAATTGTATCAGAGTGGTATCCCAGAGACAAAAAGAGAAGAAAAGGAAGGCCATTTCTAAGATGGAGTGACGACATACAAAAAGTAGCCGGGAACTGTTGGACTAGAATAGCCAAAGATAGGAAAAAATGGAGAGCTTTGGAGGAGGCTTTCACCGCTCTAGGCGGTCCCTATATTGAAGAACAGGAAGAAGCATAAAAAAATAAATAAATAAGAAAGTATATATAAATGTAACTAATGCCGCTAAATGTATATTTGTTTATGTAGATATAAATTCAAAACTGTAAAAGGGAAATAAAGCTATCTTATCTTATCTTATACTTAGGTACTTGATTTATTTTCCTGAGTTCGTGCAATTAAAGCATATCTTTGTTAAAATTTAAGCCTGAAAACAGTACTTCTTGAATTTCTGTAATTATTAGAAAAAAATGTAAGCGGCACTGCGTGTAAAGATGATTTTAATTATTTTCTAATGCCATTATTAATTAAAAAGTTGATTGTGCCTAATACTGTTTCATTATAAAAGAGAAAACTAATCGAAAATTGACGTTTTTTTTCTTCCCTGGGGAAACTCAAGGTCACGCCGCCGACGCCGCCGCCGCCGTTCGATTTTGATGAGCGAAAGGGCTGCTCTACCCGCAGCGCCGGAGCTAAGGCGGAGCCCGACGCGGAGGCGCGCAGGGAGGGCAGCACGCGCGACCGTGATTTGTGACACGAAGGGCGAAAGGGCTGCCCTTCCGGAGCGCCGCAGCTGACTCGGAGACCCCTCCGTCCTCCTTTTAACTGTAATATGTTGCTAGAATGGGACTTTTAGAATTTTATAACCTCAATCTTCAATCGTTAATATCTTGGGAACCAAGCATCTCCGCGGGGGGGGGAGTGGGGGTAAGGAGTACCCACCCCCTCCCCCCCTCCCCCCTCCTATTAGGTGTTGCATATTCTAAAGAACTTCCGAAATTAATTGTACCTCTGCAGTTTTTAAATTACAGGTCAACAAAAGTGTCCGGCTGTGTAGTGTACTTTCCAGCCGACCACTCGTAGATCTACTAATATACGCAATTTGAAGCAGTAATTCGAATTGCAAATAAATGTACCTATTATGTACCCATGAAAAAAACCTAATTGGTTTAAAAAAAAAAGCTCCTAAAAATGATTTTTACATAAATCGAACATTTTGAGTTGTAGCGCCTGTGAAAAAGAAATAGCAACGTGAGCTTGCCCACTCGCAATGTAACACGTTGCTATTTGTCCTTATCCAGAAATATCCTACACACAAGACCTATTGATACAGTAACCAACTAATTAATTAAGTTTATAACCATAAGATCTGCAATTCAGCCCTCCGAAACAATCCCCACGACGTTTCTCTAGCATGAAGCACACAAGACACCCTCCATTCTGATTGTTAGTTTACTCCTAGAGGAATATTCAACAACCATGGACTTTGACGTGGTAGATCCCTTCCCATCTCACAGTGAAAGAAATATAAAGAAAACTGGTTTCTGCACCATAGATGGACACCTCAATTCTCCTATCACAGCAGATGAGATTGATTTTTTACTCAAGTATGACCAGTTCTACTGCTGGCGTCACAAACACATTAAGGCTCTCCTTCAAAACACATATACAAATGCAAAATCTTTCAGAGAGATTCCGGACTGTCCTTGGGAATTTTTGGAAAATCATGCACTGAGATGTCAATTAAAAACAATATCGTCGCATCAGGACGTCAATCTTAACGCCTTAGTCGAGTCTGCACTAATAAACACGGAAATACATCACAATGCTTACTTTGGCAGGCAGATGCCTCTTAAAAGCAGGACAGATTCCATCAGGGATGTATTTCATCTCCCCTCTATTCAAAAAGCTTACCGAGAGAAAATAAAAGTAGAACAGATCAAGGGGACTCTTACTGATCATGAACACATTCTTGGAGAGTTCCACCTAATCGCTGATCAAATTTCAGTTGAGAAAGAAATAACAATAATAAAGGACCAAAAGACAGGGACAAATTACATCTTCCCTACGACGATGTTCGTTTGTGTACTAGATAATATTCAAGTTAGGTTTCACTTAGCTGTTAACGTTGCAATAAAAGAACGACTAGAGGATATTCCCGGACTTTTGCAACACTATACTGATCTAACATCACAGGCAAAATGGCTACGGGCTAAATATCATCGCGAAAATAGATTTTTTGACTTGATGAAAGATTGGGATGCTCGAATAATAGGAATGACTGTAGAAGACAACGTTGATGACCTAGGTTTTTCGTCGTTGACAGAAGAGATCGAGAAAGGGTGGAAAGAGAAATTTGATTCACTCGATATTGCGAACTGGGAGAACCTAATCTTATGTAAAAAATACGAAGGAGACCGTGACCTGCAGGTACAGCTGGCCTTCTACTTCGCTAATCTCAATAAGAACTTCGGACACCCAATTTTAGATCCGGTTGATGGAATAAAACAACTAAGAGAAAACTCAAAAAAGGAGATACCAATTGATGACAACCTAGCAAAAAGAACCCTTTGGAAATTCAGATCCTTATTCAGAAATAGTCGATGCCTTTACTTTTAGTTGGGAAAATATTATTTTTTATCTCTTTCCCCCATTCAGCCTAGTGAGCAAAGTATTAGAAAAATCATTTCAGATAAAGCTAAAGGTATCGTTGTAGTACCCTACTGGCCATCACAAGCATGGTACTCCTTGTGGTCTAGTCTTGTCGTACCTGAAAAAACGTTTATTGATTCCGACGGATCTTTATTAGTCTCTCCGTTCAGAACGCGCCTCCCGCTTCATGCCAGCCTTATCCTGGTGGCAGCTAAATTATCAGGGATATGATAATAAAGCGTGGCCTACCACATGAATCACTAAATATAGTGATGGCCTCTTTAGCAAAAATACTTTTAAAGCAATAATTTAAAACTTTATTAATTCAAATCCTGGGCATGCAGCGGTGCATGGGATGGTGCTGTCCTTGTCACACATTTGGAGCTGTAATGTCTTGGAAGGCGGAGCCATGCTTCCATCTCTCTCCCGCGGCGCGTCGGCGCACCCGCGCCCGCGCTTGCCTGACCTCATTACATTTTTTGGTGTTGTCCGAGTCGCACGAAATTTAACCACTATTATTATTATTTATGAAGAACCACTTCACCACCAGCCCCGTCACGTTGGTGGTCACGTAGTCGCAGTCGAGAGTGACAGACTCTTTGGCAATCGTAATTAAGCCAAAATTGCTTCGACTTGGCCAATGATACTTTTGACGCCACGCCAGAGTATAAAGTGCTATGCATCCCTCCTCCTGTCTGAACTGTGCCTACGGTATGTCCAACATGTACAGTTTCGTCTTGCGGCGGTTGGGACACTCACATAATTGGAATCAAACATCACGTAAGGTAAGTTCGTTAAAATGGAGTAGGTAGACGTAAACATTCGTATATAATAGTCCTCTACACGGCTCGCACGTGGATGATCAATATGATCACACTTGAAATCTTCAACACGATTTTCGTGGAGCTATACACGTGTAAATACATCTACATGTTTGTTTCTTTTCGCCAGGCAAGGTGATAGTCATAACACAAACCCTAAAATTTGCCCATTTTACTTGGCGTCATAACACTTTTATCACTATTGATGACGAACCCCAACGACTTAAAAAAGTCTTGTAGTTTTTACGTTTGTTAAGTAATTAAATCTATGATCTTACTATATATAAAAAATCGTCTAAGTAGTTAAATGACAATAGGCCCGAAGTACGTAGATATTTCTTTTAATAATTTTATATAAACAAATGGAGCCGTACAAATTCTTGTCGTTTAGCAAGACATTCGAATCAAACAATTGTGGTCGCCACTTAAAACGCAATCGTTTGCGATCATTTTCATCAACAGATATCAGAAAATAGTCATCATGTAGATCTATTGTTGCCATATCTTGCAATACCTTACATAAAATGTACCTACATGTAAGCAATTAATAAATGAAATGAAATAAAGTAATCGGTACGTTACGGTAGTGCTACCGCAGTCATCCAACTTAAAGTGATGAACCGTAGTGAATTTGTTTAATTATTTTAAACTTACAATTAGTATGAAACGATGAGTTCCGTTAGGTTTAGGTACTGTGAAAATAGGTGAGACAAATTGTCCTTCACATGGCATACACAGTGATATGAAGTTAGTTACATAAAAACTCAGCAAATCCGTTATACATCTTTCCTAATTATATAACTTTATACACGTATCTTTACTTTTTATTCGTAAATATGTAAGTAACCAGGTTTAATGATTTTGTAGGTAAGATGCGTAAAGGAAATTTGAAAGTACCGTTATTGGCAGTGCCGTATTATCTAAAAACACTTTATAGTAACTAGTACTTTTGTTAAAATGATTACAAATTTACCTTCATAATCCTGGTTGTAATTTCGATCCCTTGATCGCTTTCGTTTTCACTTCACTACACTATTTTTTAACGTTAAATTTCGTGCGACTCGGACAACACCAAAAAATGTCAATGGCATTGTCTCGTGATACCTTTTTAACCCAGTGTGCTAAGGTCTGAGATCCAAAGTTTTTATAAGGCCTTCGTACAAAGAGGTATCCTTTAGTATGATGGCGTCTCAATTCATTTGTCCTACTAACATACGTTTGAACTGCGAGTGCTGGGCAAATAAGGACTTTCGCGGATATAGGGTAATCTGTTGATTGGTTAACAAGCTCCAGGCCGCGAAGTATTAATTAAATTTGTAACCTTGATTATATTTAACATTCAGATGACTCCTACTGGAGGAGTATCATCTCATTAGCTATACTGTCCAGTACCAGTGCTAATGAAGGTGAAGCCATAATTACATCATTACTTATTGGCATATTATCTAATTTTATCAGTCATTTGACGTAACATTCGTATTGCGATAAGGCTGATCTGTGTATGATCAAACAGCTATAGCTTAAAATTTTATGGTCAAAAAGACATCATCAAAAAGATCGTCGTCATTAGCGTCATAAACATCAAGATTTCTCGTTTTTTACAAAGAAGCTCCCAGGATTTGAATTAATAAAGTTTTAAATTATTGCTTTAAAAGTATTTTTGCTAAAGAGGCCATCACTATATTTAGTGATTCATGTGGTAGGCCACGCTTTATTATCATATCCCTGATAATTTAGCTGCCACCAGGATAAGGCTGGCATGAAGCGGGAGGCGCGTTCTGAACGGAGAGACTAATAAAGATCCGTCGGAATCAAAAAACGTTTTTTCAGGTACGACAAGACTAGACCACAAGGAGTACCATGCTTGTGATGGCCAGTAGGGTACTACAACGATACCTTTAGCTTTATCTGAAATGATTTTTCTAATACTTTGCTCACTAAGCTGAATGGGGGAAAGAGATAAAAAATAATATTTTCCCAACTAAAAGTAAAGGCATCGACTATTTCTGAATAAGGATCTAATTTCGAAGACGCATATCTACTGCAGTAGGCTGTAGTTCTGAGGGCTGTCAAAAAAGGTCAAATGCAGGTGTACAGCCTAACATATGAACAATCTGTGAAAATATATGACCAGAAATTTCCCATTCAGTGTCTATATTCATTTGGCTGGAGTCCTAGACTCCCGATCTGCTACTACATTATCGCAAGACTGTATGTATGATGTAAATACATAGACGTTTTTTGACTCGCACAACTGCCAAATGTTTCTTGCATACTTATTTAAATGGGGATATTGTACTTCCCCATTCTGTTAATATAACATGGCAGGTGTGTTGTCTATTCTCAGTAAAACGTTGCAATCTTTTAGATTTGCTGTAAATATCTTCAGTCCATAAAATGCGGCTATACACACTTGCTATTGCTTGCTTGCTTGGCTATTTGTACAAACTTGTAAGAACGGGTATAAATAGGCGATAAGTTATATACTAAGTTAGATGTAAGTCATATTTTGTGAAATTCCTACGGAGCGACATCGTCACCTGAGTGACAAAGCTCCTTAAATAAAGATAATAAAAAAAAAAAAAAAAAAAATGTAAAAATCATTCATAAGAGCTTTTTTTTAGGCAGGGGGTTTACACTTTGACGATTGCTGGGAAGAAGTCGTGGTTGTGTTTCGGAAATATCGAAGTGATGATGACTCTAATAATGTTTATGATAATTGATTATGTCCAAGGCAACAACCATCAGCGTTACGCAAAATGTTGACAGGCCTAACGAAAGCAACTTTTGGTCAATTTTGGGTTGAAGTGGTAAATGTAATCGAAAAATATAATTACACATAATACAATTCTGTTCAATGATTCAGTCGTTTTATTTTGGTAGTTAGTTGTGTCATACTTTCTAGCGGTGACATGGTATCGTACGGAATTCAAACCCTCTTGAAAAATGTGTACTTACAAAATATTTACGTAATTGTACTTACGAGAAATCAATGATCAATCTGTCCCCGCTGAAGCATACTCGTACTTTCTAAACGTCAATGACGCACGATCAAAAAGAAAAGGACAAAAATCATCTGACAGAATGGTACTCTTTTCGATGATTGTCATAATGACTCGTAATTCAAAATTAGGAAACTTGCTTGTTTTGACACTGACAGGTATACCGGTAATGGTTTTATGGGTAAAATATCAAATAGAGGTAATGTTGTCACTTGGCGAAACCGCTATTACATTTAATAATAATAATAAAAAAACCGCTGACACTGACACACGTCGTCTCCGTATATTTTTGATAAAAATGTATTTTTTAACTGTTTTTTACCACGAATATGTGATGTTTTTAACTAAAATCACAAACACAACGTGCCGAATACATAAATAAACCCATCGGAAATGATTACGAGACGACGACGAGCACAAGCGGCCACGAACGCACGCCCACCACCATTGCCCGTGCCGTCCAGCTCCTCGGAATCGTCGTCGGGGGACGAGTTTGCGACTGCCCCCGAGATCAGCAGCGAGTCGAGCGAGGACGCGCGCGGGCCGCCGCCCCCGCCGCCGCGACCACCTGCGCGACGAGGACGGCCACCGCTGCCGGCACGCTTGGGGCCTGTGGGGCATCCTGCCCCGCCCACGGCCCTCGCTACCGGTGGTGTAGTGCGACGCATGCGATGGACTCAGACTATGAATGAGAACTGCATGCGCGCCTACTATGGGGCTACAGAGGGAGGTACTAGCCTGACGGCGTACCGTGACCGGATGTTGCTTCTGTTTCAGACTCTTGAACCGACCATCGACGTGTCTGCGCAACGGCTATCGGATCAGGTGCGCGCCATCCAGCGGCTGAAGCGGCTGGATGACGCGACGCTTGATCGACTGCGCCTGGAAGTACTTGCCACCCGCGCGGCCTCCGCTTCGGCTCGGAATCCGCCCGCTACGTCGCCGGTCCCGGTGCCAGCACCCGACCTGACGCCGGGGGCGCCACGGGAGGTTCCCGCTGCCGACGAGGAGGACGGTGTGAGTAGTGTAAGTACCCAGGCCAATGAGCAATTGAGGAGGGCTCTGGAGGAGGCGATTGAGCAGTACCGATCCACGGCAGACTCTAGGCCGCGTTTACCTCGCTTGCCCACGAATAGGCGTAATCTAGCGCTAGTGGGAGCCCTAAACGCTTTACTAGACCCGTATATGCGGGCTAGCGAAGATCTCGCTGATACACACGCGATCATGTATTGCGGGGCCATCGCGGCGTGCCGCGTCGCTCGCGTCAAGTTCCCGGACGCTGACCGAGCGCCGCGGACCGCCGGGGGTGTCCCCGCCTGGCAAGTACGGATCGAGCGGCGTATCAGCACGTTTAGGACTCTCATTGCAAAGCTGATTTGCTTCAGGGGGGGTAACAACCGCCCCCGTGTTATGCGTTTCGTGACACAAGCCTTCGCAGGGACTGATATCAGACCCTGCGACTACATGGCATGTGTCACGGAGCGCATAGACTTCCTGAAGCAGAAAGTCTATGCATGGGCAAGCCGTATTCGCCGCTATAGAGAGCGTGTGGATCGATACCAGCAGAATCGTCTCTTTCAGAGTGACCAAAGGAAGGTATACCGAAAGTGGGAGGGAGCCGATCAACGTGTGATCGACGGGCAACTACCGGATCCTACTGCCATGATTAATTTCTGGCGTAGTATCTGGTCGGCGCCAGTCGTGCACACCGAGGGCGAGTGGATGACTGTTGTTGAGCGAGAATGTGAGCCCATCGAAACCATGGGGGCTGTTACCATCAGCCCCGATGACGTGAGTTGTGCGGCTCGTGCGACCCAGAACTGGAAAAGTCCTGGGCCGGATGGGTTACACAATTTCTGGATCAAGTGGTTTCGATGCGCACATGAACGCTTGGCAACACAATTCCAACAAGCCCTTGAGCTCGGCTCCCTACCATCTTTCCTAACAACAGGTGTTACCTTCCTGCTCTACAAGTCCGGTAGTACCACGGAAGCGAAGAATTATCGACCCATCACGTGCTTGCCCACGCTGTACAAGCTCCTTACATCCATTCTGAGATCAAAAATCAACTCGCACATTGTTGCGAACAACGTTATGGCCTTCTCTCAAAATGGATGTAGGGTTGGGTCACGTGGTACTAAAGAGCTCCTCCTCATCGACACGGCCATTTGCCAACAAGTCCGGCGGGACAGGGGGTCTCTCTCGGCTGCTTGGATTGACTACAAGAAGGCCTATGATTCGGTGCCTCATTCATGGCTGGAGAGGATCTTGGAGCTGTATAAAATCAATACAGCTTTAAAATCCTTCTTAGGCGCATGTATGAGGCAGTGGACCACAGTCCTTCGTCAACCAGGCGGTAGAGATGGCCCCCCTGGTCCGCATGACTTTATAAGGATTGAGAGAGGTATTTTCCAGGGTGACAGTCTGAGTCCCCTGTGGTTCTGCCTGGCCCTGAACCCACTCAGCACTCTGCTGAAGGAGTCAGGACTGGGCTGTCGGCTTCGGAGAGGGGGTGAGGTCATTTCTCATCTGCTGTACATGGACGACCTCAAGCTATTTGCACCCAAACGCCCAGACTTGCTGGAGCTACTGAAGGTCACAGAAACCTTCAGTAGCGCCATCAAAATGGAGTTTGGTGTAGATAAGTGTGCAGTCATGCATGTACAACGAGGGAAAGTCGTAAATTCCCCGAATTTGCAACTTTCCGAGACAATGACTCTCAGGTCTATCTCCGAGGCTGAAACCTACAAGTACCTTGGTATGTCACAGGCCTTGAGTATTGCGGACAGGGACACTATACAGGCGGTGAAGGAGCGCTTCTTCTGTCGCTTGACAAAAGTACTTAACAGTATTTTGTCTGGCGGCAACAAGGTGCGGGCCTTCAACGCTTGGGTGATGCCCCTGCTCACTTACTCCTTTGGCATACTAAGGTGGACTCAGACTGAGCTGGGCGCCCTGGATAGGCGGGTCCGTGTGCTGCTCACTACACACCGCATGCTACACCCACGCTCGTCAGTTATGAGACTGTACATCCCGCGTAAGTGTGGCGGCCGTGGCTTTTTAAACGCCAAGGACCTCCATAACCGCGAGGTGTGCAGCCTCAGGGAGTACTTCCTAAACAACGAGTGTGGGATACATCGCGATGTAGTAGCAGTAGACAGAAGCCTTACTCCTCTTTCCTTGGCAAACGAGAACTGGCGTAGACCTAAGGTGCTTAGCACCGACGACCGCAAGGACATATGGAAGAGTAAGGAGCTACACGGGCGGTTCTACAAGGCCCTCACGGGGCCCGATGTAGACCTGCTCGCGTCGGTGAACTGGCTACGCTTCGGTGATCTCTTCGGGGAAACTGAAGGTTTTGTCTGTGCAATTGCGGACGAAGTTATGATGACGAACAACTACCGGAGATATATCCTGAGGGACGGTACGGTCGACATCTGTCGGGCATGCCGCCGTCCCGGAGAGTCTATCAGGCATATTATCTCCGGTTGTTCCCATCTAGCTAACGGCGAGTACTTGCACAGACATAATCAAGTAGCCAGGATCATTCACCAGCAACTTGCTGTTCGATATGGTCTTGTGGGGTCTGAGGTGCCGTACTATAAGTACGTACCAACGCCGGTTCTCGAAAATGGTCGCGCCACGCTCTATTGGGATCGATCTATCATCACGGACAGGACTATTGTAGCCAATAAGCCTGATATCGTGCTGATAGATCGATCCAAGCGCCGTGCAGTGCTCGTCGACATCACCATCCCCCATGACGAGAACCTCGTGAAGGCCGAGAAGGACAAGCTCAGCAAGTACCTTGACTTGGCTCACGAGGTTACCGCCATGTGGGATGTTGATTCGACGATTATTGTTCCGATAGTCGTTTCGGCGAACGGACTTATAGCGAAGAGTCTCGATCACCATCTCAAGAGACTCTCGCTAGATGGCTGGATCAAGGGTCAGATACAGAAAGCGGTTCTTCTGGACACGGCGCGCATCGTCAGGAGGTTCCTCTCTCTGCGGCCCTAACCACCGGTAGCCTGGGCCCCGCCCCGCTGCCGGCGGCACCCTAGGTTAGGTTTTTTATAATGTGTTTATATTTTGTAATTTCACTTTGTATTTTACTTTTTATATATATATTGTAAAAAGCCTAATCTAAGAAAATAAAGATATACCTGAATAATAATAATATTAGGGGACAATCTTACACAAATCGAACTAGTCCCATAGTAAGCTCAATAAGGCTTGTGTTATGGATACTAGACGACGATATATTTAATAGATACATACATACAAATACTTAAATACATAGAAAACATCCATGACTCAGGAACAAATATTCGTGCTCATCACACAAATAAATGCCCTTACCGGGATTCGAACCCAGGACCTCTTGCTTCATAGGCAGGGTCACTACCAACTAAGCTAAAGCGGTCGTCAAACCAATCATTTCAATACCGGTTTTGATTATACCGCTTATTAGAGCTTTAGTGATATAAATACCGAAATGCAATTATAACCGGTAATACCTTCTTTAAAACCGGTAGTAAGAATACCGGTTACGATCCCTGGATGAAGGGGACAGTATAATGGCTGACAGAGGATTTAATGTACAAGATTTATTTGCTAGCAAGGGTGTTGGCATTAATATTCCTACCTTCTTAAAAGGAAAATCCCAAATCCCTGGAGTTTTATTAAAACTTGATCAAAAGTTAGCAAGTCAGAGAGTCCACATAGAGAGGCTCATAGGATTAACAAAAACATACAAAATATTAACCAGTGAACTCAATAAATCTTATGTGCCATTAGCATCCAAGGTTTTCTTTATTTGTTTAATGCTCTGTAACTTTAGAGAAGGAATAATAAGGTATATAGAATAAATAGGTAGAGAATGCCTTAAGGCATTAAGTCCGCCAATTGTACTTTTTTATTATTGTGCAATAAAGTTTAAATAAATAAATAAATAAAATAATAAAGAAAAAGAAGTCTTATTAACTTGGTTTTATTTATTTGTTTACAATTATCAAAGAAATGCTAAATAAAATGGACAATCTTTATGAAAAATGTACTATGTACTATGATTATCATAAAATGAAATGATTAATTTAATTAAATTAATTTTATTTATTCATTTTATGATAATCATAGTACAAATGTGACATGTGTGTGTGTGTGTGTGTGTGTGTGTGTAATGGTACGTGTATGTGTGTGTTATGTGTAAAAACTTCCTGTTTGAAATATTTTTCATAAAAATTGTCCAATTTATTTAGCATTTCTTTGATAAAGTGATTGTCTCTGCTGACATAGACTACTTTCATATCTTTGTATGTGTAAACAACCAAATTACAGTAGGATCGCCCTGTACAGTACATCTGTCCCTGTATTTGGTAATAATACGGTGTACTATGTTTCAGCGTTAACATGTTGTTAATTTCTACCAAATATGGGACAGTTGAGGGCTTGATCTCTTGATATCTACTGGCATATGGGCATTCGATTTCAATTATGGTGTCTGAACCAAGTAGCCCATCTGGGGAAGCACCTAAATATGGTCTTTCTTCACTTATACTATTTATAAGGACTCCACACGGCTCTACTTCCAAATCATACTTCACACAATATTGGTTCAGGGCTATCTTTCCATTCAATATACCATGGTTGGTTGCTCTGGATTGAAATATTTCCTTGTGCATAATTTGTTCTGCATATTTCTCCATTGTTGTAGTTTTTAGGTGGCATATTGTATGAAAATTACTTGCAGTAATTCTGTGTTGGCGATGATGATGCCATTCAATGCTTGATACTTGTTCCCTGGTCATTTTTTCAATTAGTTCAATGTCTGTTTTTGTCACATTCAATATTTTTAAATCTTTCAATATGTCATATACCACATTTGTTCCTGTGTAATTATGATCTATTTGTATACCATAAGGGTTTGCTGGTTCATACAACTGTTTCATTGGCATATAGTTGTATTTCCAAAGTTGAGCACCAAATTTCTAAGGTTATTATAGTTTCCTTTGTTCAAGTTCTTGAAAGGATATGGTTCAAATAGAACATTAATAGAGCCTCGTCTTTTGGGCAATTTTTCAGCTCTTACTGGTGTACCAGTGTAAAGCTTTTTTGGGACATGAAATTGTTGCAATTTTTCCGTGCACACTTCATATTTTAATAATATTTTTTCTTTACTTATGTGCTCAACGCCAAGCAAAAGGACAGCAACATGTTTACAAAACTGCATTCAGTCCGCTGCCAGCGGGACACTCACAGTGAGTTTCTATAGGATTTCCAAATTTGTCAAGTTTAATGTCCACCTCATATTGCAACTTTTTCATTGTTTTCCGGCAAAATCGTTTAATGAATAACTGATGCCCTAACAGTTATTAAGTGCCTCGACTCATACAACTCAACTGCTGCTTTCATTTTTTTTTCAGTGCTGAAATACAAATAACATAGTATAATATTGTTATAACTGGAGCCTTTCAGTAACTTACCCCTCACTCGAAAACTTTGTACCTACAATGTGCATAAAATCATAACCTCAAACCATGTTTTTACGATGTCTTTCCATGTGTGGTATGTTTGTGTGCATCAATATGAGAATTATGTTTTTCTTTTTCAAAATTTGCGTGTGTAAATAAACAGATCGTTTTGCATTTCTTATTTCTTCACCCCCCCCCCCCCCCCCTCACCCCTGCAAAATTCGGCAGACATTTTTGTACGCAAATACGACATAAGGCTACTCCAGTTATGCATGCTCTAAGCCCTGCGCTTTGTATAGCAACGACTGTAATAAAAAGAACAAGGCTAATCGAATGAATCACGACCACGAGATAAACGGCCTTGAAACCCACGCCCGCGCGGCCGCGTCGCCGCACATTAAACGCGGGGGTCCGCGATGATTACGCGTTCTAGGGTTCGTATAAAACTGTCATTGGATTTGGAATCTTCTGCCTTGGACGGTGGAGTTGCTTTTTAAATTGACTATTTTGATGCAGTCGGCCCGCGCCTGACTCGAGCTTCGCGCTCGCCTTCGCGCCTGCCTGAGCTGTATTAGCGCGGCGCGTGCACAGGCCCGCGCGGGCTCGAACCGCGTTCGATGTACGTTTGATTGAATTATAGTATCAATGCTTACAACTTGCGCGGCCTCGCGCTCGACAAACGTTTGAGCTGCAACCGCGACCAGCTTGTGGAGGGTTTTATAGGCAGGCCGTTTATCTCGGGCAATACACTCGCTTAAGTAGGTAGGTACCTACTTTTGATTTTTGGTGAGATGCGAGTTCCCATAAAGTACGATCTCCAAGGACCAGGCGACGCCGGCGCGCACATTGTATATGTACCAAAGGAAATTGAATACCATATTTCTTTTATTTCTAGATAACGGCATTACTATAGAACATTTCAGTGACCTCACAGACAGCCTCTTAAAAGAATTATGTCCACATATTGGGCATAGGATACAGATACGTAACTGCATTCACGAGCTATTAGATGCCACGGCAGACACAGAGCCCTGCCTGACATCAGATACACAGAGCTCTGATGTTGAACTTTCAGCAACACAAGGCGATGTTGAAGTTTCAGCAACACAAGACGATGTTGAAGTTTCAGCAACACAAGACGATGTTTCAGCACTTTCAGTTCTCAGAGATATATCCACTAGCCTCAACCGTCCAACCCTACCAAAATTTGATTTAAAGACACTTTTACAGACATCCGCACATGGCAATAATCTGATAAATTATTACAAACAATACCATTATCTTAATGCCAAAAAAAGAAATATACTGACAGACATAATTGTCAAACACATATACACATACATTGTGAACAAGTAAATACTGCATTATTATTATATATTGTGTTTTAGAAAAACAATGAGTAGTTAAATAGCATAATATTTAGTTAGTACCAGTGTAGTGGTAATAGTAGATTGTGCAAAAGTGCAAAATAATTTTGGTAACACATACTGCTTTTCAAAGCTTCTATTATATTATATATATTGTAATTAAACAGTGAATATCAGGGAAGAATAGTGCAACCTGGTTCCCTCATTTGGGGGCAACAATGAATTTTCTGAATAGCCGGGGCCCCGTTTCTCAAAAGCTTGTAACTTGCAATACAAGCGGAAGCCTCCTTTCATTTAGAGACTTCCGCTAGTATTACAAGCTACAAGCTTTTGAGAAATAGGCCCCAGGTGTAAAAATCATCAACAATCAATCAACAAGCTGGTGACACAGCAGGCCGCTTGCGGACAATGGACTACTGCTGCTCGCAGGGAAAAACAAATCAAGGATCACCACACGCTCACTCTCGCTACCTGGAATGTACGCGGGCTCTCCAAACCTGGAACATCGAAAACGGTTGAGAGAGAGATGGACAGGTACAAGCTGGACATACTGGCGGTAAGCGAGACTCACATTAAGGAGACCGGCCACTACACGACATCTACAGGGAGACTAGCCATAGTGTCGGGAAAACCTGAGAACAGCTTCAGTGGTGTGGCGATCATAGTCTCCAAATCCCTCAAGGAAAAAGTAGCTGGGTATGACTGCATCAACGACAGAATACTGAGGGTCAAACTTGAAGCACGTCCATACCCGATGAACTTAATCGCCGTATATGCTCCCACATCGGCTTCCCCCGAAGAAGACATTAAGGAATTCTACGACAACCTAGAAGCGACAGTACGGGTTATACCGAAAAAAGAACCGGTGATTATACTTGGAGATTTTAATGCCAAGATTGGGACAACCGTCAACGATGACCACATTCGAGGTATAGTTGGAAAATATGGCCTAGGCACACGAAACGAGAGAGGTGAAATGCTTCTGGACTTTTGTGCGGAGAACCAATTAACCGTCATGAACACCTGGTTCCAACAACATCCCAGACGATTATACACTTGGACCTCACCCAACGGTCAGTACAGGAACCAAATTGACTTCGTGTTAATGTGCCAAAGATGGCGGTCAGCGATATTTGCCACAAAAACTCGACCGGGTGCGGACTGCGGAAGCGACCACCAGCTCCTCGTCGCCAAGCTTAGGATCCGTCTGAAGAACACTAAGCGAGCGAGTCTGAACAAACCGGTCCAACTCAACGCATGTGCGCGAATTGAGTTCCAGAATAAGCTCCAATTAAAACTCCAAGACATAGCACGCGACCCATTTGAGTCTGCTGGATCTTCCTGGGATCATTTCAAAGCCATTTCCCTCGAAACAGCTGAACAAGCTGGGGCTGCTCACAAAACTGCACTACCCAAAGCAAACTGGATGAGCAATGAAACTTGGGATAAGATCGGTGAAAGGAAAGCTTGCAAAGAGAATGGTCTGCGTTCCGAAGATGATAGGTGCCGATTTTCAGAGCTCCATAAAGATATCCAGAGACGTTGCAGGAAGGACAGAGACGATTATATCGATAGGATATGCGCTGACTTGGAGAAGGCTTCACAGACGGCACACACTCGGGACTTGTTCCAGAAGGTTAAATTACTCGCCTGCGAATCCAAACCCAAGCAATGGACAATTGAGGACGAGAAGGGTGTCACATTAATCGATAAAAGCGCAGTCCTAGAAAGATGGAGGCAGTACTGTCAGCAGCTATAGTGATGTAGGCGATGACACAGACCCAATAGACTACGTGGAAAGGGAGCCTGACATCCTTCTGAGGGAAGTCGAATCGGCCATTGAGTTGCTGAAATTCAATGCTTGCGGCAGCGACGGCATTACTGCGCAGATGCTAAAAAGTATAGGTGAGGAAGGGCGGAAAATCATGCACATGATCTGCATGAAGGTCTGGAGAACAGGCGAATGGCCAGAGGACTGGACCGAATCTACTGTGGTGCCCCTGCACAAGAAAGGTTCTACACGTAAGGGATCATTCAACAATTACGTGATCACCGGAGTGTCGGGTGCTTGTATATACATTGGATTATTTGGGGGAGGGGAGGGGGCGGCATCCATGATTACGTCATCATTTTATAACTTGTTAGCTAAAGAAATTTTCTAAAAAATTAAAAAGGTGTAGAACTAGCTAGAAATACTTTTAATTAGAAAAGTAATCAAATTACTTTAGTCATCCATCAGAGAACATTATTGTAAAGCCAATTTAAATTTGAATTTTTCATCCTTAGATTAGCTTTATTTCTGTGATTCTTTCACATTTTTTTTATAAAATTAACAAAATGTATTAACACTTTTTATGACGCCGCCATTAGAATAGCATCGACTCATTTATTTTCCGTAAATTTCGTAAAGAGGCGACTAAGGGACTCAAGGATTTCAGTGGATTGCAATTTTGGGCGATAGGCTGACAACCTGCCACTACAGTGATTCACAATTTCTGAAATGTCCCTCAACATTTGTCAGAAGTGGCGAAAACAACTGTTTTAAGGCCGTTGATGCTCTGCCTACCCTGCAAAGGATAAAGGCGTGATTTCATATATTTGTATGTTACGCGGCCCGCCTTTACTCGATTTTGCTACCTTGTGGCCCTTGCCTGCCCAAAGGTTGCCGACCCTTGCTTTAACGTATAGCGAAATTAACACGAGCGCCTCGTTTCCGAAAAAAAATAAAAAAAAATATATATATGGTTTAATTTCTTCTGTGTCCTATTAGTAGAAGAGCCGGCCTAACGACGACCTTCCCTCACTCTTTTTCCTAACGAAACATATACTCTATGAAAGAGCATGCATCAACAAACACAATGCACCAGGGTTGCCACCCCATATCCCGGCAAGGCTAGGGGTTGCCACGTTCTGAACAGGTCACTAAAAAGGCTAATTTACCCTCATCCTTTTTCCTGACCGTTTTTACATAAGAATGAAGGCAATTGCATTACAAGCAAGATGGTATAGGGTTGCCTATCAAAAACCCGGCAAGGCCTAGGGTTGCCGCGATTTGAAAATTCTTGCGTGATATTTTTTGTCATTTTGACCAACTTCTATTGTTCAGACGTTGATACTGCCATAGAAGAAAATGATCCTCATACGGAACTGGGTCAACCCTCATTATTAGATTTTTTTGAAAAATGTCATTCGCTTGTTTGGTTAGAAGCCCTCATCCTTTTTCCTGACCGTTTTTACATAAGAATGAAGGCAATTGCATTACAAGCAAGATGGTATAGGGTTGCCTATCAAAAACCCGGCAAGGCCTAGGGTTGCCGCGATTTGAAAATTCTTGCGTGATATTTTTTGTCATTTTGACCAACTTCTATTGTTCAGACGTTATTACTGCCATAGAAGAAAATGATCCTCATACGCAACGGGGTCAACCCTCATTACTAGATTTTTTTTGAAAAATGTCATCCGCTTGTTTGGTTAGAAGCCCTCATCCTTTTTCCTGACCATTTATACATAAAAATGTAGGCAATCACATTGCCTACACGATGGCATAGAGCTGCTTATCAAAAACACGGCAAGGCCTAGGGTTGCCGCGATTTTAAAATTACTGCGTGACTTTTTTTGTCATTTTGACCAACTTCTATTGTTTAGACGTTGTTACTGCCATAGAAGAAAATGATCCTCATACGGAACTGGGTCAACCCTCATTATTAGATTTTTTTGAAAAATGTCATTCGCTTGTTTGGTTAGAAGCCCTCATCCTTTTTCCTGACCGTTTTTACATAAGAATGAAGGCAATTGCATTACAAGCAAGATGGTATAGGGTTGCCTATCAAAAACCCGGCAAGGCCTAGGGTTGCCGAGATTTGAAAATTCTTGCGTGACATTTTTTGTCATTTTGACCTACTTCTATTGTTTAGACGTTATTACTGCCATAGAAGAAAATGATCCTCTTACGCAACTGGGTCAACCCTCATTACTAGATTTTTTTGAAAAATTTCATTCGCTTGTTTGGTTAGAAGCCCTCATCCTTTTTCCTGATCATTTATACATAAAAATGTAGGCAATCACATTGCCTATACGATGGCATAGGGTTGCCTATCAAAAACCCGGCAAGGCCTAGGGTTGCCGCGATTTGAAAATTCTTGCGTGATATTTTTTGTCATTTTGACCAACTTCTATTGTTCAGACGTTGTTACTGCTATAGAAGAAAATGATCCTCATACGGAACTGGGTCAACCCTCATTATTAGATTTTTTTGAAAAATGTCATTCGCTTGTTTGGTTAGAAGCCCTCATCCTTTTTCCTGACCGTTTTTACATAAGAATGAAGGCAATTGCATTACAAGCAAGATGGTATAGGGTTGCCTATCAAAAACCCGGCAAGGCCTAGGGTTGCCGAGATTTGAAAATTCTTGCGTGACATTTTTTGTCATTTTGACCTACTTCTATTGTTTAGACGTTATTACTGCCATAAAAGAAAATGATCCTCTTACGCAACTGGGTCAACCCTCATTACTAGATTTTTTTGAAAAATTTCATTCGCTTGTTTGGTTAGAAGCCCTCATCCTTTTTCCTGACGATTAATACATAAAAATGTAGGCAATCACATTGCCTACACGATGGCATAGGGTTGCCTATCAAAAACCCGGCAAGGCCTAGGGTTGCCGCGATTTTAAAATTACTGCGTGACATTTTTTGTCATTTTGACCAACTTCTATTGTTTAGACGTTATTACTGCCATAGAAGAAAATGATCCTCATACGGAACTGGGTCAACCCTCATTATTAGATTTATTTGAAAAATTTCATTCGCTTGTTTGGTTAGAAGCCCTCATCCTTTTTCCTGACCATTTATACATAAAAATGTAGGCAATCACATTGCCTACACGATGGCATAAGGTATCTATGGGAACTTCATAATAAAACGTCGCAACCCCATCGTGTTTGGGCTTATTTATTTCGTCTTGACGAGTTGGTCAGAGTACTGGTCAAGACGAAACAACTTAGCCCAAACACGATGGCATTCCGACGTTTTATTACGAAGTTCCTATGGCCACCTTCCGGCTCTATCATCAGACCCTGGATATCATTTCGGTTCAGAGTACTCGTCAAGACAAAACAAATGAGCCCAAACACGAAGGGGTTCCGTCGTTTTATTACGGAGTTCCCATGGCTACCTTCCGGCTCCATGGCCACCTTCCGGCTCCATCATCAGACCCTGGATATCGTTTCGGTACAGAGTACTGGTCAAGACGAAACAACTTAGCCCAAACACGATGGCGTTCCGACGTTTTATTACGGAGTTCCCATGGCCACCTTCCGGCTCCATCATCAGACCCTGGATATCATTTTGGTTCAGAGTACTCGTCAAGACAAAACAAATGAGCCCAAACACGATGGGGTTGCGACGTTTTGTTATGAAGTTCCCATGGCCACATTCCGGCTCCATCATCAGACCCTGGATATCATCTCGGTTCTGAGTACTCGTCAAGGCGAAAGAAATGAGCCCAAACACGATGGGGTTGCGTCGTTCGGAGGGCTTCTAACCAAACAAGCGAATGAAATTTTTCAAAAAAATCTAGTAATGAGGGTTGACCCAGTTGCGTATGAGGATCATTTTCTTCTATGGCAGTAATAACGTCTAAACAATAGAAGTTGGTCAAAATGACAAAAAAAGTCACGCAGTAATTTTAAAATCGCGGCAACCCTAGGCCTTGCCGTGTTTTTGATAAGCAGCTCTATGCCATCGTGTAGGCAATGTGATTGCCTTCATTTTTATGTATAAATGGTCAGGAAAAAGGATGAGGGCTTCTAACCAAACAAGCGGATGAAATTTTTCAAAAAAAATCTAGTAATGAGGGTTGACCCCGTTGCGTATGAGGATCATTTTCTTCTATGGCAGTAATAACGTCTAAACAATAGAAGTTGGTCAAAATTACAAAAAATGTCACGCAGTAATTTTAAAATCGCGGCAACCCTAGGCCTTGCCGGGTTTTTGATAGGCAACCCTATGCCATCGTGTAGGCAATGTGATTGCCTACATTTTTATGTATAAATGGTCAGGAAAAAGGATGAGGGCTTCTAACCAAACAAGCGAATGAAATTTTTCAAAAAAATCTAGTAATGAGGGTTGACGCAGTTGCAAATGAGGATCATTTTCTTCTATGGCAGTAATAACGTCTAAACAATAGAAGTAGGTCAAAATGACAAAAAATGTCACGCAAGAATTTTCAAATCTCGGCAACCCTAGGCCTTGCCGGGTTTTCGATAGGCAACCCTATACCATCTTGCTTGTAATGCAATTGCCTTCATTCTTATGTAAAAACGGTCAGGAAAAAGGATGAGGGCTTCTAGCCAAACAAGCGAATGAAATTTTTCAAAAAAATCTAGTAATGAGGGTTGACCCAGTTGCGTATGAGGATCATTTTCTTCTATGGCAGTAATAACGTCTAAACAATAGAAGTTGGTCAAAATGACAAAAAATGTCACGCAGTAATTTTAAAATCGCGGCAACCCTAGGCCTTGCCGGGTTTTTGATAGGCAACCCTATGCTATCGTGTAGGCAATGTGATTGCCTACATTTTTATGTATAAATGGTCAGGAAAAAGGATGAGGGCTTCTAACCAAACAAGCGAATGACATTTTTCAAAAAAATCTAATAATGAGGGTTGACCCAGTTCCGTATGAGGATCATTTTCTTCTATGGCAGTATCAACGTCTGAACAATAGAAGTTGGTCAAAATGACAAAAAATATCACGCAAGAATTTTCAAATCGCGGCAACCCTAGGCCTTGCCGGGTTTTTGATAGGCAACCCTATACCATCTTGCTTGTAATGCAATTGCCTTCATTCTTATGTAAAAACGGTCAGGAAAAAGGATGAGGGTAAATTAGCCTTTTTAGTGACCTGTTCAGAACGTGGCAACCCCTAGCCTTGCCGGGATATGGGGTGGCAACCCTGGTGCATTGTGTTTGTTGATGCATGCTCTTTCATAGAGTATATGTTTCGTTAGGAAAAAGAGTGAGGGAAGGTCGTCGTTAGGCCGGCTCTTCTACTATATATTCTCCGCTAGGCAATAGTGCCGAATATTCGGCATTTTTTGCCGACTAGTCGCCGACTAATCGGCCGACTACAAATGATGCCGAATAGTCAGTGTTCCCGACCAGTCGGCCCATCTCTAGTTCTTACCTTTTGCATTTTGCCAAATGACACACCCTCTTTCCAAATGTAGGTAATTTAAGACCCATAGAAACATGACATACGTGTCAGTGCTAATAAACAGCAAACATTTTAAGCACGGACGAAGATTACGTAATCAAGGCGAGGGGGGGGGGGGGGGTTAAAACAAGCGGTTGGAGAGTTATGTCGTCAAACAGATACCCAAAGAGCAAGCAGGATTTGTGAGAGGTAGAGGTACCCGGGAGCAAATTCTCAATGTGAGGCAATTAATAGAGAAATGCAGAGGGCACAATGTGTCTATGGCAATGTGCTTCATTGACTACGCAAAAGCTTTTGATTGCATCAATTGGAGTAGAATGTTCAGGGTTATGAGCGAGATGGCGATACCGCAACACCTAATCTTTCTTGTGCAGAACCTATACTTGAGCGGCACATCGAAAGTGCGGATAGAAGACTCTATGTCACAATCCTTTAAAGCCCAAAGAGGAGTGCGTCAAGGGTGCATTTTGTCACCGCAGCTGTTCAATCTTATCGGTGAACACATAATGCGAAGAGTACTGGATGACTGGGAAGGTGGTATTCGTATAGGTGGCCACCTGATTACTAACCTCCGCTTCGCTGACGACACCACGATAATAGGCGCCTCTGAGGAAGAGCTAGCGGGCCTTCTGAAAAGGATTGAGCTCATCAGCGCTGAATACGGCCTCAAAATTAACCGGAGCAAGACAAAGCTGATGTTTGTTGATCGTGCTGGTACCATGTTGAGATCCCATGAGTTGCGCGATCTGGAGGTAGTGCACAAATTTGTGTACTTGGGATCTCAAATAAGTGACGACAGCGACTGCGACCAATAGGTGATCAGAAGATCGCAGATAGCCAAATCGGCAGTGAAAAGACACGAGAGGATATGGAGGAACAGAGGCATCAACCGCAAAACAAAAATAAGACTCATGCGGACCCTTGTCTTCTCGATCTTTTTGTACGCATCTGAAACCTGGACCTTGAAAGCTCGTACTCGTCGCAGGATAGATGCATTCGAGATGTGGTGCTGGCGCAGAATGCTCCGAGTATCATGGACTGAGCGACGCACGAATGAGTCTATTCTCGACGAGCTCAACATCAAAACGAGACTCTCCACAATCTGTACACAACGTGTCCAAAGCTTCTTCGGGCATCTGGTCAGGTCAGGTCCAGATAGTCTGGAGAAGCTTCTAATTACTGGTCGCATGGCAGGAAAAAGGAGTAGGGGCCGTATGCCTATGCGATGGACGGACACAATTACATCTGCAACTGGAGCCACATTGCAGGCTAGCATTCATCAAGCCCAAAATCGTGCAGCTTGGAGAGCGTTGGTGAAGAGTTCCCGCAGCCGTCACGTCCCTCAGCCATGAGGATACGACGAAGAAGAAGAAGTAAAAATCATAATTTGTAGTTTACCTACTTTGTAGCATATATTAATTTTATTAGTGCAAGTACATAGTAGTAATATCAATACCTGTAGTTGTATTAATAGAATGCCACTATGGATACAGGTGAGTTTTGTACAGTCATGAGCACCAATATGTATTCACTCAGAGTTTCATAAATTTATATGATTTATATGTTACTACAACCTTATTGTTGCAGAAATAAGGTCTGTGTACATATTTTTTAGACTTTTTGGTGTATACATATTGGTGCCCTTGACTGTATAAGCTTTTATTTAACTTGCAATGTTTGTATTTATCTTGTGTTGGTCAAATCTTGCGACTGAATTTTAAAGCAGCCTTTTTTTTTATCCTCACCCGATGAGCTGAAATTTGGGACACTTAATGTAAGTTTGTGGTTACAATGCAATGTAATGTATCCAATTTAATCTTACAAAATGATATATCTAATAAAACCGGCCAAGTGCGAGTCGGACTCGCGCCCGAAGGGTTCCGTACCATTTAAAGGGTGCGGAACCCTAAAAATGATGTATGGCAATAAAATGCTTCTGTCAGGTTTGGTGGATACTATATTTGTCATATTCTATGGCTACTTAATTATTTTATGGCTACCCCGGATACATAAATTTGAAGGATTAAATTGGATACATCTCGTTGTAGTTGACTGTACCACCAAGTTGATCTGATGATGGAGACAGCAGGTGGCCAGAGCAACTCCTAAACTACATCATACATAACGCAGTCATGTTTGGGCTCATTGGAACTGTCTCAACAAGCTGTTGATTACTGAAGAAAAATGGTGCAGTCGGCCATAAAAGCTAAGGCTCACTTCACACCGAGACGCGACGCGACGCTGCGCGCACATGCGACTCAAAATATATATTGCGCAACGTATTTCGTTCTAACAACACAATGTGTACCTTTCCGTGTAATAAATAAAATATATTTTTAGTCGCATGTGCGCGCAGCGTCGCGTCGCGTCTCGGTGTGAAGTGAGCCTTAGACCAAAAAATTTTTTTGACAACTTATTTGATAAATACAAAGTAACAAAACAATATTTATTTTAAAGCTCTTCAAAGCTGTAATTACTTTATCCCTTGCAAGCTTTCTTTCTCTTGCTCAATATACAGTCAGCAAAATAAATATCCATGGTTATGGCCATTATATTTTTATACACCTTAAAAGTTAACGGTAAGAAATCCCTTCAAGGGATAAGGTCCCCTTTGTGCATGCTGAATCAGTAAGAAATTATTTAATGATGATATGTAAACCATGTTATTATTAGCCATGTTTTACTGAAACATAAATCTTGATTTCAGCAAATTGAAACCCGAGGACTATAACATACTTGGTGCCAAAATAATATCAGTCTTTCCATGTGAGACTCTAGATACTTACTACGTGAAAGCCATTCCGACTTCTAAGTCGCTTACAGGAAAATACGTTCCCGCACAAGGGAAGCTGGTGGATAAAGTGCGAAACCTTTTGTTTATTTCTGGAGAAAAACGAAGGAGTTCTGGTGCTAAAAATAACATAACTGATGCGAGTGGAGAAGTTTTTAGCGAAACTGAAGTTTTAGGTTTGTAATAAATTCTTATTCATTTATTTTACTTTGGTATCTCCCCAGTCTCCCTTACTTATTTCTTTAATAGTGCTGCTGGCTTTTGATTACGGTTGTTTATTTATTTTTATTAACCAACTTCAAACAAGGAAGTTTTCAATTCATCGGAGACTTACTCGAAGATGCCTGAACCAATTTGGAAAATTGTTTATTGTTTGAAAGGGTATCCTTCCCAGGTGGTCCCATGGTCATCGGGTCAGGATCTGATGATGGGATCCTGGAGAACTCTTCAAATTAATAGGCAAACTTGAAGCGATTTGGGTACTGATTTGAAGTCGGTTAAAGATTTATAAATGTATGTTATTTTAAGTTTGTGCGTGAATAGCCTTAATAACCACTAAGATTGTACTGTCTTTTGCACCACCATAAAAGTAACTGTATTAACCGATTTCAAAAAAAAAGTTTTACATATGTTCGACTATGTATTTTTTTTTTCAATGTTCACTAATTTTGTCTCCATCTGAACCGATTTTGATTTATTTGTTAAAATTCAATTCATTTATTAAATCAGATAACAAGATCAATTATTTGTTAGTATTACCCTATATGACAGAGTGATGTATAAAACGAGGTATGCCTTTTTAGATGACGATGATGTTTTATGGTTGAAGAATAATAACGAGCCTTGGGAAGACGTCATTAGCAAATGGAAGAAAACATTCAGATTGAGAGTGAGACACACCAATTCATCTACAGTTTATGATTTCCTAGAAAATTGGAGCATTTTAAAAACTGATAGAGGGCATGTCCTGGTAAGTAAGTCTTATGCATTTTTAACAGACTTCAAAAAAGGAAGTTATATGTTCAATGCCCCTTTATTTTCATATTATTTCAGATTAATTCCGATTTTGAAGAACTGTTCAAAGATAAGTCCTTGAATTTCCATAAGAATTGGCATGGTTTTTTTGAGAAGCTTCTTATATTAAAAAAGGGCCATGTAATTAATAAAAATGCACTCTCTCTAATAGAAACATTGAGTGCCATGACAGATGAAGGTAAGCGGTTCCCTTTTACCTTTTCGTATAATATTACCCTCCTAAGGCCCGCCATACAATGAAACATGGTAAAGAAATTTGAATCAACTGGTGTAGTGCATAGAGTTGAATTTCGTTTCCTTTCAAAACACCAAATTCAACTCTATCCCTATTGAAAATGATTTAAATTCCTTTCATAGTACATTACTTATCTAGGGCGGTAAAACAAGGAATGTCTCCGATCGCAAGTAGTTGACGCCCGAATCGAAGGATAAATATGTATTGTGATCTGAAGCTTTCTTTATTACCCCCCTGTGGTGAGTACAAAAAATTTCGTCTCCCTGGCCAGGAAGTGGGATTTCCCGCACACCATAGAGTGCGGTAATTGCTACTTTATGGCCAGGTATGACCTAAAGTAATGACCTTAGCACCGAATGACTTTTCTAGGGTGGTCGACAGTGTTTTATCAGGGAAAATAACTCCGGATCTTCTCTCTGCAACAGATGTGGTTAATACTCTAACCAAACACCCATTAATGATCAATTCGGTGTACATGAAGGATGTCAGTTTGATCTATGAGTTGGGAAAGATGGCTCTCCACAGGATTGATTATGACCCTTACCCAATGGTTTCCGGAGTGATGGTCTTTCCCAAAATTATCCCGGACAGATCTGCGGCAATGGTAAGAGTCTGGACTACATATATTCAAGGCTCAGACGGATACAAGAAGTTGAGCTTGCCAAACACAATGGCCTGTAAGAGCATCAATGAATGTTGGAATGTAGCCCCATTGGTTTGTAGAGACACCTTATTTATGACCTTGTGTCCTAAACAGGATAGATTGGAGATAAACCCATGTCTAAGCAAGTTATTGAGTGATGATGATAAAAATGAACTATGCCAATGGAAATTAGCATCCAACCCCAATACTGAAGTGATTCAATTTGATGGTGGAATTTTGTCAAGTCCCACAAATCTAACAGGAGAAGTATTAATCAATCAAGCAGGTGAGTTGATTGTGCACAAGACTGTTCCTCCATCTCCTACCCCGTATGTATTAACTGCAGATGATGGTGATTATTACCATGTTGGGGGGCAGCTATACCAGCTGAAACAAGAGACAATTAAGACGGGGTACAATATAGTGTACAATCTAACAATCCCTCATCAGACTCATTCTCTTGATGGGGTTGAGGTAGAAGGATGGGTGGATGAGGAAAAAGTACCTGACTTAAACAATGATGCAAAATCAACAAACTATTCACCATGCTGTGGATAGACAAGCCCAGCTGCTCCACAAGATACTGGAAGAAAAAACTTGCACTGAGTTGACACAGAGCTTCTTTAACAATGTATATGCAGTCTGGAATAAACCATCTTCCTGTTAACACGCTTTCTCATTTTACGCAACCTATAATTTAGTCTATCAAGGACTTAAACCGTAAGGACAAATAACCCTACATTGGTTGGATAAGTCTATCAGTAGGATCCATGGGCCTTAGGAGGAGTGAGAAATAAGTATCTTAAATAGATGTCAAACCTTAACCTTTTCAACGCTCTGTCAAAGAGAAAAGTTGTCAACCACACGCCAAATCAACAAGACATTTAGCGCGGAGTTAAACCTTATGTCAATGCAAGAAGGTTGTTATCGCGCTGGGCTCCTTGGCGCATGTTATTCGTTGGCGTTTAACCTGCGGTGCCGATATACATATGTATGCGTCGTTAGCGTCGAAAAGGTTAAACAAAAGGCGTAACTGGGTGAATCAACTTAACGTACTCATTTTCTAAAGCCATATTAAAATTTACCTTCTGACTTAACGGTCACAAAAGTTTATTCATATTAAAACTAGACGTCCAAATTTACGAATCACACATACTGTAAAACACATGAAAACCTTTAACATTCCTTAAAAAGCCTGGTAACGCAGTGGACAAGACACGTTTTTCATACAAAACCTGGGGACAACGATGTCCCTGCGTTATCCATAAAATTATTGTAAAATAATAATATATTGATTTACTTATAGGTAGTATTAAGTTGCCAATAATCTGATTTTATAACAGCCTAGGTGGCTTAATAAACAAATATGGAGATTTTATAAAAGTTGATTCACCCAACTACATACATATTAGGGATTACAATTCTGAAAAAGTTTCAAATCTATATTTGCAACAACTCAGCTCCTTTAATATAATAGTGTTTCTCAAAATTCTATTCTTTATTTTTTATAGATAAAAAAATTCCTGTGCAAATGAGCCTATTGGCCTACCTGATACCTCCCAAAGGCAGATTATCTAGAACTGTGAAATACTCTTCAGCAGAAGCCAGTGAAGGCCTCATCGTGCAAACAGACGTAAGTATATAATACACATCTTCACTATTAACTATAATATTATAAATGCGAAAGTAACTCTGTTTGTCTGTCTCGCTTTCACGCTAAAACTACTGAACCGATTTAAATGAAATTTGGTACACAGATAGTCTAGAGCCTGAGAAAGGACATAGGATAGTTTTTATTCCGGAAATGGCAACGACATGCGTCGACAACCAACCTTTCGTTATATAATGGCAACAGGTAGACGCTTGAAATATTCATAGAATATTTAGTTATATATGCACATTATAAATAAATAATTAAATTAAAATAAAACAACTATTTAAGGGGGGCTCCCGAACAACAAACGTGATTTTTTTTGCTCGTTTTTATAGATAATGGTACGGAACCCTTTGTGCGCGAGTCCGACTCGCACTTGGCCGGTTTTTTACTTAATAACTAACATACTATGGTTGCGACGATGGACTTTGCAACCTCGCGGTGTCAGGTCTGGTAGCAGGCCGCAAAAACAACTTGACATCCTTCGGCCAAACATTTTCCTTTCTCTCTCTATTAGTTAGATGCGGTTAATGCAATGCCTGGTGTCTCTTTTTGGACGCTTGTTCTGTAAGCGCAGCTACTGTACGTCGTCTTATTAGCATATTAATTAATGATACTTATTTGATTTCAGATCGCCGGAGATATCGACAAGACGATACAGGAACAGAAATGTAAGAGCTTGGCGCGGAATCTGCCAGTGCAGCCGTACATCTTACTCCAGGGCAGCTTACATAATTTCACTTGTTTGTACATGGTCATTGATGACATAAAGTATGTATTCGATAGCGCAAGCAAAGCATTTGACCTACTATTCAAAATGTATCATGTATTTCATGTGAGATACCCAAAAGCTTCTGAATATTTATATTTAATCATTCAAAGGAAAGTTTATGGAATAGTAACCAAGTATGATACGGTTCGTCCACATGTAGTAGAAATTTTAAACATGCAATAGCAGGTCTGCGTTGTAATATCACTTAGCATACATTTTGAATAGTAGGTCAAATGCGCTGCGTCATGGGTGACTCCTAAGTGGTGAACAAAAACCATTGTTTCTAACGCAGCGTTCTAAGGCAAGTTCAATGCATTAGGTCTAAAAGCAAACAATTGAACTTTAATACATCAATGTTAATTAATTTCATGTTCTAAAAATATCCAACCGTGTGGTCACCCTATTCTACATGACAAGTTCTTAAAATACAGTCAGCCGCAGATAAACGTGAACGTAAAAACTTAGTATGCAGATGTGTCACATTCCTCTGCAGCTAACTGTATTCACTGTCAATATATTCTTTTTTAACATTTCTAGCCAGCACGTTACAAGGAGGATGATTAAAAACATGTTATACGTCTATGACCGTTAAAAATAAGTAGTAGGGTGACCACAAGCTCTGGTGAGTTGTAAACTAATTATTGATTTTATTATGAAAAAAAAGTAATAGATATTCACATATTGTTAAGTAAAAGTGTTTAAATTAAAGCTACAGAATAAGAAAAAAATATTTCTATTCACCACATAGGAGTCGCCCTGTATACGCTGTATTACTTCATGTAAAGTACATTTGCTGAGAAACGTTCACCTGTAATTATGTTGTGTCCTAAGTGCACAGACCACTAAACCTAAAGACGTCGCATAGTCAGGCGACCCCCGCTGCCACTCATACGGTAAATTTACTACAAGATTGAGACACGCCCCCGTTACTAACTTCAGTCTGTTCTCGGAATTTGCGTAAGTAACATGATTAAAAATGCATTATTGTTGCGTGAAATTGTGTGGCAAAAACACTAAAACATCTGGCGTGCAAAAGGATGGAATTTCATTTTACAGGTAAGCAAATTTCAATAAAATTACTAATTAAATAAGCGTATTATCAAATAAAGTTTTCTAGACTGCCGTAGTCACTCGTTGATGTCTTTTAACAAAGTCTCTTTCTATCACGCTATGCGAATAATCGCACCTTCCTTGTCTACCATTACGTGGCATTACTAAGTGCGAACTAGTGATGTCCATAGTATGTGTTAGTTTACTTTCGATATCTGATAACATGAAATATGCAATACATCGCAAGTAATTTAAAAATATCGAAATATTATCCATCATATGGGCAAAGTATTTGCGCGCAGCCGCGTCTAATTATTATTTATATATTTAAAGTGGTAAATTGTCTTTTAAGACTGCAGTGTTACATTATAAATCATTCAAAGCATGTCAACTAAAATGTGTTCAATTTCTTTAAGGTTTACGAAGTGTCCTAATATAAAGGAAATGTGGATTGATGCTACAAAACAAAGTATCGTATGTTCTCGCCATTTTAAATCAGAATATTTTAGATAGACAAAATCTGGGAACAGGCGACTTTTAAGTCCTAATGCCATTCCTACGCTTCACTTACCAACTGTGATGAGTATATTGATTCTTCGTTATCAGCTGAGTTGTGTAAAGGCAATGTTTACCGTTATAGTATTTCGTTGATACTCAGACTTACAAGAACAATTGCTGCCTCAAGTGCTCGCCTAGTCTGGCCTCAAGTGCTCACATAACAAACAATAAATTAGCTAATTTATTGCCGTGACTACGATGCTCAAACTTATACAGCAGCACTTAAATCATAGTGACATTAATTATTGCAATTAAGCTCAAATTAATACCAATTTATAATAAAGTTTTATTTTTAAGAATTAACAATATATTTAATGATAATGCCAGTAACAATCCATTGCTGTCAGTATTTAAAAATCATGTCCTACTCAATAGTTTGAAAACAGTGAAGTGTAATAGAGTAGGTATGTTAAGTCGGGGGGGGGGGGGGGTATGTTTGAATGAATGGGGTTGTTTTATTAATTTAGCTCTAATCATCGATCATCGTCACATCACTAGCGGCCCCCAGACATTTTGTTTATATTTCTGTGTGACGCCCACTTGACCTTCAATCGGCAAATCACAGTGCGGTAAGCGCTCGTCGCGTCTCCCGCGCCCCTTTAGTTTTGGCAGAATCGGTTTCAATGAAACAATCCTACGAAGCGACGTCTTTAGGTTTAGTGGTCTGTGCCTAAGTGTAAGCTAGATATCCAAAACTTCAAAAAGTATGTTTTCCATTTGGAATTAATTCATAGCATCACCAATCATTTTGTTTATCCTATAGAAAATTGTCACCGGACTTATGATACAAAATATAATCTGAAGGATCATTGTTTGACTTTCACAAATTATTAAAAGAACGCAAGCTCGACAGTAACGAAGTAGTGACTTTACGACCACAGGCCATGCAGAGTCAATCAGTTACCGTGTCTACATTGCCTCAACAAGACATAGTTAATTCTGACATAAAAGAAACACAGTCAACATACAATGCCAGTTGCAATGTAGACGATAAATTACTAGAAATTCAAAATTGTCTTAACTCTGGTATTCTTGGGCTTATAGTTAATCTGTATAGTGCGCTTGCTATTCCTCGAAGTAAAGTAAAAGATATAATTACTAGCTTTAAATTATTTCTTACTCAGAGTATGTGTCCACTGAAACAACTGATTGAAACTTTAAAAAACAGCAACAGAATTGATGAAAACTGTTTCGAAATAATAAAAAGTGCAATCGACAATTTCGAGATCTGTTTTAACTCGTTTGACACAGAGTATAAAATTATTAATTTATTAGATACGAACGGGAAAATAGTACCACCGGTAAAAAAGAAAATCGGCGTCTCTAAAGCACCGAAAAAAAAACACTGTTTTAATGAGTCTTAAAGATGAATATGTGTATTTTTGGAGTTACCGAACGTTTTAAACATTATACTAGACTACCAGAAAAAGATCTGCGTTAGTGGCAACGATGTATTACGTAATGTAGTCAATGGCTCTTTGTGGAGACAACAAATGGATAACTGCTTAGACACAATTCTTCCTCTTTATGTGTACTACGATGACTTTCAAAGTGGCAACCCTCTGGGCAGTCACGCAGGCAAGCACAAAATTGGCGCAGTTTATTCATCTATTGGAACTGTGCCTCCTCAGTATGCTAGCAGATTAGAAAACGTTTTTTTAACACTTCTTTTCTATACTAGGCAGCGAACAAAGTTTGGTAATCAAAAAGTTTTTGAACCACTGCTCAGTGAATTACTATTTCTAGAAACTACTGGCATTAACGTTAGTCATGGAAACAAGACACAGAATATTAAATTTACATTGAAAGTACTGTGTGGAGACAACTTAGGTCTAAATTCAATTTTGGGTTGTGTAGAAAGTTTCTCAGCAAATGAATTTTGTAGAATTTGTACAATGAACAAACAAGAATGTCAAACCGAAATAATTGAAAAACAAGAGAAAATGCGTAATAAAGAAGACTACGATTATTATTTATGTCCATAATGGAAATTTTTACCCCAGCCGTCTCCAAGATATTCAGCTTTTAGTAACTTAAAGATTGTCATACACAAATAAATAAAATAATAGTAATAAAATAAATAATGATGTCAAGATAAGTAATATATAATATCTTATTTACAGATGTTGATTGTAATCAAAATATTCCAAAGAGAAGACGTTCCACCACAAATGAAGACGAAGAAGGTGCGAATAAGGCTTTTGCAATTATTGTAGAAAAACAGTTTAAGTATTTACAAGGACAGAAAAGGTTACAATGCATGCAAGATTTACTAGAGGTATTTAAAAAATATTATTAATAATAGTTTTTATGTTTTGTTATAGATTTAGCGCACCTGGAACACCTAAAAACTACTTATGGTCTTGCTTCAGATCAAGATTTGAAAGACTTTGAACAGGAATACTTATGTTTTATACAAAATAACCTAAACAATACTGATGAAGTAGATAAAAGTGACTTAGCATTTGAATCAAGTGACATTTTATCACAAAACGAAGATATAGGTATCTTAGTATTAAATCATGAACAAAAAATATTTGATGAAGGCTGTGGGTGTACGGAATCATGCCAGACAAAGTTTCCTCGTGAAAATATTATGTCTTCGCGATTAGAAGCCCTCGAGGTGAATAATAAATGTGAATTGGGTGTTAATCACTTAAACTTGTATGTTGCGGGAGCAATAAACTCATTCTGTAAACAAGGCCCTGCTACCTCCCAAAAAGGTCAATTGCCAAAATTTAGAAAGATAACCCACACTTCATTCCATTTTCAGGGCATATCTGTCTGCAAACAGTTTTTTTGGTTTGTCAATGCAATTAGCGAAAGAAAATATAAAAATATTAAAAAAAACGTACTAGCAGGAAATCTATCTTGTATAGGTACTAATTCATCTAGAACAAATCTTAATGAATTAGAGCAAAATGTTGACGCTGTGACATTCATAAAATCTTTCAGCGAGCAAAATGCGTTAGTTTTACCAGGCCGTGTTCCAAGCTTCCACAATCCCGATCTACATCTTTTACCCAGTTCCATGAACAAGAGATATGTATATGACAAGTATCACGAAGCAGCAGTGATGGCGGCAAAAGATCCTGTGCGTTTAGGAAAGTGGTATTACTTGTGGCAGAATCTCACCCCAAATATAGTAATTCAAAAACCTAAACCTGATTTATGCAGCAAATGCGAATCAAATAGCACGCTTTAGATGAACACGAAAAGCAAAGCCTAATTGAAAAATCTGCAAATCATTTGCATTTGGTGCAATCGGAACGTTCATATTATAAACGAATAATAGACGAAGCAGCAAAAACATTTGCAAACAGAAAATTAGGAAAAAACGAACCTTGTTCTTCGCCTGGTACTATGCACTATTCGTTTGATTATGCCCAACAAGTTCATATACCACACAGCTCACAGCAAATAGGGCCACTTTATTTCCTCACTGGATATAAAGTTTCTTTGTTTGGCATTGCTGCAGAGCCGCTTAAGCAATTTGTCCTGTACATAATACCAGAAGCTTGCATTACAGGAAAGGGCGCCAATAGCGTAATATCATTCATAGATAACTTTTTTGGGAATTTTGCTGTTGGTGAAACAGATGTGGTTTGCCACGCCGATAATTGCTGCGGGCAAAATAAAAACAACTGCGTTATGCAATACGGCTTATGGCGGACACTAACTGGTAAACATAAAACATTTCAACTATCTTTTCTGTCCGTTGGCCATACAAAATTTGCACCAGACTTATATTTTGGTTTGTTTAAAAAGAAGTTCCGCCTATCGGAGACAAATACGATCAAAAACGTCTGTGAAACTGCTATCACGGCTTGTCACAATTCAGACTCCATTACAGCTGTAGTGGTTGGCAATGAAACCGGGGAAACAGTCAATGTCCATTCTTATGATTGGACCAATTTTTTCAAACAAAGGTCTCCTCTAATCATACCACAGCTCCTGTCTTATAATCACTTTAAAGCAAAAGCTGATTCTCCGGGAATTATATGCTGCGGTAAGACTTTTGACAATGAAGTCACAACAAATGTGTCAATTTTCAAACCAAATCATGGTTTCACTGAGAGCGATAGTCCTACGGTAATACCTCCAATGCTTATATCCTTTGAACGACAGCAATATTTATATAATAAAATACGTGAATACGTCCATCCTGACGCTCGCGACGTGTTGTATCCAGAACCAATGAGAGTAGTTACACCAAACATAGAAGATCCCCTACAGGTTTCAGCAATGGAAAGAGAAAATTCAACAACGAATACTGTTCCAGAAACAACGTCAGACTGTTTAAAAGTAAAAAGGAAATCACCTAAACTGTAGTTACTGTGGTGTTTCAAGTCATCGAAATCAGATTCGAAATAATGTTTTCTTCTGCAAAAAGAGGGAAGCTGACGAGCGGCCTCAAATAGAGACCGTAGAACGAATCCAACGAAGTCAAAATTTTTAATATTAGGTTCAAAACATCAAATTAAAACGCTTACCAATCTCAATTTAACACTTCGTATTGATAAAAATCCGTTAGAGCGTGTGCAGGAGGCCCGTAATCTCGGAATCGTTATGGATGGTTAGCTGCGATTTGAAAACCATTTGCTTAACATAGTCCTTAATTGTTTTTACAGACTTAAGGTGTTATATAAAATTCGTGATTTCCACGATATTGACTTAAGAATAAGACTATGTGACACACTAGTACTCTCTAAATTAAATTACGGTGATATCGTATACGGGCCGCGACTGTTATCGCGAACGCAGAAACTGGTTCAGCGAGTGCAGAACGCCTGTGCGCGTTTTTGCTTCCACATCTCTCCACTTACTTAAACCAAAATCGCATCTTAAAAATGTCCACGCGCCAAAAATTACATCTAGCCTCATTGATGTTTGGCATATGTAAACACGCAACTTCCTCCATACCTATACCAAAAATTGACCTGGTCGCGCAACACTGAAGTGAGATCCTCGAGGTTCCTACCGCTTGTCTGTCCACGTTGGCATACAGCTGCATTCCGCGGCAGCTTCAGTTACGCAGCCACCAAGTGCTGGAAAGATATTCCCCCACCCATTCGATCTCTCAAATGTTTAAATAGTATTAAGTCTAATTTGCGTGTATATTTAATGAATGGGCAAATTGGTGGCCAAACTTTCCATTTAAAGTAGGTTAGGTACCTAACTAGTTTTTATTATTACTTTCTTTTTTTTCTGTTTTATTAAACGCTAAGGTCTCACGCATTATAGTATTTTTATGCAACAGTTGTATATGTGGGCTCGGGAAATGCGAATGGCGCGAGTTGCGATACGAGCCGCCGCGGCGGCGAGTATCGCAAATAGAGACGCCTTGAGCGTTTTTTGACTTAATTGTACAGCGTTGCATACAATACTTTTTCTTAAGTTTCTGTTTGTTAAGTTGGTAGTTGTGCATTTTTATCGTAAAGTTAGAATTGAGCACTTTATCTTTGACCTAAGTTTAACCTAGATTTAGAAGTCTGTGGCTACTGGCAGTATCGTATTGCGGCTGTAACGACACTTGTGCTGTTATAGGTAATGGAGTATAGACTTCTCTGAACTCATATTATATATTAGTGTTCGTGACCAAGTACTAGTAAAAGACAAATAAAAGTACAGGAGTAGAAATATGAATATGGAGTTAGTACCTACGTACAATAGTTTTTATGTCTGGTGGTAGTTAGTGGTTAATGTTTACTCGTGTCGTCACATATTTACAATATAAATGTTATTACATGTTAGGTTACGCTACCACAAGGTGTTTAAATGTTTAGTTTAATTTAAACAGTTTTAGTTTTAGTCTCCGAGGGCCTCACCGAAAATCAGCGTCACGGCTTGCCGTGACATTATGCTGAGTGGCGTCCTTATTTAGCGCGAACCTACTCAAGGCTCAAATGTTGATGTTGTTTTTATTGTATAATGTATTTGCGCTAAATAAATTATTTTTCTTTCTTTCTTTCTTTCCAATGTAATTATTCCTGTTCAAAATAACAACAGTAAAGACTAGGTTAGTCGCAGAAATGTTTTTTTTTGTTTAAGAATTTTCTGACAAATATTTTTGTTGATATGTGTATCCAGCCTAATCCCCTCATCGTTGATTATCAGCAAAAATCAACTTATTTTAATTTTTTTATTAGGAAGATGAAAATAATCCTGTTTTGTTATTTTTTAAAGAATTGTTATAAATGCTAACCATTCTCTAAGTGTAATTTATTGGCAGAAAATGAGACATGTTGAGCTGTTTTGTTCCAATTCCTGTTTGCATTTATTGTTTAATTACTTAAGTGTGTTAAAAGCTAGCACGGTGTAAAACGACAGATTAAGTGATTATGGATGTATGTACAAGTAAATTATAGTTCTATAGGAATAGCAAAGAAGAAGAATAGCATTTCATCATCGTATTTTCGGCTTGTTGTTGATTACTAGACATCTCTGCTTTTTGTTAATTAGTAGTAAGAAGTCACAATTATTATGTTCGTTACAGTTATAAAAATCCTTATTGTATGAGCACGAGTTCCTAAAGGAATATTGTTTGTGTAAAAAAATGGATATGTCGTTTTGAAATTATATTTTTTTTAAATATTAGGTACTGTTTTATTTATCAAGTGGAATCATCTATTTGTTACCAAGATTTTCAAAGCTTTCACGACAAAATGAACTTCTTTGGCAGATAATTAAGGTTGTTTTAGACTTATGTTGCCTTAATTAACAATAAAATGGAAATTTTGCTGGGTTGCAAGCTAAACATCTCATCTCATCGTAAGAAAAAAGGAAACTTAAAATGTGGACGTTTTAGCGACTTTCTTTCACATTTAAATGACACCGAAAATCATAAAAATCATTGAGCGAAAATTTTCTCGTGTTTAATTCATGCTGACGTGACAAACTTACTTTTTTATTAAATCATTTACAAATGGCCAGTTCTAAAAACTTTCAGTGCCACCCTCGTATGGCAAATAATTTTATACCAACCCCTCCATAACTGCAAACAACAAAATGTGTTTTTTGCGGCCCCAAATTGTAATCAACGTCTTCTCAATTGTCGCTTTTGACTATTGCAAGTTTAAATAATTTTCAATAAATAACTATAGCTCTAAGAGACTGTGTTATATGTGGTAATCCAAAACGAAAGGAACCTTCTGCAGCTTCGGCAGGTGCTTACGAAGTTAATGCCTTATCTTTAATGCAGAAATCGAATGAAATTGCGTGTGTGTCTGCGGCCAGAAGGTCCCTTTCATTTTGGATGACCACATATTACAAATTACTCATAACACAATATCGGCAAAGTAGAAATTTTTCTCTAATAACAGGTACAAATATGATATCGACGATTTTTTCTGTATGCGACAAAGTGGGTCGCTGGGCACTAAACTTTGAGGCCCTAAAAAGGTGCTTAAAATGGAGATTTATGCGTCGTCATCAAAATCATAGGTTTATTACAGTATGTTCTATCAGTTTTCATCGAAAGTTGATTTTCGGTAAGTTTTGCCATATTTCACTAAACTGCCCGTAACTCCGTAACTAGAATCGACAAAGTGGGACGTTTTACTAAAAACCGTCACAAATTATTTCATTTCATCTCATTTCAATGTAGCAGTTAGATGCTCGCAATAATAAATCAAAATAAGATCGACGCTTTAATTAGAGAATCGATATACATGAGAATGATGATGAACCGGTTTTCCAGTTTTTTCTTCCAAATATGATCGGACTAACTTTTTATTACAGTTTAAAGTTAAAAGTTTTGCTGCTTCCGTTTTCTGTTCATCGTCTAATGTCCTTTGCTTTGGTAATAACTCAAAAAAATCTTTATTAATTTCATGACTATGTTGATCATGTATACTTATCACTTTTAGGGTGGGTTGCACCATCTAACTTTTACTATGACCAAACGGTTAAATCTCCGGTTAAGCGAAAACTGAGTTGCACCAACTAACTGCAGTAAAATTTACGTCATAACTTAACTTTAAACCTAAGCGCTCGACTTGGGACCAGTTAAAGTAATAGTAACTGTCAATATAACCTCAAACACCAAACTATGTCGCTGCTCCGTGAAATACTTCTTGAAAGTAGTTCTTCCGAAAATGAAGTAGACGTGGAGTACGCAATAAATATGCGTCCTAGAAAACGAAAAGTATATTTTCCGAGAACGAATAGATTCACAAAGTGGGATTAGGTGTCATTCTTGGCTAGATTTCGTGTATCGGAAAATTTGGCGATGGCATTGGCTCAATACCTGGAACCCGCTCTAAGGACACGAACGACAAAGTAAGTACTTACATACATGTTACCTGTCTGTGCCCTCCAGTGGCGTGGCGTCCAAAGAACTCGATTCCTACCGGCTTGCCTAATATCACAGGCATTTGACCACCTTATTCTACAGATCTTAAAGAAAATGTACGCCAAATCTACACCGGCTTGCCCAAGGATATCTTTTATGCCACGCCACTGGTGCCCTCACCTATCACCATTGCAATATAACCATAACAGTCAAGTTAATTTTAGGTTAGTAGCAAGGACCTTTAAGATAACGTACCTACTGTCGTATATAAAAGGCACCAACTGGAACTTACTTATATTTTTTATTCTGTACAAATTTAATTTTTATTTTTACCTTTATGTTTCCTCCTAATACTCACATTGTGTATATTTGTTGATGTTAATTTCGTTGTTATTTTTTCAGAAACTTCGCAGTGACACCAACTCAGCAAATACTGATAGCTCTGGAATATTATGCATGCGGCTCGTTCCAAAGATGCATTGGAGATACGGCTGGTGTGCACAAATCAACAGTATCGCGCATAATAAGCAGAGTGAGTCGCGCCATCGCAAACATGAGAAGAGAATGGATATCGATGCCGGAGAGTACCCAAGAAATGGAAAGGACGGCTACAGCATTCTTTGAAAAGAGTAGTTTCCCCAAAGTAATCGGGGCTATTGATTGCACTCATATTCCGATAAAGTCTCCAGGTGTGTAGTTGATATGTTTTATTTAGTTTTGTAGTATTTATATTCCAAAAGTTTCACTGACATGACACTCGATATTGATTTGTCAGAAAATGTTAAGAAGTGTTTATGTAAAGTGGGTCTGCCTCGCAGTTCAGGCAGTGTGTATAACTCACCTATAGTTTTACACAGATATACATAAACAAGTTAACGTTTTGTAATTGTTTATACTAAATTATAAAATTCAATTTCAGGAGGTGACGATGCAGAGACATACAGAAATCGAAAATTAACATTTTCAATGAATGTACAGGCAGTCAGCGATGCTGACCTTTACATACAAAACATTGTGGCTCGTTGGCCTGGCAGCGCCCATGACAGCCATATCTTCAACTCAAGTGTCATAAAGGGACGGTTTGAGGATGGCGAGTTCGAAGGGTATTGGTTGCTTGGCGACAAGGGTTATGCAGTAAAGCCTTACCTACTGACTCCTCTCCGTACACTTATCACTGAAGCAGAAACACTATATAACGAGAGTCAAATCCGTACCAGAAACGTTGTGGAACGTTTGTTTGGGTGTTGGAAAAGGAGATTCCCGGCACTCTCAATGAAAATAAGAACAAATTTAAGTTCAGTTCAGCCAATTATTGTGGCTACTGCTGTTCTCCATAATATGTGCAAAAAAATGAATGAGCCGATGCCACCAGTGAGAACAGATGATGCCGAGTCGTCTGATGAAGAAGAAGACTTACAATATGTGGCCAATCAAGACGACGAGCGGAACCGAACATTGCTTATTAATAATTATTTCAGTCGGCTTCGGCGTTAAATTTATACTATTTATTTATTTAGGTTCTTATTATAGTTTACAATTAAATTTGCCTACAATTTGAAAATTGGTTTGAAAATTTTCTAATTTTAAATTGAGCTAGGTTAACATTTGAGTCTGACATGGGAGATAAATATAAGTTGTATAATAAAAACTAAATATTGTAAAGTAAAAGTAATTTTTATTCTTTATTAAATTTATCCTTAATTAAAGCTATTTCTAATTCTAATTTTTGTATTTCTAACTTATTTCTTATCGAATGATAAGCCATGAGCTGGTCATGCAGCTCCTTTTCGTGACATATTGCATTCTGAAGCTTCTCCACTTCCAACTCTCTAACTTTATCTAATATGTCTATCTTCCTCTCACGCAGCGTCTGTCTTGATTGAACAAATTGCTCATATTTTAGACATTTGTTTTTCTTTGCAACACCTGAAGCATGAATAGTGCATTACACAACTAGGGTGGTAATACAAAGAAAGGCCGAGATCGCAGAAGTTTGCGGCCCGAGCTGCAAACGAGGGACGTAAATATGCGATCGAGGGCTTTCTTTATTACCTCCCGTGTTGTGTACATCATTTTATGTCTACACTTGGCCAGAAAGCGGCTTTTTCCGTACGCGCAGCGTGCGAAAAAAGCCACTTTATGGCCAGGTGTGGCATAAATACATTTATTAGACTCGATCCATATTGTTTATGACAATCAGCACCAAGCATTCAAATCTAGGGCCCAATTCTCGAATCCTGCTCAGCAGGGGCGTATTTACCCTAGGACCATCCAGGCCATGGCCCGGGCCGCCAATCGGTCCGGGGCGGCATTCCGGGGTATTCCCAGTAGTCCGCACCCCGTTGTTCGCACTGCGAACTACTGGGATTTTTTTCCCAGTAGTTCGCAGTGCGAATAACGGGGTGCGGACTACTGGGAATACCCCGGCATTCCCGCCCCGGGCCTTATTAGACTATCTCAAAGAGTATAGAGCTCCAAATCCCTTGAGAGTACAAAGAAATAAAAAAATTACTTGCGAACCAGGAATATCTGTGACGGCTTCTGATATAACAGTTGGCCACAATAAAACTGCCATGGAGTCAAGTAAAAGGAAAAAAATAAAGAAAAATACTACTTCAAGAGTGCCTCAACTTCAAAAGGAACATGATTGCACATATTTAGACGAGCAAACGGGACTTTTTACTGATTCATATATACAGTCGAGTGACGAGGACCAAGACTGCGTTTTAAATGAGATAGAAGGTGTTACACGCAACGAATCTGCGTCTAGTACAGTGATTCTGAGAAACGCTGAACGCCTAAGCATGCTTTGCGTCAAGGTGATCAACACTTATCTGGGTACTGATCACCAAATTATTACACCAGCGAAAGTTGTACGTGAAATTCCACTTGTGAGAGCTTCCATTAGTCGCAAAACAGAAAAAACCCCAAAAAATAGTGGTAGAGTCAAAGTCCTGTCCAACGTGCTCGTTAATGTTGAACCACACGCATCAAATGTGTATTTTTTGTCTACAGTTTCTAATGAAAAGGAAAATACTCGATTCTTAGCTACGTGTCACAGTGACTTACCGGAATGCTTGAAAGTTAACAATGAAGCAGTCTTAAAGAAGATAACTACCGTAAATTCTGCTAAAAAGGCTAAATTCTCAAAGGCAAATATTAAACAGGAAAACCGATCGAAAACAAAATCTGATGACTTGAATTCGATACCAAAGCTTAATTTCCGTGACAGTGATTTAAGATATCCACAGAGAAGAAAGACAAAACCGGTAGAAAAAGTGAAAAAAGATAAGACTGAAAAGAAAGGAAAGAAATGTAATAGTAAAGGCACAATGAAGAAGGGTACTGTCAATAAAAATAAAACGAAGAATGCAAAACAAAGAATAAAACGATTTAATAGTAAATCCAGTTCAACTTCTATCAATTCTAGTGTTGAATTAGTTACTGCGGACTCGGACAATTCAAATTATGAAACAATGCATGATTATTATATTGCTGAGTGTTTAAAGGAACTAGAAGATAAAGAAAACTTTGACAACAACAAGATTCCGTTTGGACTACATGACATTGAATATTTTACTCGAGAAAGCAGTGCCTTACAAGAGAATGACTGGATTATAGCTCAGTTCTCAACAAAAAAGAGTCTTAAACATTTTGAAGGAAAAATAATATCAATAAATGGTGATATACCGAAAGTTAAATTTACAAGAAAAGTCAAGAATTCTAAATGTGAAACAGGGACAACTTTTACTTAACCTGCAGTTGACGACATCTGCACATTACCGAATTCAGAAGATGTTATAACAGTATTACCACAGCCAAAACTTACTAGACGGGGTCAGTTCATATTTGAAGTACACTGTTAAAAATTTCCGGAATTTTACATAAAAAAAATTTACAGAAACCTGTGAAATTCCCTAAAAACTGGGAAAAGTACGAAAATTTTGGTAATTTTCCTTAATTTTTGGTAATTTTCCATAATTTTTGGTAATTTTAAATATCTTCTGTAGATTCACTGATTTTTATGTCTTATTACATAAAAAATATGTAATAATCAATAAAATGTGTACGATTACATAAAATCTGTAAAATTACATATAGCGTCTGGGACAAATACATTTCAATATGTATTTATAAGGCTTCAAACTGTAATATTACAGACAAAAATCTTAATTTTACATATCTTGTAAAAAAACTAATTTTTATGTAAGTTTACTTAAGTCTTTTGTAATATTCATAACAATATCAGTAAAATTACGTACAATATTATGTAAATTTACAGTTTTTATTTATGTTTCAAGAAATCATGTAATTTTCAAGTATATTCTGCGATTTTACATAAAAAATGAGTAATAATCGTAAAAAAAATGTATATTTACATCAATTCTGTATAATTACATGGAATGTCTGGGAAAAGTACATTAAGACATGTATTTATAACGATTGAAACGGTAAATATACATAACAAATCTCGTTAATTTACATAACTTTCTGAAAAACGCATTTTTATGTAAATTTACTTGAGGCTTTTGTAATTTTCACAAAAGTATCAGTTAGATCACATACAATATTACGTTATTATACTGTTTTTTTTTTTTTTTAATATATAGTGTAATTTTTAATAATAGCGTGTGTTTTTAAATAAAAGGTATGTAAAAATCACTAAAAACTTGGACGATTACATAAAATCTGTAAAATTACATGTAGCGTCTGAGACAAATACATATCAATATGTATTTATAATGCTTCAAACGGTAATATTACAGACAAAACTCTTGATTTTACATATCTTGTGAAAAAACATATTTTTTATGTAAGTTTACTTAAGTCTTTTGTAATATTCATTAAAATATCAGTAAGATTACGTTTAATATTATGTAAATTTACAGTTTTTATTTATGTTTCAAAAAATCGTGTAATTTTCAAGTATATTCTGCGATTTTACATAAATAATCAGTAATAATCGTAAAAATTAGGTCAACTAGATGGCGCTAGTAGTTATGTTAGAAGTAAGCAAATTTCACCTTTCTCGTTGTTTTGAAAGTACGAAACCTCGTGTTTTATGTTGCTTAGATTTTTAGAAAACCATAACGTATTTGTAAATTCAGATTAGTGAATTACCAGTTAAACCAAATGTTTAGTTCATCCGTATGCACATAGATGGCATTAGTAGTCTCTGTAAAACTATCTTTCTGAAGCCTGTAAAGTTTCAGTACATATGGTAGCCAACTACTAAAAATATATGGAATGTAACCTAATCGTTAAACATGTATAAAACGACTATGTTAGTGCAATAACGAGTTTACAAAATACTCAAGAGATGGCGCTGTACCGAGCAGCTTGTAATTGTAGATCGCGATGTTAAGATTTTTCCTGATTTAATGACCCTATGTAAGGAGTATCGATTTGTTGAGTTTCCGCTGATCCGCTGCTCACTTAGAGCAATCGACGAAAAGTCAAGGTGGACCTGGTCTAGTCCGACCAATTGAGGTGGACCGGGACAAGCGCCCTAGTTCGACCCCAGGCGCCCCCGGCACCCACCCAGTCCGATTCACTCGGGTAGGTCTGGCTAGCGACCTGGTTCGACCCCAGGGAACGCCACGGCCGACCACCCGGTCAGATAATCGCTATGCCCAGTAGGGTTGCGAGTTAGTCAGGCTTCAAAAAGTAGGAGTTATATGCGCACACTCAGTGAACCGTACAGGACCTTAATGGACCAATATTACTGAATATATGTGAAAATACAAAACATATCAGTAAATAAACACATAGTGTTTCAGTAATATTACTGAATATATGTGAAAATACAAAAAAATATCTGTAAAAAACACATAGTACTTCAGAGATATTACAAAAAAAAAATTAAAAATAATTAACATCTATCGTAGAATTACACGAAAAGGTATGTAAAATTACAGAAAATATTATTTTACATAATCTGACATGTGTCAGATATGTAAAATGACATAACATGTAATTTTACATATCTGAGAAATATGTAAAATTTGCTTTATGTAATTTTACATATTTGATAAATCGTTGATTATGTAAAATTACATAGCCCTGTAAAATTACATAATTATGTAAAAACACAAAAAAGTTATGGCAACGAAAGTTGCCATAAATTTATGTAAAATTCCAGGAGAATTTTTAACAGTGTAGATTTTCAGAAGTTTAACATACAATAGGCAATTTAGGCATCATAAATCATTAGGATTTCATAATAATGCAAAACAAGGTAAATGATTTTGTACTTAGGAACGATTGATATGTGCATTGAATTAGCCGTAGTTGCAATCCAAAAATATGTTATAGTTAGAAGTATTATTTTTGTTATGTCTACTTTACTAACTTGCATTAAGTTTTTGTTTAAAACAGTTTTACGTTTTTTAAGTTCCTAATGGTTGTGATTTTAAGAATAATAGAAAAAAAATAAAACATGTAAGACTTATTAGCTATTTTGTGATTTTAAGAATAATAGAAAAAAAATAAAACATGTAAGACTTATTAGCTATTATACATACAAGTAATAAGGAGAGAAAAGACTTTTTAAGTTTGTTTTTTTTTATATAAAGTTTTTCGATTGTTTTATACTTGTTAATACTTAAGATATATTACCGAGACTTATGATTGGCAAGAAGACTTATCATAGTCTAAGATCCGAGTATAGAACGACCTTCACCGAACTGGTTAATGGATGAAAAGTATTCTATATTAAATTAAATATGTTAATAAATATATTGCAAGTGGGTTGCCTAAAAAAATTCAGTCCAGAATATGATTAATTAAAAATTTAAGTTAAATTTGCACCTGGTATGTGATGCTAAGGCAACGAGGTGCAAACTTAGCTCAACCGATTAGTATGAGAAAGTTAGGATGAAGTCGGCACGAGTCGGGTCGGGAGGGTTCACAGAATGAGCATATTTTTGGTTTAGGGGCATTTTAGCACATAGCAAGCCGCGCCGCTCCGTGTGTTCTTCATCTACGTGCCACAGAGAGCTCCCAGCGAACCATCCCATGCGATAGAAGATTGTTATGTGCTAAAATGACCCTAAAACAAAAATCTGCTCATTCTGTGAACGGGAACCCGTGCCGACTTCATCCTAACTTTCTCATACTAACCGGTTGAGCTAACTTTGCACCTCGTTTCCTTAGCATCACACACCAACCAGGTGCAAATTTAACTTAAATTCTTAATTAATCATATTCTGGACTGAATTTTTTTAGGCAAAACTACTTGCAATATATTTATTAACATATTTAATTTAACATAAAATACTTTTCATCCATTAACCAGTTCGGTGAAGGTCGTTCTATACTGGGATCCTCTACTATTATACCTACGATGACAATCAGGGATCGGAATCGGGAATTTGCAAAAATCACGAATTTGTCCAGTATTTTTAATCAATTTATGCTCTTTTTAAAGAACTCAATCACATCACATTTCTATCACATTTAGGTAAAGACATCGTATTATTGGATTGTCCGATTAAGTAGGAAATAATAAACCAAACAACTAAAAAGAACGTAAAAATACGTTAAAGTATTTTATAAGTATGTCTAAGTATTTTTGTATGTAACACCGGTATCTGATCCCTGATTACAATAAGCGTCATAAAAAAAGAATTACTCGAAATTACCTGAAATTATTCTTTGTCTGAGAAATTACCAAATATATCGATTAGTACTTGTCTTTAATATAAGTTAATGAATGACATAAAGATGATAATAATAAATAATAAATAATAATAAATATTAGGGGACAATCTTACACAAATCGAACTAGCCCCATAGTAAGCTCAATAAGGCTTGTGTTATGGATACTAGACGACGATATATTTAATAGATACAAATACTTAAATACATAGAAAACATCCATGACTCAGGAACAAATATTCGTGCTCATCACACAAATAAATATAGATGATAGTTTTTTATAGCTCTGATTTTATAATACATTATAATACATAATAAGTACGGGATCGGCAAAGCCATTGACATGCATCTAGAGCTTCTAATCTTAGGTGGGATGAATTAGTACAGGCAATCCCGAAATGCTGGGATTGCCCATACTAAAAATCCCGGGATTGGAAGACCTACATGTATCACTGCCAGCCATCGACAAGCCCGGCGGCATAATGATAACTTTTGTAAAAAATGTTTATTGATCTCGTCATATGTGATCTAAGAATTGTTTATGATAATCCATATTTTAAGTTTTATAAAAAATGTTGACTGAACTCAGTTATAATTATATAAACGGATATGTTTTGTTTTAAGTTTTTTTTTTAACGGAACCAGAGATTAATACTGTTGTATTACTGGCTAATCAAAATTTGAATTTATATTACTTTTACATTTTCACTATATTCTCAATGATGTCTTTATGTCACTTCAATAAACAAAGTCAAAAACATCATTCGTTATCAGCACGAATATTCTAATTTTACTTAGTAATATACGTTTATTTTGCTTGTTGTACATTTAAAAGTGAATAGGCAAGTTTGTATTTTGTGTACGTGTAAAATTTGTGAAAATCCGTGAAAATATTTAACAGTTCACGTATATTTTCGAATAATTTTTTGTTTTGACATCGAAGAGCTGTTGTATATGTAAATATGTCAACTAATTCTATTTCTGGTATAAAAGCACTTATAAATAGAGATGGATAACGGTATAGAAATTATCCGTTCAAGAGAGCTAATGCTGTTAAAGTATACAATGTCATTGATCGAACAATGCCATTGAGGTAATACAATATCACAAAAAAAAATAACAATGCGTAACACGAGTAAACCCGGGCGGTCTACCTGGCTCCCCGTTGAATCTGTAAAAGCAAAACGCATTATTATTTTTTTGTTTGAAAGCATTTGCCGCCTTATCATTACGGTCATAGAACCGATAATCCGTTGAAAGCTCATAGTATCTCTAAGTCTTTTCTCTACGGAATACGCACTTGAAGACCGTCGGGCGAATGTGAAATGCAAAACAAATTAAGATCGCAGTTATCTATAACTGCATTTACACTTTACTGTCTAGTAAATAGAATCTATAATGTAATGATCTTTCAAGGCAGTTATACTTTATTGACACTATATTCTTGTTATCCTAATTTGTGGTTTACCTCTCAATAGTATTGTATTCTTTAACAGCATTAGCTCTGTTGAACGGATAATTACTATACATTGGGAAGATGGATACTGTTACTGTCTAGATTCAAATTTAATATTAAGCATATTAAGGGCAGTTGCAACAACGTAGCAGATTGCTTAAGCCGAATGTACGAGGATGCGGACGAAATTCAATGTACGGCGCTCCAGGACTTTCCCATAAACAGTGATTCGTTAATGAGACACCAGATAAATGATCAGTTTTGTAGCAATTTAATAATAGAATTAAATAAGGGATCTAAAATAGCTAAATACAAAATAAAAAAAACCGGCCAAGTGCGAGTCGGACTCGCGCACCGAGGGTTCCGTACAAACTCATAAGTAGATACATGAATAGTTCAAGAAAAACTATATGGCGATTAGTTTAGTAAAAGCAAATAAGTATGTGTTAAGATTTTTGCAAATTTCTCAAAAACAGTGCAAGTTAGGAAAACCGTTATATTTTTCCTGTAATATATAGGATGACATTAATAATTGGTAATTATTACAGATTTTTCTGTTCAGTAACTTCGAAGATAATAGGGGGGGAACGGTATTTTTTTTAACGTTTTTCGCCATAATTCAAAAACTACTTATTTAAAAAAAAAATACAAAAATATTGTTTTAATCTACAAATTAAGCCCTTTCATTTGATACCTCACTCGATATAATAGCCCTACTTTCAATTTGCTAAGTCTCATTACGGACCCCTTTAAAAAAAAAGTAAAAAAGTTACAAGATTTTTTTTACATCGTATAAGCTCGGGTTAGCGGTTCTTAACACTATTCCAAATTTCAAGTCGATAGCATCAGTAGATCCTGAGATATCTTGCTGTGACAGACGGACAGACAGACAGACAGACAGACAGACAGACAGACAGACAGACAGACAGACAGACAGACAGACAGAGTCGCACCATAAGGGTTCCTTTTTTACCATTTTGGTACGGAACCCTAAAAACGAATTGCTTTGCCGACAAGTGGGAAAAACTAATAAGTGGCGGATAGTGCTTCCGATTTATTTAAAAAGTGCTATTTTGAGCTATTACCATGACCAGGATATAGCAGGCCACCTAGGCATTACGAAGACTTGTAACAGGATTTCAAAAGTATTCTGGTGGAAAAATTTATACAACGATGTCAAGAATTATGTAAGTTCCTGTTTACCTTGTCAAACGTCAAAACCACTGAATAGGAAACCGGCTGGATTGATGGCATCGAGACCACCCGAAGGTATTTGGGAGAACGTATACGTCGATTATAAAGGCCCGTTACCTACTTCAAAAAGCGGAAATAAGTACATTTTGGTCCTTATGGATGCCTTCTCGAAGTGGGTGGAATTGATCGCAGTACGCGCCGCGACCGCAGCCAACACCGTGCGTGCGCTCTCGCGTCATGTTTGGGCGCGTTACGGACCGTCGCGAATGCTCGTGTCAGATAACGCAACACATTTTACAGCTGACGTGTATAAACAGATGTGCAGGGTCTGGGGAATAAAGGATGTTAAAATATCTCCGTATTTTCCACAATCGAATGCGGTCGAACGCGTGAACCGAAATTTGAGCGTAATGTTGAATATCTATTGTAGGAAGGTTAAATCCACGTGGGATGAGTCATTGCCGAATTTTCAATTGGCTCTTAACACTGCAACCCACGAGAGCTCAAATTGTACACCCGCGTCTGTCTTTCTCGGTCGGGAAATTAGGAATCCCATAGAAAATAAATGGGAAGTAGATAGGGTTATTAACGAAACAGATGAACCCGGGTGTAGGCGCGACTTAAATGAGGTAGTTCAGAACTTACGTGCAGCACACGAAAGACAAAAGTATTACTACAATAAACGCAGAAGGCCTTCTACATTTAAGGTGAATCAAAAGGTACTTGCGAAGTGTTTTCCTATAACCAATGCCGATCGAGGTGTGTACGCAGCTTTCTGCCCACGGTGGTCAGGGCCCTACAATATTAAGAGTATAATAAATGGTCAAGCCTTATTGTCAAAGCCGAATTCAAATATCCAAAAAAGAGTAAATATCTCTCAGTTAAAACCATACTCTTCGAGATTAAGTGGGGGGGAATGTGACAATGTACAATCTCCTTCTACCCTCACCTACCCTAAACCTTAACTCGACGTCATGGAAGATTCGGGATCGTTCGGCCAGTCAGTGTGTGCCGGACTGACAACGAGAGCGTTTGTGCTGCAACCCTCACGATTCCGAAAAGACTATTAACGTAAAGGAAAGCACCCCGTGTCGCGAGTGGCTACCGAAAACATTGGCCCTAGGTCGCGAGTGGATTGAGTGAAACAGTGCACTGTACTATAGGACTACTCTTAACCGTCGAGACGTGAGTACCTGTCTTTCCCCTTTCTACCAATCTCCGTACATTGTCACAACAGAAATGAAAATGCACCATCTCGACGTGGATACGGCATTCTTGAACGGAGATTTGGAGGAAGAGGTGTACATGAATCAGCCAGAAGGATTCTCTATACCTGGTCAAGAAGATAAGGTACTCTTGCTGAAGCGTTCGCTTTATGGTCTAAAACAAGCTCCGAGAGCTTGGTATAAGAAGTTGACGGAAATTTTAAATTGCATTGGTTTTAATCAAACTCCTTCCGAAGCATGTATTTATACCAAGAAGGTTGGTAAAGAGTTAATAATACTCGCTTTCCATGTTGATGACATTGTCATATTCTATAAAGAAAATAAAACTCTCAATAATGTCATATCTGACTTAAAGACTTATTTCAGCCTAAAGGTCAAAGGCCCATTAAGTTATTATTTAGGTTTAAATATACACTGTAAACCTAACGAGATCAAATTATCGCAAGAAAGCTATATTCGCGATTTGTTGCAAAAGTTCAACATGTCGGATTGTAAGGCTATGCCCACTCCTTTGGATACTAAAAAGTTGTTGCCGTGTGAGAAAAGTAATGTTGATGAGTCTTCATTATATCCATATCAGAAATTGATTGGATCCTTGATGTTTCTCGCCGTTAATTCCAGGCCTGATACTGCTTATGCAACGTCATATTTAAGCCAGTTTAATACTAAATATGATAAGACGCATTGGATTGCAGCAAAAAGAGTGTTACAATATTTAAAAGGAACTATCGATTTGGGCATTACTTACAGGAAAGGCGGTGGATGTTTAGTTGGCTATGCGGATGCGGATTGGGCTAACTGTCCTGTAGATCGTCGTTCCTATACTGGATTTTACTTTTCTATGGCTGGTGGAGCAATTTCGTGGGAGAGTAAGAAGCAAACTACCGTTGCACTGTCATCTAGTGAAGCGGAATACATGTGCTTGTCGAGTGCGGCAAAGGATGCTGTGTTTCTCAAGCGGTTGATGTTTGAACTTACTGGTGAGTCAATTACTGTTCCCATTTATAATGATTCGCAGTCTGCCCAGAAGTTGGTACTGAATCCAGTCCACCACAATAGAACCAAACATATTGACACTAGATTTCATTTTATACGTGATTTATTAGCTAAGAACGTTATTAGTGTTGTTTATACTCCTACTTTGGAGATGTGGGCTGACGTGCTCACTAAGCCATTAAGTCGCATAAAGCATCAGAGTTGTGTAAAAGGAATAGGCTTATGTTTATAATCTTATTTTGATTAAGGGGGAGTATGTTGTATTACTGGCTAATCAAAATTTGAATTTATATTACTTTTACATTTTCACTATATTCTCAATGATGTCTTTATGTCACTTCAATAAACAAAGTCAAAAACATCAAATACTTTATGATTGTTGTTTTTGATTATCTCTATGTGATCTCAGTTATAACATTATGAACAGAAGTACTGGCGGACGGGCTTGATTTGCGTACTTCTATTCTAGATTCACAATTTGTTTACAATAGCTTCCTACCCAATGTTCGGTCTGATACAATGGAAGTGCGATAATATATATACAGGTGAACTCGTTTCATTTTTTGATTGCGTGTCATGTGGAATGTACTGCGTCTATAATCAGTATATCAACAAATGTAGAAACACAACAACTCCATTAGTTATTGCTTTAGTGATATCAACAGTGATATCTATGATAATACTGCTTTTATCAATGACAATTTTCAAAAAGAAAATTATAAACCTAATTGTTGAGATGATAATGTTCTTTATTATGAGGAAAGACAAGATAAGAGCAAGAAAGATCAAAAGGTTTAATAAAATCACAGGCCAGAACATTGAAGTCAAGTTTAGGAAAGTTAACTATAGAGAACAATGGGTCATGGAGGAGATAATGAGGAGAAGGATCAGGTTAACTGGACATGGCAATGATGATAATGTACTTTATTCAGACATTATATATAACAGATCAAATGAAGGCAGAGAGATAGATAGATTATTAGAAAGGTCAGAAGCAATGATAGAATTATCAAATAGAATACCAGTTAGACCGAGATCAAGAGTTCCATCCCCAACAAGGATGGTACAGGCAGTAGCAATGATGGCAGCTGTGCAACCACTGGCAGTGTACTCTTGTGATCAGATGCTGTACCTTAAAAGTAATGGTAGAGTATGCTACAACAACAAGTGCTATGATTTATCCACATATTCTCTTGTACTATCTGATGGTGAAACTGCATGTTTTAATGATATAAATAATGATCGACTTTCAATCAAACTAAACAGAATTTCTCATATAGCTAGATATTCCAAGGTGTATGAAACTGCAACCTATAATATTACAAGCAAATTGTCATGGAATTGTTATGGGTCAGGTAAATGTTGGTCAGGATCAGAATGCGGTAACGGATACAAGCTAAACTTACTAGATGAGTATAGTAGCTTCCCTCATGGATATGGATGCCATATGACACCAGTATCATGTGTAGGCCATTTATGCACCCATGGAGTCTCATGTGTTTGGTACAGATGGGAAATCAAACCAAACATGAATGACATTGGCCAAGTATACCAATCAGTATCATCATTATGGGAAAGTGTCATCACTATACAGTATAAGAACTTAACTAAAGTTATCAAGTTCAATTCTAACAACCCGAAATATGACTTGAATGATATAATGAGTTCTATCATGTCTCATATGCCTATATACACAACTGCTGCAACTTATGAAATACCGATGTTAAAGTCATATATTGTAGAATATAAAGATATGTTCTACAATATGGATGCTAGTCAACATAATCTACCTGTTGAGAATATGATAGGAGATCTGCAAATATCTAGAGACAATAAGGTGATATTCCATACCAACAACATTGATTGTAGCTCTGATAGCTGTGTTGTTAAATGCATGACAGGAGAATCACCACTTACAAGACTCCAATCAAGAAGTCCATACCTAATAGACAATGAGATGATACAAAGAATGAATGTTTATTCAACAGATTGGATATTATATAAAGCTAGAGTATCTGGACATGTAACACTTTCTTTTGGCAATGTTGAGCTCAAAGAATTGGTTGTTGAAAAGCCACACTGTAATTTAGAAGTAGTAATGACTTATGCATGTGAAAGCTGCCTTGAAAACCCAAGAGCAGTGATATCATCAACAAATGTAGTTAAAGAAGGTGGATTAGACTTTGAATCAAATTGCACCTGGAATAGGCAGACATTATCATGCAATATTGAAATGTATGAAATAATGCAGATAACAAAAGAAAAATATTGTAGGATTAATATACCTCTTATAAACAAAACTTTAGACTTAAACTTCGAATATGAATTGTAGCCCGGCTAGAGTCGGGAGTAAAACTCGAGCCGTGGTTATAAAAAAATGTAATAAAATTAAATAATAAAACTATATACAATAAAATTAAGGTGAAACGGCATTCCGTCAGTACGCAGTAGGTATGTACAAAGGAAGGTCACTGGCCTTAACGGTGCTGGGAGACTGGATGGCGGTGAAGAGTCGGGACTTCAGGATAGGTAGGTATAGGTTTTCAGTTCCTAGTTCGAAGCCAGCTCCAGACCAGTTCAGAAGCGCTATTCTGCATCAGTCGATACGATAAACGGAAGCGACTTCACACAACTTCACTCCAGTAAAAAGGGCTGGAACAATCCTCCCGTTAGCGTTTGTCTCAAACCAATCCAAGTCTCATTTATTCTTTGCCAAGACCAGTGAACATTTAATTAATAAGACTTGGATTGAGTTTGAAAGTTACAAAAAGAACATAGTAAAATATATAAAAACAAAAGTACCTGCGAAGCGGCAGCCCTTACGAGTATTTATATATCTACACAGTAATTAATATTTAAGCAGTTTAAAATATCATAATATTTCAGTCTGTTTAGCAAATAACAAGATATCACGGCAATGTGAAAAGCGACCGAAAATGTCCCCGTGAAAAAAAAGACGATCGTAAATGCTGTACGTTCGTAAAAGTTTCTAACCGGCCAGTACTGCGCCAAGGAGGTTTGCCGCGTTACAGAATATAGAGGAACATTGACAGAAATGAAATCAGTTATGTCTGAAACAACTGTAGATATGATCAAAGGGATAGCAGGTGATCCAATATTTTATCAAACATTGATTGGGTCAATCAGTGGATTTATGCTAATAACAGCAGTAAGTACTGTGATTATTAAAATGGCAAGATTAGGTGTACTGGCTTTTGGTAGGAAAGAAGTTCAAGAAGCTTGAAAAAATATTTAAGTATATAATATAATAGTTACTTTATTCACTATTGTTTTAGTTTTAATTTAATTTTATATTTGATATATAGTCTTAAGATATATAACCGCATTTATTATTTTAAATAAAATATAACATATTGTGTAAGAATATAAATATATTTACTAATTTTAAGATTATATTCAAAATATAGTTATAGGCACAAATCATTTAAATATTAATATTGTGTATAATATTATATAATTGTTGTAAATAGAAATTTTAGAATCTAATCTTATAACTTAAAGTAGTAATTAATTAAAAAAAATAATTAAAATATTTATTTATTTATATACGATTTCGTAATATTTGTTACAATGAAACTTTTTAATTAAAGATTTACTTTGAATTTTATGTTTTATTTACAACAACATAGTACCGCAGATCTTGAACAAAAAACAACATCAAACGAAAATTAACTTTAATTTGACAACCCTAGCAGTTTGAAATTGCAATTTGCGTTTTGTATGGAAACTAGTCAAAATGCTAGGACAACATTGCCCACCCCATTTTTGACGAAATGTTTATTCATATTGAGAAGATACTTGAAGTAAACGCTAAAATTGCCCAAATTCTGATTGTAGTCTTTATTTCATAATTTTAATTAAGGTCTATTTTTCTCTACATAAACGACGTGGGCAATGTTGGATAAAAACTCGGATAATTTTGCCCGCCTTCAAATTTGGCCAAAAAACTGTTTTAAAATGTTTTTAAAAAATTAACTTTATAATGAGAACATAGCCATGTTCACGTTTGTTGTAGAATACAAAAAAAAAACACTATCGTAGTATAGAAAAAAAAAGAGAAATTCATATTTTTCTAAAAAAAGCGGGCAATGTTGGCCGATTTGACGGTATCCTGTTTTCCGCGGCGAGAAATAAAGTGTTCCCTCAGTACTTAGAGTAGTCACGAGATCGAGGTAAACCGCGCGCGTCGTGAAGCAAACTATTATGCAGATGTACGCTTTTTCTAGTTTAGCCCCACGACCCTTACTTAAGTACGTACACAGGTCCAGCATAATCTGTACCACAGCGCATGAAGCAGAAGCCTGGATCCAGACGTTGCGAAAGTAAGTTACCCATAATAGGCGCGATCGGTAGTATATAAGTAAATGTAGGTAAATTGAGATTTGTATGACGTTGGCAGTTTGTCGTTTGCGATTAAACCACTACGTTGTTATCCGCGGCTTTTTATTGGAATTAATCCCCAAACACGTTAATTGGCGACGGAAACGTACTAACGCGTGTGAATAATAAAGGAACAGTAAAGTAATATTGTGATCGCGATGACTAACAACACTGTTACGTCCCTATATAAATCGGAGCGCAATCGTGTGATGTCACCTCACTATTTGACAGGACACTTGTCAATGTCAAAAGAATTATAACCTCACTATACTTTGACAGCTCGAAAAACGCGGTATCCATGACGTTTGGCAGTTACTTTTTCTCGGTTGAACAGCGGAGGTGATGCGGCGGTCTGATCGTCTCTTTGTACGCTGTAATTAGTTATTTCGTGATTGTTTTGTGTGCACGAACGATTTGTGTGAACAATTAAGTGCTAGCCTTGTTTTCGCGCCGCGAACGGCACATATTTTGGAGTCCGGACCAGAGATTGGATTCGCCTGGGCGGCGACCTGGCCTGCTGAAAACCCATTGAAGAACCTTGACTTGACTCCTGACTGATATAGACTTGACTGCCCGACTTTGACTTGACGGAACCCGTCCACATCAACGGTCGCAGAGGTACGTACAGTCAGAGAACCGAAATTAGTATAAGTTTTTTTGCACCCTGAAACGGGGTTAATTCTAGTCGGAGACACCCGGGTCCCGTCTAGAACAAACACTAATGTGGTTTTTGGCGGCAATCTCGCGTTCGACCACAACGCGCAGGAGTGGAGCATTTTTAAAGAACGATTTGAATCGATGTGTTTCGCTAATGAGTTGACGGATACCTCCGATAAGGCAGGCACAAAGAGGCGTTCAATACTTCTTACTACGTTTGTGGAAGAAACCTACAGCGTCGCACGGGATTTGGTGTTTCCGAAGACCTTGAACACCATTGAGTACTCGAGCCTTATTACGAAGCTCGATACGCATTTTGAGTCACCTAAATGTTCGTTCGCCGAGCGATATAAATTTTATAAAGCGGAGCAGCGACCTGGGGAAGACCTAGGCGATTGGGCGGCGCGAGTGCGAAGTTTGGCGCAATTCTGCGGTTTTACTACGGAACTGGATACCGCTCTTCGTGACCGTTTCGTTCTCGGGCTCGAGAACGCTATGGAAAAGGAGAAGTTATTTGCGGAGAGCGTCGATCAGCTGACTTTTAATAAGGCGTTGCACCTGGCGCAAGCTACGCGCAGCGCGCGGCTGGCTATGCAGGCTACCGCCCCGGCTGTGTCAGCAATGGCGGCGGTTGATAGCGGTGGCGGCGAGGTGTTCGCGATGCGCGCGGGCTCCGCGCCGCCTGCAGGCAGCGGCGGCGGCGCGAGCAATCACAATAATTTCGCGATAAAGTGTTGTGCAGTGTGCGGATATAAAAACCATACAAAGGACAAGGGTCGTTATGTTAATTATTCGTGCAAAAAGTGCAATACTAAGGGACATCTTAGTCGTGTATGTAAAGTGAATTATAAGTTCAACTTCATAGCTTCGGAATCCGACGACATCCACGAAGGTACGCGAGACACGTTTTTATACAGTATTCGGTGTGATAACGATAAACCCATGCAGCAAATAGTGTCGATGGGTAACGAGCGAGTTTTATGTGAGGTAGACAGCGGCAGCGCTGTGTCAGTGCTACCCGCTAATGTTTTTAATGAGTTGTTTAAAGGAAAATATGATTTACAAGAATGCAGTATAAGACTTAATTGTTATAACGGAACCAAAATATTGCCTTTAGGTCGCATATCATTACCAGTAACATTTGATAAGAAAACACAACAGATCGATTTGTTTGTTGTTGAGGCGACAATAGGTCAGCCAATTTTATTAGGCAGGGATTTCATCAGCAAGTTTGATTTACATTTTTGCAATTTGAACTGCAATAATTTAAGCACGAAAATAATGTCATTAGTGCGTTGAAAAATAAGTATTCTAAAGTGTTTTCTAATAACTTAGGCAGGTTCAATAAGTATAAAATACATCTTAAACTTAAAGAAGATGCGCAATTTAATTTTTTTAAGCCTCGCCCCGTGCCCTTAGCGCTGAAACCTAAAGTAGAGGAGGAGCTGGATCGATTGGTACATTTAGGGATTTTGGAAAAGGTGAGTCATTCCGATATGGCTACGCCCATTGTTCCTGTGTTACGAGCCGACGGCAACATTAGAATTTGCGGTGACTATTCTGTAACCTTAAATAAGGCATTGTTTATTGATAACTACCCATTACCGCGTATAGAGGATTTATTTTCCAAACTACACGGCCGCGCGGAGTTTTCCAAATTGGACCTATCTAGGGCGTATAATCAATGCGAGTTAGATGAGTAGTCTAAGAATTTGACCTGTATTAACACGCACAAAGGAATTTATCGTTATACCAGATTAGTTTTCGGTCTCACCAGCGCCCCCTGCCTGTTTCAGCAAATTATCGAAAAACTACTCTCAGGCATCGAAGGAATTTGTATATTTCTCGATGAGTGCTTATAACCGGGCCGAACCGAAAGGTACACGTCGAAAAACTTGAGCAGGCCTGTGTTTAAAACAAGACAAATGCGAGTTATTTAAAACTTCTGTGGAATACTTAGGGTTTGTAATTGATAAGCACGGCCTGCATAAATCGAAGGATAAGGTTGATGCAATCCTCAAAGCGAAAAGTCCTAAGAATGTTTCGGAACTGCAATCTTTTTTAGGCATGTTAAATTATTATCGATCTTTCGTGCCCAACGCTTCCGGTATTTTAAGTCCATTGTAGTACATGGTACATCCCATGAGTAGTACAAAAGATGCAGCGAATGTGTTTAATGTAAGCGATATTTACGTTTGGAAACTTCTAAAACGTGAAGATATGCACCCGTATCATTTCACACGTGTCCAAGAGCTGCAGCCTCAAGATTATGAACCACGTGTCCTATTTTGCCAGTGGCTTAGAAGAAACGCCAGACACAACATACTATGGACCGACGAGTGTACATTTACAAGGGTGGGATTGTTCAACCTTTTTTTTTTTTTTGACCCCGGTAAATGCATAAAACTGCATACCACTACGTAACCTAAGGCCATCGGGGGTGACAGCCAGATGTTACGTATTGGTTATGTGGGGCTCTCCGCTCCTGAAGGGATTGGCCTACCCACTAAAACCCAGGGATGCTACCAACCTGTGCCTTCACGGTGATGCCGTGGGATCGCTATCAAGCCACCACGACATCACCAGCACCTCCGCCCTAGGGCGGACCCTCTCCGAAAAAGGCACACTGTAGCATGGCCAGTGTGCCTTCCCTCACCAGCTCCCCCCCGACCAAATGGCCGTTCCCCGGGGAAGCAGGGACCGGCACCAGACACACGGTGTCCCGGTCCCTCCCTCGCCGCCACGGGAGAACAAACGCCCCTGCCCCGCAGCCGTCCACGGGAGGACAAACGCCCCTACCCCGCAGACACTCCCGCCTGTCCTTACGGACCGCGGTGGGCCAGTCCTCCGCCTCCCGCCCCCAGCACATGAGGTAGCGGCAGCCTGCAAGGCTGAGTTCTCGGAACGCAGAGGACTAGTCCACCGCCACCACGCAGCGGCACAGGTCACCCGTCTGGTGCCTGCCCGCAGTGCCCCCCAAAAGGAGACGTCGGAGGGATGCTGCCCGTGCCCGACGCTCCGCCCTCGCGTGCCGCACCTGGAGAGTCCTCTAACAGAGGAAACCCGTTGCGGGACGCCCCAACCCCCCCTGACAGGCTCATTCGCAGCATCGGCAAATGATTAATTAGGGGCCCCTAAGAAATCACTTGCCGTTGCTCCCGGGGTGCACCGGCCAAGACGCTTCCCTTTCCTGCGGATCAACCGGATCAAGAGGAATGAGAAGAATCCAGACACTCTGGGAGGTTTCCTGTCTAACACCCCGGATTGTTCAACCTACACAATTCGCACTTTTGGTCAGAAGTGAATCCCCACTTGGCTCGACCTGATCACTTTCAAACTCGCTTTAGCGTCAATGTGTGGGCAGGGTTACTTGGAGACTGTTTGTTGGGTCCAGTATTTCTTAATCGCCTAAATGGAAGGACTTACCTACAATTCTTACAAGAAGACCTACCAGAATTGCTAGATAAAGTACCAGTGGGTCTTCGTATGGGAATGTATTTTCAACACGACGGTGCCCCCGCCGTATAGTAATATTGCCGATTAGAAGATAGAATCTTGTCATTGAATTTCTAAGTTTATTTTTCTCCGAATATTGTTTTACTAATGCTCCTATAGGTACTCCTGAAATAGGTGTATACCTATTAGTTACTAAATATTCGTAAACACAAATTAGGTTTTACTATTTACGAAAATTCTAGCTCCTATTGATACATATCTATGAATGCAATTTAAAGTACCCAACTGATAAGAATTTTTATTTTTCAATCGCATTAGTTGAAGTAAAAAAAACATACTGCCTGTATATTTAAAAATTAACTGTATCTATATTCTATCGAGTGCATAATATTTATTTTAACGTTGGAGGGCATAGAGACATTAAATCTGTTAAGAAAATTGTCCCAGTTGAAGTGGATTAACAATATGAATTTGCTTTTTTGCAGCCTCCAGCAACCAACTATGCTGCAACTACTGAAGATGGCCACTCGATTTATGGCGGCAGTGAAGATGTTCAGCGAGGACGGTCACGACCTGTTTTACTTGGTGGCAGTAGAGACGTTGAGCAAGAATCGCTCACCTGGTCTTCTGAACGCTTCACACCAACGTTTGACGACTTTTCATCGGGATTTAATCAAAATGAAAACTTACACTCAAATGGGTCAGAAGTGGACTTCTTCCAATATTTTTTGGACACAAATATAATGGCCCAGATAGAATTGCAGATCAATCGGTACCATTTTATTCCGTGCTTGTTTGTTGTTTTTATTTTGTGCGTGTTTTAGACCGACTTGAAAAATCACTCGAGGCTCCAGAGGTGAATCGACGTCACTCTTCAGAACTGTTTATATTCCTGGTGATTGCTATGCTCATGACGAGGAATCATCATCTGACTATCGAAGAGCACTGGTCCACTGACGCATTGATATTATGCACCTATATTCGGTCGTTTAATGAAAAAAAATACGTTTTGCTCTATACTTGGAATGTTGCATTTTTGTAATATCAATATCCCAAGCAACGGATCAAGACTGGAAAAAATAGAATTAATTATAAATCATGCTCGTGATAAATATAAAACCCGTTTAACTCCATATCAAAATGTGTGCATTGATGAAAGTATTGTCCCGTTTAAAGGCCGGTTGACATTTAAACAATACCTTCCAAAAAAAAGAAATTGGTTTAGGATCAAGTTATTTGTTTTGTGCGACGTGAAAACAGGCATTATTGTAGATTTTATCGTGTTTTGTGGTGCAAACACCGGAGTCATCGATCCTTAACATTTGGGCGTAGGTGGTGCTGTAGTCGCAACATTGTTGAGACATTTTTTGGCTCTAACAGACATCTTTATGTCGATAATTGGTACTAGTCGAAATTTGTTTCATTATTTATTTAAGAACAAAATTTCATGCATGTGGAACCGTCAAGCCTAATCGGAAAGGTATGTCCCAATTTCAAGGAAAATTAAAAACAGTTGACAGTGCATGCCGCAGCTCACCGCCACTGAATGCCATAAAAAAGATATTCACATGCTCACCACAATACACGATGATAAATTAGTACCATCATTGAAAGAAAACCGGGCCACTGGGTTGCCTTCGGAACATTCCGTTCACAAAGGCCCGCCAAAATCTCCGTTCTCGTTCTCACGTTCGCTGTCATTCATGGAGTTGAATATTTCGTTTAACAGTTTCGTGATGGAACTCTTTAAATGATACTACACTAAAATAAAATGGGTATCATTTAATCGATCAGCAAAATATTCATATTTTGGTCAGCAGAAATATGTATTTGGTCAGCCAAAATAGCTAGTTGGTAAGCAACTTATGGTAAGCAAACATTTATAAATCAGGCTGCAATTAATGATATACTGATCTGCTCTAAATTATTTTGGTCAGCAAATTAAATATTTGAGCTGCATTAAGCGATCTACGGTAAATCAAATTTTGGTAAGCAATCAGTAGGTAAGCAAAATATTTCATTTTGTTCATCAAAAAAAAGGGGGCAATAAAACCTAACTGGGCGCAACTATTCTGCCGCCAATCGTGTGCGCATTTTGTCATTCGGTAATTGTCAGCTGTCAAGTAGCAGGTGTCACTGTGATATATACAGGGTGTCACTGTGTTATATAAAGGGTGTAACTGTGATAGATACAGGATGTAACTGTGATATATACAGGGTGTCACTGTGATAGATACAGAGTGATACTGTGATATATACAGGGTGTCACTGTGTTATATACAGGGTGTAACTGTGATAGATACAGAATGTAACTGTGATATATACAGGGTGTCACTGTGATAGATACAGAGTGATACTGTGATATATACAGGGTGTCACTGTGATAGATACAGAGTGATACTGTGATATATACAGGGTGTCACTGTGATAGATACAGAGTGATACTGTGATATATACAGGATGTCACTGTGATAGATACAGGACAGGATGTCACTGTGATATATACAGGGTGTCACTGTGATATATACATAGTGTCACTGTGTTATATACAGGGTGTCACTGTAATGTATACAGGGTGTCACTGTGATGGGCTCATATAAAATTGGTATTTCGATTTTTTATACATCTCATAATGTTTAGAAGTTATATTATTTATTCACAACGTGTATCGTTTCGTTTTCAGGGTCAGCAAAAAAAATAACCCTAACCTACCTATTTTTGAGAGCCGTTTCGTTTTTAGGGTCATCAAAAAGAAAATAACCCTAACCTACCTATTTTTGGGAGCCGTTTCGTTTTTAGGGTCATCAAAAAAATAACCCTAACCTACCTATTTTTGGGAGCCGTTTCGTTTTAGGGTCATCAAAAAAAAAATAACCCTAACCTACCTATTTTTGGGAGCTGTTTCGTTTTAGAGTGACACCCTGTATACATTACAGTGACACCCTGTATATAACACAGTGACACCCTGTATATATCACAGTGACATCCTGTATCTATCACAGGGACACCCTGTATATAACATAGTGACACCCTGTATATATCACAGTGACACCCAGTATATATCACAGTGACACCCTGTATATTTCAATTACACTGCTTACAGACATGTTTTCTCTGCTGACAGTGACATCCTGTATCTATCACAGTGACACCCTGTATATAACACAATGGCACCCTGTATATATCACAATGACATTCTGTATATATCACAGCAACATCCTGTATACATTACAGTGACACCCTGTATACATATAACACAGTGACACCCTGTATATATCACAGTGACATCCTGTATCTATCACAGTGACACCCTGTATACATTACAGTGACACCCTGTATATAACACAGTGACACCCTGTATATATCCCAGTGACATCCTGTATCTATCACAGCGACACCCTGTATATAACACAGTGACACCCTGTATATATCACAGTGACACCCAGTATATATCACAGTGACACCCTGTATATCTCAATTAAACTCTCTGCTGACCAATTGTAAAATCTTGCTACCCAAGTAATTATTTTGCAGCTCGACTGTTTATTAGGCAGCCAAATGATAAAAAAAGCAGATTAATATTGGTTAAAATGCTAACCGTTTTTAAACTGTTTGCTGAACAAGAGTTGCCGCCCAATTTTATTTATTGCCAGCCAAATCTTTGTATGCTGCCCAAATGATTTAACTGCTTATTTTTTTTTGCGGATCAATTTTAATAACGGCTGACCAAAAATTTACTTTCCAAATAAAATTTTCGAAAATGATTTATCATCAGTAATCAAAGTCGAAATGGCTTTATATGATAACGGAGGAGTCAAGAAGAAATTTATATCTTTTACAGGCTTATGACTCTCTGATCAGAATTCCGCCTACAAGCGTAGAGTCCGAGAGAGTGTTTTCATCAGCAGGTTACCTATGTAACCATTTAAGAACATCTTTAAATGACGATACCTTAGACACTCAGTCTTACGATTTATATATAAAAATGTTATTTCGAGATTTGGGTACTGTGGAGTTTTCTGATTTTATTGATCTCGGGTGTTAAAATTATTATTTTAAAAAGTAAGTGTTATTTTTTGTGTTTATTAAGGTAAAACTGGCTATGTTCTGTTTTTTTTTCTGTATTGATTGACCTCACATGACAATAGTGTTATTTAAGAAAGCTACATAAGAGTTGTATTGTTATGTGCTTTAGGTATAATCTTATTTGTTTAAATAAATAGTTTTGTCTATTTTTTTCTTTGTCACCCCTTCTAGCGAGCTTTTTAATTTTGGCCTAGACCTAGACTCTTGGCTCTCAGACTGCTCATCAAACTTATCGACTATCAGACGCGACACTTATAGTACAAGGCGGTTATTTCTTTTACTCAAAGTTGCTGGTGCTGGCCTTGCCCTTCTCGACTGACACAATTGTACAGTACAGCTCCTCGTTTTTTTGCGTTTTCAAATGGTTACTGCATTTGTCAAACAATAAGCGCCTAAAAGTTTCATATAAATATATGGTAGCAGAACTAAAAAACTAATTTATTTTTTAAATCAAGCAGGAAACCGATATCACCGAAAAACCGGTTTTGGGTCTACAGAAAAACTGGGTTTCAAGTATTTTTACGGTTTTGTGAACCCTAAGCTAAATGACCTTTCTACGAAACCTTTAGGGTTAGAAACTTATTTCTCTTATGATGTACTATTATGTAGGCATCTTCTAAGGATTTTTCAAAATTCAACCCCCCGATCCTAAATAAAACAAAAATAATGAAATTGAAAAAGTAATTCAATTACAAATCGGGGGGCACGACAGTGCCCCCGCCAAGTCGAGAGCGAAGCAAACACTGCCGTACCATCCTTTACTGGAACCATTTCGCCAAATTTTCAGGCCCCTATTTGAGAACCGCAGAAATTTTATAAATGTTGACTTCAAGAGTATAAAAGCTCAAGCTTCAGCGATCACCGAATACAACCGGCTTAGGCGTAAATACCGCGCCTATCTTTCAGAAATTAAACCGTCTAAAAGAATAATGAACGCGAATGGGCAATACGAAAAAATGTTGCTACTGTACAAGAATCAGAACCGGAAAAAAAGAAAAGAAAGATTTGTAATAATAAAAAAACTACTCCTAAAAAGAAAAAAACGGAGTCAAATAAGAAAATCTAATAAAATAAAACAATTTGCCCACGTTTCTACAAAAAGAAGTGAAATCCCACCAAAAACATTCTGTAAAAAACTAGCCAAGTCTCGATGGAGCTGCTTGTTTATCTCTAAAAAGTAATGAAATCTAGACAAAGTCGTACCAAGTGTAAGGTTCCTTACTGCGATGCGATTTCTTTATTATTATAGTTAATATTGTTGTGTGACCTGGCCGTTGAACATTCTTGATACGTTAGTGGGAACGTTTATATAGAATTACGCAGATGTAGGAGAAGCTTTGCAGAACAGGCTGTAGCGTTATTTTATTAAAATTAATAAAATACCTCATCATATTATTACATTATCATAAAATATAAATCAAAATTCATCTTAAATTATCATACACCCTTATCGACATCGATGTCCATACGTATCGACATGTCACTATCGATACGCGCCTCTCACTAGGCATCCTATAACGTAATGTATATGTCGCAGTGAAATGGCCAAAACCGCGATTTGGTCAAATCTCTAAGGGATATGACCAAATCACGCAGAATGACAAAATGGCGAATCCATTTTAACATTTGCCTAGAAAAAATCAGTAATTTCATCAAATCCCTGAGTCTGTTTAGTGAAATGACAAAATAAGCCAAAAAGGCAACTCATTTTTTCATTTCACTAGATTTGTTTAGTGATTTGACAAAATCCCCGACACGCGTCAGTGAATTGACAAAATGAACTCGCAAAGTAAACTCATTTTAACATTTCACTAGACACGTTCAGTGAAATGATAAAAATCTCAACTCTAGTACAGATTATGTCGCCCATGTCGTCATGTTCCTTCCCTCCTGCACCTTTCCTTTCCCCGCTGACGCCCTTACGTTTTAGGCACCGGTCGGCTCAGGCGCACGCGCGCAGTGCATTAGCGGCAAGTAAACAAACGTTACGTCACTAATTTTTCGCGCGTTTTCACTTGAATGTTTAGTTTTGTATAGAAAATGGCTTCGGACATCGTTGAAAATCAAAGTCAGACCCAGTTTGTGTGTAAAGAACAGTTTAATGAAACTATTAGTGCGCGTTGTAACCACAGACAAGATCATGAAAAACCCATTTGGACTCGTGAAAGGATAGAAGAAGCTATCAGGGCTATCGAACAGTTTAAATTGGCTCCGGTATTAAAGGCACCACGACAAATAAACAGTATTATTATGGAAATAAATACGATCTCATGGAGGTTGGTACTCAAAAATATTTGATTTTAAAGAGAAAGTCAGTTTCTGACCCCGTCGTGAAAGTGGTAGCTATGGGTGAATTTTACGACGTACTTAAACAAGCTCATCAGTTTACTGGACATGAAGGGAGAGACAAAATGCTGCATTATTTAAAATCGAGGTACTTTATACCTACTTCGATAGTACTGGAGTTTTTGAAATTGTGTACGGTTTGTCAAACTAAAAAGACATTTCCGAGAAAAGGAATAGTTGTAAACCCTATTATATCTGGCGAATTTAACCTTAGAGGTCAAGTCGATTTAATTGACTTACAGTCAACGCCTGATAGACAGTTTAAATGGCTGTTGCACTACCAAGACCATGGGTCGAAATTTAGCTTCTTACGGCCGTTGCTCTCAAAAAGGGCCACTGAAGTGGCACTGGAGCTGCTAAAAATATTCTTGGAAGTAGGCTGTCCACACATACTTCAGAGCGACAACGGCCGTGAATTTACGGCTTCTGTTATACAGGAATTGACGAACCTGTGGCCATCTTGTAAAATAGTAAATGGTCGGCCTAGGCACCCGGCCAGTCAAGGGTCCGTCGAGAGATCTAACGCAGATGTTGAAACCATGTTACGCGCTTGGTTAAAGGACAATTCGTCTCAACATTGGGCATTGGGATGTTATTTCGTCCAGTTTCAAAAAAACTCGTCGTTCCATCGCACCATAAAAAGAACACCCTACAAGGCTTTATTTGGTACCGAACCAAGGACAGGGCTCGAATCTACACACATACCTAAAGAATTGCTTGAAAAACTCATAAATGAAGAGGACCTTGACCTACTTCTGAAACAGCAGGAAAATATTTCTGCAGCAGTATGCGTTTCATCTGAATTCACTAATCACTGCGTTGCTTCAACATCTCATGACTTAGTAGACGATGATGATCTCCCCGCTGTTGAATTTAATTTTAATACTCGCACAGCTTCAACTTCAAATAATCCGACAACAATTGTAGTTACAACCAACAACGATGAGGAAACTGTAATCTTCAATGTGTATCAAGATACAATATCTCAAGACTCAGTAGACGATGCTGATCTCCCCGCTGTTGAATTGAATACTCGCACCGCTTCAACTTTAAATAATCCGGCAACAATTGTAGTTCCAACCAACAACGGTGAGGAAACTGTAATGTTCATGAGTATGAACAGCGGAGCAGCCGACACTGAAAAAAAAAACATGTTGCATAGTTTGTGAAATGGAATGTACTGGGGCCCACACGTGCGATATTTGTAAAAATCCAGTGCATACAATATGTGGTATTACTGTAGGAGAAGAAAGATATGGATCAACAGTTTTATGCCAACTATGCCAAAAAGAGCAAAATATTAGAACTGAAAGGGAAAGTGCCGCAAAATATTTAAAAATTTCAGCTGAAAAAATGAAACACATTTCGTCTAACAAATTTCAAGATTTGTTAGTCAAGTCAACCGTATTGGTGGACGTCCCTAAGGTCGATAGAGGTCCATTAGACGGAAATAATGTCACGGGGATTGTTTTAAACATAAAAAACAATCTATACCAAATTGGCACATCTGTCGGCATTATAAAAGATTGGCTTCCTAGGAACGCACTTCAACCAGCCACAACTTCGTTTACTGCACCAGTTCCCCCTACGAAGTACAGTCTACGTGAAATTGCGGCTAAGCTATCTGTATTTGGAGGTCAGGGGTTCAAGAAGTGTTCCTGTGAAAAGTCGAAAGTACAATGCAGAACAAATAGATGTGCCTGTAAAAAAAATAATGTTATATGTAATTCGAGATGCCACAAATCTACAACATGCTCTAACAAATAAGATAATCATTTTAAAATGTAACTTCGTTTCATCTTATTTGTTAGACCACAATATGTTCAATCCCGTTAAAATAACCGCCAGTTTACATTTCTATTCTTGTATTCGATTAAAAAGAAACAATTTTAATACTCACTTATGTCATTTTATTTTACCATTTCCCTAAATCATGCGAGAGATTTGATTAAAATTAATTGTATAGTAATAGTACATTACATAACCAGGGTGTTAATACAAAGAAAGGCTGAAATCGCAGATGTTTGCGGCCCGAGCTGCAAGCGAGGGACGTTAATATGCGATCCAGGGCTTTCTTTATTACCTCCCGTGTTGTGTAAGTACATAATTTTGTGTCTACACTACACCTGGCCAGAAAGCGGCTTTTTCCGTACGCGTAGCGTACTTTATGGCCAGGTGTGGCATAAAATATTATATCTGTCGCAGGGGTAAATTTACCTATCAATCATTATGTTCTGATTCGTTTATTTTATCATTTTACTAAAACTTTAGGGATATGATGTTAAAACCGAATTGCCTGTAATAACACGTTTTATCTTTTCCCTGAAACAATCTAGGGATTTTATGAAATCTCTAAGGGAAATGAGAAAATCCAGTGGGCATTTTATCATTTCTCTAAAACGGTTTGGATATTTGATCAAATCCCTGAATTTCGCTAGAGAAATGTCTCGAGGCGCTATTATTTTTGCTTATACCTGCCCTAGTCAACCTTGAATGGACTTTCTAGCACTTTTACGACACCTTCCAATTTCGACAGACACATCTGTGCTTGTAAAATTGCTTCAAACCATTGTATTGAGTTATCGGACATCTTTTGTCGGCATGTTGTAAACATCTAAAAATTGTTATTTTTTTAACATAATGGAGCGTTAACAACATAATAAATGGTTCTCGGGGGTCGAACCCGGTAATAGTATTATTTACTATAATGTGTTATTATTTCGTCTCGATGATTAATTCAATATAAATCACCATTCATCCAACCTCGTCTGCCACCACAATATCTAATCAAATGGTTACTTTACATACTTACGTCATTTCACTGAACCAGATCAGAGATTTGACCAAATCACTGAACGTGTCTAGTGAAATGTTAAAACAAGTTTACTTTGTTAGTTTATTTCGTCAACTCACTGACATGTGTCAGGGATTTTATCAAATCACTAAACAAATCTAGTGAAATGAAAAAACGAGTTTACTTTGCGAGTTCGTTTTGTCAACTCACTGACGTCTGTCGAGGATTTTGTCAAATCACTAAACAAATCTAGTGAAATGTTAAAACGAGTTTACTTTGCGAGTTCGTTTTGTCAACTCACTGACGTGTGTCGAGGATTTTGTCAAATCACTAAACAAATCTAGTGAAAAGAAAAAAACGAGTTGCCTTTTTTGGTGGATTTCGTCATTTCACTAAGCAGACTCAGGGATTTGATGAAATTACTGATTTTTTCTAGGCAAATGTTAAAATGGATTCGCCATTTTGTCATCCTGCGTGATTTGGTCATATCCCTTAGAGATTTGACCAAATCGCGGTTTTGGCCATTTCACTGCGACATATATACTACATATGCGCGGGCGACGAGTTCTAGCTTCTAGCGGAGATTCCCGCCGCGCTGACAGAACTGTTTCGTCTTCGGCACTGAGAGCACGTCACTCTGGCGCGCATTCAGTTGCCGCGCTAAAGATTACGAACAGGTCGTGTCCCTAAATAAATTGCCGGTTGTCATACCGTTTTTGTATGTGTCGGTTCGCCCCGCTTCTTGGGTAAGTGTGAACAAAATATAAATAATAATTAGTAAGTAGTTATCAGTGCAGTTAATGCACTTAGTTGCTTACCGCTTGTCAAAATGGCGGATTGCAAAATCATTTAGTCATTGTTATAGAATATGCTTTTTCTTTTAAAAACTGTTTAGATTAGCGCGTAGTGTTTTAAGACCATAAATATAGTTATAAATATGTTCCGTTATTGTTTTGTTAGCTTTCAGTACCTTTTGCAGCAAAATACTGACGAGTAATATTTAGTTATAAATAACAAGTAATCGTCCTCATCATTATCATTCATAGCTTAATGCTAATCGCTAGTGCTTCGAACATCTGCTCCGTTTCTGATTTCCGTGCGCCGCCACAAACAAACTCGTAGTTGCTTTGTATGCTAGGCTAGGTTTTTATTACGCAATAGTGTGTGGCGCGGCACGGGAAGATGACTAGTTCGTGCCCTAATTGCTGGAATTGTATTCCAGGCTTCCACGTCGAGGCTACCGCTAGTACCGCTGCCCTTGAACCTGCAGTGCTAGCACATCTTGAACAAGCGAGACGACGCGACTCGCGAGATCGAGAAGAGATAGCTGTCAGATATCTCGCTTTCAGTAGCACAACTTGACAGAGCGACAGCCGTCTCGCGTGCAAATTCAAAGTCGCCCCATTGTCTTCGCCGGTGATACCTTTTAAAATCAAAGTATTCAAATTGGCATATTCACATATGGCAACACTGAACCGGTTCTAGGGTTGAGCTGTTCCATTCGTTCTTTTAAGGTTAAAAATTATGAGTATTGTCTATGTCTATCATTTCAAGTGTCAAAAAGAAAAAATCACCATGGCGCCAAGGGGCAAGATGTAAGTTTATTTAATTTAATAATTTTAATTTCAACTATTTTAGTGTCTTTCACATAATATCGTAACTTGGAGTAGACTGTTATACAATAGAATAACTATAGCAAACAATATTTGAGATTATCGTGCATTTTAAGTTTTTTGCAGCATTTCAATCACAAGTTTATGATTTTATCCAAGTTTATGTCTGTTGTTTTGTGTAAGATTGCCTGGAAGAGATCGTTACCTTAGCGATAAGACGGCATGTTCTCTACCATTAGTTTTTATATCTTGTTTATTTTAGGATTCTGTATTTTTTTCGATGTGTAATAAAGATATTTGTATTGTGTATTAACTAATTAAAAATATATTTCAGAACACGCAGTACAGCCGCCCAAATAAACCACCTTCTGGACTACATGGCAAACCATACATTGTTTGCTAACAATGAATTTACGGGCCCACTCGGCTCTCAACGTGTTGAGGCCGAGTGGGCCAGTTTAAAATCATTGCTAGCAAACTACGGGCCTGATAAGTCCGTGGATCAATGGAAGCATGTAAGTACAATGGCACTTTCGTTTAATGTGTCGATAGTTATTTTGATAGTGAAGATGTCTCAATCTTTTGATTTCTCTTTTATAAAACAGTTTCTTGTTTCTAGACGTGGCGGGACCTTCGTAAAAAGGCGAGGGACGATGGGGGTCGAGTCCGCCTCGCCCTCAACGCTACGGGCAACTCGGTGCCCATACCCGAGTTGTCCGAGAAGACAAAGAAAATTCTGGGCATAATTGGGCCAGAGTGTGCCATGGGGATAATGGGCGACAACGAGTCCGGTGTTGGTGTCGCACCTGTAAGTAGTCTATAGTTTCTAGTCAGTTTCAAGTGATACAGTATTGTAGTGGTATACAATTTTTTTATAGGCATCGCTTTCAAAACTTTGAACTTATTATGGTGGTCACATTTAAAAAACAAACTAATATAAAACTTGTAAAGAATTACTTACAACATTACATTAGTTACTTCAATTTGGTACTTTATTAAATTTTATCTTATTAAAAAGGTTTAGTGAGAAAGTTGCTGTAGTTTGGATTCAGAGAACATGTTATGGTATGACATAATTCGTAGGGTGGGTCATTTTTATTTGTTTTTTAATGTCAAATGGGCACACTTGAAAATAAGTGTCATTTGGTGACATTAATTGATACATATACATATATGTTTTATTTTACTTTTATTGTCTCCGGCCGAATTACTCCGGAGAAAAGTTCCAAATATATGTAGCACTAGAAAAAATGTTTCTGTCTATAAATTTGTTCATTATATTTCGCATTGATTATACTCAGAATAAATACACATTATACAATAGAGATTGGGCCAAATTTGAAATATCAAAATGAAACTTCTTAATGTTCATTTAATATGGGCATTTCTATACTAACTTAAAAATGGATGCGGAGGCAGTAGGTAAACTTTAATCACAATACAATTTTGGCGTTTAGTTTATGCCGTCTTGATTTACATATTTTTGTGATGCCTAGTAGCAAAACAGTTTTTTATTTTTTCTCATACAAAAGTGACCTATCCTAATAATTAGCTACTGCATTTTATATATTTCACACTAATGTTATAAAATTAAAGAGAAAGTTTGTTATGATGTTTAGATGTTGGGATATTTGTTACTAAATAACGAGGTTATAACTGAGTTGTTACCCAACTAGCAAAAGTAAGTACTATAAAAGTCCATAGAACGTTTCCAGAACACTAATTAGTGTTTCATACATGTCCTATAACGTTGATGTAAACGTTTACTCAGGCAGGTTTTGGCACAGTTATATCGCAATTTCGTGACATAACCGTGTTATTGTGGCTCCATACATCACATTTTAGTGCTATAGTTATACTAAAACCGCGACGTGTAACACTTTTTAAGCTTTTAACAGTGATTGTTGAGCCATCTACATCACAAAAAAGTTACAAAAAAGTAATCAGAGTTCTGTTAATGGACTTTTAAGTCCTATATTAGAGATAAGGGAGCTATTATAGTTCATCCGTAAAGTTGATGTGAGTTGTGAGACGGTGCGTACTGCTCGGAACTAAAAATCTCCTTGGTAAGTAAATTGATTGAACTACACATTTAAAGCAAAATGGCTGCTCACTGTTTGTGAAATTAGTGTTATTGTCTTAGACTCCCATTTTTACTTGCGATTGAAGATTTACGTACAAAGTATACTAGTATTATAAACAAAATTTTCATGCGCCCCCTTAATTATTAATATTTATGAAATTAAAATCACGAAAATATATAAATTTCTCGATCGCTGGTATAAAAGTGTCTTCGTGCTTACTATAGGCTTACTATATAACGTCTATCAGGTCAGTCATTTGCCGCCATGACAAAAATAGGGTTCCTTGACACCTGTTAAACCGTATAAGAAACCTTTGATGTCATTATGATATTATTTGGTGGTACATGTTCCTTCCATATATTTATATAATTTGCAATGTATGTTACAGGATCACTTTTCACAAGTAATTGTATTATTAACAAATTATTGGGTACCTACTTATACCCAGATCCAAGATCAATATATATTTTTTTCTTTTCCAGTACGTACAGTAAGATGGATTACGACTGCTTTTTACGAAAAGATGATTTTATGCGCCAATCTGATTTGGAACATTATTAAACATTACTTGCTAGGGTGGTTTCATTCGTATTATTATTTTGTACGGAACCCGGCCTTGCTTAGAACAACGTGGTAAGAGGATAGTACCATACACCAATATGTCTGTCTTGTTCTAAAAGAACATTTTAAATTTCTACTATTGGACATTTTGGCTGATTATAAGTGGTCAAATGCTACTTTTATATATCAGAAAGGCCCATTAAAAGTATTTCAAACTCTTTAATACAACTATGAGACGTAACAGTTACCAAAACAATGATTTCAAGACTTTTTAGTGTTTTAACAGTGTCCTCGGGGCAACTATAGTATTTGTCCTATAGCAGCTATTTGGAAATCTTTATTTCACAAATCCGATACATACCAGTGTTAAAGAAATCAATAACAGTACATTATTATCCTATAATAGTATTCTTTTAACAATTATAGTACTTGCACTATAATACTCATTTGGAAGCGACAATAACACATATTTGCCTTAAAACGGTAATATATGTTCCTTTAATAGGACAAGGAAGCTCTTTAGTGGTATAACAGAATCATTTATAGTGCAGCGTTAAAGGCATGATTTAGGACTGTAATGTAAACGTTTACATCACTATTAAACAGTACTAAAGTGCTGTATAATATTATACAGCTGAAAAGTGATATAAGTTGCTTTTATAAAACACATGGTCATAACGAAAACCTTTATAACGCTTTAATAGGACTCTTTAGTGATAAAATGATTTCTTAATGGACTATTTTGCTGGTTGGGTAGGGTCAGATGGCAGAGCGTGGTTGATCTAGCGGTGGATTGCACGGTACAAATCACAAACACAATTAAATAAGTAAGTTTTGTATTAATCGCAGTTTCGCCATATAAAAGTGTCAATCCAGAATGAAATGTAAAAAGAACACGTCACTGTAAAACTACTATAAAGGTATTATAGAACGGCCAGTAAAAACTCTGGATTTGATACGAACCTCGACACGCCCCCTCAAATGCAAAGTTTTTGCCTCACACGTCTACACAATTAAGTATTCATAGTGACGTACATAAATAACAATAAAGGAACAAAACAAAAGATAACTCCTCAGCTAAAAAAAAACTATAGGAATATGGATTAGCAAGGTGAACTCCTAAGCCATCCATACACCTGTTATGTTTTATACTAGGCAGTGGTTTTGTCAAAACATCTGCCAACATTGAGTCCGTGGGTACATGTCCCAACAGTATACTCTTATTGTCTTTTAAAGCGCCCCTTATAAAGTGGTACTTGATATCGATATGTTTGCTCCTACCATGAAATACGGGGTCCTGAGCAAGGAACATCGCAGATCGACTATCGGTATTAAGAGAGATGGTGGCATACCCGGTTAGATCCATATACCCATTGTTAGGGTCAGATGGCAGAGCGTGGTTGATCTAGCGGTGGATTGCACGGTACAAATCACAAACACAATTAAATAAGTAAGTTTTGTATTAATCGCAGTTTCGCCATATAAAAGTGTCAATCCAGAATGAAATGTAAAAAGAACACGTCACTGTAAAACTACTATAAAGGTATTATAGAACGGCCAGTAAAAACTCTGGATTTGATACGAACCTCGACATGAGTAGATTGAGCTGAAATTTGGCATGCAAGTAAGAGTCCTGGATTGAAACATAGGATAGGATACTTTATATCCCGGTAAAGAGTTCCTTTGGGACAGTAACGACGGCGAAGCCGCGGGTATATGCTAGTATATAGTAATAAAACTAACATTGTGTAACACTTCTGGGTGATAGTGTGATTGCTAAGTACTAAAAAGCCGTAACTTGTATTATTACAAAATTCCAGTATTGTTTTAAGTAAAGTAAATACGATATAGCAGTTTGTTAAACAATTTGCAGCTATTATAGAGTCGGACTACGCTAAGTCTGCAGAGGTCGAAAAAAAGTTTTATTTCAAGAAAGACACATGGCAACATTACAAGCAAGATGATTAATTAGTCTTGATACTTGGCAAATATCTTTCCGTTTGATAAGTATATGGGTACGTATCATAATATATAAAGTCATTATATATAAGTTCAAAATATATATGTTCAAAATATATAAAATCAGAATGAATAATGTTTGAAAATCATAACAGTTAAAATCCATAATGTACGTTGTCCATAATGGTCGAAATATATACTGACGAAATGCATATGTTTACAACTCATAAGTTCAAAATATATAAAGTCTAATGTTATAATGTTTATAAGGAATAGTGGATGAAATCCAGAATTTACGTTTGGGGGATGAAAGGCGTTGCACAATTAAATTCCAGGATTATACTCGAAAAAATATACAGTAATTTTATTTTACTCATCCGTGAGACTCGTTGCTCGTACATGTCATGCAGGTATTTATTCGTTAAATACTTTGTTCTTTCCAATTAAGTTGCAAGTGATCCTAACACGCTCCTCCTCGCTTCGCTCGTCGTCGCACCAAACCAGGTGCTCGGACTACATTTTAAAATTTTCAAGATTTTGAGTAATCTGAAAGTTTAAAATATTTGAGTTTTTAGATAATTTGAACCAAAAAGTTAGGTGCGGCGACGAGCGAAGCGAGGAGGAGTGTGTTAGCATCAGTGTTTTGCCTTTTCGCCGAAATTTGTTTGGCCGAATTTCATTTGCCAACCAACATTTCACCGACGTTTCACTTTGACAACTAACGATTACCAAATTTTTGTATGACAACGTTTCATTTGGCAGAATTATTGTAAAGCAGATTATTATAATGCCTCAAAACTTTTGGGAATAACATTTCGTCAGTGCAACAGTTCTCTTATAATACATTAGCTAAGTTTTTACAAAAACGAAGTAAAAGATACATACTTTTTTTCAGTTGGCAATATTAAATTTATAAACTTGTTTATATGCTAATAATGAGTTGTGACTCTAGTCACCACTGATAGTGGTACTTTTTTCCATGAAAAACACAACTGAGAATAATGATAAAAAATAAATGTTTTTTTACAGGTATTTATTATTTACATTTACAAACATTTATAGCCTTCAATTTTCAAATTTGCAGCAATGCACATCAATAATTTTTCCTCTGTATACCTATGTAGATTTATGTTCAAAAATTGGCCAGGTGTGGCATAAAAGCATAACAACTTTTAAATTGGCAGCAATGCACATCAATATTTTTTTAATATGTGTAGCAACAGAAATCTCATATGTGACAGAGCCCAATTAGGTGCGACGACGAGCGAAGCGAGGAGGAGCGTGTTAGGTTTAACCGTGAGCAAACCAGAATCGACGTTTTAATTAATAAAATAATTAAACATTTGGTAAACAATAAACAAAAAAATTAATATTACGCTAACTAAAATATTCTGCTACGTGAAAAGTGGCATTTTGAAAACTGACATTGTAAAACACAGACCAAATGAGCAGTTGGTAACGGTGAGGTTGGGAAATAAAACAAAATCATTTGTTAAGTTAGGAAATGATCATTAGCCGAAATAAAATTCTGCGAAACGTTAGTTGGGAAGTAATAATCGGCCAAACAATTTTCGGCGATAAATAAGAGAACCGTTAGGATCACTTAATACCAACACACGCCACAACTGAATTACATTATATGTGGGCTCCATGTAGGTAAATTTGATTATTAATTATGAAAACTGGCCTCGCAGATGTAATAAATGAAGAAAAATATTGAATTTTTGTTTTAATTACATACTATACCTACCTACGGAAGTGACGCTATAATTAATCTTTAACCTGTGTTAATCTTGTTCCAAAGCAAAGTTATATATTTTGACCATTATGCATTTCAAGCTTAGGAGTTGTGACCATTATAAAATTCAACCGGTATACATTTTGACCGTTATATATTATGACCATTATGAATTTAGAACTTATGAATTTCGAACTTATATCAAACAACTTTATACATTTAGACCCATTATATATTTTGAATTTCTACATTTCGACTTTATTCATTTCAACCGTATATTTTTTGAACTTATATATTTTGATACGTACCCCAATTCGAGCTAATGTTTGGAATACCAAATGGAGATATTTCGGAAGATGAAGAGGATGAAGACTGTATTATTCCAACTAATGAAGAACTTCGGCAAATTTTAGAAGGTGCTCCAAGAGTTCAGAGCCGTTCGTTGGCATCCGAATCAACGTCTTGTGATTTGCGTCTCGCTCCTTCGGCACAATTTGATACAGAGGCATCGGACGATGAAGAAATACTGTGGAAAAAAACCCCCTGGACCCAAGGCCTTTTTAATGATGTCGAAATAGAATTCCAAAAAACTGGCCCAATATTCAAAAACCGAAAGCCTATTTCGAGCTTTTCTTTGACTCCGAGATCATTGACCTAATTGTCGTAGAGACTAATAGATTTGCAGCACAGTCAGGAGTACAGAACTGGACTGACATTACAACTATTGAGCTGAGGGCCTATTTAGGTATTTTAATACAAATGGGCATTCATAAATAACCCTGCGTAGAAGACTACTGGTCAAGCGACCCATTAATCGGCGTGCCTGAGATCGCAGAAACAATGACATTGAAACGCTTTCAAAGTATAACTAGTAGTTTACATATTAACGACAACTCAAAAATGCCTAAACGAGGTAGCAATAATTATGACAGACTGTACAAACTACGTCCGCTCATTGATGCGATAAATTTAGCTTGTCAAAACAATGCTACTAATTCAAATTCGCAGTCTATAGATGAATCTATGATAAAATTCAAAGGACGATCTACAATGAAGCAATATATGCCCATGAAACCCATAAAGAGGGGGTATAAAGTCTGGGTTAGGGCTGACAGTGAGACTGGTTATTTGTATCAGTTTCTGATATATACCGGAAAGGAACAAAATACGACAAAAGGTCTTGGCCACTCAGTTGTGATGCCATTATGCGAACCTTTAATACAACAACATTACACAGGACATGTCGCATTTGATAACTTTTTTTCGAGTTTTGACCTCATACAAAACTTGTACGAGAAAGGCATATATTGTACAGCAACTGTAAGAAAAGACCGAATAAATATGCCAATTCTTGTAAAAAAGCCAACAGTTAGTAAAGGACAAAATAAAAAACAAACCAGGAAACAGCAAGGAGACAAGTTAAAGAAATTACAAAAGGGGCAGTTTAAATGGAGAGTTCAAAAAAATGTTGCATTTATGATCTGGAAGGACTCCAAACTTGTGTCCATTCTGAGTTCAGCATACCATCCTAAATTAAATCAAACATTTTGCCGCCGAACCCAGAAAAATGGTGACAAAAAGATGATACCCTGTCCTCAAGCAGTGGTTCAATATACGCGGAGAATGGGCGGGGTTGATCGATTTGATCAAAAAAAAGCTATGTACGAAATTGGGAGACGTAGCACTAAATGGTGGATGCGAATATTTTACTTCCTTGTTGATGTCGCAATTACAAATGCGTACATTTTATATTGCTTAAAGACAGGAAAAGACACCCTTCAGAAGCAAAAAGAATTCCGTCTTGCCTTATCCAGACAGTTGGTTAACAATTTTACTTTTAGAAAAAATCAGTTTTCAAATGCTGCTAAATATTTAAAACGAAAAAAAACAGAAAACAATTCACGCCAAAAACGAGTATGTATGTGGGGTACCTGATGATATTAGGTACAATAATGTAGGCGTGCATTTGCCTGAGGATCTGGCTACATACAGACGTTGTCGAATGTGCAGCTCAGCTAAAAATAATAAAAGGTCAAAAATTGGATGCGAGACTTGTAAAGTCCCACTTTGTGCTGTGCCATGCTTCAGAGATTTTCACGTTTTGAATTAAGGTCATAAGGTTTAAGTTAAATAAAGGTTTTAATTATTTCTTATCATCTATTGGTTTTTAATTTATTTATTTTAGATACGTCGTGCCACCGCACCCGTAGTTCCCCCGGCAAACTGACATGACGGTCTTGTCACTTAATGCCCTTGGCTGATAGCGGCAAACATATTGCCGTCTTATAATTCGGAAACCCTGCAATAATATATACATTTCTTTTTCTCAAAAATCATTAAAAAAATCATTCATGCTGTGCGTATCGTTAAAGTTTTCGATTCATTGCTTTAAAAAAATAATGGTCAAAGGGTTAATCGATTCCTGATCAATATTTTAGTTTCCTCAGATTGGTACGTCCTATTGTTGCTTTCTTATTAGTCCAGTACGTCTAGCATAACTGGCCGCGACTTTGTTTCTCGCGCGACAGAGCATCGCCTGTCACTGTCACGCGATATTGAGTGGAAAGAGATAGGTAGCATTTGTCGCGCGACCAAAAGTCGCGTGTCACAGTTGTGCTAGAGGTGCAGTTTTAAGAAATGTTTAATCGAAATAGTTAACAAAACCGAGTCTATAAAATATCGTTAGTTTTTTTACAACGTTTCAGCCAAGTTCCCGATTTATTTACGAGCATCGATTAGGATCAAGTTCCTGAGTCGATTTTCTCAATCGATCGGTTTGGCTGAATCGCGATGGGTGTTAAAGACCCGGTCTTTGGCATACATGACGTGCGGTATTGTATTTAGACGAAGCTAAGACGGCGAACGCGGAGACTGTTCTGATTCTAGAAAATGTAAGAAAAATGATAAAATAACTTGCAGACCAGTTGAGGAGTGTTTTTTGGGCGTGCATCGGAGAGAGACATTTACCGTCGTGTTAGCGGCGTTCTCCGGTGGCCATGATGCATGCCAGGTTGCATGTGCTGGTTACGTAATCAGTTACATAGTCCTACGAAGTGCTTCCAACTACTGATCTCGATGCAAAATAGCCGCCGCCTTCCTTGGTGAGTTTGTTCAGCTATGCAATTAGCCTAAATGATTTTTAATTAATCCGCGGTTACATCTTTCATGGAAATAATATCTATTGTTACAGCTTTCGTCTCCCAGCGCTAGCTCCTGGTGCAAAATGCTTAAATTGATATCCTGTACTATTACAGGTGAGTACACAACTATTCTCACTCTTAGACAGGCGTAATAGTGCGGATGCCTTTCTAATGTATGTTCAATATTTCAGATAACTACTACTAAAAAAAACCCGCTTTTATGGTAAGTTTCATGATTGCTGTACTAGTAATCAAGCTGTTTAGTAGCAATCCTTTGCACAAGTTTCTAAAATCGAGTTAGAATGTAATTGTCTGAAATACCGTTTCTAGTCCCCGTCTCTAGCCGGAGATCTGCCTTTGATGAGAGCTGTGTCGTCCGGCATCAGCGCTTGTGCCGCGAGGACCAGCGTCGTGGTGTGCAGTGTGAGGCCGCCTCTGCTCCGCGGATTGAACGCTAAGTGATCTTTGTATATCCAACGGCACCGATAATATTGGTATTCCCCGTTACTTCGGGATGATCTTGATTTAACAGACACAATCACCTTACACCTACATAATTTAGTACATTCTAGTGAAAGATCTTTTCTTAATATTTAATGTGTTTTGCGGGGACGCTCGCTGATCGTGCATGTACTATTGGGGTAAAGCCGCTCCGTGAATCTGCGCTTGCCCTGCGCTTGTAATTAAATTCTGCGTCTGCCTCACGCTAGGGATTGGACTTGCCCCAATGGTGCATCATTTCTTTTTAAGTTGAGTTTGTTTGTATAGCCAAGGGCTAAATCTTAAAATAGGAACTTCGTACGTTTAATTTTACAACAGGGTTTGTCTTGCGCTAGTATTTATTACCGTACCCAACCCTGTGCTAGAGATTATTATTGCATAAAATATTAAAAACAAAGTGTTAAAGGTGAGATTAAACAACTCATGAGAACAGACTCTTTTTATTTATGCGACCAACCCTCACTCATGTTTGTGAACCACCCGCAAGGCGCCCATATTATAAGTTTAGCGTTTGGTTCCCCAAGCCTAGGGTTGCCAGATGGTATCCAAAAGGAGGACATGTCCTCCTTTTCCACATTTTGTCCTCCCGTGCTCCTTTACCTACCGTATGTCCTCCTTTTGCTATATACGCGCACATAACGCAAATGTTAAAAGAGTTTTCTCACTGATTAAATACTCAGTGGACTAAAGAAAGAAACTGACTAAGCGTGGAGTCAGTCAAATCTTTAATTGTAACTCAATATAACTTCAAAAACATGACATGTGAAGATTTTCATAATTATTTATTGTAAAACCAAGAACTCCTTGCAAAAATTGGCAGCTCATAAATATAACGATTAAAATAAAGGAAATTAATTAAAAAAAATGTTTTATTATGAATGTCCTCCTTTTCTACAGAAAATCCTCCTTTTTAGACCCGTCAGTCCTCCTTTATTAAATTATCATCTGGCAAACCTACCCAGGCCACGGCTGAATTCCCGCGACCCTTTCTCGAGTTCATGCTCTCTCGCGCGTCTATAATCAAAGTGGTAAATTCAAACACATCGCAGATTTGATCAATTAAATATACCATGAAGAGACTATGTCTTGAAGAACGGCGGGGTAAGCCAAGTGCACACCAATATGCCAAAGAAAAATATTCCAAACGGTGATATTTTGAGGAAATGCTTCCAACAAAATAGAAAACGACCTATGGGCCAATGTCAATAGATCTGTCGCATATAGATTTAATTAAGTAGGTAGTTAAGAAACCCCACTACTGTAATAAGGATTCCTAAATATGTTATTACCACGTACCGGTATTAAGAAAGTAGTAAAACTTATGAATTACGATGACAAGTCACGCGGATACGCTAACGACAATCATGTCATTGATAGCAGGCATGGAGTTACTGTGGAGCCTGTGGATCAACCATTATCAAGCGTAGTGTTCAACGCGTTCCTCGGCCGGGCCGGACAGCAGCCCGCGCCGAGGGACTGTGAGGTGCGGCTCCAGTGCCTCCGCGACCATGACACGTGCGGGGGGACGGGGAGCTTCGACAGAGCGCAACAACACGAAGACTTGACGTCTTCCCTATCGCACCGCGGCTTCTTCGTTCGATTTTTTGTTTAGGTTCCACGTTTTTCATTCAGTTATTTAATGGGAAAATTTATATTGAATCAATTCAATCTTTCGAAGTCAATGCTTGGCATTCCGATGGTCGTTCATGACCGTTAGAAGACACAAAAGAACCCCGGGTTCAGGAGACTTGCCATGATTATTTACAACGTTTTGCGTATGATTTGCGGTCTCCTGAATCCGTGAGTTCACAAGATTTTGAGGGTTTTTACGAGGTAACATTGACGTCGCCTAACAAATAAAGTACATTATTATAAGATGTTGTTTTACTTTACTTACCTTAGGGTGACTGACAACCTTTCTTCAGCTGAGATTGCATTTCGCCATGTAGTATTTTTGTATTCAATTTGAGGTCCAATCAATCTTGCTTCTATACTAGCCAAAGAATTTCTTGGGATATAGCCGAAGATCTTTGTATTTCAGATACAAAAACCTTTGATATATCTTTGAGCTGTTATTGATTTATTTTTTTCTTCCCCCTACTCCTCCGAAGGAGTAATAAGGCAAGACAAGCAACTTGTACGACATCCATGCTGAGACTGAACAATCCATCGACTTTTTCATCGGAGTGCGCGCAGTGAATTTTTTGCGACATTTTAACAACGCGATTCTAAAATCGTGTCGCATAAATAAAATCGTGGTGCGCGCTTGGCCTAAAACCTAAAGCATATTGTTTTATACAATAATACAATTAGATATTTTCAAGTTCATGTTTGTTTTTGTCACAGACAATATTAAAAATACTTTTTGTGTGGATGGGCGGACATTGGCCTTCAACACTCTCCGTCAATGTTTGCTCATCCAACATTATATTTAACATTTAAACAAGTTAAACAAATTAGATGCAGACACGACGAGCTCGTCAAATTAGTAAGGAGTCTAGAAGCAGCAACATGTCTTCTTCAAGTGATGACACATATACATATAGGTTAGTTCATTAAGTTTTTATAAACTTAACTTATAGAAGAAAGTGTACAGTTTTAACTTTTAACGAATAATTGCACTAGCTTTACTTATAGTGTACTAAATCTTATGAAACGCTGAGTGCCTTTTCACACGTCCCAGTTGTTGGGTCGCCGGCGCCGGGTACCTGGCGGTGAAGTGTATAGCCATGTACGTTAGTTTCTGTTCTATTTGGATGTTAGAGCCGACACACTCTGATTGCAACTTATATAGAATCTGCAGTCGGTGTGCAACCGGGATGCAGTTCTCATACAAATTGCAGCTAGCTTGCAGACCGTTTATGTCGGCACTTAGATATAATAAAAAGAAAATGACTATTTGATATCAAGAAACAATAATAGTATTTAAATGTTCTTTCATATTTGTAACTTTTTTTACAAAAAGTACCAATTAAAATAATTATAATTATCTAAATAATTATAACTATTATAATTAGGTTCCGGAAAACATTATATAGGTTCATCTATCACAATTTTTGTTTGTTTTGCTTGAATGCGTAAATCGGATAATAATGTAATACACTATTGAGACATGGAACTGATCTGATAATGAAACCAGATAATACTTGCCATTAAATCCACCATATTTGGACTCATTTGATAAATTTTGATATGCAGAAAATACTAATTACAAAATCCTACTGCCTTTACATGACTTCCTTTTGTATGTTTATGGTACATATTTATATTTATGTTTGATTATATTATGAAGTAACTAATATGAGTTTAATACTTTTCAGGAAACCAGGCAGACAGCTGTCGATGCATTGCAACAGGTATGTTATTCTGTTTTATGTCCTGGTGTGTTTTTTAAAATATATTTTATAACATGTTATTTTTGAACGTTTTGTGTGAAAGTGTTATACTGTTTTCATATAATAATAACTAATTTGTGGAATATTGCTTCAATTATAAATCAAGTGTTTTAAAAAATTAAGTGAAAATATATCATTAATGCGATGCACATCTTTTATAAACACAATAAATCTTCATAAGAGATTATGCCTTTTGTTTACGCCACGTAACTTAATTCGTTACCCGTAACGCCATCTAGCGGTCAACATTAGAAGTAACTTTACTTTAGGCACACAACCAAGAACCTTTATACTCCCCTTCCCTCTCCCACGCATGACGCGCCGCCTGTGTTAGAAGAAGACGATTGGGTGTCCGGAACAAATCTACGCGAACGGAAGGAAATGATTTTAATGTCCGTTCGGACCTTTACAACCGCGCTGCGCTCGAGTTCGCTCCGCATATATTCTGTGAATAATTATAATTTTAAGACTTATCTTGTGCTGAATTTTGTTACTTTATTAACCTGAAGGTGATTTGTGCTATAGTGTAGAATTAAGCAGTGCTCGGACGATCGCAACCAGACTAAAGCTGTTTTCGTCGCCGTCAGCCATCTTAAGTGAATGAAGAACTTTATCCCTGGCCAGGGAATCTGACTTCGGCGGTACCCAGAAGCTATCCAGGTATGGTGCTTTATCATGCGTTCCTTCCTTCCTCCCTGTGTATTCCGACATTCGTAATCCTCGCCCGCTCACGCTTTGGCAAATTACGCAAGGTCCTTCGATCGGTTTAATTTTAGTCTTCATTTTGCAACCTCAAAAATCATCGTTTTACGCGCGCAACCATTTTATGGTCCTTCGAGCCGGATTTTGAACCACGCCAAGTGCCTAATGCGGTAATGCCTATCTTAATAATAAGTTAATTATAATCGTGGTTACCTAAGTAATACATAGTAAAATAGGTAATCGCGTGTTTATTTCGAATATAAAGCTGCGCCGCGCTTACCTACTTATATTCGTAGGTATTCTATTCCTCCCGCATTATAGTAGCAATCGCACGATTGTATCGTGTCGCGTTTACCTAACTATTAGTAAGTTAGGTATTCTATCTCGCATCCGTTCGCATCGTAACTCAATCGCACCGCGCGTACCTACTACGACATATAAGTAGGTAGGTATTCTATTCCGCTCCGCTTTAATTCACAAATTTAGTATTACAATAGGTGTATAGTATAGGTACTTATTTTCGGTCAACTCACGCTACTTATACCTAAGTATTTCATTAGTTAAATCAGTGTTTGTAATTTGTAATCAATCGCGTACGTACATCGATCTACATAGAAATAGGTACATTACATAGAAAGTTAATTGTGTATAAGTATTTTGAACAGCTGACCAAGTTATATTTATTATTTTGACAATTTTGCTTGTAATTGTTAGAACCTGCTTAGATTATTTCGTGCATTTCGTTAGATTAATTCATGTGATGTGTGAATGAGTATCATTTCAATCGTTGTATTTAGTGCTTCAGTGAAAATCTCTCCAGTTCGTGCCTATAAATATCTATAGGTATATCGTTTATGTTCTGTCTTCGCGTTCATAGGTAGGTTCTAATAACTAACGCACCGCTTTGTTATTGTTAGGTTAAGTAATAGTTTAGTTCATCGCTTCGTGTGTAAGTTTAAATACCTATAAGTGGGAAGTTTATCATCTTTGCGTTTGGCGCGTTAGGTACGTTTTATTTCGTACGTGTTTGCTTGTCGTCGAATTGTTTATAAGGTAATATTGTAAGGTAATTATTACGCGTAACGTAGTAAGTGTAGACTTATATTTTATTTAAATAATAAAGTGAGCCGCAATAATTTCGTCCGCAATTAAAACTCGTGCTAAATCTAAAATGGCTGAACAAAAATTGAAAAATATGGAATCGAGACGCGTCGCGTTTTTCGAACGACTGCAAGGAATTTTAGCCCTGTCTCAGCAACTAGATAATGAAACTAATGTTGAAAAGTTTCTTGCGAATATTGAAACCTTAGACTCTATCAGGGATAATTATTTGATAATCATCGAAAAAATAAACGAGTTGCAAATGACTATCAGGCCGGACGCTCGGCCTAGTTTTAGCGCTTGGTTAGAGTTCGAAGATATTTACTGCCGAATAAAGAGACAACACTCTAAGCTGACTGCTCCGCGTGAGGTGAAACCTGACATTAGTTACTTTAAACACGCATTTGACATTAAACCGGCCGGTCCTAAATTACCAGCGTTACAAATACCAGATTTTAATGGAGATGCACGTGCTTGGCCATTGTTTTACGCTAGTTTTAAAACAACAATCCACGAAAATGATAGCCTCAGTGACACTGAAAAACTTTATTACCTGATAGGTAAACTAACTGGCAAAGCGCAATCAGTTTGCGCTGGCTTAACCCCTTGCGCGGAAAATTATGCCATAATATTTAAAACTTTAGTCAGCAAATACGACGACAAACGATTGCAAAGCACTGCTTATTTGGATCAATTTCTAAATTTGAAACCTATAAATGCGATCACCTCCGAAAGTTTGGATACTTTTGTCGATAATCTTTCGTCCTCAGTCGCGGCGCTTAAAGGGTTAAAATTGACTGACCTTTGTGATTTTATTTTACTCCATCTTGCATCGAAAAAGTTGGACGCGGATACAATTCGCGCTTTTGAAATGGATAGTCGAGGTACCGAAATACCTACCTTTGATGATTTGATCACCTTCTTACGCGGCCAGGTTAAAATATTACAGCGGACCTCTAGTACTAAACCTTCACAAGCCTACAAAAAATCCTCTGAATACGTTGATTCTGCTAGGGGTGTAAAGAACACTGTCGCATATTTTAATGTGGCAAATGAAGGTCCGCCCGCAACCTCGCAGCACGTTACGCCCGCGCCACGACCCGGTAATAGCAATATCAGCGCCGATACTTGTTCGCTATGTAATGCGCCTACACAACATGAACAACTATATAGATGCCCGGGCTTTCAAAAACTGACACCTCACGACAGGTATAACTATGTGAAAACATATAACTATTGTCTTAACTGCTTAAGTCACAAACACAAACTTAATGCTTGTAATTCTAATAGCTCGTGCCGCAAATGTAACAACAAACATCACTCGATGTTACATTTTGATAACAGTGTGTCAGCCCCTGCGCTGACGAAGGACACATTTTATGGTCAGTGGTCACCCCCTAACCCTCCAAGTGAATTAATGCCTAGTTTCAACCCCGGTTTCGTTCAACCTCCGCAGGCATGGACAACTTCACAATGTAATATGAATCCCGGGTATCCTACCCCAGCGTCGTTCCATTCTACGCCGCCATTGAGCTGGACTGCTCCGCCGATGTCTACCCGCACAAGCGCGGACGCCTCTATTCCCGAGCCGTCGAATCTCACGCCGCAGCCGCAGCCAGCTACTAGCGCTCACATGCAGTTTTCAGTAAATAATGGCAGCAATACTACGTCTAGTAATTTGCCTACTACTGTGTTATTAGCAACAGCGCGTGTGATAGTTTATGATTCTCAGGGTCAAGAGTGTTTAGTACGCTGCTTGTTGGATAGCGCATCACAAAGTAATTTCATATCACGCGAGTGCTGTGATCGATTGGGTTTAAATACCTATCAGAGAAACATCACGGTTAGAGGAATCGCGGGGTCGAGTAAGGTAGTAAACTCGCTGGTGAATGTGAAATTCTTCTCTCGATTCGATCGAAACATTAATTACGAACTTGATACGTTAGTTGTTGATAAGGTGACAGATCGTTTACCTAACGTGGAGGTAGATAGGTCGATGCTTACATACTTTGATTCGCTTCGGCTAGCTGACGATACTTACTCTGTGACAGGTGACATCGATATGCTGATAGGTGCGTCGTTGTTCCCGCACTTGTTACTTGGTGATAGGGTTCAAGGTCCCAGTCAATCACCCTGCGCTTTAAACACCGTTCTTGGGTACGTAATTATAGGCAATGCTCCCGCGAACATCAATATAACCTCATCGATCTCATGCTGTTGCCTTGTGCAGCCCTGCGTAGATAAAATGGTGCAAAAATTTTGGGAATTAGAGGAGGTTGACATCCCTCACATTCAGAGCCCTAACGATCGTGCATGTGAGGAAATATTTAAGAATACGACTACTCGTGACCCATCGAACGGACGCTATACGGTAACTTTGCCTTTCAAGGATGATCCTTCACTTTTAGGCGATTCCTACGCATGCGCTGAGAAACGGTTCCTCTGTCTTGAACGTAAAATGAAGGCAGTGCCTGAATTTAAACGAGCTTACGATGACGTAATCAAGGATTATCTCGCTAAGGATTACATTACACCGACGCTTCCCGAAACCGATGAAACTGCAACACAGTCTTCATATATTATACCGCATCACGGAGTACTTCGCGAGGATAAATCGACTACCAAATTACGCGTAGTCCTAGATGCTAGCGCTAAAACCAGTACATCCGTTTCTCTAAATGATATTCTTCATGGTGGTGAAAACCTTCAAGGGAACTTGTTCGAGATTATATTGAATTTTCGCCTATTTAAAATAGCATTGTGCGCTGATATACGTCAAATGTTCCTTTGTATAGGCGTGCAAGAACAAGATCGTCGGTTCCAACGTATTTTGTATAGATTCGATCCAGCTGATCCCCTCACTATCTTCGAGTTCAAACGCGTTTGTTTTGGACTCAAGTCAAGTCCATTTCACGCATTGCGAACTATTCGCCAGCTAATCGAGGATGAAGGGTATCAATTTCCGCTCGCAAAGGTAGCCCTCGAAAATGCGCTATATATGGATGACTATGTTTATAGTGTAGAATCAGAAATCGAAGGTATAGAAACAGCTAAGGAGGTCATTGCTCTATTGAAAATGGGACAGTTCGATTTGGTTAAATGGAATAGTAATTCTGCGAATGTTTTAGATACTATACCACATTCGCATCGATTAGCAGCGGTAATAGAATTTGACAAGGGAGAAAATCAAAAGGTCTTAGGCCTCTCTTGGTCTCCTGTGGCCGACACGTTCTCATTAGATGTTTCACAACCAGTGGAAAAATGCACCAAGCGCTCAATCCTTTCATGCGTAGCCCGATTATGGGACTTGATGGGTTTCATAGGACCAGTGATTTTATTCGCGAAGCTTCTAATAAGAGATCTCTGGCTCATAAAATGCGACTGGGATGATGAGCCACCGGACACTATCGTAAAGCTTTGGAAAACTTTTCGCAATGAACTTCACTTGTTGAATCAATTGGAAATACCGCGTCATGTTGGTGTAGTCGCGAATAGTGTCGTTACTATCGTAGGATTTGGGGATGCTAGTGAACGCGGCTATGGAGCGGTAGTGTATGTTCATGTAAATACTAATGGTGTTATCTATACACACATTTTGTGCTCAAAATCTCGCGTTTCGCCGACTAAAACGGTCTCCCTAGCTCGTCTTGAGTTATGTGCTGCGCTTATTCTAGCCAAACTTATACGCGTTGTGATGGATACATGGGGCACTCGCATTAATACCGATAACGTCTACGCATTTTCGGATTCCACTGTAACTTTATGCTGGATACATTCGTCACCCCACCGATGGGGTACGTTTGTAGCAAATCGCGTAGCCAAAATACAATCCTCACTTTCAGCCGATCGGTTTTATCACGTCTCTGGCGCTGAAAACCCAGCGGACTGCCTCTCGCGTGGCTTAACGCCCTCGCAGATTATGGATCATCCTCTCTGGTTTCAAGGACCTTTCTGGATGCAGCGGGATCCTGCCGATTGGCCTGTAACATCATTTGACCCCTCGATTATATCTAAACCGCCTGAAGAGAAGACGCATGCATTGGTTTCCACCACATTAATTGAATTGCCGCTATTAATCGCTCTAGCTGATCGCATGTCGTCTTGGTCGAAGCTGTTACGATGCGTAGTCTATATCTATCGATTTGGACGAGTACTCCCTCGAAGGAAATACGTTTCTGCTTCAGATCTTGATTTTGCGGAGGCCAAGATCATCCGTGCATTGCAACAACATCATTTTGCGAAGGAGTTCGTAAATTTACAGTCAGGCAAGTTATGCTCACGAGCATTTCAGCGCTTAAAACCGTTTCTCCAAGACGGCATTATTAGAGTTGGAGGTAGGCTTGAAGCCTCTGAGCTGAATTATCAGCAGAAACATCCGATCATATTACCAAGGAAGGGCCACATAGTCAATCTCATAGTGGATTACTTTCATAAGGTGTATTCTCATGCTGGATCAGATGAGTTGTTTTCCGTGCTACGCCAATGCTATTGGATTTTTGCTGCTAGAAATATTGTCCGCAGTAGGATATTTCTATGCCTACGGTGCTTTCGCTTGCGTCCGAAATCGGATTGTCCAGAGATGTCAGATCATAAGGCTTGTCGGGTAGTGCGTTCTGCCAAAGCGTTTATCCACACCGGGGTAGATTTTGCTGGACCTTTAAAGGTTACGCCCAGTCGAGGTAGGGGCATCCGATCTCAAAAGGCTTATGTCTGTATCTTTGTTTGCATGACTACCCGTGCCATCCATATTGAGTTGGCATCTGATTTGAGTACGAACTGCTTTTTATCCGCACTTAAAAGGTTTCTAGCTCGACGCGGTCCTGTAGCACGGCTGTATTCCGATAATGGGACAAATTTTGTTGGAGCGAAAAGATACCTTAACGAGTTGCATGTCCTTTTGACCTCCAAACACTTCAACACCGATTTTGCTCGTGTTCTCGCTGATAATCGTATAGATTGGCACATGAATCCTCCAGCGGCGCCTCATTTTGGGGGTAATTGGGAGGCCAATATTAAAAGCCTAAAAACACACCTTTTCCGCGTAATAGGTGATCAAATTTTATCCATAGAAGAGATGAATACGGTACTCACTCAAGTAGAGGCTGTGATGAACTCCAGACCTCTTTGTAGGACGTTATCGTCTGACCCAGCCGAGCCTCTAGCTTTAACGCCTGCACATTTCTTGACTTTGACCCCCCTAAAGTACTTGCCAGCTCGTGAGATCGAAGATGATAGACTCAGCCTTTTATCGCGTCATGCACTCTTAGATAAATTGGTTCAGTCATTTTGGAATCGTTGGCACCGCGAATATCTGAGTACGTTGCAAACACGAATGAAATGGAACACTCCGACAGTTCCTATAACGGTGGGAACAGTTGTTATTGTTCGAACGGAGAATGCGCCCCCGCTTCATTGGCCACTTGGTGTAATCGATGAGGTTCTCCCGGCTAAGGACGGCGTCGTGAGAGTTGCGAAAGTCAGAACCGTATCTGGATCGTTCTTGCGTCCAGTAGTTCGTCTTTGTCCCTTACCTAATCAATAATGACATTACTTTACCGTCTTATTGTATTATAGTTTATAGCTAATTTCAATTTGATTGTTTGCTTGTATATAGTCCATTTGTTAGATTTTTCTCTTTGAAGGACTCCCTTCAAGTGGGGGGGTAATGTTTACGCCACGTAACTTAATTCGTTACCCGTAACGCCATCTAGCGGTCAACATTAGAAGTAACTTTACTTTAGGCACACAACCAAGAACCTTTATACTCCCCTTCCCTCTCCCACGCATGACGCGCCGCCTGTGTTAGAAGAAGACGATTGGGTGTCCGGAACAAATCTACGCGAACGGAAGGAAATGATTTTAATGTCCGTTCGGACCTTTACAACCGCGCTGCGCTCGAGTTCGCTCCGCATATATTCTGTGAATAATTATAATTTTAAGACTTATCTTGTGCTGAATTTTGTTACTTTATTAACCTGAAGGTGATTTGTGCTATAGTGTAGAATTAAGCAGTGCTCGGACGATCGCAACCAGACTAAAGCTGTTTTCGTCGCCGTCAGCCATCTTAAGTGAATGAAGAACTTTATCCCTGGCCAGGGAATCTGACTTCGGCGGTACCCAGAAGCTATCCAGGTATGGTGCTTTATCATGCGTTCCTTCCTTCCTCCCTGTGTATTCCGACATTCGTAATCCTCGCCCGCTCACGCTTTGGCAAATTACGCAAGGTCCTTCGATCGGTTTAATTTTAGTCTTCATTTTGCAACCTCAAAAATCATCGTTTTACGCGCGCAACCACCTTTTAACAAAATAAAATTGCAAATATTATTTTCAACTTTTCTGAACAGTTTCTGATACTTTTCATTAGCATGTTAATTAATAGCCTATATTGTGCATTTATACCTATTAACTTTTAAATAAAAATATTGTCGGTGAGGGAATTGGTTGCATACAAATATTAATACATAGCATGTTTAGTGTGTCGGATACACACATGCATAATGCCTATTAACTTTTAAATAAAAATATTGTCAGTGAGGGAATTGGTTGCATACATATATTAATACATAGCATGTTCAGTGTGTCGGATACACACATGCATATTTCCGTTTTATTTCAGACAGTACAATTAAAGTTTACTTCGTCATCAGAATAAAATTGTAAGTGAAATAAATATATAAGCATAAATGTTATGAATTTTATACAATGTAACATAGGTACACAATAGTACATTACACAACTAGGGTGGTAATACAAAGAAAGGCCGAGATCACAGATATTTGCGGCCTGAGCTGCAGGCGAGGGACGTTAATATGCGATCGAGGGCTTTCTTTATTACCTCTCGTGTTGTGTACATCATTTTATGTCTACGCCTGGCCAGAAAGCGGCCAGGTGGGGCATAATAATGTCTTTTTTCACGTCACTGTCATATCATCATATGTTATCCCATTATTTAGTAACAAACATCTAAACATCCAAACATTTTTAAAAACTTTCACATTTATAATATTAGTATGAAGTGTGATTTTATTAACATTTAAAGGTTCAGTTTTCGATATACATATGTATTTTAATATAACTATTAAGTTTCCGTTTTCAAACCGATTATAGATTTAAATAATTATACAATTTTTTTAATTTACTATTTTATAATTCAATTCAGTTTTATATATAAATGTAAAATAAAATAAATTCTCCATTAATATACATGACCATAATAAGGTACTAAAAGGTAATTAAGGTCTACCTAATTTCGATGGCGCCACGCTCTGGAATGGGCTTTATTGAGAGACACACATGGGCCTTATTAACCGCAATTTCAGTAAGTCTAATTTATAAGAAATATTTAAGATATATTTTATTAGGAATGTAACGATACCGATATACCAGCTAATATAGTCATACATACAACCGATATTTGAAGACCGCGAAAAAAACTTAATGTGAAAAATATCAGCAAAAAGTAATTTCAATTATTAATTTAATTTATTTATCGGTATGTTACCCTGTGCAATGATAATTATTACTCTGTTAATTTTCTCTTTGATTCATAATAAATATTTTCTTTGATTTTTGAGTTGACAATTTTAATTTATTTTTACACTTTCAGAGTATCTGTTAAATATAGCCAAGTTTTAAGTAATAATAAGGACATACGAATATCTAAAATCATTATTTAACTACAATATTGGTATCGTCACTTATTTACTCTAATAATCGGTATCGTATCGACAAAATTATGTATCGTTACATCCCTATATTTTATACACTGAATTGATAGTAGCTTTTAATTATCATTTTGTATGTTCTGTAGCATAATGGCTACAGGTTAGTTTTTTTTTGGGACATCTGTTGGCTGCAATATGCACTAGAGTGGGACTCGTTTTTTGCTAGCATTAGAAGAGGTCCTTCTAGTTCCGCCATTTGGGTATAGGTGGCAGTGGAATTAATGTGGAGTTAGTTAACTATTTGTTCTTCTCGAGCGTGCTCAACTGGTTTATGTATGAGGTGGTCACCACGCTGGCTGTTTTTTTTTGAATTGAGATTTCTAAATTCGCAGGGTTTGAAATTTGGGTTTGCGAACAAACGCCAGAGCCTTTTTTCATTCTCAATCTGGCTTTCGTTTGGAAAGCACGTTACCTAGCCTTGCATATTTTTGCAGTTTTGCTTGTTTTCCTTGCCCGTTGAAGTGCAAATATTATCGCAGTGTTTTACTTTCTAAATAACCGTGAACAATACCATTTCTACGAGTTCGCGTTACATGAGCGCAGAGGACGTGACGCACAGCCTTGTGCGTGGTGTGTGAACCTTCCACGGTTTTGTGACCCGGTGTGGTCTATTTAAAGAAAAGCCGGTCATCTCTCAAATGTTCCGGCTCCAACACAAGGCTCCGATCTGACCTGGAGAACGATATACGCAGGCGGCCCTCGCGAGCGGCCATCTCGGCGGTTGGCTACGGTTCGGTGGTGGACGCCGCTCCAAAGTGCCTCGGGAAGACAGCTACACGAGCAAGCCTAAGGCGTATTTAAAGTCGGTCGTGACGAAGGATCAATATCAATAAGAGTTATTAGTGTTAGCCAGGTACCCTGTAGTATTAGAGACATTCGCGTATTTGCGATCGTCTTTGGACGCTTTAATATACGCCCGGCGCAGGGCTTATTTCTATTGTCCATGCGCGGCCAGTCAAATACATCAAATTCATTTCCCTAAATTCAGAAAGGCTTTTACCCGCCACTGTAGTATTTATTTTTCGGTCTTTTTTCACTTTGCGACACCCTAGGGTCCATTAAAATCATCCATCCTCCCATTACTTCACCATTTTCAGCCCTAGGTACCGTCAGTACTCCACGCGTACGTTCGATCTTGGGATTGCTCAGAAAATCTGTTTCCGAAGCTTTGCCCCAACACCGATCGTACTCGCTAGGCCTTGGTTATTGACTACTTTGACTTGGTATTTGCCTTTTGCTAATATTACTACTACTGATCGTCCTTCCGCGTCTCAGCTCGTGAGTCAAATAAAAACTAAAGTGTTCGTGTTTCTAGTTATTTAATGATTTCCGGTTTTAAGACAATGTTATCAGTAAAACTAGTGTGAAGTCGGTCTTGCGCCTTATTAACGCGCTCTGTAACTTGCTTGCTTTTTTAACATAAATTACGAACTCTGTACCCTTGCTTGTTTCTGTTCAGGATCAATAAAATAAAATTATACGTGTTATTGTGTGTGATTTATTTATAGTTTATTCACTACAATTCGGGTTATAATTTTGATATCTGACATTTGTGGAAAATCAACTGACAAAAGAGAGATCAAGAAATTCTCTATAATGTTGTACAAGTGGGCTGACTACTTAGCCATTGCCATTTTGCTGGCAATACTTGGACAGCCAGGTAGAGCCACTGATGTGGAGCAGTTCAAGAATAGTCCTCCATCTATTAACTGGCAGAGAGCATCTATTAACAGCACAAGGTGGGAGAGATAGCAAGACAAGCAGCAGAAACTAAACTCGGAATAAACCAACCTTCTACAGCACCAATGCATTCTAGTGGCAGCAGCCCGGCTCTGGAAACGTTGTTCAAACACACAGGAGAAAAAGACTTCCTGAAGACTGAAACTCTCAAGGACAGCATCTCGGATTTAGCTATCCTCTCTGATAGCGAGTCTGACAATGAATCCGGGAATCAAAATTGTGGAGCAAAAGCCACAGACTCAAAAATTGTCTTCACTCATTGTCCTGGCGCCTTGGTTGTTGTCACTATGGCTGGAACTATGAAGATGACATGCAATGAGATAGAAAAGAGATCATTCTATGGCCCTGTTATAATAAAGAATGCTGAATGTCAACAAGGAATGATCTTTGAGAGGAAATGTGAAGACATACAAAACTTCAAGTACCAGTCAAGCCGATGTGAGCCAGTGAAGCATAACACCATAATAATAGTGCAAGCAGTCATAATTGGTCTTCTAGTGCTGATCATAGCCATACCAATTTTATGGACCATGAAGAGACGAGCAGGGCTAAAACTGACCAATGATACCATACCACTGCATAGGAAGGGCTGTTATTATACTGCAGACATTGTTGAACACACGGATGAGTTAGGAGAAGTGATATATACAAAACCCAGCACAACCTCTTTCCTCAATGAAAGAAAGACAACGTATACCATATCAATATGGATATTCATAATCTTTTTCTTGCTATGCAGATCACCGAGGGTTAAGGCCTTTAATATAATTAATTCTTATGATGCAACCCTTATGAAGCATGTGTACAGAGTGCAGATGGGTGACAGCGAGGTCATTGATTTAGGGCCAGTCAGTATTTCCAGATCCACAGTGATACACACTGCACAGTTGTCACCAATGTTCGCCACTTATGATTGGAAGCTCGAGCATTACCAAACATACCTACTATTGCCAGTGGTCATCTTGTGACAAGAGCAGCAAATGCACGCTTGCCCCTCTACCGTTTGTACCTATGACTGATATGGTCCAGCATGCCCTAGAGCTACCCTGTAGTATTAGAGACATTCGCGTATTTGCGATCGTCTTTGGACGCTTTAATATACGCCCGGCGCAGGGCTTATTTCTATTGTCCATGCGCGGCCAGTCAAATACATCAAATTCATTTCCCTAAATTCAGAAAGGCTTTTACCCGCCACTGTAGTATTTATTTTTCGGTCTTTTTTCACTTTGCGACACCCTAGGGTCCATTAAAATCATCCATCCTCCCATTACTTCACCACTTTCAGCCCTAGGTACCGTCAGTACTCCACGCGTACGTTCGATCTTGGGATTGCTCAGAAAATCTGTTTCCGAAGCTTTGCCCCAACACCGATCGTACTCGCTAGGCCTTGGTTATTGACTACTTTGACTTGGTATTTGCCTTTTGCTAATATTACTACTACTGATCGTCCTTCCGCGTCTCAGCTCGTGAGTCAAATAAAAACTAAAGTGTTCGTGTTTCTAGTTATTTAATGATTTCCGGTTTTAAGACAATGTTATCAGTAAAACTAGTGTGAAGTCGGTCTTGCGCCTTATTAACGCGCTCTGTAACTTGCTTGCTTTTTTAACATAAATTACGAACTCTGTACCCTTGCTTGTTTCTGTTCAGGATCAATAAAATAAAATTATACGTGTTATTGTGTGTGATTTATTTATAGTTTATTCACTACAGTTCCCTTTAATAACCAAAATTCTGACACTGTTATGAGTTATTTCTGTTTAGATGAGCCTTTTAGTACTTCGGGCCTTATTATCCTTTGGTTCTTTATATTGACTTAATGAAATTTGTTTTCTATATATCATAATTTGAATTTATTGATACATTCACTGTTGAACATAGGTCTTCCCCGAAAATTTTCATAAACAATCGTAAATCCAGTTTTTGTATACAATTATATACTCGTGTGTAATACAATACGTTTACAATTACAAAAACATTTTTTCCAGTTTTACAGGGTATTATTATCCAATGGATATTTATATGGGTAATATTTTAAAATCAATAAATGATTGAAGTTACGTAAAAATCACAAATTTATTCCCATACATTTGAGAAAAGGGACCTTATGACCATAAGCAAAGAAAAATCAATCAATTAATCAATAAATCAATATCAATCAATAAATTAGTATTACGTATTCCATTAAAAATGTCAACAAAAAGGGTGTTTTTTTATCAATATTAAACAATGTAACATTGATTTTCGACCTATACTAAATATAGTGTGCAAGTCTAATGCCGCGTTTTCACTAGGGATTTGCAAGAGTGTGTAATAAGAGAAGTATTTGTCATGAACTAATAGAAACACTTAATTTATTTATTCTCGCTCCGTTGAGCTGTTTTTATTGGTTCATCACAAACACATCTCGCGCTACTTTCGTTTTTCTCTTTTGAGGTACGAAACTCTAAAAAGGTATCTTATCTAACATAACCACTTGAGTTACCAGAAAAAACTGAACTACAGTAACGTCACGGAGTTACAATAACCATTTTCATTAATCAAATTAATCTTATATGCATTTTGCGGTCCCAATTTTGACAGATATTTTTCTTTCATTGCAATAACACACTATGAGAAGTGACTTGCTGTATTTTTTTTTACTTAAGCAAACATGGTTTTTGATTAGGTAGTGATAAAAAAACACTCTGTATTTAGATATGAGCACTACACTGATATGCCGCCATCGCCGCGAGTTGAGTACACCCGTATTTATTTGACGCGTAACATGTATAATAACGTTATCATCGATTAGTATTAGTGCTGGTTTATGTTTACAAAAAAAAAATCACAACTATAATACATACAACTTTGGGTGTGTAAATGTTGTTCCTTTATTGGAGTAAATAGAGTTCTTTGGCTTAAATTATATGGTTTTTCAAATTTTGTCTCAACAAATTGGTCTTGAATATAAAAAAAATAAGGTTTTAGACCACACCGTCGTTACGGAATTGGCCATTGGCGCTCATATCTATCTATATTTATATTTATTATTACAAATGCAGTGATTTGATAATTTACTTTCTTCATGAACAATTGTGATAACCAATACTTTTCAGTTTTTACAATCTACTTCATTTTTATTAGGCAAAACGCATCAGGGTGATAGATACCGATTCCAAGGTAACAATGCGCAGTGTGTAGCCATGTCGATATGTGCTACAACTTTATCTTGTCTTAAAGATCGCAACATTTTTTCTACCGCGGAAAATGATCACATTTTATACAGTGGTGATCGTTTATATCTGCAAGCACGTCCCGCCAACGCACCCAATATAAATGACCCTGACTATCATCCCCATTGTTATCCGGAAGAATTTGTTTCTAAAGATATTCGAGTAGGGAATCATTCGGCCAGAATATCCACTAACTGGATCAACAGTGGTTCATACCCATATGATCCTTCAGAATTAAATGCGCGGTTAAATGATTTAGAAGCAACATTAACTAATTACGTATTTAATGCTGACCATTCCGACGCAATCGACAGTTACACTTTTACGGGATTCAGCAATACTACATATTTTTGGCGTCATGACAATGCATACTATTATTTCAACAGTCATGGTGTTGACGAATCCAATGAATATCATCCTGACAGACGATCCGTGCGTTTAGCGCGATTGTTTCGATGCTCGAGTATTAAAATCACTCGGTAAATTATTATTCACGTTGATAATGTATCGTGCACATGAACGTCTCAGACAGTATGAAATTCAAAGGATTACTTTGATTTCATCTCAAGTGCAATCACCGCCTTGCGTATCGGAAGAAATTTAAGATCCAAATTTAACCACTTGCAAACCGCCGGTGAAGGCGTCAAAGAAAAAAAATAGTTTAGATTCAAAATTAACTTCGCGTCGACCAACAGTGATACTAGAGAAAATTCCTTTGTCTCAAATGACTTATGTCACAAAGAAGGATTGCACTTCTGACACGAAATTATCATCTGCGGTAGCTGCTTCATCTAAAGTGCATTTACCACTTCACAAACCAGTTTCTTTGCTCAAGGAGGAATCTACCTCAGATCCAAAATTAACGTCTCTTAAACCGGCGGTAGTGTTAGAGAAAATTCCTCTTTCTCAACTCACTCGAGCCGCAAAGGAGAAATGCACTATAGATACAAAGTTGTCATCTCGTCAACCGATTGTAGTATTGAAAAAAAAACCAATTTCGGAATTGCCAGCCAAACAGATCGCGCAATATTCCTCAGATATGAAATTATCTTACTTAAAACCAACCGTTGTTGTAGAATCATTAAACAGCACTCCAGTTGTCGATAATAAAATTGAAGAGCGAAGACCGCGAGGACGGCGCAGAAAATTAACACGGGGGGTTAAATCTAGCGTTCCTGATGCTCACCTCAATGCCGCTAAAAATTACGCGTTAAATAATCCGCAAATGAATAGGGAAACCGCGAAAACATACTATACTCAAAACCGAGAAGACGTTATCGCCGCAGTAATCCGAAATGTAGAACAAAACCCAGAAATACACAGAGCCGCTGCAATTCGATACTCGCAAAAAAACCCTGAAGTGAGGAGGGCCGCGGACGCACGTTATTATACTAGGCGAAATGTCGACGTGAATTTGCGCGATTCAACTAAGCTTATCGCTCAACGTAGCGACGACGAATTAAACCCTATTCAAACATACTGTTTGAATAAACCATCCTTATTATCTTCCGACATTTACAAATGTCGTTTTTGTCGAGCGCCTCTCTTCGAAGAAGAGAAAGATCGTAAGAAATGGTGCTGTGGCGCTGGTGCCTTTAATGTCCAAAACTTTCCGCCTCTTACAGAGCATTTCTATTCTCATCCACTTTTTTTACAAAGGTCACGAGCTTATAATAATTTGTTCGCCTTCAGGGCTTTGGGAACCACTCATTGCTTCAAATATGCAGATACCAGTGGGAGCATTTCATTTTTAAAAGTACAAGGGCGTGTTTATCATAGTCTTCGATTTAAGCTACACAGACTCTTTAAATCCCATTGGTCTTTATATTCAAGACGAAGACGAGCGTGAGAGGCTCGCTGTAGGGCAAAACCTGGATCGACAGGTGATCCGATCGATTTCACACTTTTTGCACGAAGTCAATCCTTACATTGATTGTTTTAAAAGATTAAGTAACTAAACTTCAGAACACGCACATTTGGTCTTTGAATCCACGTCATGTGCACGGCACGGGAACATATTGGGAGATCTCCCCGTGGGTAACGAGATTGCGGCAATAATTAATACCGAAAATGAACATTTTGTTCCGCGTTGTATAGCTATTTGGAAAATTGGTGGAAGTAAACCTTATACAGTCGATATTATGCATTGGCTATACGAGTCCTTCCAGTATCCCTTGCTTGTTATATCGGCACGGTACTCCGGGATGGTATCCTAATATGAGAGACAATTATCAATCGAAATTATCGCAAAACCAATACATCCGGTGCCTTATGCTTTCGGAATCGCGTTTTTTACAATTCGGTCGATTATCTGAGGAATGGATGGTCGACATGCAATGTAGAATATTAGAGGAAAGATTGCGTTTTCTTAATAGTATACGTACAGGGCGGGCGTAATAGTGATAATAGAGATTTTAGAGTGGCTCCTCGTGAGGAATTGATTAGTCATACTAATGATGTTCCTGTGCAAATTCAAAATGACGAAACTATACAAGGGGAGGGTGGTATCGTTCCCGGTCGCGTCTATTTACCGAATTCGTTTACGGGAGGGGATCGGTATATGAAATGTAAATATTTAGATGCTATTAGCTTGGTGAACAGATTGGGTTCGCCGTCCATTTTCCTCACAATGACATGTAACCCAAAGTGGCCTGAAATAAAGGAATCAACTCCTGAGGGACAAAACCCTTCTCCACTTTTGTGCTCGCGCGTTTTCCAATTGAAACTTGCCCAACTTTTGCGAGATCTCCGATCTGGCGTGTGGTTCGGTAAGTGCATGTACATTATGCACGTAATTGAATTTCAAAAGAGAGGTCTTCCTCACGCTCACATTTGTTTCAAAGTGGAAAACGGTCCTGTCCAAACTGTCGATATAGATAGTTTTATAAGAGCTGATATTCCTAGCCAGACAGAATAAGAAGGCAGCCTTCGCAAAGCCGTTTTGAATCACATGATTCACGGTCCGTGCGGAGTAAATGGCCGTACAGACTTGCAGTGCTGGGACCGCGAATCTCGGAAATGCACTCGGTATTTCCCTAAAAGGGAAACCGATGTTACCCATTGTGACGACAAAGGATTTATTCATTTGCGTCGCGACAGTAAAAACGAAGCCACTATTAAATATCGCGGTAGAGACGTTATTGTCAACGATTTGTGGGTCGTACCTTATAACGCGGCTATGTTGTTAAAATATGACTGTCATACGACGACCGCTTTAGCTTAGTTGGTAGTGACCCTGCCTATGAAGCAAGAGGTCCTGGGTTCGAATCCCGGTAAGGGCATTTATTTGTGTGATGAGCACGAATATTTGTTCCTGAGTCATGGATGTTTTCTATGTATTTAAGTATTTGTATGTATGTATCTATTAAATATATCGTCGTCTAGTATCCATAACACAAGCCTTATTGAGCTTACTATGGGGCTAGTTCGATTTGTGTAAGATTGTCCCCTAATATTTATTTATTTATTATTATTATTATATGAATTTGGAAGTAACATCATCGCGATCCGTTGTTAAATACCTTTTTAAGTATATTACAAAAGGTCAGGATGCATCTCGTGTTGCTTTAATTCCGGATGAAATTCGTCATGACGAAATAGAGAGGTACGTTACGAAACGTTACATAGGATCGTGTGATGCGGCGTGGAGGATTCTAAATTTCAATATTACAAGCCGTGAACCTACAGTAATACAGTTGCCGGTTCATTTACCTGACCGACAGTCATTTTGCCAATTGGACAACTTTCTGAGGAAGCTCAGGAAGCTCGAAATAAGGACTGTAGGAGGTTCCGTTTGCATAATACACGAAAGCGGTCACGTAATGCTACGAATACAGATTTACTTAACATGTTGTTGATAAAATCTGACCCTGTTATTAACAGATTAAGGGTCGATTTCACCAACATTGAATTTATACAGGAGTACTTAACTTATCCCACCGTTTACTCTAAAGATTTACTCGATGGTTAACTTCAATTTCGTTTCACCACGCTAATCTATGGATATCGTACTCTCGCATAGTTACTCTGTGACGTTGACCGAATGAATGGAATGAAAACGTTACGCACCCAAGTAAGATAGAGAAATCGTCTCGTGCTTGAGTAATGGCGCTGCGTGTTATTAGATTTGTTCGGGTAATATTTTAACTTGACGTTTTAAATAACCTCAAAAACAACGTGTATTCACTGTGTTGTGCAAAGGGTTGTTGCTTGCTGTGATCTTGTATTGTAGTTTCCGTTCGTTTAATTTGGTAGAATACTTATGGCTCATGACAAAAGAAAGCAATCTGCTAACTGGATGGCATCAGATAAAACATTGCTGGTAGATCTCGTCAGTGATCATTTTCATATAATAGAAAATAAAAGAACCGACGGCGTTTCAATGAAACAAAAACTCGCAGAATGGGCAATAATTGCGGATCAGTACAATTCGCGAACAATGTTCTGCCATCGTACAACAGACAATTTAAAAGCTGATGATTTGTTGATGATGATGATTTAGAAATAGCTGGAAAAGCACGAAAGGCACACATTAGGTGTGCTGTTGACGAGATGGCTGCGGAGGCTGGTATTGCGGTCCTAAGGCAACCGCCTTACCACTGCGAGCTCAACCCATAGAATTAGTCTGGGCTCATGTCGGTACGGTATGGGGTACGTCGCGAAAAACAATCGAACATTTAAACTAAATGATGTTAGACAACTTTTTGAAGAGAGACTGCAGCAAGTGACTCCGCAGCGATGGAGTGATTGCGTTTCACATGTGCTGAAAATAGAAGAAAAAATGAGCCACCTTGGTCAAGTAGTAGAAGACATGGCAGAAAAAAATATTATAGAAGTTGGTGGTGATGATTCTGAGGACTATAATAAATCAAATTCTGAGGATTCGACAGAGTCCGAATAAACAAAGTTGTGTTTTTATTATCCCTTTCTTTAATTATAGTTAATAACTGATTTAATAAGTCACCTCTTAGCCGTACCTAAGTAGTTACTAACAGTGGCCCGTTTTACGAATACAAGTAACAATACAAGTCTAAACTTAGCAACATTGGTCTAAAACAACAATACCACTGGTTGCTTTGACTAATGTTGCTTAGCTTAAACTAAAATTGTAACTTGTAGCTTCGTCAAATAGTTTACAAGCCGTTAAAGCACATAGTCAAGTTTTATTTATTGAGTTTTTTGTAGTCAGTCACACAATAGTATAAATTATATCTTTCAAGTGGTATGTGATTCCGTTGCTTGAAATGATAACGCAGCAGGTTTGGCATATTTTCAGCTTTGTAAGATAAGTAATGAGTTACGAATAAAAAAAATGTACCTTTAAATATTAGAAATATGGTGTATTTACAAATATTCTAAATATCTCCAGAAGGGTTGCATTGCATTTATACCTAAAGTATTGTATTGTAGCGGTGTGCTACATACGAGTCAGCAATTTCAACTCGCCTGGCGAGCCCCGTACAAATCCGGAGTGAGTCGATCGCTGATAATTACGCGTCACTCACGTCTTTCGGACCCCGTTTGAAAGTGCATAGATATTCGTTTAAATTTAAGGAACATTTGAGACTTGTGAAGGTGAAATAATAAACTGTATTTAATTGTGTTAACTACTAAAGTCTGATTTTTATTCTCACGGAAAAAATGTAAACAAAGGTGTTGCTGTTAATGAAAAATATTTGTAGCTTTCGAGTTATTTAAATTTCATAAATTTATAAGATTTCGACTTTCCATAAATAAGCTGTAAATTTTAATCATGACCAAATAGTTCACTTTGTTGAAAACAAACATTGTTTTAATAATAACACTTTGTCATATTGATTTTAAAAGAGAAAACCTTTTTTTTGAGCATAATTTATTTATTGCACTGGTATCACCGTCCTGATGCACCCGGGTGACTAATTAACGGGCCGCTTGTCATGAGCCGTCACTCGCTTCATAGACGTTCGAGATTCAATTGCTCAGGTTATCGTTTCCTTACTGACTTTGTTTTGTTGATTTTAGTTGTTTTTGAGTTTTATTGTTTTACGTTTTTTATCGTTGTTAAGTTGTTACGTTTTCCGTTGTGTTTTTCGTTGATTGTTGTCTGGAAGGATGGAGCCCGGTCCGAGTACTTCTCGGTCAAAGGACGACTATTCGTTGTCTCCCGTGAAGAAAAGACCACGCCGTGATCCTTTATCGGAGACGGAAAAAAACATGGTGTTAAATGCGTATAAACACGTTTATCACAATTGGCCAGCCGACAAATATTGGTCGAAAGTGGATTGTGCAAAAGATGCGGCTCAAATATTGGGAATAGCTGTTTCTACTATATACACAGTTCTGAAAGAATACAAAGAGAACGAAATTCTTTCTCCTCCGAAGAAATCTGTCCCGAAGATGAATATCATCGATAAAATCGATGAACTTACAATGTGTGCAATTCCTCCTACAATTAAAAAGGTATGTATTTTCTTCCTTTTCTGTACCTAATAATATGTAGAACGAGATTTTGTTTCCCTTGGATATATATTTTACATTATTGAAGTTTTATTTATTTCAATTAAACCAAATTAGTTACTCACAGTCACTATAATTTGTTTTTTTTTTAGGTACTGAAAAGAATTGTAACCAACAAACAACATATGACTCGGTTCCTCTAGCCAATTACAGTAATGTTTTGTATTTATGGTACAATACCAACTGGCTGAATGACCCGGGTGTTTATATTTTTTTCAGTACCTAAAGAAACTACTAAACTATAATAATATTTTAATGAATATCAATATCTCTATGAACGTCTACGTTTTAAATGGTTTTAATTATGTAATATACATTTGTAATGTGTTTTTTGTGGTGTGCAATGAAGAATATTTGTATTGTTATTGTTCTTAAGCATTTTTGCCAACCATGTGATATTAGATCAGGTATGAGTATTGAAGAAGTCACCTTATTGAACGTCGAGACATCATTGTGTGGCGTCAGCGGTACCTAATGAAAATAAGAGATTATAGGAAAGAGGGGAAACATACATATTTATTACCAGGACGAAACTTGGGTTAATGAAGGTATGTATATTTACTTCTAAAATGATTTTGTATTGTTCGAACATGATGTTGTAATATTCATTCATTTTTATTTGTTAATCCTATAAAAACTGTTAACTACTTGACATAAAGATATATTATTCCAAATATGTACCTCTATACTGTCGTACAATACAGTTAATACTTTTTGCTAGCAAGGAAAATTAGAAACATCCTAGCTACAAAATTAATTTATGAAATTAGTTGTGCTTTAAACATATTTCTGTTATATTATATACAGTCTTTATATGGGTACATTTTATGTTTTGCAGGTCATACACTGTCAAAAACATGGATTGACCAATCAATTAACCATCCCAGGCAAGCGTTTCTGGAAGGTTTAACAACCGGCCTTAAGTCTCCGACAGGCAAGGGGAGACACTTAATTATAAGCCATATAGGATTCCTGGAAGATGGTCTTCTGATGTTCGAAGCAAAAAAAGGCACAGAAGACTATCATCAAGAGATGAACGCTGCATGTTTTGTGGAGTGGTTTTCAAAAATTTTAACCAAACTTAAACCTAATTCGGTCATAGTCATTGATAATGCACCTTACCACTCCCGAAAAGCTGACAAAGCCCCGAACAGGAGAACAAAAAAAGCAGATATTCAACAATGGTTGCGGAGTACAAATATTAGTTATGAGCCCAACATGGTTATTGCGTCATTAATGGAAATTGTTGACAAAGTGAAAAACCAATATAAAACGAAGGTGGTCGATGAGATGGCAGCTGCAAAAGGCATAACAATCTTGCGACTGCCCCCTTACCACTGCGAGCTCAATCCAATTGAGCTCGTTTGGGCACAGGTAAAGGGGTATGTCGCAAGAAATAATGTCAATTTTAAAATTGCTGAAGTGAAGGGATTATTTTTAGAAGGATTAAATAATGTTAGTGCCGAAAATTGGACGGCAGCTATAGATCACGTCAAAAAAGAGGAAGAGAAAATGTTAGCACTTGACCATCTCATCGATGACGTCACCGAAAAATTTATAATTAATGTGTCTGGTGATGAAAGTGACAGCGGGGCAGATGTTACCGATTCTGATTAAATATATGTTTACAAAGTATATAAATGTTGTTTAATTTGTACTATTTTGATTTCATTTGTTTCTCAATTTATTAGACGAAACCCTGACCAGTAACTAGCATTTTTCGTACGCTTCGTGGAGAAAATCCCATTTACTGGTCACATGAAAATACGTAAAATTATGTACACACCATATTTGGTGATAAAAAATTACTCAGATCGCATATTTACCGCCAAATCGGGGTCATTTTCTATTGATATTTTATTTTGGTTCAAGTAAAATGATAATATTAAATATTCTTTGCTAGCCCGTACTTTGAGATTCCCTTAAATGTCACTTTGACAGTGACATAACTTTGTTTACATTTTTTCCGTGAGAATAAAAATCAGATTTTAGTTTGACTCATCGCCCAAACCACTACCCTAGTAGTTAAAGTATCATTTTAGAACCAAAGACCCTCTAAAGTTTGAGACCTTTGAGGGTGTTTTTTTTTTAGGAAAATATGAGTTTGAGGTGAAATGACAAAACACGTGTCTATTCTTTTTTCATGTTCTCCAACATATAATGAAACCAGTAATTAACTAGAAACTTGCTAAAAAAAATTCTGTAGAAGTTGGAGGGTTTAGTCACTTTTCAGTACTTTGAAGGACAATATCTTCTAAAAAAATGAACTTGGGCAGCTAAAAAAAATACGTGTCTGCTATTTTAGACTACTCTATAACATATATCAAAATGAATCAAATCGGAGTCGGACAGTTGAGTACCCTTCCTTGTAAGCCGCAGATCATTATACACTCGCGAGCAAAGAAACGGAATCACTTAACATTTTCCCGTTTTTGGGTCGTATCTTTGAATTCGAACCTTGTTTCAAGTATTTTATGATAAATATATATTCTGTATATTACTAACATGAAAACGAATTAAATAATGGGAAAATTTCTTGAAGATATTTCGAGTAACAAGCATTTGACCGATTCGTGAAAATTTCCGCCCTGCACGGGTCACTAATTGCGCTCCCTTTGACGGGTATAAAAACAGTGTAGGGGAGGGGGGGGTCATCAGTCACTTATCAGAAGTTGACCGGTACACATCTCCGCTTATTTCCTGCCGAAAAAAACCTGAATAAAATGGACATTCCTGAAGCTACAGCCGCCCAAATTGTTGCCTTACTGCAAGCTCGGCCATAGCCAACGTGTTGTTGCTGCCCAGCTCGATTTGAGCCAGTCAGCAGTTTCCAAAGTGTATCGGAGGTTTCGAGAGACTGGGAACTTTACACGAAGACCAGGAACCGGCCGCCAGAGGTGCACATCGGAGAGAGACGATCGTTTCATTGTCACGACTGCCCTACGAAATCGCCATCTGACAGGAGTTGCAGTCCAGCAGCAGCTTCGGGAGGTGCGAGGAGTAACTGCGAGTGAATGGACAGTAAGAAGAAGATTGAAGGATGTCCACCTGACCCCAAAAAGACCTGCCACTGGACCCAGATTGCTCGCAAGACACCGCACAGCACGGCGTATTTTTGAAGAAAATCATCGAAATTGGACCATAGCACAATGGACCCCCATTCTCTTCACAGACGAATGCAGAATGTGCTTAAATGGCTGCGACCGAAGAGGACGAGTTTACCGGAGACCAGGAGAACGCTTCTCACAATGCTGCTTCAGTGAAACGGTCGCCTATGGAGGAGGATCTGTGATGATGTGGGCGGGCATTTCCTACGATGGACGGACCGAGCTTGTGTTCGTGCCCGGTGGCGGCCGTGGCGGCGGTTTGACAGCAGCAAGATACGTTACCGACATCCTGGAAGAACATGTGGTCCCTTACGCCGGTTATTTCGACGAAGGATTCATCCTGATGCAGGATAATGCACCTTGCCATACCGCAAGGATCACTCGGGCCTATCTCCGGGAGGTCGGTATCGCCACGATGGACTGGCCAGCTCTCAGCCCGGACCTCAATCCAATTGAGCATATGTGGGACTACCTGAAAAGGAAAGTCCGGAAGCGAAATCCTGCACCATCCACCGTCAAGGACCTGAAGGCAGCGTTATTAGAGGAGTGGGATGCCATTCCTCAGGCCTACATAAGGAAATTAATTAGGTCGATGAAAAATCGTTTAAAATGTGTCAAAAAGGCTAGGGGTGGTAACACCAAATACTGACTTTTATAAATAAAATCTTTTACTGATGAAAATGTTTTTTATTCGCTGCATTTTTATGGGAAAATTTTACCTTTTTTCTTCCCCTCATGAATGATCATGATTTTTACAGTCATGTAAAATGAAAAACATTCAATGTAGGCATTTTTCAATAGGTGGTTCCTTAAATTTTCATTTGATACCATTTTCTTTGGAATTGCATGAAAACTGAAAAAGATACTAAGTGACAAACCTAAACACGCGGAGTGATTCCGTTTCTTTGCTCGCGAGTGTAGATTATAATAAGGGCAAAGGTGCAGTCGATTTATTTGACCAGATGACATCGTATTCGAGCCCTTTGCGGAAATCGGTAAAGTGGTACCAGAAACGGGCAATTGATTTGGGTGGATTTTCGCCACACAAATGGGTATGCCATACATTTAGTTTGGCATACAAATGTCGCGGACGAAAATTCACCCATTTGCTTCTCAACACAGCGATGGTGAATGCTTTAACACTGTTCAAAATCACTAAAAAGCAGAGCATCCAGATTGTAGCTTTCCGTAAACAAATTTTGATGGATTTGTGTGATAAAAATGAAGAAGTTGTCACCGTACAACGACCCAAACGAATGAAGCACCTTTTAGACAAAATGGAGGGCATAGCTAGAAAGGTTAGACGTACCTGTCGGAAATGTTACAAAGAGAGTGCCAAAACTATGGGTGCAAAAATGGCTAAATCTAAAACCATTAAAGTGACCACATACTGTTCAATCTGCCCTGAAAACCCGTTTCTGTGTTTGCCTTGCTTTAACAAAGTACACTCTTGAGTGTTCTCTGTCAAATCAGACACGCAGCAATGTGTTATATTTTTTGACTAATCTGGAATAAAACTAATTTTAATAACTATTTGAAATACTTACGACTGATTTCTTACAACTGATCTCTTACGATTATGCTCTGTTTGGTTTTGTAGGGTGTTGTTATTTTTGATAAGATTTACACAATGTTTTAAATATTAAGTATGTTGAGAATACCTTTTAGTTTATTATCTCCATTGTGATAAATTATATGTTACAATTATAGCTCAAGAAGATGGTCTTTCGAAACTTTTGTGCTATCCTAGCAAGTAAGCAAACCACGTTACTTATTTTTAAGCTTAACTAAAAATAATATTATTAGTTCTATTTGGTTAAATAAATAAGTAATACTTTAATAACTTATTTACTTAAATTTTTTACCAAACTCCATGTTTAAAGCTTTATGTGTCAGTTTTCAACTACTTTTACAGTACAAAAGAACCAAGGCAACTAGTATCTCTGAGGCCACGCGGCTCACCCTTCATACGTTTTTGCATGGAATAAGTGATCTGTGGCCTGTAAAACAGGTTTGAAATGAAGGCTCACCGCGGCTCACCGGTGACCCCTGTGGCTCCAATGGTTCAACAAATAACCAAGTTGTAATACATAACATAGTGGAACCAAGTTTGTTAAAAGTGACTGAACTAAAGAAGTTTCGAATGAAGAATTTATTACAAAATCCATTAGAAAAAACAAAATCACTCACTAGCAACCCTATATATAAATTATAAATTTCTAAGATTATCCAGCCGTAGTCTTGAATAATTTTATTGTTATTAAAATATGTATGTGGCGAATTAAATGGTGGGATATTGCATTTAATACATAAAACTTGTCACTTTATATATTATAATCTTTTATTTCGATTACATGGTGCCTTGAATTCTAAAATCAATTGTTGCATTTCTGGTAAACATATATTTGTACTTTATTAGCCAACACTGCTGCCGCACGTTTGTCTTCACAGAGTTTTTTGTTGCTGTTCTCGTTTGCTTCGCAAATATCTATACACAACACTAGATGCTCCTTGCCTTCCATACAGTTTTTTACCGTAGATGAAACACCCTTTTACGTAATTTTTTTAACATTATTTTGTCACTGAAATGTACTACAGCGAAATTATAAGTATTCCCCTGTACAAAAGTATTCTAATGAAGGAACCCAGAACATACACTACTTATACCTAAACTTTGTATTCGAAACATAATTAGGTATACAGCGTGGGACGGACTATACCGACAAACTTTAACTATAGATTCTAACAACTATTAGGAGTAAAAAATGTTATGTGATGTATAGTCGAAAAACGCTTACTTTCCGAGATATTCATTATTTTGTAAATGAAAAATCCCAAGTGTGTAACAAGCCCTAATAAATGTGACTAAGATACCTTTACTATTTTTTTTTAAATCCTTTAACTAAACAGGAATTAACCTTCGCAGTATTTGATGGTAAGCGACTACGAGGCCAAAAAATTGACCTTTCGTTTCCATTTTAGCTTTTTTTTTCTTTTTGATAACTTTTCAGCCAGTAAGGACATGTTTATAACGAGGGGCTTAATTTACTGATTTATTTTGTTCCATAAGACTATTAATGTAAAATGACAATATTCGACCCATGTTGATATAACATTTTTTACTCGTCACACCACCAGGAATTCATGGCTAAAGTATGTCGGTATAGTCCCTCCCACCCTGTATATTAATATTATTTTGAGGTCCAAAACAAAAAGACAAATATGATGAGAGGCAGCCATCACCAGAGGCAGTAACCGGGACCGACGGCTTAAGCCCTCCGAAGTACGGAATCATCTTTCTTAACGGGTGATCAGGTGGTGATTCAAACTTGTGTCTTGTGAAAGTTCAGTTTTAAATTTTGCATGTTCGAAACCACCCTGTTGAGACCGAAGTTCAGAGAGCATTGTTGGCTACTAAAATTAGTAAGCTTCGTAAAACTATTTTCACTAATTTGCGTAAAAAGGGTGTTACGTATTTTTTTTTTAAACCCCCTTATTTAATAATTTAATTCTTTTTATTTCATTAACTTGTTAAAATACCGTAATGTCAGGAACGTCCCTACTCTTTCATTGAGTAGGCACGTCACTAACGCTGTATTTAAAAAGTTAACAGGCGTTGTTGCTGTTTCAAATTAACTTCTTTATTTTGTCTATGAAGGTAAGAATTGTATTTAAAATTAATTCCTTTCGCTAGCTGAGATGGTAGCAGAGATTTTTCTACTTCGTTTCGAAGTAAAAATTTAATTTTCAGGTTTGTTCGTCTGTCGAAGAGAATATATTTTGTTTGGTATAAATCCCATTTCATATGGCAAGGTTTTTGAAGCTGTCACCTGCCAGCCGTCATTGTTTTTCACATTCTTTAATCTGTCGTGGAGACATGATTTTGTTTTACTTAATCTAAATTTATTCCTGCAGTCCGTAAGTAATCGTGGCCTAGAACGAGTGATTCTTGGTTTTTGAGATTCAGTAATATTTATTTCCAGTATTCCGACTGTCTGGTATCCCATGTTCAGGAGCCTCGTGGAGTCGACATTGTACGAACGAAGCCGTCGGCCCGGTAGGAGCCAATATCTCGGTAATTATCAAGTTTAGAGAAAAGTTGCCCATACAAAACATGCTTATTTTATCGTCCTTTATACGATGGCATCATAAAAAATAGGTGTCATAATGACACCAATCCCATCAAAATTTTTTTAAGTCCTGCGCCCCCTTTGCTTTAGTCCAACCGGCCCCTGTGGCGTCATTTTCCTCCGCAGGTAAGCATTTTGTGTGAATTTAAATCCCATCCCTCGTAGCTAAAGGGAAAAAGGACATTTGGTGACGTACCTTTCTTTTTCCTTAATTTTCAACAAGCCAGATCGACTGCAACCATTTCATACTCGCCTAAGGCGTGGCGCCCATCCCTTTAGTTAATTTAAATTTACATATGATAGCCTAGCGCATAGAACTACATTTTTTTTATTAAAGAAAGCGACCACTCTAATACATTTAGAAACCCACTTCAGACCCCTTGTGCTCTTACTATATTAGCTTTAAGCCGGATTCGTTCTTTTTACTATTAAGCAAATGTTTAAAATTGTCGATCCTCTAGCCGACCTAGTTTAAAATACAACTGACACCTGTTTTTTTTACAACCATAGATTTTACATTTCGTTAAATATACCTTGGTTATTGAAATTTGGGACTTTTCCTTTGAACATCTTTCGCCACACCCTAGCGGGTAAGAAACCTCTTCGAAGCCCCATACATCTCCGCTGGCCAGGTAACAAGGGTAACTATATTACTAACAGTCAAAATGACTCATTCCAACCTATGAAAAATCAAAAATATTCCAAACACGAGGACTATGTGGGTATGATGAGTATCGCCACGAGACACTTTGAAGATTTTAAGAATATATATATGTACAATACAATGGAAAATATCTTTCTTCAATATACATCACACCACCAAGAGTAGTGTATGCAAAGGAATACGACCCAGACATCCCTATGTATACGTCTGAAAACCAAGAATATGATACAGACTATGTCGTATCCGGGTGCGTGTCAACCCAATCCTCAGTTACAGTCTCATTGCAGCAAGAAATTGAAGATGTTCTTCACATATATGAGAATATGGAAATCGACGACACTCAGCATGAATCCAATGACAGTGAAGAAATTAGTGTAGCTCAAGATGCTGCACTCATTGAGTTAACGAAGCTTACCCGCGTGTATCGCGCTTTGCCGCGTAAGGAACGTTTGAAACTCGTCCAACCGCAAAGGGATTTAGTTCTTCGTTTTGACACAAATCCGACAGCGACAGTTCAAAATAGACAATACCTTAACCTAGCTAACCTACATATTTACATCACTAAAAAGGTGTCGCCACAACTATTTACCATGTACTAAATGCTTAGGATTTTATGCTCGAAAACAACTTTGGATGCACAACAAAAATTGTGACGAAACATCTTCCAAATCAAAAGTGCAAGCCGACGCACAAATTTTTTTACTACGAAATATTAAAAGTCAATCAGAAGTTGCAGATCGATGTTTTTCCACGAATGCGGGCAGACAAATTATCTTTGGAGGCATAAAAAGAACCTTAAATTTGTTTCACTTACGATATCTCAGAACACACCGCGAAGAACATTTCATAAATGTAACCTCTAGGAAAATGCGAGAGCTGGGAAAATTAATGTTAGAAAAAAAAAAATAAAGCCTAGTACTAATAATCTTTTAGATGCATTGAAACCTGAAAACTTTGACACACTAGTCCTAGCTACGAAAAATGCAGCTAGTTTCGATAATTCCAAAGACAGATATAATTCTCCAACGTATGCAATGAATATTGCCACTTCAATCAACCAGTGTTGTAGCATCGCTCTATATGAATCGTACTAGTCCAAAGTCTGTGCCGATAGTGCGACAATTCAGGTAGATCTCAAAACTTCAACACATTTGATTCAAAATCACTGGTAATTTTACATTAAAAAGTGGATGAGAGATGGCTGAGGAGTTGGAAGTTATATTGTGATAGTGAACCTAGTGCTAACTTTTTTTCTTATTACGTGTAATTGTTTTTTTTTTATTATTATTATATATGTTTAAAAGTAGTGTGTTTTTTGTTTTATTTGTGTATAATAAGACTTTGTCCTATTTTGACGTGGTACGGAAAAAAACAGCTAGAAATAGCGGGAAGAAACAGTAAATCTGCGCCGCGGCACAGGCACCACACCTTCGCTGGAGAGTGACTATAGGTCATTCAAGACCCTCATTTGGAAGGCTGTTGATGGCCTACAGCAGCAGATGGAGTTTGTGCTGACGGCCTTGGAAGACCAGGAGACCAGATCCCGAGCCGGCATCCTGCTGCTTCATGGTGTCAGAGAGACGGAGAATGAGGATGTGACGGAGATGGCCGCAACTGTTTTCCAACAGACACTGGAGGTGCAAGCTATCACTACCCAATCATTTGTTTCCTGCCATCGCCTTGGCAGGATCAAAGACAGTAAGCCACGACCAATTCTGGTGAAGTTCATGTGCCTTAGATCTCGGGATGCAGTGTGGAAGGCGAAAAAGAAATTTAAGGGCACGGGGAAAACGCTGTCCGAATTTCTTACAGCATCGCGGCATGCAGTGTTTGTGGAGGCCCGGCGAATTTTTGGAGTCCGGGGCAGTTGGACGAGTGACGGCCGGGTTGTGGTGCGGTACCGTGACGGGACGCGCCGCAAGGTGACAACGCTTGCGGAGCTGCGCTCGCTGCCTGCGCCGACGGTAGCTGCCGATGACTCTGCCGAGGACCCGCCTGCCATCCTAACTGAAGCCCCCGTTGTTGGCCTTGTTGAGGCCCCCGAGGTAGCCCCCGCGGGAGTTAGGAAGGAGTCTGCGCCGGCGCCCTCGGCGCCGGTTCTGCGTACTCGCAATGCCAAGAAGAGCCCCGCTCCATCAGGATCTCGTTAGTGTGTGTTCTGTCATCTATATGATATGTGCCTCCTTTCCATTGTGTTTTACACCGTTGTGTTAATTTTTCGAAGTACCTTCATCCAAGTAGCGAAAAAGGTAACGTTAATATCATCAGCAATCACATTCACTTGTTGTGTACAATTTGCATGACGTATGTCAACCGACCTGTCATCGATTGACGTTGCGTTTTGTTGCTGCTTGGATCGAGATGTATTTTTCTGTGTAAAACATTATTCGTATTTTCCTGTATTGACTGCTTATAAGTGTTTATGTCTAAATTGGATTATTTTGCTATTGTTGCTTATCGTTATTTGTGCTAACTGCTGGCGAGCAAGAGAGGATGTGTTTGTAGTGCTGTAGTTTGGTTTTATATATACATTTTTTGCATACACATATTTATCTTATATTATTTATTGACATATATATTTGTATCTGTATTTATTATAGTATTCAATCGTATTAAGAATGTCCGATGTTTTTAACGCAAGTCTGGAAAGTGAGTTTTTCTCGTTGTCTTCCTCTAGCCATTACGACTCCTTAAGTGATGCGTCAGACATGCCGGATTTGTGTGACCGGTTGCACTGTACTTTTGCTACGTCAAAAAAGCACTTTAACGTTGTCCATATTAACGCGCAGAGTATCCCGGCTCACTATCCGGAGCTACTTTCCACCTTTAGCTCCTGCAACATTGACGCCATACTTATTTCAGAATCTTGGCTCAAACCTTCCCTACCCTCCGCTCTTTATCCTCTTCCCGGGTATCGCTTGATCCGCAATGACAGAACCGGCACTAGCGATGGCGGTTCCAGTACAATTCGCGGCGGTGGTGTTGCCATTTATATTAAAAGTGATCTGACTTGTCGGGTGGTCGCACAGTCACCTACTGTCTACTCGAACTCTCCCGAGTATCTCTTTCTCGATATTTCTCTTCATCATTCAAAAGTCCTTCTTGGCGTTTTTTATAGCCCATCTTGCCACGTTGATTATTTTGATACCCTTGAGAGAACTTTAGTAGACCTCAGCCCACAGTTTGACCACAGTATAATTATGGGTGACTTTAATACATGTCTCATTAAAAATGATTCCCGCTCCGTCAAACTTCACGCTCTTGCGACGTCCTTAAATCTCAACATATTGCCTTTAGGCCCTACCCATTTCTCTCACAACGGACCCCCATCGCTTTTAGACCTCATCCTTACTTCTTCTCGTGATTTAGTTTCCTCTCATGGGCAATTTAACGCTGCTGCTTTCTCCTGTCATGACTTGATACATGCGTCTTTCAAAATTCGTCCCCCTAAACGGAGGCATAAAATTATATTGCGTCGTAATCTACGAGGCATCGATCTACAGGCGCTTCGAGAGGATCTGTGCAAGGCCGATTGGCATAGCATTGATCTAATTGATGACGTCGACCTCAAGTTGAGGGCTTTTAATGCCACATTGCTTGCGATTTTTGATGCACACGCTCCGTTGAAGCCAACACGCGTTAAGCATTATCCAGCGCCGTGGCTTACGGAAGACATAAGACATCTTATGGCTAAACGGAATAGAGCACGCGTCAAGCTTCGGTCTAGTCCGACAGAGGAGAATCATCTGTTGTACACTGCTCTACGTAATCGCTGCAACAGGGTTTGTCGGGATGCAAGGCGTCGGTATATCCACAAATCTATCGAAGACTGCCCTCCGGCTAAGCTTTGGAGGTTCTTAAAGTCACTTGGGATAGGCAAAGCTCAACAATGTTCTCCTGGTGGTCTAGATTTAGATGCCGTTAATATGCACTTCAGTTCGTCTCCTGTTACTTTAAGCACCTCTGTTAAGCAATTTACTCTGTCTTCTCTTGCTAGTTCCCCACCTAGGCTAGACTCATCTACCTTTGAGCTTGGTAGCATCTCTCCGCATGATTTCATCACCATCTTTAAAACTATTAAGACGAAAGCTGTTGGTGAGGATAGCCTTAGCGTGGACATGCTTATGCTCGTGGTGGACTTCATTGCTCCCATCCTTTGCAACATTATAAATTACTCATTTAACTCCGGCTCCTTTCCCTCAATCTGGAAATATGCCCAGGTAATTCCTCTCCCCAAAACCACCAATCCTGTAACTTATTCTGAGTATCGTCCAATCTCCATCCTCCCTATTCTGTCCAAAGTTATTGAACATTTTGTAAATCGTCGCCTTTTATCACATCTCAATAGGAACAAAATGTTCAACTCCTTTCAGTCTGGTTTCCGCCCCGGGCATAGCACAGTCACGGCCTTGGTTAAAGTCACTGATGACTTTCGTTTTAACATTGAAAACAAGAAGCTCACACTTCTCGTTCTGTTGGATTTCAGTAGTGCCTTCAACACCGTAGACTTCGATATCCTTCTAGGGATCCTCAGTACGTTGAATCTTTCTCACACCGCCCTATCTTGGTTTCGAAGCTACCTCTTTGGGCGGCGACAGCGAGTTAGAGTGGACGACAAGGTATCCGAGTGGTGTGACCTATCTGCTGGTGTCCCCCAGGGAGGTGTGCTCTCCCCTCTCCTTTTTTCAATTTTCATCGACGGTATTACTAAATCCTTGCATTCCTGTTACCATCTTTACGCGGATGATTTGCAGATATACGCAGCGGCTGCTATCGACGACTTTCCTCTGCTAGTCGATACAATTAATGCTGACCTTGAATCCATACGTGTTTGGGCTTCTAATTTTGGGTTAAAGGTTAATGCTAAAAAATCGCAGGCGATTGTCGTTGGTAGTCCTCACTTCATGTCAAAACTGTCGGACATGGTGGTTCCTAATATTATTTTTGATGGGACCCCGATCCCTCTTTCCTCTACAGTTAAAAATTTAGGCATCACCATTGACCAAACACTTTCCTGGTCTCCTCACTTAGCCGAGGTCAGCAGGAAATTGTTTGCGTCACTTCATTCTTTGAAGCGTCTGCAAAATTTCCTTCCGATAGACACCAAAATTTCTCTTGCCCAATCTCTCCTACTCCCTCTTCTTGACTATGGTGACATTGCGTTTCTGGACCTTACAGAAGAGCTACTTGACAAGTTAGAACGATTGCAAAATGTTTGCATAAGGTACATATTTGGGTAAGGTCGTAAAAAAATGTACTATTTGAAAACTTTCAAATGAACCCATGTTTTCATCCAAATAAAATGTGACCGTTCATTAAATTGTCACTATTGTTTTATTATAAGGTGGTAATTACATCTTAAACTTAACGCAGCAATAACCAGATTTAGTCAATTGTCTTTAATTAGAAAAAAAAACTTAATTGTTTCATCAATAAAATACAACCTCCATACATTTTTTTTCTGTCTCCTTGCTTCCCAAGGGTAGAATAATTTGCATAGTTAAAATAAAATTTGTAGTGGTTTTAAAATTCTAGTTCACTTATATAAAGCGATAAAAGCGACGTTTAATAATATATACATTGTTTAAATTAAGCAATCTTAGAGTACAAAAATCATAATCTAGAAACTTGTCTCCAATTTTTTCTTGTGTGTTATTCTAATTTGAAATTTAGGTAGATTTTTTGTTTACACGAGTTGGCAACATATCGGGACAATTTAGTGTGCGGCAACACCTTACGGTAACTGTCAAATGTCAGTTTTCACATCACTACTCAGTCTGTGGTCGCGACAGTTATCGGCTGTGAATTAGTTGTTTTGGTGCGCATGTTTTGGCCATTCAATCTGAGATTTTTACAAGGTAAGTTCGAAAATATTGTTTATTACGTCCTAAATTCAGAAAATACAGGCAATCAACAAAGCAAAATCATGTTATAAACTGAAATCGAACTAAATTTGTAGCCGGTATTCGTTTTTGAAGTTAGAATTTTCGAGTGTGTTTGTTCCAGTTCGTTATGTGTGTTATGATAGTATGTTATGCACACACTGGAAATCTGTAAAGGTAGTTGTACACAACAGTTAACCGACTGTGGCGAAGTCAAAAGGAGGGTAATGTTATTGACGTATGTAAGTGAAGTGAAACATCATACAGTGCAGATATATATCATTATTATGGGCGATTTTTAGCAGACGGTGATCAGTGTATAAGTACACTGATCACCGTCTGCTACCCTACTTAAAAAACAATTTTAAAGGTAAGCCTTTAAAATTGTTTTTTAAGTAGGCTTTTTTTACCTAAATAATGTTATCGCGTGAACCGTGATAGCTAGACAGTTGATATTTTCATTTTTCACAAATGATGTATTTTTGTTGCCGCTATAACAACAAATACTAAAAACTGAATAAAATAAATATTTAAGGATACCCTCTCCCATGTGTTTTTTTTGCCATTTTTTGTTCGATATTAATAACGGAGTAGGTAGATTTTTGAAATACTTACAGAATATTTAGTTGAATATTCACTTTAAAAGTAAATAATTATATTAAAATAAAACAAATATTTGAGGGGGGCTCCCATACAACAAACTTGATTTTTTTGCCGTTTTTGTTCTATATTAATAACGGTAACAGGTAGACGCTTGAAATATTCACTGAATATTTAGTTATATATATATATTTTTTAAAGAAATAATTAAATTAAAATAAAACAATATTCAAGGGGGGTCCCATACAACAAACGTGATTTTAATGCCGTTTTTTTTAGTTTAGTTTCAGCTTATTAACGAGTATTTTTGAAATACAGACTTAAGTACGGAACCCTCCATGCGCGAGTCCCACTCGCACTTTGCCGGTTTTTTTAATTTATTTAATTTTATTTCAGATGCCTACTCCGGCCGAAAGGCAAAAACAGTACAGGGAACGGCTCAAACAGCAAAACCCTGAAAAATATGAAGCTTCTAAAAAAAAGAACGCGGAAAGAACAAACAGGAATAGAAAAAGGATCAAAGATTGTCAATCTATAAAAGAACAAGAAGAAATGCGAAAAAAATGGAGGGAGGATAAAAAAAAAATAAAAGAAAAACAGTCTATTGAGGTTGAAGACGCAAGAAAAAAGATGCAAAAACGAATTAATAAGTTTAATTATGGCATTAAAAAAGAAAATGTTGAATTAAAGGCTAAAATCGCATCAATGACTAAAGTGATTAAAAAGTTAAGAAAAAAAATTAGCAGAATTCAGCGAAAAAATAACGAATTAATTGAATTAACTAAGCAATTTAAAAAACAATATGACGACACAGATAATTCACAAGATACAGAGTATACAGTAATTCAAGAAAATAACGAAATGACCCCTTGTGCAAAAGCAGATAGCTTCATTGATGAAAATTTACCGACTATTTCCATTGAAGAAAAGAAAAAAGTTAAAAAACGACTTGTGGAACACAATGTTTTAGTAGATTCTCTGAAACAATGTTATGAAAGTACTCAAAATAGAGAGGCTAAACGCGTTATCAAAAGTGTCGTAGATGGTTCGACCGTCACAAAATATAAAATGAAAGGGAAGATGGCAACTTATTTAGGATTGAAAAAAATACGTCGTATACAAATAAAAAATAGAAATTATTTGTTACTAAATGAACTTAAACAGTTTTTTGAACGGGATGACATCAGCCGGGCTACAGCCGGAAAAAAAGAATACAAAACGTTAAAAAAAGACAAAAGACAGAGGAGATACTTACTGGACACCTTAGAGAATTTATTTAAGAAATATAAATCTGAAGGAGGTAAAGGCAAATTGACGACATTCAAAAAATACAGACCGTTTTATATCTTGCCACCTAAAGTATCTAGTCGAGAAACGTGCGCGTGTATAAAACATGAGAATATACTTATGAAGGCTAAAGTATTAAAATCCTTGGGTTTGATTAATAGTCATTCTCTTGATGATATACTCTCTTCGATTTTATGTAACCCGAAATCGAAAGAATGCTCCTATGAAGAATGTGCTATATGCGAAAAGAAGTCATTGGAATTCAACTTCAACTGTGAGACAAGTCTAGAAGATACGGTAAACTGGAAAGAATGGACGTTACAATCACATGAATACATAGCAAATAATAAGGAAAAAAAAACTACAAAAAAAATGATGAAAACCGAAAAAACGGGAGCACTCAAAGAGCTTATCGAAGTTTTTTTGCAAGAATTGTCAAAATTCAAAAAACACTCGTACAACATTACTCATCAGTATAAAGAACATCAGCGGTGTATCAAAAATTTAGATGAAAATACAGTAGTCATACACATAGACTTTTCGGAAAACTATGCCACCAAACTGAACACTGAAATCCAGGCAATGCATTTTGGGGCATCCCGGAATCAGATTACACTGCACACCGGTTTAATATATAGCAAGAAACGGGACCCTCTTTCATTCTGCTCAATCTCTCCGGATAATAACCATGGTCCGGAGGCAATATGGGAACATTTGAAGCCGGTTTTAGATTATATTAAAAATGAGTTTCCTACTGTCGATACCGTACACTTTTTTTCAGATGGGCCTACAAGCCAATATAGGCAGAAGAAAAACTTTTATTTTTTCGCTAATTATGCAAAAAAATATGGGTACAGGGCCACCTGGAATTTTTTTGAGGCCTCTCATGGCAAGGGAGCTGCCGACGGGATAGGCGGAACTCTTAAAAGAAAAATGGATTCCTTAGTAGCTTACGGAACAGATATTACGGACGCAAAAACAGCATACGAGCTGCTAAAGAAATCTGGAATTAAAATAAAACTTTTCTACATCCCTGAAGATACCATTCATACGCAATCATTAGAATTAATACCTGTACCTGGCACCATGACATTACATCAAGTAATTACGACGAATTCTGAAAACACTATATTATATCGCAGCCTAAGTTGTTTTTGTCCAGAATCAGAAAATAAACCAGGTTTTTGCAATTGCTTAGATGTGCAGCAAGCAACATTGATGAAACAAGTGACGCAAAAAAAGCATGATACTCCAAAATCAGGGAAAAAAACAATAACCATTCTAGCTGACATCAAAAATACGTCGGAAAATAAAGCATATTTTGACTTGCGTAAATTTGGCCCATTATCACTTAAAAGTATTAAACCTGACGTTAAACTATCAAGTGCAAATAAAACTCGGGGCAAGCCTTTAGATGTTGACGAGAAAATGGACCATGAAGATATTCACACAAATCCCATTGCATCGTGCTCCAATATACGAATACAGAATGTTACAAAGAAAAGAAAACTTCAAGCAAAGGCAAAAAAATCAAAAATTAACTACGATAGTAGCACAGATACGGAAATTGACGAACAATATTCTTTGCACAACTCTTCAGAAGATGAGTGTTTTATCTCTGATAATACAGTAGAAGAAATTGATGAAAACAACATTATGGATTTAGAAAAAATAGAACTTGGTGATGATATAAATATGACACAAGAAGAAAAAAATGTGAATGACATGGATTTGAATATTGTAAGGAGCGAGTTGAAGGAGTTATTAGATGTAAGCATGGAAAGAAACGAGATTGATAGAGCTAAGAAGGAAGAAGAAGAGAGGAGTAATATAAATAGCAATTTAAACAAAGAGCGTGACCAAATAACTAATGAAAGAGAGAATATTACTAAAGGAAATGTTGGAAAAGACATTAATATAGAATCGGAATTGATGACACCACCAGAGAAACAAAATGAAATAAACCTACATGTAAATGACAGTATTCTAGCAAGGTATTACGAAAGGAAATCCTGGAAATACTATATTGGGTTTGTAGAAAAAATAAATATTACAGAACAGGGAACTTACTATACAGTACTATTTTTAAAAACAATAAAAAAACCGCAATTAAGGTTTGTTGTTACCAAAAAAATTGATCGAGACATTATCACAGCTCAATCAATCGTGAAAAAACTTGCATTGACACAAAACACGGAAAAATCCAAAGAGTATTTTATTATGGACGCCGATTATGTCTATTTTGATGTTTAGAAAACATAAAATCTATAATGTTTAGATTTGTTTTGAGTTACTTATTCTATTTTTGTTATAAAACGAATTTGTTGTTAATTTGGAATATTATTCATTGTGATTTATAAATTTTATAATGCCGATCTCGAACAAAGATTATTCTAGAAATCTTTTCAAATACATATTTTATTTGTTATTTACTTTGCAAACGTGAAATTTGATTCAAGTTCAAATAAATATAATAAATAATCTGAGCATTTTTTTTAACCTCAAATATTCAATATTTTTAATACTCAAATGAACACTAGGCTTAACAATATTCCAGTGTGTTATTGTGTTATTGTGTGTTATATCTTCCAGTCTGTTATGGTACAGTTATTTACGATCTTACCCATTTGGTCTGCGGAAATTTGACCACGTGTCTCAGTTCCGATCACAGCTCGGTTGGCTTCCGATCCGTCGTCGCAGGGATGTGCATGTTCTGTCATTGCTTTTCAACGTGTTATTTAATCCTGCTTCCCCCTCCTATCTTTCCGAAAGATTTACCTATATGGCTGTCGGTAGTGGCCATCGACTGCGATCGAGTGCCAATCTCTCTCTGGCTATTCCACCAACTAAGTCGCGCACATATAGGAAATCCTTCACAGTCCATGCCGTGAAATTATGGAACTCACTACCAGTGGCCGTGAGGCAATCTCAATCTGTTGCATCATTTAAGGAGAAGTTAAAAAAGCTATGGCTCTCAGACTCCTGACGAAAAAGGTTTACCTTATTATTATTATTTTTTTTTTTCTGATACGGTTGAATACTTGATATGTGTATATATGTATATATATATATGTATATATTATAGGTATGTATATCTATTTATTTATTTAGTAGTATATGTTTATATATGTAGTTAGGTTATATCTGATATGTATAATTGGTCATGTATTTATGTTGGGTTTTTATGTGTATTCAAAACTTGCCCTATTTTCTTTGTGTAAGTAAATGAATCAAGTTTGTTAGTTTGTCTATCTTCTGTGGTATTAGTTATTCTTTCTCATCTGCTCAAAGGTTAGCTGGAAGAGATCCCTTACAGGGATAAGCTCGCCTTTGTACATAACCATTGATTTTTGTACTGCTTCTGTATGATTTTATGTGCAATAAAGTGTTTACATACATACATACATACATAAATCTGAAGGTATGTTAAAAAAAATAACATACACGGCAAAGCAATGTGAATCATCTTCAGGTTTGCTACTGACACGTCCGTCGCAGTCGGAAGCTGTTGATATAGCAAATGATTTTTTTGTAAATCTGGCTGATATAGTCCAGAAAGACTTACCAGTATTGCCCCGACATTTTTCAACTAAAAAAAAATACCTTTAAGTCGTTTGTACTGCTTAACACTGATGAAGAAGAGGTTAAAAGGATAATTTAATGGATTAAAAGACGATTCTGCATTCCACCAAGTTACGAATTGTGAGCTTGGGTAAACCCAGTTTCATCCTAGCGTTCGTTAAGATTACAGTGGGCCACTATCCTAAGGCCTAGAATTTCCGGTGCAATTTATATAATTACAATGAACTCGATTCGAGTGTTCATGGAGCTCTTCTAGACCAAGAAATACGTTGAAGCAATTGAATACAAAACCTATATTTCTAACCGCCAATTACTCACAGCAGACGAATGTTACCTACGTGTGGAATAACAGATATAAGAAGCGTTCGTTAATTAAACGTAATGAAGTGCTATTGGAAACTAGCAACGAAATATTTTGTAATAATCAAACATTTTCTATCTACTCCTTTCTTTATAGTCGTTACACGACGGTAAAAGAAAAAAGCAGAATATATGCTGGCCGAAACCATCGTACCCATCGGGGATGCAAAAAGGTCCATAAAAACAATTTCAGGACAAATATTTGATGGAAAGGAGTGTGGCATTGTGTGTAAAAGGAAGATTATTTAAAGAAAAATTAACGATTTAATAACCAGTAACGATACTCGACCACGATTTGACCTCGATGAGACTTGGGTTAACCAAAACCATTCAAGAAAACGTACGTGTAAAATTGCGAAAACTTCCACCTGATGGTAGAAAACTGTTTATGTATGATATATACTGTCAGGGTGGTTCAGTAAAAGATACAAGGCAATACTTCGACTATTCCTTATTCATGTGCTCGGTTCACTGGCTAAAATAGGACAGAGAACATTGGCTCTTACCTAGAGCGAGACGGATTGAATTCGAATATATTTGAATACTTGAAAGTTCCAAAAGCTGCCAGTCTGTCACCCAAGACAGTGAGGTTTGTACATCATGGTACCAACCTCACACATCTCGCCGCCCCGGGGAGACGTGTGTTGGTACGTGACGATGTTTATGTGTTAGTTGAGCTTCTAAAAAAAGATATGAGGAAAAATCCAAGGCTATGCTCCTCGAGTTTTGGCTCACAGAGGTTCCTCGAATCAATTGATATTTTTCTTCTTATGACCAAAGTCAAGTCAACCAAGAAAGGAATGCCAGTTTGTAAAATCCTAACCATACTTTCAGTGATCTACAGGGAACCGTGTGAGTCTGGAGTTTTGAACACATTAGTTAGGTACTTAAAAACAAGTCTTTGGTGTGAGTGTGTTCCTTGTTCAAATGTGCTTGAAAACTTCTTTCCCAGGGTCAGTGATTATCAGATACCCCGCACCTCCACCATACCAGGGTGGTTCAGTAAAAGAAACAAGGCAATACTTCGACTATTCTTTATTCAAGTGCTCGGTTCACTGGCTAACATAGGACAGAGAACATTCGCTCTTACCTAGAGCGAGACAGACTGAATTCGAATATATTTGAATACGTGAAAGTTCCAAAAGCTGCCAGTCTGTCACCCAAGACAGTGAGGTTTGTACATCAAGGTACCAACCTCACAATACACTGTTTATTAAGGGGAGACTAATCAGGCGTCAAACCCCATCTCCCTGTTACTCAGTCCAATACCCATCATATTCCGTACTGTTGCCAACTGCATCACAAATTTCAAACCGTCCGTCAACCTCCCAAACATCATATTCCGAATCCGAACATTTGCCAAATCTGTCCCCAATTTCAAACCACTTTGCCGAGAGTGGGGGGGGGGGGTCCACAAATATTTGGACAATTCAAGTAAAACTTAAAACTTCTCCAAGATATGACAAACAATAGCAATCAAACCATTGAAACAAAAAGTGAAGCCAGGCTTCTTCAAAACCGGATGTTGTCCTACGATTTTCTTACGTTATTAGGATTTTGGAACAATACACTCACTTCTATCGACCATGTCCAAAAACGACCAAGACCCAAGTATGAATTTTCAAAATGCTTCCTTAGACATAAAAGCCCTCCGTGACCATTTTTTAAAGGAAAGAGATAAGTTAGTGAACGAAGCATTGGGGTTCAATCTTTGCCAAAAATTTGATGTAAATACAGAAAAGCGTCGAAGGCGTGTCAAACGTATGGCTGGAGAAAGTGTATCAGAGACGTGGGGCTTACAGCTAGAGAGGAATTATCGAGAATAATGAAAGGATCGCTTGATAGCAGAGATGGTTTACACGAGCTTGATAGCAAGTTTGGATTTCTTCTGGATGCCAAAACGCTATGCTATGGCGTTAATGACTGTAGTGAATAAAAAAATAAATGTGAAGAATTCGGAGAACATTACAATTTCGATGTTAATGGGGAACAGCTATACGGGGAGATATCAGATGTTCAAATGATTCTAGCTTCAAGGGAAAATAAAAAATTCTGAAGACTTACTGCATTTTATTGTGCAACGATGAGAGCGTGTTTCCCAATATCCGTATTGCTCTGCAAATTCTGCTTACGTGTCAATCGCAATCTGTGAGCGCTTATTTAGTAAATTGAAATTAGTACTGACATATCTGCCGTCCGATATCTAAAACTGGACTAACCCCTATACAACTCCATAGAGGTTAGTCTAGTTTTAGACATAGGACGGCAGATATTTGAGGGCTACAATGGGTCAACAAAGGTTATCTGAGCTAGCGTTGCTCAGCGTGGAAAGAGAGGAAACTGAAAGAACTGATTTTGAACATGTTATTGATATGTTTGCATTGCAGAAGACCAGGAAGGCGCAAATGTAAATAGAAATAAAATTTGAATAGTGTAATACGTCTGTTTAATTTTATTTCCCGGTGAGGGTGTTTGTTAGTGTGAACTTTGAAACGCAAATATTGGTTCAATTGGTTAAAATAAAATTTGAATGCAATTGAAACTTCGACAAACAGTAAATGTGTACTTTTGAGTTTTTACACTTGTCTATTTCTTCTATTCTATTCCTGAAACTTGTAAGTTGAAACTGGCATGTTGCAGATGTGGCAGTCAAATCTTATCCTAGCAAGGCTTATATTATACTCTCAATAGTCATACAGCCTTTAGTGACTATACCTACAGTGACATACTCCTCCGCCTATATTTGCTCTGTATGCTATTTATATATCTGTAAGATATTTATGTTTAAAAAGTTAAATATAAAATACCACAGCCATAAGAAATTATACGAAACTATAAGCAATCTAGAATAAGATTTTTGAGCCATACTGGCGCTATGAATCACTTTCATTTCAAACTCCTCTATAGAACTGACAATATAAAGTTACCATAAAATATTTGTGTCGATCTAGTCATTATAACAACAGACATGATAAGTTATTTTTCCTCAAAATTTGCAGGGATCAAAAGGTTAGCTATTTCTACTGATGATATGAGCAACAGCAATACATAAAAATGATAAGTGATTGGATGCAAACATCCTGAATTTTTGTCAATTGGGAAAGTCCTACACTAACCTTAGGTAGTAAGAGATAAGTTAATTATTAAATATTTTATCAGAAGAGAAAAATTTAAAAATTATATGTCTCGGGCACGATTCGAACCTAGTATCTATATCTGGCATCACTCTTTTCCCCTTAGATACCACAACAGCATCTGACGACGTCAATACCCGGTTCCATTTACGATTGGTAGACTCTAGTATTGCAGATATGTCCATCAAGTTTGTGGAATTGTCGCCGCCACCCGGGTCAGGGTGCTTCTTCTTGCCGCCCTCCATACTAGTACTTGACTCGCTAGTCAAGTAAAATAATATGCACTACTATTTAAGAATTTATCTTCTACAATTTGTTAATAAACCACCACCAATAAATAACTACAATCAGTGAGTTATTATTTGAAGGAATATAACCTACAATCGACCACACTCACTCAACACGCCTGTGTCAATCCTAGAGATTGCTTATTTCATTATCATATGAGCTTAGGACATTTCTTTTTTATAAAAAACTGACCTGCAATTGGACTTGTTAGAAACCTCCAACAGAACCTGATCATTGACTTGAAACCCACTTTTTTTTTCTAAAATGTACATGAGACCTTTGAATGAAATTAGGATGATGAAATATTAACAATTCACTCCAGAAGTAGAAGAGTCGGAATGGCCGAAGACTAGACAATATAGCAAAACCAGAAGACAACTAGACTTGCAGACAATTTAATACTGCAATATGTAGGGAATTACCTGACAATGCACATCACCAATGTTTTTTACGAACAATTTGATAGGCTTCTACTAGCTTAAACTGACTAAAACCAGATATTCCCAAACCACTCGTTTGAATCGTTACCAAAATCAACACAAAATCGAATGGAATGCCCCTCGACACAATTTTAAGCCCATCGTCGTTTTATTCACATTACATTTACACCGCCGCCGAATAGTTCAGAGTGGTGCATCAAAACATAACCTAGCAAAGAGACAACCATATTCAAGAATTTCAAGACACATGATACAACCTTAACTGAAATTGTGTGGACATACAACACGAACAATATCAAAACCGACACTACTTTTAAAACGAATACTACACTACCTATTTTGATTAGCACGATCATACAATGATAACAAATCCAATCCAAGTCAAAACGAGTGAAAAAAACGAAAAGTAAACTAACTAAACGAAACGACAAACATGACGTGTACTGAACGTCTGAACTGAACGGATCACGGATCGGTAAAATAAAGATGACGTGACGAACTGACTGACGAACGAAACAAAATGAACTTAATTAATGAGTGAAGGAAAGTGACCAAAAGTGACCACATGTGACCGGAACGAGAACGAGTGGCCATCCGGTCTCCGGTCACAGTGTCGTGTCAAGCTACGTACATACCAAGCCAACGAACGCTGACGAAGGTTCGTCGGCGTTGGCTATGCTGCGTACACACCAAGTCAACGAAGGCCAACGAAGGTTCGTCGGCGTTGGCTATCGTTCGTTCGTTGGTTCTGGGTCAACTGCGTACACCCAGACCAACGAACGCCAACGAATGGGTTTCGTTGGCCGTGTCTGGACGGTTTAACAAACGCCAACGATCGTTCGTTGGCGTGTGCCGGCGTTCCACAGCGCGGCGGCAACATTTGATTTTGGATTTGAAGCAAACTCAACGCGGTGTGGACAGATGCACGAAGGCCAATGCGAATTGCTGGCACACGCTAACGAAAGATTATCGAACGGTCGTTGGCGTTTGCTAAGTCGTCCAGACTGGGCCAACGAAGGCCGGCGAAACCCATTCGTTGGCGTTCGTTGGCTTGTGTGTACGCAGCTTCATGTCGCGCGAGTTCAATCAAGTCAAAAAGAATCAGCAAGAAGTTTGTGCTACCACAAACTTCTTGCTGATTCTTTTTGACTAATAAATCGTAGCTACACTGACGTTAATCGTCCTTCATCGCGATAAATTAACGTTATTAACGGCTTTTTCGTCAATGTGGCCCCAGCATGAGAAGGTATATGATTAAGATTGGCGGCACCAGTTGGCAGCACCTTCGTCGTGCACGTTCCCTATAACTTGATTCTTATTGAGCAGTTTTGGTGATTTATTTTGATTATTGTCAAGTATTCTTTTGATTGCTTTTGTGATAAAGTGATTTAACAAGAAAACTTTTGATATGCATTGTGTAATTAAATTAATATCATGTCATGGTGCAATGTCATCGATGAATTTCTGTTACAATTTATCGAAGTTGTGTTGTGCATTTCAACGACGGGCCTACTCACGTTACAATCAATCAGCTTCAGCTCATGATCGATTGTCACAACAAGTTGGTGATAAATTGCTAGGTCGGGCGGGACGGGTAGGTCAGGTAGGTAGGTGTGTGGCACTCATTACGCGGTCTTTATTAGATCTGTCAACATTCGCTTTAACGTCAATGTCAAAATATTGGATGACTGACGCAAGCAAAGCAAAGTAGAAAAGAAGCAAACTAGCAAAGCGAAGTTGAATGAAGCAAAGCAAAACGCTTCACTTTATTCATCTGTCCTCTCGAGAAACCAACTTTGTCTTTTCTCAATTACCTAGTTGGTTTGTTATACAATAATATTCATTTTATTTTTTTAGACGTGCAGGAAAATACATCGCTTGTACCGTTTCAATCGTGCTAGGTTTACAATTGTCTTAATTCTTTGTTTTCTTCTGTTTGAAATGTACTTATGTCGACATTGTTGATTCGACAAGTATATTGTTGGCTTTTGTGTTTTATAGATATGTTCTGAAACACGTACTCTTTCATAATCCTTGCAGGTACTACTATAATAGATACAGAATGATTCCAAAGTGGTGAATAGAAATTATTGCTTCTAATGCAGCATATGTAGGCAAATTATTCTTTTAGGTCTTCTCTTATTGAATATGTGGTCCATTGTTTCTTTCGGTTTGTCTCGGTTTTGTTTGGACAACTCAATTGAATCTTGAATCTAAATCAATAGCCAGTGTTGAAGTCTGGTATTCTTATATTCGAAATTTTTTCTCTATGATTTTGTAGATTTGTGTGTGCCGTGTGGGGTGATGTTGGAAGAGTCGGGAGAAATGAAACTCTTGAAGTCTGGGTTAGCTGTATTCATCTTTTTTGTATGAGTATATAACATTTTTTTTATTATTTTTTATATATATTTTATATATTAAAAAAATAAAAAATACAGTGAATAGTTCAACTAGTTGTCATGGTGTTTGTAAATAAACAGAACTGTGATAGAAATAAAAAATAAAAATCAAGAATGTACGCTGTGTCCCCTGCCTTTGTTTTGTTCACCACACTGCACGGAGATACCAATATGAAGCATTAGGAATATGAATTGTAATAGAATACAGAAATATTCTTTAATTGATTGTTACAGGACTGTGAATGAATATTTTTCTTTTTTTAGATTAAGGATCCTTGTCGGGTATAGGCCTCCCCCATGTCCTTCCAGTAGTCCCTGTTCTGGGCACAGTTAATCCAGTTTGGCCCAGCTATGGCTACTATATCAAAACTGTACCACCAAGCTTCGCCGGTCTTCACGGTCTTCCCACTTTTTTCCTTCACGGTCCTGGCCAGTTACAGTCTGTTCCGTATAGGAATAAACAGAGGAAAAAAAGGTTCTTTATAATGCCAGTTTTAGGCTGACAATCAATAAATGACATCTCTAAAGTAAAATATTTATCATTGTTACGTATGTGAGCTGGCTTCCATGGTAGAACCGTACTGAGGGGTACCCCCACATCTTCTCGTCATCAACACTTTCGTCTAATGCTTTTTACTACTAAAACCTCAGAATTTGTAAATAATAAAAAAACCAGTCCTATTTGCCTTAAAATAAAGAAAGTTTTTATTTAATCGTATGGCATTTACAAGAAATAGGCATTTAGTAAAAATTACAATGTCATAATATGTTAAATTAGATGTCAACATTCAGGGTATTGAGCCACGCAGATGCGCCAGGTGTTAGGCGCAGCAGGTCTTCCGGCGGTCCCGAGTACGAATGCAGAGGGCATCGCTGAATAATATGTTCCATAGTCTGGACTTCTTCACCACACTCGCACATTGCAGACTCTTTCCATCCCCATTTGTGTAAGAGGTAATTGCAGCGACCGTGACCCGTTCTAAGTCTATTTAAGCGACACCATTGTCTGCGGGGAAGGTCGGATCCTAATAGTTTGCAGGTTGGATCTCAGAATCTCAAAAAAAGAGGCCGACTTCCTGGGTATACTTTAGTGAAAGCCGTCCACCACCCCAAATATGGTGTAGCCAGTTACGTGAAGTCCAGTCTTGCTGACGTACATCTTGTGAACTCCAGTGATCATAATCTGATCTTCTCTATAGTTATACGCATAGGAGATATGACCATCACGAATATTTATAAGCCTCCAAGGGTAAACTGGAGAGAAAATTTACCGACAAAACAACTTCATCCTTGCGTGTACACTGGAGATTTCAACAGCCACCATACAAATTGGCGCTATCGGCAATCTGATGAAAACGGAGAGGATCTAGCTCGGTGGGCAGAGTGCTGTGACTTACACCTCGTTTACTGTGCCAAAGATAAGGGTACCTTCCGCTCTGCCAGATGGAATAGGGAATACAACCCAGATCTGACAATAAAGAAAGTGTCTTTATTAAATACCCAAAGAGCCAGAGATAAGCAACACTCAGGAAATGAAATGTTTAGCTATGGAGCTGCTTGTTGACCGGAGCTGTCATTATTGTACTATCAAATATTGATGTTGATTCGTATAATTAAATAAATAAATATTAGGGGACAATCTTACACAAATCGAACTAGCCCCATAGTAAGCTCAATAAGGCTTGTGTTATGGATACTAGACGACGATATATTTAATAGAGATAATTGTTTTAATTATTTATTGTTTCTGTTATAGTTTATTATTCTTAACCCTTTGACCATTATTTTTTTAAAGCAATGAATCGAAAACTTTAACGATACGCACAGCATGAATGATTTTTTTAATGATTTTTGAGAAAAAGAAATGTATATATTATTGCAGGGTTTCCGAATTATAAGACGGCAATATGTTTGCCGCTATCAGCCAAGGGCATTAAGTGACAAGACCGTCATGTCAGTTTGCCGGGGGAACTACGGGTGCGGTGGCACGACGTATCTAAAATAAATAAATTAAAAACCAATAGATGATAAGAAATAATTAAAACCTTTATTTAATTTAAACCTTATGACCTTAATTCAAAACGTGAAAATCTCTGAAGCATGGCACAGCACAAAGTGGGACTTTACAAGTCTCGCATCCAATTTTTGACCTTTTATTATTTTTAGCTGAGCTGCACATTCGACAACGTCTGTATGTAGCCAGATCCTCAGGCAAATGCACGCCTACATTATTGTACCTAATATCATCAGGTACCCCACATACTCGTTTTTGGCGTGAATTGTTTTCTGTTTTTTTTCGTTTTAAATATTTAGCAGCATTTGAAAACTGATTTTTTCTAAAAGTAAAATTGTTAACCAACTGTCTGGATAAGGCAAGACGGAATTCTTTTTGCTTCTGAAGGGTGTCTTTTCCTGTCTTTAAGCAATATAAAATGTACGCATTTGTAATTGCGACATCAACAAGGAAGTAAAATATTCGCATCCACCATTTGGTGCTACGTCTCCCAATTTCGTACATAGCTTTTTTTTGATCAAATCGATCAACCCCGCCCATTCTCCGCGTATATTGAACCACTGCTTGAGGACAGGGTATCATCTTTTTGTCACCATTTTTCTGGGTTCGGCGGCAAAATGTTTGATTTAATTTAGGATGGTATGCTGAACTCAGAATGGACACAAGTTTGGAGTCCTTCCAGATCATAAATGCAACATTTTTTTGAACTCTCCATTTAAACTGCCCCTTTTGTAATTTCTTTAACTTGTCTCCTTGCTGTTTCCTGGTTTGTTTTTTATTTTGTCCTTTACTAACTGTTGGCTTTTTTACAAGAATTGGCATATTTATGCGGTCTTTTCTTACAGTTGCTGTACAATATATGCCTTTCTCGTACAAGTTTTGTATGAGGTCAAAACTCGAAAAAAATTTATCAAATGCGACATGTCCTGTGTAATGTTGTTGTATTAAAGGTTCGCATAATGTCATCACAACTGAGTGGCCAAGACCTTTTGTCGTATTTTGTTCCTTTCCGGTATATATCAGAAACTGATACAAATAACCAGTCTCACTGTCAGCCCTAACCCAGACTTTATACCCCCTCTTTATGGGTTTCATGGGCATATATTGCTTCATTGTAGATCGTCCTTTGAATTTTATCATAGATTCATCTATATACTGCGAATTTGAATTAGTAGCATTGTTTTGACAAGCTAAATTTATCGCATCAATGAGCGGACGTAGTTTGTACAGTCTGTCATAATTATTGCTACCTCGTTTAGGCATTTTTGAGTTGTCGTTAATATGTAAACTACTAGTTATACTTTGAAAGCGTTTCAATGTCATTGTTTCTGCGATCTCAGGCACGCCGATTAATGGATCGCTTGACCAGTAGTCTTCTACGCAGGGTAATTTATGAATGCCCATTTGTATTAAAATACCTAAATAGGCCCTCAGCTCAATAGTTGTAATGTCAGTCCAGTTCTGTACTCCTGACTGTGCTGCAAATCTATTAGTCTCTACGACAATTAGGTCAATGATCTCGGAGTCAAAGAAAAGCTCGAAATAGGCTTTCGGTTTTTGAATATTGGGCCAGTTTTTTGGAATTCTATTTCGACATCATTAAAAAGGCCTTGGGTCCAGGGGGTTTTTTTCCACAGTATTTCTTCATCGTCCGATGCCTCTGTATCAAATTGTGCCGAAGGAGCGAGACGCAAATCACAAGACGTTGATTCGGATGCCAACGAACGGCTCTGAACTCTTGGAGCACCTTCTAAAATTTGCCGAAGTTCTTCATTAGTTGGAATAATACAGTCTTCATCCTCTTCATCTTCCGAAATATCTCCATTTGGTATTCCAAACATTAGCTCGAATTGATCTTCGACATCTTCCGCAGTTGATCTAACGTCATTAAATTCACCAGTATACTCATTTAAGATTTCCATTGCAGAGAAAGTAACTTACAAAAAACTAAGGTTTTTCTCAGCCGACCATTCTGACATTTCTTTCATGTCATTTAGATTTTCTATTTAAAACGTGAATGGCCAGGTATTATAGTAGCTAGCTAGGTAAGTACTTTCATAATCATAACCGCTCTTTTTACACTTCAGATACTATTATCATATTGTTGATGATAAATTACTTGTATATAAGTCAATACTAAGAACTATAGCATATTTTAATTGATTGCGTTAGGTATTATTATTGAAAATGACACTCGTAATAGAGAAAAGATATTTATTGTTTAATATTCAGAGGCTGAAAAGATCGCCTGCACAGTGTATGCAGTACAAAGCTTGAAGTGCTATTAAGTCGACGCTGTGTTGACTGATTACGTTCATCGAATCATCACGACCTTCGTATGCCTGGTTGCAATCTTCGCATACACCTGTGAATTGTAGCCTTGCTTCTTGGAGTGATATTAAAATGTCCGGTAAAACTTTGAAAAACAGTTCGGTCCAAATTTCTCGAGGAAGCATCATGCCACGTATCTCGCATTTTATATCGTGTATCTGAAAAATAATAATATCAGCAGACAACGTTAGGACAGTGCCAAGGAAATATATCTGCACACCTTCGTGGAATCCTTTCTCAATGAGCTGTGGCTTGTTATTGCCAGCGACGTCACTATGGCGTCCCGGTGGGGCAGGCTGACTGTATCCCTATCTAAATCGCTTTATAGCAACCTATCGTTGCGTTGACATTGGAATAGCCTAGAATGCCTAGATATATTGAAAAGCGTTCTATTTCAACTCTAAAGACAAGAACTACTCGTTTCTATTTACTTACGGCATCCAAAATAGACACTTCATATTCTTTAAGAATTTGATTTATATTTGGTTCTATTATTTCCATGACTTTAATCAAGCTCAGCTGATAAAGCCGTCTCGGACTTTTACCAAATATTTTCTGAACGGCCATCGTCTTAAAATTCATTTTTTTTTTCAATATTATATTCATGTCTTCTGTTAAGTAACACACTGACGGATCACGCGACTTACGAAACAAAAGGTTTTTTAAATACATAAACATTGAAAGAGAATATGCCTGAAGTTATAACAAACCTTTTTATAAAGTATGATAAGGATGAAACTGTATGTATGTATGTCAAATTTTAATAAACGTACCTAAATTTTATAAAATTAAAAATACCTAACCTGCGAGCAACAACGAACAATCAACACTTTTGCGAGATTTTTTTACTTCCGTTGTCATTTCTAACTAACACGGCTAATTCAGCAATAAAGGTAAAAGGCATATTTTAAGTATTGAATTAAGCTATTGCTCCATATATAAATCAATAACAATTGTAGCCTAACCCACCCTTTCCTTTAATAAACACCAGACACTTAACCGATAGTGGCAAATATATTGCCGTCTTCATTTTTTTAAATTATCAAATAACGGATTTTTTTTCTTTAAACTTTATATCGCCAATCTTGTCTCTGAAAGTAGAGAATTGTGAGTATCGGATAAATCCAGCAAACAAAATTTTATTTACAAACATTTTTGTTCAATTGTAAGGAATAGTTAAAAATCTAAGTTCAGGCCTAAGAATCATCATTTAACATGGGTTGGAATAACGTTTATCTGCTATTCTTTTTTTCGTAAATTGGTACGAGTATATTCTCTTATGCGAACCAAAAGTTATATTAACTAACAACACGTTCATTGAGAAAAAAAAATAAAATATCTGAGTCGTATGACGGCAAATATCTTGCCGTTACCCACTAAAGGGTTAAATAATTGGTAAATAGTTACTTGTAACGGTCATAGGTTATGACCGTTACAACATAACATTCAATATGACTATGAGTGATTCTGAGGGATCGCTGCCGTCTCAAGCGCAACGCGCTACCGCGGTTTCCACAAATGTATGTTTTTTTAGGATATGTTCAACTGCTATTTCTTAATATTTTAGTACTGAAAGATACGGAGTGAATAAACACGTATTTTCTATTTTTCGCTAATGAATCCACTGTAAAAATTCGAACAATCAAAAAAATTTCAACCAGTATTTGTAAAATGAAACGCATGCATCTTTGTACACGAAATTGATTGCATTTATTAATTTCTCGTATGGATCTAAATAAATGGTGCACCATTATTCGCCTTCGCCAAGAATATTCACAAAGTCAGTCAACAAAATTCAGCTTGTGCTGGCTTTGACGAAATTGTTTTTTCAGCCCTTTCCACTGGCTCTCAATTCTCTGGATTGTGTGTCCCATCTGGTGCCACAAATTTATTTGTTGGGTCACTATGGTTGACCCTTTTATGGATATAACCATGCTCAGAAAAGCTCAGATATGCTTTCCAGTTATCCGTGTGAATAATGGAGGCTTCTTCAATTTTTTTTTTATTACTCCACCAATATGTAAAAAATTTTTTTTTTTTATTATAAAATTTAATCTGTTTATTTCCATATTTTTACATTATAGACTTTAACCTTATTATTAAAAGATTTTAATTAAGTCCGCAGACCTGTAATTATCGGGACACACCTCCAGCCGCAGGCTGTCGTTTCCATCTTCAATAATTCCTATGACCCAGTGCCCTTCGATATGTCTTCCTCAATTATACTTTCGCTTTCCAAATTTTGACTCGTCTATCTGCTCCACTTTATTAGGGTCCAGCAGAAAGGCATCGAAACTCAAAGCAGTTTCCCTCAGAACCTTCGTCTTAATTCTTTTGTGAAGAGTACATACCACAGTACATTGCACCATGTTGAGCTCCCGGATCTCAAACGCGGCTCCAGTAGCTGCGCAAGTAAGTCACTTTGCTTAGAAATGAATACATAGCATACAGGATCTAAACTTTAGATCCTGCATAAAATGTATTCTTTTGCCTCGGGCAGAACGCTGCGCTGGCCCGTTCGCGCAGGCATCGTACTTGATTTGACCTTTTTTTGTGAAATCATGTACGAGTATATCATACCACGTTTCGTCTAAAATATTACACAAATAGGGTGGTAATACAAAGAAAGGCCGAGATCGCAGAAGTTTGCGGCCCGAGCTGCGTAGGGACGTAAATATGCGATAGAGGGTTTTCTTTATTACCTCCCGTGTTGTGTACATCATTTTATGTCTACACTTGGCCAGAAAGTGGCTTTTTTCGCACGCGCAGCGGTATAAACACCCAGGTAGCAATTTCACGTCATCACGACGTCCATTCACAGTCATTCCTGACGTAAATGACGTCGCAATCTTCGTCGCACAGACGTACAAATTGACGGCCTAATGTCATAGCCTCACGACGTCTCTGACGACGTAATCGGACGTCTTACAGTAACGTAATATGGACGTCTTACAGTAACGTAATATGGACGTCTTACAGTAACGTAATATGGACGTCTTACAGTAACGTAATATGAACGTCTTATAATAACATAATATAGACGTCTTCTTACCGCGTTGGTAGGACGTCTTAGAGTAACGTAATATGGACGTCTACTTACTGCGTTGGTAGGATGTCTTAGAGTAACGTAATATGGACGTCTATTTACCGCGTTGGTAGGACGTCTTAGAGTAACGTAATATGGACGTCTACTTACCGCGTTGTTAGGACGTCTTATAGTAACGTAATATGGACGTCTTCTTACCGCGTTGGTAGGACGTCTTAGAGTAACGTAATATGGACGTCTTCCCAAAACGTTAGTGTGACGTCTTATGATAAACTAATATTGACGTCTCCTGATGTCGTTACTAGCACGTCGTCTAAAGACGTTATTAAGACGACTTTTAAAGACGTCGGTAAGGAAAATAAAACCCAAAATTTACATCAAGAAATGAGTTGTTTAATCAATATAATCATTGTATTAAAATTTAAATTGTTACACTACTTAAAGATGACTCACGCTAGAACGGGCCAGGGCTGTTTTCTAAATACGTCGGCGTTTTTGCTCGGCCGAGCCGTGCCCAAGCCCGGCCGAGGCTCGGGAGCGGCTCGGTGTCGGCACGGCACGGCTCGGCCGGCCGGGTTTGGGTATGGCTCGCGCGCGCAAAAACGTATTTCCGTTAAATTCGACAGGTTGCTTCGTACGTCAACAGAAGCTACCTGGTATATCGCTTTTTGTTAAATTCCAAAAAAAAACTTTCTACTTTCCATACAAAATAAATTAATATGGAGTTGATAACCATTTTAAAAGACACTTCTGAGTTAGTCAAACATTAACGTCAACTATGACAGTGTTGGGATTATGACAGCTCATGTATACTGGTTGGTGATTTAATTAAGATTATGAATATTTTAAAAACTGTATGAGTTACAACATTAGTTTCTAGAGAAATTAACTTAATTAGATCTGGAGAATGTGCCCTCGACGTTAACGGAAATCAATAAAATGACGGTGTATTAACATATAGGAAATCTTAACACTACGTAAGTAAAATGGCAAGAACAGATTTAACATAAATGTAAATAGTCTACTAGTCAAGTTAACGGAAATCAATAAAATGACGGTGTATTAACATATAGGAAATCTTAACACTACGTAAGTAAAATGGCAAGAACAGATTTAACATAAATGTAAATAGTCTACTAGTAAAGTTAACGGAAATCAATAAAATGACGGTGTATTAACATATAGGAAATCTTAACACTACGTAAGTAAAATGGCAAGAACAGATTTAACATAAATGTAAATAGTCTACTAGTAAAGTTAACGGAAATCAATAAAATTACGGTGTATAACATATAGGAAATCTTAACACTACGTAAGTAAAATGGCAAGAACAGATTTAACATAAATGTAAATAGTCTACTAGTAACAGCGTTCATAAACAATGTTCTCACTATGTGTTCTACACTTATATATGTAGTAACGGCCCGAAATAAACGAAATAAATCAATTACAATATGCGTGGAGCATAGGAAAACAAATAAATTTATTACCATTTGTCTCTTCGCTAATAACAACACATTTTGTTATGATGTCACATAGAGGTACCATTTTGTAATCAGAACCGAGTTCCGAGACTTTAAAAATATCAATTAATGCAGAGTCAAAAGGGTATGTATAATATGAATCATATTTCACAAATTCTTTTCCATAAATGTAGATACATTCCTTTTCATTGAGTTTACATCTTAGAATATTATGTATTTCAACTACTTTACCTTTTGCATAACAATAACAATCAGCTACACGTACGGATTTAACATACAATGCAAAACTGTTATACACAAGTTTCTTAAAGCATTCATAAACATTGTTATCAATAGGTGTTGGTCCTAAATGATTGCAATAAAAAACAGCTGGCAACTCCTCTTCATATTTTGGAGGCAATGAGGGCTCCATTTCTTTTAGTCTCTTAACAATTTGTAGCAATGGTTTGTTCGGCGATCTTACCAAATGCTTTAACATGCCCAAATAATTTTCGAACGGAAATGCGGAGTAATTGTCCAAAGCGCCAAATAGATTCACATCATCGCATAAATGGCATAGCATATGCACATTATAAACTATAAATGTAGGGCCATAAACAGTTAAGGAATGTCTTATAAACATTAATAACAATTGGTGCGCTAAATTTGTACCCATTTGATTAATATGCTTAGGAGAAATGAGAATTGATACAGCGCAATGAAACAACAAAAAATTTTCATACAGTGAGACCGGAATGATATTTTTTAGAGCAACGGGTCCCGTATACATTAAAAACATCCTAAATTCTGTAGCTTTCCAGCGAGCCAACTCGCTCATACTTCGCGGTCGCCTGTTAAACTCTACAGGTATACGACTTGCACAGTTCAACAATTTTTCCGAAATTGCTTTCACCAGACGACTACTTAGGCGAACTTTTAAATCACCTCCGATCCAAACATTTAAAAGTTTCCTCATGACTCCTAAACATACGGCGTGCATATAATCGATGGGAAACGATGTAATTAAATCTATAGGAAGGGTCACAAGTGGAGATTCACCGAGGTGATGGTCTTCATCAGACTGCAAACGAAACTGTAAATCTGTACTCCTATTCGCAGACACGCTGTTATAAATTACTCGACCTTGAATATATTCACCCGGGTCTACACATTTATCACATGATGAATATCCACCATGTGTTTTAGTGCATTTGATAAAAGCTCTAGCAGGAGCGTCACACACAAAACTATGTACTTTGACTGTATAACGAATCCCTTCGAAATCAATTCCATCATTAAGTAATTTAGATAGTTCTCCAACAAATGGTTCCAAATACAGAGTCAAGGGTGCAGGTTTAGAATTTCCACAGAAAAGAGATATTACAAATGGTTGTGCAGAATATAAGTTTTTGATTAACCCTAGTATAGGCCATAGCTGTGTATTCGAACTTTTAAAAAGGGGCAACCCATCCACGTTAAAGGACAACAATATTTCTTTATTTTTAAGCTTGGTCACACTGTGTAATTCTAATTGTGCCTGTATTTGATGAATGAGACCAATGTGCACCAATTCTCCAGATTGCAAAGAGACACTTGATACATTCAATGGCGTATTTAAAAAAGTTCTGCTATCTCTAGGTAGTTCAGGACAAATAGGATTTAGAATTTTCAACAGACTGTTAAGAGCATTGTGGGGAATGCTGTGTTCTATAGTAGCCCAATGTCTTAATTGAGATGGCAAATCTTTGGCATTATCAGATTTTGAAACATAATCTACAGAATTATTTTCCAAAGATGGTGAAACATTTTCAACAATACTACTCTCGCAATTGGTTGTGGGTTCCGAGATACTACTACAACGTGTAGCTGTAACCGTGGATGTACTTTGTGGTGACAATGCTAAATTACTTGATGATGGTGAATTTCTAAACGCAGCAGTCTTGGCATTATCAGATTTTGAAATATAATCTACAGAATTATTTTCCAAAGATGTTGAAACATTTTCGACAATACTACTCTCGCAATTGGTTGTGGGTTCCGAGATACTACTACAACGTGTAGCTGTAACCGTGAATGTACTTTGTGGTGACAATGCTAAATTACTTGATGATGGTGAATTTCTAAACGCAGCAGTCTGGTGAATTTCCAAAAGAATTTTTTGTTTTTCTTCCCTAACTCTCCGAAACATTTGACGCTCTCCTACCACAACTTTTTTAATTTTATTGCTTGCCATTATTTACTTTGTCAAGCGCTTTTTTCGCTCTTTCCGGTGCGTGCTTGAGCCACCCTTTGATACTATCTTCGATGTTTTTTTCTGTTATTGACGCACTTTTTAAGCTTTCTGTAAAGAAAAACAATGTTTTAGACATATCTTAAACGTTTCGAAGAAACTGAGGATGAAACCAAACTATGTAAGGCGGCACCTCTATTCCTCCTATTTTTAATGCATTTGAGCATTCTAAACATAAAGAAGTATTGCCAGGCAGGCGGAGAACAAAGGGTTCTGCGCACCGCGGTGGGAAACATTGCCAGTGTAAAAATCACCTGTTATTGTATTGTTGCAATATTCTTCCCAAGATCAAAACAAGGTCAAAATCAAAATGCTGACCAGTAGACAGCACATCAGTGATTCCTTCATTCTCCTTAGTTTCGCGTGCGAGCAGCACCGGGTGTACTATACAATCATACTTTATTACACACCAAAAGAAAATTACAATGCAAGTTTGCATTGTAATATATAAAAAAAGTGGTAAACAATAGGCCGCCTTATCGCTACAGAGCAATTTCTTCCAAACGACCTTTGGGTAACAGAGTCGATGCAAAATTAACAAAAATAAATGATCATAATGGCAATAATGGTTTTTGTATCCATAGTAGTAATAAAATGGTGGAGAACTTAAGGGCGCGGTCTCGTTTTGCGCGACAGTGTCGTGACACTTAGTGACGTTAGTTGAAGTGGTGCTCCCCCCGCTGCATTTAGACGTTAGAAACTGCACGAGAAGGTTGCTCTACTTTATTACACGCGTATACAATTTTTATTTAACTACGAAAGTTTCATCTCGTAACAAAAATTTAAGTAATGCCATTATGTGCTCTTCTCGTATAATATTGGTATGTTAATTTATTATAATATGTAGGTATATATATGTATTTTATGGTTTGTATAAGTTTATTCTTTAAAAATCTTTGAACATCACAACTATCACATGCAACGAAATAAAATAACACAGGCTGTCGGTGCAACGAATTGATAAGTAAGTTTTAAACTATTATACTTATTAGTTCGTTGCACGGACAAAAAAAAATAACACGGGTTGTGTCTTTTTTTTTCGCATATCTACATGTATATGTATGTGATGTACAATAACCATATACATTTAAATAAGTGTTCTATCTATGTATAAAATGTAGGTATGTTCCTTGGAAATAAACAACATGGATTTCCCAAAAGCATTATAATTAATATTAATAACTGCAAGAATAACATATTTACAGGATTTTCTGCAACAAATGACTTACAGCAGTCTACAAAGATCGTCTACAAAAGCTAATTACAAAATATTTACAAATTGTTGTGGCATGGCTGGCATGTTGTGGCCTGGCTGTGATTAGTCTATGGATTTTAGAAAATTTAATGTCAATTTTTTGCCTTTTTTTTCATCCGTCAATTGTTACGCAGACCTCGATTTTAGTCATTTTTTTCTTATTAATCTTCTTTTTGGAATTATTTTGATTTTTATTTTCTATTGCTGCTATTATGTGCGGTGGATTTTTAATTGGCATTGAACGTTCTAGGCGCGAGTCAATCAGTTCGGGCAGAAGACATTGATCATAAAATTGTGTCAAAGGACCGACCATTTTCGACTCCCAAAAACCCCTATCTCTTACGATGTATTCTACTTTCATCGGTTGCTGGTCACCCGTCCAAACCGCAAATATGCAAGTACTTTGCTCAGTTATATTTAGCTGCCCTTGTATCTGATAATAATAATTGTGATTTGTATCTACTTTATACTTCTTTTTTGTGTCGTATTTCCAGAACGTAATTTTTTTCTCTTAAATTGCGTCTTCAGGATTTATATCTTTAGCAGATAATGGACATTTCACCTCTATAATGCCTGTTTTTCCTTCTTCGTCTTCATAAATGCTATCAGGAGTGGCACCCAATAAGCATTTGCTTCTGTGAATGTATAACCCACATCGCTTGATTTTAATTTTTAGCTGATGAGCTAACTGGGAAATGGCTTTCTCTTCATTAACTTCCACCATACATACACAATCGACGGAACTTTAGATAAATCTTTCGGTTTGACTATGGACTTTACTAGTGGAGCACAACTTATACCGTTTTTCCTTTTACAGATTTTACCGAAAAGAGAAGCGGTCAGTCTTTTTTTTCTTTGTTCTATCCAGTCTTGGCTACTACTTTGTTGGATAGTATTTTTTTGAATAGCATCTCGCTCATCTGTATTGTCCTCCAAATCTCTTAAAAAATATTGTTTTTTGACCTCAAAATCTTCTTCCGACATGTCCGGGCGTTGTGCGTTTGGACCATAGTCTGGGTCGTTTTTTGTAGCAGCACGAAACCTTTTCCTAAACTGTCTTGTATATTTTCTTGGGTTCATTTTATGCGTCTCATATATTCTTGTGTATTTACCTGTAGGCTTATTAAATATAAACCTGTTGACTGCAGTGATTGGTGATTTTGTGTTAAAAGAGATCGCAGCGGCTGAACATCTTTCTTGGTAATAATTTCTGAGAGTGTAATTTATTCTCTTACCTCCGACCTATTTGGCTATAACTGAGTTAAATGTTTCAGCCGCGTTGCTGTCTACGTCATAAACAAGGCTTTTTGCATTTGATGCCAAATAAGAGACGTGTTGGCTCATTTTCAATCAAAGAGACGTGTTTTGCAAATTTTGCGTCACATCTATGTCGAGTTTATCAGTTGCAGGGCATATCTGATCTTCACATTTTGTGTGATCTCCTAAAGCATGGCGTAAGGCGTTGTAAATGTCTCCGTTAAGATTTGATACCTTTTCGGTCTGTGAAACCTCCGCATGTTTTCTTAACTTTATTGCACGTACGACGTATCTCCTCAATTTCATTATTTTTGCCTCTGTAAAAAGTTTTCTTTGTTGGATCGGAATTTGAGTGTCTTTTATGAGAAGTCTTAACTTATTACATAGGTTTCTCAATAGGTGATTACGACATTCGATCTTCTCAACTTTTACATTTTTGTAGGGGTTGCTACTCAAAATTTTTTTTTATGGTGCTTGAATCACCATCTGATATCAATTTTTCATATATCAAACCGTGCGTGTCAAGAGATTGTTTGAAGCCTTCAACCAGTGCAGTTGATTCCATACTGGATGAACTTCCTGTGAAATTTTTATAGCATGTATGTTCTTTTGGCTCAGTTTTCTTATTGGCTGCTCGAGCACAAATCATGCAGTATTTATTTTTTATACCTAGGTATAAAAGTTTTCCGGTATAGCCACCGATTATTGCTGCCGCGCCGGATGCAGCTGCATAATTGTTTCGAAATGATCGTTTGGACCAGCATCCATCAGCAATTACAACTATCATAGGATTTCCTTCGCTATCAACGCTACCAATGTCTTTCGCATGTTGTGCTTCCTCTTCTCCTGCCTTGTGCATTTCTTTTTCTGCCGTTTTGTGATACCAGTCATAGACGACTTGGCTAGTTTTAGAATACAAACTTTTTGACATAGCGGGTATGTTAGCGTTTGCCATCAATTCGTTTAAATTTTCAAGCCCGCTGCCAATACTGATGGTGCCGGCGACAACACCATGATTTATATCATAATTAGAAGCGGGATCGTCAGTGCTTATATCAAATATTACGTTGCAAACATCACACTTCAGTTGAAGAGTTGAAATAAAACCTTTTCTGGTCTCGCCAATGCATTTTAAATTTGAAAAGCTGCATCCGAATGATGCTGCCCTGTGATCTGCAATCGCTTGCAAAGATGCCAAGAAATGACTAAGAGAAACAATTCTACGTCCATCTAAAACAAAGGAGTCACTTTTGTCACAAACTGCATCTTCGCGTTCGGTTTCAAATTCAAAGCAGTGATCAGGTTGCTGGCACTGAAAAGAAATAGGTTTATTGTGAAGGTAAATAATAAAAGGTAACGAAGTAGAAACTATTGTTAAGTTGAGGCGGAGTAATGGCCCTTAGTGCTATGAGTCACATTTCCTGTGCCCATATTATATTACCTTTCTTTTGAAAATCCTTCTAAAAGGTAGGCTATTGTTTGCTCTTCGTTTAAGCCTCTTCTTTATTATCTAAAAACAAACAAAACATATTAAGTTATACTATGATGGGTAATATTATATGTCAATGTCATTCATCAATGTAAATCATATTTTTTCAACTTTACCAAATTTTCTTTGTTCGCATTCTCATTTGCTAATTCGACATTAGCTAGCATTGGTGTGGAATTTTCCGTTTCTACTAAAATGCTTTCTTTAAAAGACTGAGTTTTGATCTCTTCATCACTGAAATTAATCGTCCCGGCACCGGGGTAAGGGTAGCGCGTGGGAGAGAGCCCGTGCGAGCGAGAGGTAAAGGCAAAACAAGCTGCAAATCACACGTCCGAACGCTGGGATATCCCAGCGGAAGTAGCGGAACTGACTGAAATTTCGGCGCGTATTTGTTTATAAACACTCAAGAATTTAAAAGGTACTTATAATGTATTTTTCAATACAGTTTTTTTTTTATTTAATAACTTAATAGTTGCTTCGTAAGTGGTTAAATTGTGACTTCTCCAAAATATGTTTTTTAAAAGAAAAAAAAAGTTTTAGATATGGTCGATTTCTTAAAATTACCACTAATTAAGCCACTTAAAATAAGAAAACTAAGGGTTTTTTCTAAAATATAAGCAGGTAAGATTATTGTAGAGGATTTAAGAATCAATGTTATCTGTATACATTTCGTGTTTTTGCCATAATTTTTACGTGACGTGTGCATGAATTAGACCTTCAACGCGCAGAACGTAAACACGGGTATGTTAAAAGCCTAACACAGTAATTAAAAGTAACATCAAAGTAAAAAAACTAATACGTTTTGGAAACTCGAAACCCCACTCTGTAAAGTGATGTTAAATAAATTTCATTTGTAGCTTTTGAATCACTAAAAATAAGGTCTTAGTTTCGGATAATCACTGCAAGAACACAAGACTGCCGCCTTAAACTCGAGCGATGTGTTCACAATGATGAAAATCAGGCTTATAGAAGATAATCGCGTAGGCAGTTCTGTGGAGTCCGATAATGACGATCGCGTCGCAATCAGAAGCAGTGTGCGAAAGGAATGGCTTTAGAATGAGCCTCTGCATCAAAAACATCAAGAAATTGTAGGTTGAAAATTAATGTCGTTGCAAATGAATAGGATTTTTTTTATGCCCAGATGAGTAGGTACATTTATGGAAAACATTGGTTGTTTATATGATTACTATTTATTTTGTAGTCGGTTTAAAGTTTCTTCACGTGCAAAACACTATATTACGCGAAATTATTGTCTTTATTGAAGGTTTTTTATTGTAGAAGAATTATTTTCCTTTGATCCCCATGATTTTCTTTCTTTTTATTACTTTGCATGTAGGAGACGTTTCTTTAAACGTCAAATTTTCTACTAAAATTACTTTACAGCCGGACTTTTCTAGAGTGCCTAAAGAGTAAGAAATTTATTATTTAATCTGAATTAATCTGGCCTAATGTGATGGCGCTTTATAAACATTAATGTATTTAAATTACGAGTCTGTCTTTTGAGCGACAAAAGACAGGCTCGTTTTGAATACGTATATCTTTTCCCATGGAAAACAGACGTTCAACTGTTGCGCTTGAGGGTATAGCCGTGTTATATTTTATGAACAGAATTAAATATAATAAATGTTTTCCCCGAGATATGCCGCATCGTTGAACGAGTCCCATGATTTCTTTTCTAGCCACATTTTTACTAGACCTTGTGCTTTATTTTCTATAAATTAAATTGTCTTTAAAGAATAAAGCACGAGGTCTAGTCTTCAGTCCATACTGCACACGCATCGATGAACAATAATTTGCTATCTGACATTTCTCTTTCCATATATCCAATTCTGATTTTCTTTTTCTGCTTTTTCTCATCAAGTGTACCTATTCGTTTTCATCAAATGATAAATAAACAGTATTATTGCCTTTTATGCTCTGGGCATGACCTATTTCTTGCATAATGCAAACCTATTACATAAGAAACAAGTTGCGTTATCTTCTTCAACCGTACAAGTTTCACCAGAATGCATTTGTCCACACTTGTAACACTTTTTGATCTGCAGTTTGTTTGGTATGTCCGAATTTACAATACAACAATTAAAACATTGAATGGTCGGGTACAGATAAACTTCCGCTGACAGAGCATTGTAGCAGGAGTAGATCCGCTTAGGTAAATATCTGGCCATCAAAAGTTAATACAATAGTTTCTGATGGTTGCCAGATCCATTAACTATGACTTTGTGATTCAGACGCTTAACTTTAAGTAGGTACATTACCACAGCCCTAAGGTAGTGACATGTTCGATGTGATTTCCTCCTACGACCATTTTGCTGGAATCACACGCACTAATCCCATACGTGTGATGGAAAAAGAAGGAATGTACGCATTTAACTTCTCTGCCTCAAGGCGATAAATGCGTTGTCGGCTATGTCCGAAAAGGCCATTGAAATACGGGTCCTTCCAATCCGCTTCACGCTGCCGTTTACAATGTTTCAAACGTTATTTTTCATAAGGAACCTCCCAAAAGAAACTGGATGCAAGGAAGAGCTTGCATTAGCTTTACTGAGCTGAACATGTATAGGGGGCGACGTCTGTGCTAGTGCATAAAGTTCTACCAAGCTGAGTGCTTACTGCGGTAACCGGGTCAGGTATAGTAGGTATTTGTAGTGTTTTTAATAATATGTTCGTAAACAACGTCGGTACCTAAGCAATCGCACCGTGTATTCCTCGCCAGCGGTATGATCTCTCTTCCTTTTCCTATTGCAATGATTGCAACGCTTGTGGGATTTGTGCCTTTTTAGCTCTTTTTTACCCCCTATGAAGGCGTCGGTGTCCATGCTGAACTCTGATTCTATAGTTATATTGTACCTGACCTGGAGATTACCACCTCCAGGGTCCGAGGCATTTTCTCCTCATCTTCCTCCATAAAATATATTTGCAAAAACCTCACCTAGTTGGGCGTATTTACATGAACTATATACAAAAAAGATTATTTACAAATAGAATAAACAAAATATACACAAATCTACCACCAATCCGATCTTATTTTAAACAAATTAAATTAAAAGTTGGTGAAATGAAATAACACAAACGCCGCGTTTCACATTTCCCCGCGCTTCGAAGATATGTATAAGGAGTCTCTATTTGGAGGTCACGGGTAAACGCACTAAGTAATTCTAAATAATCTTTATTGGCCAAACGTACATATCGGCCTACGGGCTAAAGACTACCGAACTACCCCCTTACAAAAAAATGTTTTTCGTACCCGCTAAAACTACACTTCTTACAGAAGCACTGTAAACACATGAACAACTCCGCACTGACGCACTCAAGCGTACCCCGCTGCGACCGCATGGGCCTGTGGCGCCGATACGTTACACACAATAGGGTTGGGCTACGCCGCTTCCTGAACCTTAGCCCAGGCTTATCATGTTTATGATAATGCCCGCGTCATGTATAAACACTCCCAGGAGTGTTCTCGTGTCACGTTTTCCAGGAAATAACTAAGATTTGGGGTGCCAACGTTATCATCATAATAAAATTCGGCCTTCGCTACAATCAACATGCTGATCAGTAGAAAGATCAGTAATTTCTTCATTTTCCTTAGTTTCGCGTGTGAGCAGTAGGTGTAGAACTTGAGCAATGTGTTCACGATGATCAAAAAATCAGGCTGATGTTTAGAACTTCTTTTCCATTAATAAAACTATATTTGGTGGTGACAGCGCGGTCGTATATATTCACGACAGAATTCAGCGCAACGTGAGTCTGTGGCAAAATATCGACCGGAACAATATAAGCAGGTGTCATGCTCTGCTGCAATGTTGCAGGTTTCGTCTGGGTGTTTTTTACCACATTTGAAGCACCGGGCATCAGAGCGGTAATGGGTCTGGATATGTCCAAATCGCAGGCACTTTCTACATTGGATTTTGGGCAGGAGGTATACCTTTACAGTCAGGGAAGGTAAGGTTTGCCCCTCAAATGTGGCAACGACAACAGATTGGGTCGGGACCCAGGATGAATTTTTCGCTAAAGGCGACGGGCTTTAAGGATTCTCCCAGAGCCTTCGTTTCGTTCCGAAGCTATAACAAACTCCTCCATCGACCAGTCCACGGGAATGCTACGGACCAGGCCCATTCGGGAAACTTGGTAAAAAGGGATTGAAGCCGATTGATTATTTCTGACCAAACAACGGGTTTTCAGTGAAACTATTGGCTGCGGCAGCAGATTTAAACTCAACTGGAACGCGGTTTCTGCCGACGGATTTAATTCCGTCCCATGTTTATATTGCTCATACACTTTCGCCAAAATGAGACCCACTTTAATGGGTTGCAGAGATGTTCCGGAATTGGCAGAATCCCCGTCTCGGGAGACATGAACGATAAATGGTTTACAGTCATCAATAGGATATTTGCGTGCCTCGTCTAGGCACGGGTGTTTGTACAGGAGGTCATTGGATGAGGTTCTAGTATCTATATCTGGCATCACCCTTTTCCCCTTAGGTTTCACGTCATCTGCGACATTGTTGTGATAATGCCTGCGTCCTGTATGAGTACTCCCAGGAGTGGTCTCGTGTCGCGTTTTCCGAAAAAAAAACGAAGATTTGAGGTTACGTTAGGTTAGGTTAGATTTGACGTTATCATCATAATAAAATCAAAAACATGCTGATCAGTAGAAACATCAGTGATATCTTAATTTTCCTTAGATTCGCGTGTGAGCAGCAGGTGTAGAACTTGAGCGATGTGTTCACAATGATAAGAAAATCAGGCTGATTATAGATGAGAATCGCGTAGGCAGTTCTCTGGAGTCCGATAATAGTAAGTAAGTAATTGTTTATTTGTAAATATAGGTAATACAATGGTGGTCAGTTTACAAGAAAGTTTTACAATATTTTGCCAATTGGCATACAAAAACATTAGCCTAACCTAGTACCTACTAATGTTAGTCTTATCATCTATTGCTTACGCAAAAAACATGCTTCAGGGTAACAGGATCTCAATATATATATATTTTTTTACAATATGTTAGGGCACATGCACAACAAAGTAAACAAACGTATCAATCAATGGTCATAGGATTCTAAATTATCATTTAAATAATCTTCAATAGAATAATAGCATTTATTAATCAGTAATGTCATAATTTTTTTTTTAATTGAGAAATTGTCATGGACTTAAGGCTAATCGGCAATTTATTAAACAATTTACTGGCTAGACAATATACACTTTTCCTCAATAGCGCTGTTTTTGCTGCAGTTGGACAGAGATTATCAACATACTTATTTCTTAAGTTTCTATGGGAGGTGTCACTATATTTCCTGAACAAGCTCGCATTATTTTTGGCAAACATTACTGCTTCAAAGATAAAAAGTGATAGCATCGTCAAAATTCTCAAATCTCTGAAATATGATACACAGCTGTCAGAATTTTTTAGGCCACACATTGCTTTAATGCACCTCTTTTGTGCCTTGAAAACTAACTCTTTATTTGTAGAGTTGCCCCAAAAAATAACACCATACCGCAATACTAACGCTACGAAGCCATGATAAGCCATTAGAACTGCGTGGGGACTTGCTCGTTTAGCTAGCTTCCACACGATGACGTCGCAATCAGAAGCAGTGTGCGAAAGCAATAGCTTCAGAATGAGTCAAAACTTGAACTTTTTTCCATTAATAAAAGCATATTTGGTGGTGACAGCGCGGTCGTATATGTTCAAGACAAAATTCAGGGTAGCGTTAGTCTGTCACAAAATGCCGACCGTAACAATATAAGCAGGCGACATGTCTGTGATTTTTAGCACATTTGAAGCAACGGGCATCAGAGCGGCACTGGATCTGGATCTGTCCAAATCGCAGGCATTGTTTCAATCATTCCAAACTCAGGTGAACTTGGTAATCAATAAATTTATTACAATCGTTCGTTAAGAAGCGTAATTACACAGCTTTAACAATAATCCTTTTTAAAACAGTTTTTGGGGTATTGGTACCGGATGGTAATTGCCCTTTATATTATGTTGCGTCGCGAGCCTCGTGCAGTGGAGATGAGATAAAACTCCAACGACAGTTTTACTGTTTATATTCTCAATTATGAATTACAATAGTTTGTAACACTTTTATTTGCGAGAGAGCATGAACTCAAGATGATCTGGTTAAGGCTGCTGGCTCACGGTGGATGCAGGTTGCTTCCAACCGAATTAAGTGGAAATCTATGAGGGAGGCCTATGTCCAGCAGTGGACATCCTATGGCTGAAATGATGATGATGATGTACTCAAGAAAGGGTCGCGGGAAGTCAGCCGTGGCCTGGGGAACCAAACGCTAAACTTATAATAAGGGCGCCTTGCGAATGGTTCACAAACACAGGTTGGTTGATCACATTTATTTAATGTGATCAACCAAGAGGTCTGTTCTCATGAGAGTTTTTAATAACCAAGAGGTCTGTTCTCATGAGAGTTTTTAATAACACCTTTAAAACGTTTATTTTAACAATTTTAGCCAATAATAATATCTAGCGCAGGGTTGTCTAAGGTAATAAATACTAGCGCAAGACAAACCCTGTTGTGAAATTAAACGTACGAAGTTCCTATTTTAAGATTTAGCCTTTGGCTATACAAACTCAACTTAAAAAGAAATGATGCACCGTCGGGGCAAAATCCGAACCCTAGCGTGAGGCAGACGCAAAATTGAATAACGAGCGCAAGGCGAGCGCAGGTTCACGGAGCGGCTTTTACCCCAATAGTACATGCACGAAGCGAGCGTCTCCGCAAAACACATTTAAATATTAAGAAAAGATCTTACACTAGAATTTATGGAATTATGTAGGTGTAAGGTGATTGTGTCTGTTAAATCAAGATTATCCCGGAGTAACGGGGTATACAAAAATCACTTAGCGTTCAATCCGCGGAGCAGAGGCGGCCTCACACTGCACAGCACGACGCTGGTCCTCGCAGCACTAGCGCTGATGCCGGACACAGCTCTCATCAAAGGCAGGACTCCGACTAGAGACGCGGAGATTTTAAGCCCGTGCGTAGAACCCTGAAACGTTATTTCAGACAAATTACATTCTAACTCGATTTTAGAAACGTATGCAAAGGATTGCTACTAAACAGCTTGATTACTAGTGCAACAATCGTGAAACTTACCATAAAAATGGGTTTAATTTAGATGTAGTTCAATTTGGCCTTTATACTCGGGACCGCTGAGTTCTCTGGAATATTAAATATACATTAGAAATCTTTCTACGCTATCACGCCTGTTTAAGAGTGACAATAATAGTCTTGTACTCACCTGTATTGTACAGGATGTCACTTTAAGCATTTTTCACCAGGAATGCTAGCTCTGGGAGACGAAAGCTGGAACAATAAATATTATTTCCATGAAAGATTGTAACCGTGGACTAACTAAAAATCATTTAGGCCCTGTGTGACCTCATCGATAAACCGTTGGAAACTTTGTCCAGCATTGCGTAATCCAAAGCTCATAAATGGAAATTCGAAGAGGCCGAAGGGGGTGACGATGGCGGTCTTGGGGATGTCATCCTCAGCCACTGGGATTTGATGGTACGCCTTCACAAGATCGAGGGTGCTAAAAATGGTTGCACCAGCAAGATTAGAAGCGAAGTCGTTGATGTGGCGCACGGGGTACCGGTCCGGAATGGTTCTGGCGTTCAAAGCGCGGTAGTCGCGACAGGGACGCCAGGACTGGTCCTTCTTCGTAGTCATATGTAAAGGTGACGACCAAGCACTTTCAGATGGTCGTGCGGTACCACTGCGCACCATGTCCTCAAATTCACGCTTTGCAGCAGATAACTTCTGGGGTGCCAGGCGACGGGGACGGAAAGAAATAGGTGGCCCTTCAGTTGTCCTAATATGATGTACCGTGCTATGTTTAAAGACCGTGGGAAACCAGGAGGCTTAGTGATGTCTGGGAACTCAGCGAGCACCTGTGCAAACGAAGAGTTCTGAGAATCAATAGACTTGACGCTGGACTGCAAGGTAGTAGCAGTAAAAGCAATGGCCTTAAGGCCGGTGCTGCCGTCAACAAGCCTCTTATGGTGACAGTCAGGTAGCAAATGGTAATGGGACAAAAAGTCTGAACCTATAATGGATGTGTTGACGTCAGCCACCACAAACTGCCAACAGCGCCGCAGTCCAAAATCAAGTTTAAGATTGACAGTTCCGAAGGTCTTGATTGTGCTGCCGTTGGCTGCGCCGAGTTCCCACTCGGTGGGTGACCTCTGCTCTCTGAGCCAGCGGTAGGGATAACAACATAAATCGGAACCTGTGTCGATCAGGTATTGATGCTTGGTAATCTTGTCGGTGACAAAAAGTCGGCGGCGGTGGGGTTCGATCAGGCAGCAGTCAGAGTCCGCCTTTACTGACTGCTGGTCAAGTTTCCCGCTGTCCAGTTGCATGAAGGGATGCACTTGGCTGCCTTTGTACCAAACTACTTATGGTACCAGCACGTTTTAGTAGCATTAGTTGGAGTGCCACTGCGATTTGCGCTTCTAGATGCGGATCGGCCACAGGATCTTCCACGCTGCTGCTTGTTGGTTAAGGCAGCAACCTGCTGACCAAGCTTTTCTAGGCGTTCCATGACAGTTTTGAGGTCAGGTTGTCCGCTGGTAGCTTTACTGTCCACCTTATAGACACCCGGAGGCCCGGGAGTAACCTCAATGATCTTGTCTTCCAGCTCTGCCAATTTGTCTATGCTGAGATCTGACTGTGCGGTAAGTATACCCTGCACGTGTCCAGGTAAGCGCCGCATCCACAGTGGCCGCAGTATGCTATCATCTTTTGAGGCACCGGCGAGGGACTGAAGTTGCCGCAAGAAAGCTGTAGGTTTTCAGTCGCCTCGCTCTTCATCGCTTAGCAGTCGCTCTATGCGCTGCTCTTCAGATATAGAAAGTCTTCTAATAAGCTCCTGTTTCAGTGTATCATACTTGTGTTCCTCTGTTGGGTTCATAATTATGTCCTCAATTTCACCTATTAGCCGCTGGTCTACAATACTAATAACATGACTAAATTTTGTCATGTCGCTGTTAATTCCTGCCTAGTGGAATTGTGCCTCAGCTTGTGCAAACCACATTACGGGCCTGTCCGACCAAAAAGGAGGCAGCTTAACTGCCACTCTGCACACTTCTTTTGTAGCCGCTGATTGGCCACCTTGGGGTTGTAGCCGCGCTTGTAAAACAGCATTCTGCACCTGCAGGGCCTGCAAGTTGGGTTTGCAGCTCTTCAACAGACATTCTGAAACACCTACAAAACACACTAAAAAATCAACAGAAAAAAATAGGTTAGGTTAGGTTTGAACTGCGTTGGCCCACCTCGGAAGCCGCCTCAAGGACCTCTACAATGAGTGTCTTGAGGTAGGGCGGTTTCCGGGCTGCTGGAAGGAGGGGAGGTTGTGCCTCCTCCGCAAAGCAGCCCGTCCAGCAGACTCTCCATCGGGGTGGAGACCCATAGTTCTGCTGGACGAGGTGGGGAAGATGCTGGAGCGGATCCTTGCGTCCAGGATCCTCCAGCATCTTGGGGACACGGGTCCCGACGTGTCGGACCGCCAATTCGGGTTCCGAATCGGGCGGTCCACGATCGACGCGATCGGGACCCTGAGAGGGTTTGCAGAGTATGCGGAGGGAAGAGGGGAGGGGGTGGTGGCGGTGTCCTTGGACATCGCCAACGCGTTTGGCTCCCTCCCATACTCTGTAATAGGGGAGGCGCTCCGCTATCATGGAGTGCCCCCTTATTTGCGGCGCATCGTAGAGCACTACCTGACGGAGCGGGTAGTGCTCTACGAAGATAGGGGAGGGCAGAGGAGGACGCGGCCCATGGCGTGTGGCGTACCCCAGGGTTCCGTGTTGGGGCCCTTGTTGTGGAACCTGGGGTACGATTGGGCCGTACGCGGCGTCCTCCTCCCCCGGATGGCTGTCATTTGTTATGCAGATGACACCATGGTGGCCGTCCGGGGGCAGGGGTTGAGGGAGGTTCTGCGGAGGGCGGAGGTAGCAGCAGACCTCATCATCATGAGGATCAGGTTGCTGGGCCTGAGGGTGTCCCTCCCGAAAACGGAGGGAATAATTTTCGGGGGGAGGGCCTGGCGACCTCCCGCAGGGTGCTCCCTCAACGTGAGCGGGGAGGTGGTCCAGGTGAGGCCACACATCAAATACCTCGGCCTCACCTTGGACCGCAAGTGGACATTCGGGGAGCATTTCCGCCAGATTGCTCCCCGAATAGTGGCGACGGCCTCAGCCCTGGGCCGGCTGCTGCCCAACGTGGGAGGGCCTTCGGCCGCCTGCCGCCGTCTTTATGCCGGTGTCGCCCGGAGCATGGCGCTCTATGGGTGCCCGATATGGGTGGACCGGCTGACGGCGGCAAACAAAGCCCTGTTACGGAGGCCACAAAGGGTGGTGGCCCTACGTATTTGCAGGGCATACGTGACGGTGTCCGGGGCAGCAGCGTGCGCCTTGGCTGGGACTCCCCCCTGGGAGTTGGACGCGGTATCCCTAGCCGAGGCGCACCGGGAGAGGGTCAGGTGCAGGGCCACTGTACCCTGCTCCTGAGGAGGTAAGGGCAGCCCGCAGCCAGACCGAGCGAAGGCTGCGGGAGAGGTGGAAGAACGACCTCGAGGACGCCCCCTATGGCCACCGCACCATAGGGGCCCTCCTCGGGTCGTTCGATGAGTGGTTGGAGAGACGCCACGGCAAGCTCGGGTTCCGGATGACGCAGGTAATGACCGGACATGGCTGTTTCGGTCATTACCTGCATCGTATTGGGAGGGAGCCCGGGCCCGCTTGCCATGAGTGCGGCGCCGATGATGACACGGCCCAGCACACGCTCGCGGAATGTGTGCATTGGGCCGACGAGCGCCGCACGCTTGTGGCGTCTCTCGGAGTGGGTGATCTCTCGCTGCACAGCGTCGTGGCGGCCATGCTGAGCAGCGAGAGATCCTGGGAGGCGGTGGCCTCCTTCTGCGAAGCCGTCATTTCGCAGAAGGAGGCCGCGGAGCGGGAGCGCGAAGAGAGGGTAGATGCGCTCCCGATCCGGCGCAGACGGAGGGGTCGAGCACGTGGGCGGTTCTTGAACCGCATGCTCCCCCAGTAGGGCCGCGGGTTGGGGAACCCGCATTGCACGGCCCTACACGTCTGGGGGGAAGGTCAAGCGTTTCTGGCCTTCCCCTCCTTTGGCGCGGGTGCCCTGGCGTAGATTAGAGCCAGGGCCGCCGGGGGGCGTCATGGTGGCACAGTGTGATCCCAAGACGCCCCTGTACAACGGCAAGGAGAGGGAAACGCCGCTGTGGGTTTTAGTGGGTATACTCCTCCCCCCCTCTGCTTACAGAGGGTGCGTGAGAGGAGGGAGTCCCACATAACCCCCCACCAATGGGCCTACCCAGCCCGGGGGGTATGCGTAAAGCATTTCCCACAGCGACAAAAAAAAAAAAAAAAAAAAAAAAAAAAAAAAAAAAAAAAAAAAAAAAAAAAAAAAAAAAAAGGTTTGAACTGCGTCCCCCAACAAAAACGAACTGCTGGCAGAAAAAGTAGGTTAGGTTAAGTTAGGTTTAGGTTAGGTTTGAACTGCATCCCCTAACAAAAACGAACTGCTTGAAGAAAAAGTAGGTTAGGTAGGTTTTAGGTTAGGTAGGAAAAGAGGATTTTTAAGAGGGTTTTTCTAGTATTTATTACAAGATATTAATTATTATGATTATCATAGTTCTGCTAAAGGTAATAGTTTACCTTTGAGGATGGAAAGAAAAAAAAAAGCCAATTTAATGCTTTATTTTTAATTTTTAACTTAGTACTAGCAAATTAATTAAGCAACAATAAGCAATAACAATACATATCTAAAGTAAGACAGTAAAAAAACCTTACTTTGTATATTTATTTTATCCATTATCAAAACAATGTGACAAAATTGTAAGTTGGATTTCATCCTTGAAAATAATTGTTTTTATCCCCCACCATGTTTTATCAATAACGGTACAGTCATTCATGAGACACTCTTATCTGTAATGAAGAGGTCGGAGAATATTTATAACATTATATTGTACAAACAGCATTTAGTACAAAATTAATAAATAAAAACTTGAAACAAACTTAAGCTACAAACAACAATAAACCCTTAAAAATTTAATATATTATGCACCCACCATCAATTGGTCCTTTATGTTTTTAAAATAAGTTGTTATATTTTGTTATTATATAAACATAAAAGGCCAATAGATTGGTAGGTACTGTTTAGGGGTTTGACTGTCGTTTTTTTTTAATCTTCAGTTTTTATTTATTAACAATAATCAAATATAACAAAAAATATTAATATCCTTAAGTATCTAAGGCACTCAAAAATAAAGACTACACTACTCTATTAATTTCTATTGCAAGCTGAGATTAGAAGCAATAGCTCGTAAAAATTCACATTCGGAATACTGATTTTTATTGGCTAGTATAGAATCAATTCGTTGTTGTTGCTTGATATTTAGTTTCTTTCGTTTTGGCGGTGCCTCACCATTCAATAGACATTCGATCTTTCCCAAAATTACTTTGGATTCCTTCAGAAGTTCATTTGCCAGAAAATAGAAACCCGGCTTTGTTTTGTTGATTATACCATTGATCCGATGATGCCAGGACTCTGCACTGTTTTGCGTACGCGGCAGTTCCAGTGTGTTTAAATTCTCTACACTCCACAGGGCTGGAGGGAATTTCGCTGGTTTGTTTTTATGCCCCACTACATACGTTTTGCTGAAAGTATTCACAATGTCAATGCCGTCGGGTGATACATTTTTTTTAAATTCTTCAAAATACATTGGTATTTCATCGGGGCTTAAAAAAGCCAAGGCCAGCAAACATTTCATTTCAATGCAAAAAATTACATTTGTACCGTACAAAATTGCTTTTCCGGCAGCTTGTATCATTCTATATATAATTTGTCCTAAGTGGAAAAAGCATCCGTTGATTGTTATGTTATCAAAGTTTTGTTTCACACTTTGTATCGCAGCTAATTCAAAATCCATAATTACATTTTGTACTGATATTTCTATATTGTTATCCGCACAATAGTCATTAAGGAGTTCAAATAGTTTGTTGTACGTGGATTTGTCTTTATGTGTACATAAAGCAAATATAAGAGGAAACGTTTGTCTGCTTTTCGATAATATGTTTCCATGTATCACATATAGCTGCAAAAAACCAACAGCTGCAATTTTAAAAGTTCCGTCCATAATCCACAGGCCCGATTTACCCAATAGTGACATCATTTTATTGCTGGAAAACAGAATTATCCTTTTTTTTTCGTTGAATATGACGTCACCAATTACAAAACTATTCTCATTCAACTGTAGATTTTCATGGTGAATAGTAAAATAAACGTCGGTTGGTTCATGGAAAACTGGTTTCACCTTTTTTTTATATGGATAAACACAAGATGAATTTTCTAATTGTACCCGGTGCTTAACACTTTTTTCTGTATTGGCTATGCCAATTATGTCTACAGAATTGGGCTAGAATGGCTTACCTACCTTTTTTGCAATGCTTTTTGTGATAAATGAGCTCTGACTAGCAGAATCAAGTAGAGCTTTTACAATAATAATTTCTCCATTACTAGCAGTGAGTCTCACTTTTGCCGTTGGCAGTAATACTTGGTTTTTGTTAGTTACATTATTTAACGACACAGTCGGATGTTCTGGCTCCTGATGGAGGAGAGAATTATGTGGCTCTTTACACTGTTTGCATCTAAAATGGAATTTACACCTACCATCATGAGAATTTAGGCATATTTTACATAAGCCTTTGTCTTTGACAAAGGTCACTCTCTCCATTATGGAGGCTAATGTGAACTTGGGGCATGAAAATAATTTATGGTTTTGCTTACCACAGAAGTGACAAACGACGTCCTTAGTCACCACATTTACCACCCTTGTCGCTGTTGTAGCCTTGACAGGATAGTTGTTGTCCCCGCTACTATTTTCGAATGCCAGAGCTCGACCTTCAATAAATTTTAAAAATTCAGTAAATGTTGGTTGTTGAGAATTATCCCTCTCTAAATGGTACGCTCGGCTAGTCTGCGGGTCCAGTTTTCTATTAAGAAGGCATATTAGTAGACTATCCCACTTATCTACCGATTCACCTAGATTTTTTAACGATGCAAGGTGTTGCTTTACTGATGATATTAGTGCACGCAACGCATGCACGCTTGGTTTTGTGATAATTGGTATATCAAATAATCCTGTTATGTGTTCATTGATTATCCTATACTTGTTGTCATACCTATCAGCTAAAATGGTTAGCGCTTCGGTATAACTTGAACCTATCATGGGTAAGTTCTTTATTAAATGATAAGCCTCACCTCTTAAAAAGCTTCTCAGATAGAAAAACTTTTGAATGTTGTCAATCCCTTCATTGTTGTGCACCAACGCATTAAACATTTCAATGAATGGGTGGTAGTCAGTATATTTTCCATCGAAGGGCTGTAATTGCACATCGGGCAATTTTAACTTTGACAAGGCCGGAGCTGACGGAGACGGCGCAGACGCGGGCATGGGCACCTGCGCCTGCGCGGCGGCGGCCGCAGACAGTTCGTCGATGCGCGTCCGTATCGCGGCAACGCACTCATAGAAGCATGTCTCTGTATTTGTAGGATCTTCATTGTCACCTATTTCAATAGTTAAGTCTTCGTACTCACTAAAAGTTGTTGCAGCCTTTTCTTCCATCAGCTTCAGCATTTGTATATTGTCACTTAAATCTCCTTCAATCTTGTTTCTCAACCTCGTCAAGACCGCCTTTTTGGCGCCTCGACGGGCTATCAAATCGCGCCTGCGTTCCTCTGGAGCCTTTTCGACCTCCGGTGCCATTTTGTTGTGGGATAGGTAGACTATTGCTTACAACTATTGTTTAAATTCTTATTTCTATACTGTAGCGTAACTTAAATTTGCTTAAAAGTCCAATGCTTCCACGCAAGCTTGCAACAAAATGGCGGTTAAAAAACAGGAAATCAAGCGAAGAAAAAGTAAGTAAAGTTTCTTTTCGATTCCGAACCGAAGCGTAAAATGCGTCGCGACATTAGCCGCAATCGAAGCGAATTTCACCCGCAGCAAACTTAATGTCGTAGTCACGTTCCGATTCACACTTTTTGTTAGTGCAACACTGACACTTGGCGAACAATTTTTATTCGCGAACTTTAAACCGCACACCAACCGCATACAATTCACCATAGATAATTGAAGCAACATGCGAAGTGTTACCAGGCATCGGCGAGTTTTCACCTCGATGTTGGCGGCCTGCGGCGTCGTCGTTTGGCTCGTTGATACTCTGCTATATAGATACAATTAGCCCCACTCACACAAACGAAGCTCGATTCTTGCAGATCCCGAAATTGATGATTGACTGCTTCTTTCGACGTACAAACACTTGACTCGACGTTTTAGGCTCGTTGGACCATGAACAAAACATTAATTGGTCATATAGGTCCGTCGAGTATTTTATTATAATAAAACAAAAGTTCTTCGTACGTAGCGCAGTATGTATTTTTGGGAAGAGAAAGAAAATGGCGTCCTTACTTATTGCCATACAAACATTAAAAATAAATTTACATTTAATGTTGCTAGCTTAGTCTGCAACAACTTATACACGTTGAAATTATGCAATCCGTGTTATGCAAAATGAAACTTCGCAAATTGTTTGTATGCAAATCATTACACACCCCTGAGTAAGTATCCTGTGTGGTAGTAAGTACCTTTTCTAGTAAACTTTCGTTAACAATGTTTTCTTTTTCAGGTGCAACGGGCCATTCGTCGGATCGCGAGTGCGAAAAGGCGGGACCATGGAGCCATTCGCAGTTAGCTTCTAACTTATAGGAATTCGTCTTAGTAGCGGCATCTGCTATATTTTTATTCGTGGCAACATAGCACAACTCCGTTATTTTACTCAATGAATCGATTTCTCCAAGTCTATTTGCAATGAACACTTTATAATTTCTGTTTTCATTTTTTATCCAATATAAAACCGTCGTTGAATCCGTCCAGAAAAAACGCGCTGCCGGTTTGATTCTGTGCTCGTTTTCTATTGTATTTGCTAAACGGCATCCAAGAACCGCGGCTTGAAGTTCCAGTCGAGGCACAGCAACAACTGGTTTGACGGGAGTGACGCGGCACTTGCTCGCGATAAAAGAGGTTTGCACGCTGTGGTTATTGCTGGTATTATCAATCACGCGCCAATAAGCAACACAAGCAAAAGCACTATGAGAAGCGTCGCAAAAAATGTGTAGTTCCAGTGTCTTTGCATTAATTGAACTACTAAAGTACCATCTAGGTATTTTTAGGTCCTTGACTGTCTGTAATTGCGTTATCCATTCGCGAAAAATAGCAAACAGTTGATCAGGTAGCTTATCGTTCCAACCGATGTTTAATTTCCATGTATTTTGTATAATTATTCGTCCTTTTATAGTAAAAGGGGCAAGTAAACCGTAAACGTCGAAAATAGACATGACAATTCGTAACACTTCTCGCTTCGTAGGTATTTGTTTGCACGTCAATATTTCCTCAGGAATTCGTCTTAGCGATAGATCAAAACCGAGCGAATCTGAAATCGGACTCCACAATAAACCTAGTGTTCTCTCGAAGAAGTCCTCACATCCTACTTTAAACTTTATTGCACTAGGGCTTAAGGTCTCCTCTGGCACATAATATTTCCGGTTTATTGCACATTATATTCCTCATTTCAAATCCGCCATATTTATGAATTTTTAAAACGTCATTGAGTATTGCCATTGCCCTTTGTTCATTGTCGTGACTATCGAGGTAGTCATACATGTAGTGAGACTTAATTATGGCATTAACAGCATCAGGCATCTCCGCTTCAAAACGTTGAGCGTTTTTATTCTTGACATATTGGGCCACGAATGGGGAGCAATTAGCCCCAAATAACAATGCGGTCATAGCGAACGTTTTCACGGGCTCATCAGCACTGTCGCGCCACAGGAATCTCAGGGCACTCTGATCTTCCTTTCTTATCTTGATTCTAAGAAACATATCCTTTAAATCACCTACCCAGGCAATCGGACCTTCACGAAATCTAAACAATATTCCTAAAAGAGATTGGAGGATATCAGGTCCCTGGAGTAAGTAATCATTCAAGGACTGGCCGCCAGAGGTCGCTGCTGAGTCGAAAACGACCCGAAGCTTTCGTTTGTTGGGATTGTCTATACCAAAATGGGGCAAATTCCAAACGCGTTCAGCAGTTTCATTAGTTACGACTTCGCGTGCATAACCATTGGTAAACAAATGATTTATTCTCTCACGGTAACGGGACGCATAACTGTCATCCTTTTTAAACTTCTTTTCAAGGGAAAGTAATCTATTTAAGGCATTAGGGTACGATTCGGGCAAAGAAGCATTCGATTTCCACGGCAGGCCAACTTCCCACTGTCCATTAATTAATTTGGCAGTATCTTCAAGAATTGATATCGCGCGCAATTCATCTTTACTTTGTCGAGGTTTCGTAGTAACACCGATCGCCTCCAATGCAAATGAATTACGAACCATCATACTTAATTTTTTTAGCCCTTCATTTTCCTCCTGTAATTCAAAATTATTAACATTATGAACGAAAGCGACTGTCTCTGGATTTAAGTTACTGTTGCAAATATTATTGCGCGAATAATCCATAGAACTCGTTGTCTCGCGTGGTAATTGCAGATAAGGGGAGTGTGATAAGACAGACGAGGCAGTGGGGGCCGCCGGAGGGGCGGGGCGCGCGGGCGCCGAGTTATCAGGGTGCTGCGCCAGCGTTGCCAAAAGTGCTGCGTCATTCTGATACCGACCGTTCGCGCGAGCTACACACGCCGTGCACACAAAACCCGAGCGGCGTACGAGTGACATAAGGCTTATTATAATTTCCCGAGATTGTTACAAGAGGTACAAGTAAATGGTAATGATCCTGGCCGATTAACATTTGGGGTTTCACATCGTCACGCAATACATATGTTTTAAAGTCTTTTAAGTGTTCGTATTTGTCAAAATTGACGGTTGACAGTTTTTGTACGGGCAAATTTAGATCACTCATTTTACGCGCGCGAACATTATATGACTCACCTGTGGTATTAGTAATCGTAAAGTTCACTATTTCGCTCGTGCAACTTAACTCCGTGTTATTCCAAGCGCCTCGTACATGCAAGGTCTCGCTGCGGCCGCTTAACCCTACCGAATTTGCGAGATCAGCTGACACGAGTGAAATCGAAGCAGCGTCGTCCAATAAGGCGTATGCTTGTTTGCTACCACTTGGTCCATGTATAGTCACTGATACCACCTTTAATAACACCTTATTGTCACGAAAGTTAGTGTTATTTACGTAATCACTTAGGTCCGGAATTTCACTGTCATTCGCGTTCGCGTCAAAGTTCGTCGTAGTGTTTACACTTGTTTCCGCGTTCATATCACTGTCTATCACGTGCGCACAGTTATCACTAAAACTTGTGTCCTTTTTAGGTATCCAGTGTAGCAATTTATGATGGTCCTGGGCGCAATTGTCCACGTTACACGCAGCGGCTGGACACACCTGTTTATCGTGCCGAGACATTAAACACTTAAAACATAATTTGTTGAATCGGACATAACGCCAGCGATCGCGCCGCATCGCGCGCTTGAACCGAGGGCACTCGGGTAGACGGTGATTAGCCGTGCGGCAGAAGTTGCATATCTCCGAGCCACTTGTTAAAAGAACGGGGTACTGGGGGCCTCGACGTTCCTCATGCTGAGGCCTTCTATTCTTGTCAGCTTGACTATTAATATGCGATACGCCCGCTGAGGCGGCTTTGTTAGCTTCGTTTACGAGAAAATCCGACAAATGTTCGAACTTAGATTTCTCGCGTTCATTTAAATGTTCATACGCGTAGTCGGTCCACCGATTAATAAGGCTGCTCGGGAACTTGGCCAGCACAGTATTTATGAGCTCCGGGCTTCGTAAATAATCAGCTTGATTGATAGAACGAGCGGTTACGGCGAAGTTTTTTACCTTGGTAGCAAAAATAGCAATCTCATTATGGTAAGCCTGAGATAGTGGCTGAAGTCTTTTAATTTGGATCACAATTTTATTAATAATCACTTCGGGATGACCAAAACGAAGTTCGAGGGTCTGCATTATAATATTCGGGTCTGTCTTGCCGCTGAGCATCGCCACGACCGCCTCCTTAGCGTCACCGCGTAAACATTTACGTAATCGATCTATATTCTCTGAGTCACTGAACTTGCACCGCGTAGTCGTCTCGCCGTAAGCATCTTTGAACTGGATCCACTCCATTGGGTCTCCGAAGTATATAGGCAGGTCTTTAGATGTCACCAGCCTGGAGAGTAATTCCGGACTTTGGACTTTCGAAGTCGAAGCGCTGATGGCATTTTGAAGAGCGTCGGCTAACTTTTCGATGTCGGTCTGGTCTCGAGCGGGCTGCGAAACTGCTGCAGCTGGCGGTGGATTGTCGCCGCGGCATGCTGGCGGTGGATCGCCGCCGCGGCAGGCTGCCAGCGAGTTCCCACCGTGGCCGGCGGGTGGTTCAACGTCAACGTGACCGGTTATTTTGTGTTTTTGTTCCATTTCGCGGTCGCTGCGATCGAGCCATTCTTCTACTTTTTGCTGGCCGGTGCTGCTGGACCGGTGACTTCTGTCACTTCTATTTGACTGCACTTCAAGTGCTGCAATCTCCAAGGCTAGTTTTTTATCGATTAGCTCTTTGTCGATCTTGGCCTTAGATACAGCAGCCTCTAATTCTAACTGCATTTTACGTTCCATGAAAACCGACGAAGTAACCGATTTATTGCTGCCCGCGGCGTGCGAGCGCGGACGAGACTCCTCGGCATCCTTTGCGGTCACAGATGCATTATCCTCGGGTGGCAACGATTGAGTTTGCTTGGGTAGTATGTCTCCGTCATTCTTCACTAGTTTGGTTACGAGTTCACTTTTCATGCGTCGCGTTTGAATTACACTGCGCGGCGGAGTATTGATGATCGGCATCGTGCAACCAATCCTGCATACAGGTTTTGTTCCCGTGATCCGGTTCGAAGGACCACTTTGTGAGAGGTAAGGTTGGTGCGGGAAATTAGAAAGACGGAATTTTGAGTCGAAAATTGCCAAAATGCGAGCGAACGGTGTGCGTGTTCGCCGGGAAGATTCAATGGCGACTAGAGGTCAAACGGCACACATGCAAAGCCCTTCCTTCGCATTACGTAGCTTTATTTATAAAAAAAACAGTTTCTTTAACTAGATCAAAAGGTGGCGCTCCTGGTAAGGAAATTTTACATTTTAATATTTTGTGCATGCATACTTATTTATCTATGTATATATTTCTAGACAATATAGATGGGTTTTTACTACATTCTAAATAGATTTTTCTAAGCCTTATGTCCCACAGATCACCATCAACGACCACCGTTAACACTTGCCATTTTTGACAATCTTTTGTCTCGATTTTTGTATTCGGGATTAATGTTTTTATATAAACAGTCGTTTTCTTCGTAAAGGTTTATTAACAATTTCGTGGTTTCAATACACCACTCGAAATTCTTGTTTTTTGATGACGCCATTTTTGAGGTTATACCACATATGATCATAATTGTATGCTTGCTGTGAAATAGGATCAAACTTCCATGATCATAGACAATATGAATCATAGATTGTTATTACACTGTCATAGAGTCATAGGTTTTTCATATTTACATGAGTCCTACATCTATGATTAAATTTCTATGATAGTCTAATATCGGCCTTAGAAATAGGAATTTATAAACGTAGGGGGGGGGGGGGGCAACTTTTAAACTCCTTCCTAACCGCTCCCATATAATCAGCTATATGATGCCAGGCCTCTGTATTAGTATCACTTCTATTTTTTACAGGAACAACAACCTGGCGCCATTGATTCATTCGAGGTACACGCTCTATTTCATTGCATTTATAAATTTTTAATTCAATATAATTACTTCCGGGTTTGTCATCATAAGATTGTCGCGCATGACCATTTGCTACTCTTCTCGTAATGTAACTTACCGGGATCTTGCTCCGCAGCTTGAACTTCGTCTTCGCTATGCGTCCCGAAAAGACCTTTCATTGCAACCTTTTGCTTGTGCCGCGGTTTTTTAGAGCTGGAACTGGAACCGGAACGGTCACTGGTGCCAGCCGTCGTTTTTGATATTTTCTTACTCTGTTTTTTCTCAATTCGAGATGATGTCGTCTCCTCGTCTGATGGGAAGAGCATATCATATCAGCATGTTCTGCCCTGCAAACAAAATGACTTATTAATACCATGCCATTTATAAATCCACAGTGCACTAGGTACCTACAGTCAAGTGCACAAATTTGCAACCAGTCAATATCTCAAATATGTATCGTGCAACTGTATTGCGCATACATAGCACTTAACAAAAGCTTTGCATACTCTTGCGGGATGACCTATCGTTAGACATAATGCACAGGCCTTTTTCCTTTTCAAATGTTCTCGTCGTTCATTAATTGATAATTTTGTCAGATTCAAAGTCAAAGCATTCAAGGCTCGCATGTCCCTTATCGCACCATATACATGACGTTGTCTTCCTTTCCATAGTATTTACTGCAAAGCACCCAGCAGACGCTTCGTAGTTTTTTAAATTTGGTTATTTTGTGAATGTTGTTTTTGCTATTGTTATCCGCTTTTCACTTTCTACTTACATATTTCTTGATGAAGTTTAGTAGTGCATTTAACAAGTTATTGGGTCCTCGCGCCGCAACCGCTCCCAGGCCCTCAAGGTATCCGTAGGTAACGCCGACGCCACCATGAGCAAGAGAAATGCACTAAATATCTTTAGTCACGCCCAAAATTTCTAGGGCTCGCAGCTTGCCATTTAGCTTATCATATAGGTTTGATAGTTCACCTTTCTCGTAGTTCTCGTACATATACTTGTATGAACAGATCTTCCCTGGCGTAGCGGGAACGCAACTCTGCCAAGCACTGCTTGTAGCTCGCCTGGGATAACGGGAAACTGTCAGTCATTTTTTACTGATAGCTGCTCGATTATTGTTTGAAGTACAGTGAATTTCTGTTCATGTCTCGACGATTCTTCTATTTCCTTATCCAGATCATTTTCACTCCAGTCGGGTGTGCACGTAATGTAGGATGTAATGTGTTTGTTTAGGTGTACTTAGCTTTTCGTAATGTTCTTGTAAAAGTTTATTATTAGCCTTCAAATCATAGTCGACTACATTTTCGCTATTAAGCAAAATTTATATTGCATTAGCTAGGCGGCTAAAGTGGCGGCGTTGGACGCCGCGTTCTTTTTTCTTTGCCTCCATAATAGAAAGCTCCCTCACCCTCACCTTTTATTTTTTGCACGGTCGCCAGATGTTCGGGTTCTTGGGTCATGGAGGCCTTTTCTTGGATTGTAATTAAACTATTTGTTGTTGAGTTTTCATTTATTTCTCAAGTCTCACAACACAACACATACTGTTCGAGGTTCGCGTCAGTCACAATCAAAGATATTATTGCCACATACAAAATACCTTATCAATTTTAAAATAAGGCATATATACACTTTCCTTAATATCTCTATCACTTTGGTCAGTCAAAAATACAAATCGTTGTCTAGCACCTGCGTTTCGCGCGGCAGCGAGTGGCCGCCTGAGCAGGTCGAGCGAGACACGCTCAAGGCACACTTGTGTATACACACACATGCATATATTTCGATGTAGTCGCAGAATTATAGGCGATGGTACTGTTGAGCCATGGTACTATTGACCCCGGTCTACCTCGCGACGGACGGATTCTTTATTGAACTTATCACTTTTAACCTCCGATATCTTATTGTACATGGCCCTACGTCCGGTCTTCTTATGATTAAACTATTTTTAAAGTCATTTTCTCTGTGCTCGCTCTACAAACTCACACCATCCTACTCGAGAAAAGCGGCCGGGGAAAGCGGACCCAAGTCAAATGCGACTCCAGAACCCCCGGGTCCTCGGGGGAACTATTCCCCATGTCCGAGAGTAAACTACCATCGATGAAAACTTGAAAAGCCTGCACACAAATCTAATTAAAAACAGACACAACCCTCCACTTACCACGAAACCCACAACCAACACCAGATAAAACGCTCAAATCTGTAATTTGACGCAATTGGAATTGCCATTAGAAACGAACCGCTGCTAGAAAATTAGGTTAGATTAGGTTTTATACATTTTGTTGGCATTTGCGACAACGCCAATCAATGAGCTTAACAGCTTTTTTACCCAATCCAGGATATACTCTGTGTATATCCGAGATTAGCCGACGAAACCTGGCAGCTTCTGTAGGCAGTAGGCGGAGTACATTTTTGCGGTAATGTACTCTCCCTAGTACCACTTCAGTCGGCGATCGCTTCGGCACGCTCGACAGTGCCTTTTTAGTTCCAACCACTGCCGCTCAATGATCTCCCCAAGAGCAGCAGCAGCGGGAATGTCGATCGTGCCGTTAACGTATTCCACGCTGTGATTTACAGTTGCGTGGCAGCGCATTCCTAGTCGCAAGTGGACTCCTGCATATGCCCGGGGACCGGGACAAGGCGACCTGGTTCGACCCCAGGGAACGCCAGGGCCGACCACCCGGTCAGATAACGAGTTAGTCAGGAGTCAAACAAAAAAAAAGCATATGCCCGATGCATATCGGACATTATATAGGAGTCCTCTGCGACTGCCGATTCGATGATCGGGTCCAGTGTCTGTCGCGTTTTATTGGGAATTAACTGGACGTGGACTCGTTTAGTTAGGCGGCTTATGCAGCCGAAAGCCCACGTCTGGCTACGCAATAGGCGTCCCCGATGGTATTTCCTGGTATAGAGGTGGCTTTCGTCCACCTCCACCACGTCATCGGGGCCGCCTATTTTTTGCCTGTCGTGGGCTTCGTCTACCTACTTCACACACTTCGCGTAAAAAGTGGAAGACTTGTATCGTCGTCACAACACTCACACCAACGTCGATGGCCGACTGTGTTGCCCCTCAAAAAATGCAGTGTTAATCGTAACGTAGCCAGGATTGAAACCTGGCTACGCTCAAAAAGGTTTTTTTTAGGGGCGACAAAGTTTTCCTGCAGCCTCGTTTCGAGCAGCGCCAACGAAAACCCAGCCCATAAATAGGTTTATTCGGTTTATTGTCGGCGTACATCCTACCGGTGCATTCAGCACATTTTGACACGTCTTCAGGTATTAGCAACCATATTTTGGCTGTGTAAATTGCTACTTCTTCAGTGTTGATTGCTGCTTCCTTAGTGTTGATTGCTGACGCGAAATTCCATAATGAGAAATTCCGCGCCAGAATCAACTTTAGAGTTTCACAATAAAATTTGTCATCTTACTGGATTGTCCAATTATATTGGAGCGTTCTAAAGTCTGTTTATGCTTTTTGGTGCTAACATCATCCATTAAATCCTTTTTGTGAGCAGTAAGTAAGCACTTACATTACAAGCCTTGCACCATGCTTTAGTATCAGTGCCAATACATGCTGTCAGCCATCCTAAAAATAGAAAGTTATGTAGGTACAAATGGCAAGTATACTCATGAATAGACACAAACCAACATTGCATTGATTACACAAATACACATGTA